>JAVUPR010000111.1:2400000-3600000 GCA_036785695.1 Gentiana straminea
TCGACTTATCAAGCAAATCAAAGGCCGAGATTAAAAAGACGTTGGGATGATCCTTATTTTTATCCATTGGATACAAGTCAAAGGGGTGGATGACCGCACCTTGTCAAAAAGTAATCCCGACAAAGTGTCGTCCCATGAATAGTGACGAGAATGCGGTGCGGATGGGACAAATACAAGGAACGGTCACATTTGAATTTTAAATTCAAGTCACATGCACTCTTACCTATAAATAGAGGACTTTCAACTCGAAACAAGATGATGAATTTTGGGAAAAACTTTAAGTAACCATGCGAAATTTGAAAAACACCCCGCCGAACCTACCGAGCTTAAGGCCGCCGATCTAGTTATCTTCTTCAAGTGCATTCGTGTTCAAGCCGCATCAAGCATACACTCTTGAAGACCGCAAGCCGCCGATTACATCATCCTAATCAAGCCGCCGCAACCGAATCATTTATTTGATTCATTCTTTATCTTATAAAGAATCTCGCGAAGACACGATGAAGCATCCGTTGGGTGTGAAAGACTCGTTGGTTTGTGGTGGAGCCGGTGAAGAGGCAATCCTACCCTTCAAGGACCAAGTGGAAGACTCGGGAGCAAAGCAATCCTACCGTTCCCGAGTTTTCGGTTGTGAAGCCATAGTTATTGGTGAAGGACAAGCAACCTAGGATTCTTTGTAACGATAACTCAAAGATCACTAGTGAATTTCCTCCAACATCACGGGAGAAGAGTGGACCGACAGGATTACATCACCCGGAACCACTATAAAATCTCTCTACTTACTTACCGCATTTACTTTCGCACTTAGTCATTATCCATATCAACCTCGCTCGAATCTAGCAACCGAAATCACACACATACACTACCGAGTATCTAATACTTAGTAACATATTTAACAACAAGTAACAAGGCTTAATTTTGATATTATTCCGCCGCACAAATTTAGCAAACCGAACGCGTCGGTAGACTATCGTTTATCGACAGACTATCGAAGTATCACAGCCGCCGAAGTTGCGAATTTGTTAACTCCAAAGTTTTAAGTGTTAAGTTTATTCACCCCCCCCCCCCCCCCCCCCCCCTCTAAACTTAACTAAAGCCTTTTCAAGGGACCAACACTTCCCACTCTTCCATACAACCTTTTCAAATTCAAACCATTTCAAATTTCAAATTCATATTATTTTCTCCTATATAAACCACCATTAACCTCACCATTTCCTTCATCACCAAAATTATTTCCATACTTCTCCTTCTTCTTCACAAATTTCGGCCAACACCACCATAATTTAGCCACTACATCACCAAATCCACCATTTCCATAAACCAAACCATACTTTTTCCTGAAATTGCCAGTGTCAAATTTTCGATTTTTGTAAATTGACACCATTTCCATTCAGTAGGAGTTGCAGAATGCTCCCAGAAAATCACAACCCTGAAAGCCAATTCTCAAGAAGCGGCGAGAACACCTCTCACAGCAGCGCAAGCATTTTCAGACAGAGACAGAGTCCCGTTCAGAGAGTTTTATGGCTGGTAGAGGCAACCCGATTCCGAGACGCGGAGGAGCACAACAGAGGCTTCAGGGCGATGCCATGCCCACTATAAATGGTGTCGACCAGTTTGCTTCTGTTGGCATCTATGAGTCATTCAGGATGCATTGGTACTATCGGTCGGATGCAAGGTAAAGAGGCATAGACCTCAATGATTGTGGTGATGTGATACCACAAGTTCTTCAGTTTCATGGCATAGCGGACATGGCTCTCATTCCGGCCGCTTTTAATCCACTATTTGATGCAGTGACATTACAAGAAGCTTTTAAGATGATGGTTGTTTTTGTCTATTTATTTTATTTATGTAATGAAGGGTATTTTTGTCTTTCAATTGTATTAGACATTTGAGTATTTAAACCCTAAACCCTTCTCTCCAAGAGGCAGCTTTTGGATATTTCATTTTGTAACCATCGAGCTGAGAGATTCAGCTTCTTCTTTTCATAATCAAATTATTAGCTTTACATCATCTGGTTATCGGAGCCAAGTTGAAGATTTACCTTCACAAGCAAAATGACTAGCATGGATGCTAAAGGAAGCCGGATTCACGACGGTGTTTGAGATTCGAAGATCCTTCGAGATATTCCGTCAAAGCTCGATTCTTTTACATCCGGAATGAATCAAGCTGCGATCGGGATGAATTACAATCTGGAGAAAGACTCTTATTTGTCTGGACGAGTTGTTCCTCACGCAGCCATGGGAGAAATTCGTTTCAAAGTGTTTCTGCCGACCTTTGATAGTTCTTTATTTAGGTTGGATTTCTTGGATTGGATCGACACCTTCGAGGACTATTTTGAGACAGTGAATCTACCCGAGGCTATCAAATGTAAATTGGTTGCTTCTAAGTTAAAGGGTGAAACACGATTATGGTGAAAAGAGCTACAAAACCTTAGATTGTTAGAAGGTAAGAACTTAATTACTTCATGGCCAAGAATGAGTAAGCTTTTGATCAAGAAATTCTTGCACACCTCTCGTTTGTCATATCTCCACAAACAATTAATCAAGCCAGCAAATGAAGGAAATGCAAAGCACGCCAACTGTTCGACAAAATGCCCAGCACAAGTTTGCAACAGTATCCAAGATATGCGCAACCTATTTGATGGACTCTACCATACCACAGCAGTTCCGGAAATTGACAGAACAACACCAACCGACAATACATTTAAGCAAATTATAAAAGTAGAGGAGAACACTGAAAATGGGAACAAGGAGGGTGGTTCGGATAAAGGTTTTGCTAAAGAGCAATCAAAGGAAAAGGTTGTAGTGTCACCTGCCAATTGTTCGACAAAAGTTCCCATTGAGTCATACCGTCACAAAACCAATGTAGTAAGTGAGTTAGAGATTCCTGATGCATTTGGGATAATGTGCGAAGAGGCTGACATTGAAATTCTAAAGCAATCAACATCAAAGAATCCTCTTATTGAAGGAGCAACATGCTACACTCCTTTAGAAACAGGGTCACAACTTGTACATGTTCATAGACATGGAAATAAGAGTGTTGATGAACAAATTACCCTTGACATGGTTGGTGATTCTTGTGTGATTGATGTACCCCAGAAAGAAATTCTAATTGATCAATTACCAACGGAATATGAACATCATTTTAAGGAATTTTTGAAGGTATCGAATGACACATATACTAAAGATGAGAGGGAAACAGAACAAATCCATGATACCTTGATTTTTAAGTACAAACAACTACTTATAAGAATAATTGTTTCTTCAACTACTCAATTGTTGAGAGATATATGGGTTGAACATCTACAGCGGACTTTTTGTATTACAGATGCGTCTCGGATACAGATCTATGAACAATTGAAGCATGATTACCAGACATGCAGAGTAATAGCTCCACCATGGGCAGACTTACCAAATCCCCATTCGATAACCATGAAGGATGTCATTTATTTAGTTGGTCAACTATATAAAAATGGGATGGAGGAGTTTAGCCCTTGTGTGATGGACAAGAACGTGAGCCTTCATGCTGGAGTTTTTCCTTTAAATATTGCGCAACACCTTTGGGTGAATCTTATTTTGGTGAAGTTTAATACAATATACAGAAGGTTTGGTTACCAGGATCTTTTATCAACTACATCCAACTTCAAGGCAGACACCATTATTGATAAGTAGGGCAGCAACAAAGTTCTTCTAGCAACGTGTCAAGGTGAGACAAATGAGCTTTATCATGGTATGAACGACAACAGGGTGGACATTGATATAACTACTTATGTTGCATTAATGAACACATGCTTAAAGGAAAACAGGCCAACTGAAAATTGTGGACAAGTGGTCATGGATAACGAGTGGGTGTACAATTTTATCAGAGTTGACGATAACATGAATAATGAGGTATGCACATCTCTAACCCACCTGTTGTTTCTGGTTTTCAAGTATGAGGAAGGATTTATTGAAGCTATTGATACTACCATCACTACAAAAAAAGGATTCAATATGCTTTATTGAGGCTATGGTGCTCAAGAATGACACGAGCAGAGAGTTTCTTGAACCAAATTTGGTTGTGAGAAAAATATTATGTGACTTCTTGAAGCACCAAGATGGGAGTGACTAAGGAAATGCCAGTCATGATGAGGGTTCATTTTCCATTGGGATCCATCCAAACTCGAGGACAAGTTGTTCCTTGGGAAGGTTGGAATGATGATAAGAATGCGAGTATAGAAATGAAGCAAATCGCGGTCGAGGTATGTGTTGTTTTTATTGGTTAATGTGTCATTACTTTGTGCAAGAATGGAAGACACTCGAGAGAGTATTTTAAATTGTATCGTGATGTGGTGAATGGGCTTGACCCACCGGTAAATATTGCTTGTGAGGCCTACAAAATTGATTTGCCTGCTATATATCCAATTTCCAATACTTTCAATATTGTTGACTCGATTTCCTTATCACCCATTAGACGATGCACACACAAGAGGGATCCAACTTGAGGACGAGTTTGTTATTTTGGAGGCGGATGGAGATGATGCAGTGACATTACAAGAAGCTTTTAAGATAAGGGTTGTTTTTGTCTATTTATTTTATTTATGTAATGGAGGGTATTTTTGTCTTTCAATTGTATTAGACATTAGAGTATTTAAACCCTAAACCCTTCTCCCCAAGAGGCAGCTTTTGGATATTTCATTTTATAACCATCGAGCTGAGAGATTCGGCTTCTTTTTTAGATACTCAAATTATTAGCTTTACATCACTATTGTTCGTGAGTTTTATGCCTATGTAGTGACCAACCTCAAGTCTAATGTCGCTATGATTCGAGGGGTCCACATTGATTTCTCGATCGAGACTATCAATGCCCGCTACGGCATTGTCAACGCACCACTTTATGAGGAGTTCACCGCTGCCACTAGAGAGCGTGATTGGAGCGCTTGATGCTTATTGCAGAATATTATGATGTGCAGTGGGATTTCGGAGCCAACAATTTCCCGACGACCTTCTACTCAAACGAGCAGGCATGGGACGCTCGTATGCTGCATAGATTTGTCATTACCCATCTTCTTCCAAATGCTCACGTAGATACCGTGACTTGTCCGCAAGCCGAGCTCATTTACTATCTCGATGTCGAGAATGACGTGAACATCGGTCTGTTGATACATATCCGGATTTGCTAGGTTGCCGAGACAAGAAGAGAAGAGAGATTTTACCGTATGGCAACCTGATTGATGCATTGGCAATGGCAGTAGAGTGCCTAGTCCTGGTTGCTGATGAAAGAGTCAAGCCATTGCCAATCCTTGATAGTGCGGCAGTCCAAAGGACAGGAAGGTGGAGAAGACGGGCTGCGATACCAGCACAAGGACGTGCTAGACCTCAGCAAGAATTTCATGCTGAAGTGACTAGGGAGTTAGCCGAGATGCGAGGCATGCTGACACATATGACGACACATCTCCACATTCCTCCCAATGCCCCACCACCACAAGCCCCTAGGCAAGATCCGTCTTCTTCGGGGGCCGGCCATTCTTTTACTGCACCTCCTGTTGACGAGGACTACGATGACATAGACTCTGATTAGTCCCTAGTTCTAGTCATTTTTAGTTTTTTTTTATTTTTCTCCATTGTTGTTTTTATTTTTATTTTTAACGGCTTTTCAATAAATGGATTTTCAATAAAGTATTTTATGGCTTAAATTGTTTGCATTTTATAATTTCATTTGCTTACGGCCATTCTATAATTTATTATTGTGTAACTCTACTTTGCCTGAGTTTTGTATGTCAGAATTCTATAGCAGATATTCACAGATTTTCAACGACATTGAGCCCAAGACGTGTTCGATAAGGATTCATTTACTTCACTCCACGCTTAAAGCAAGCTAAGTTCCTATTCATTATTAATCTTTTCATCATTGGGGACACTGCTTCGATTAAGTGGTGGGTAGGAATGTCACTTTGCACTTAGCAATTAACCATGAATTTTGTCAATTTTTTTTTGAATTGTCACGAGTCTTGTCAATGCATTTTTCACTACTTAGTCTTTTCAAGTCGACTTAAGACCTTTTGGAAATAATTAATTACATCTTTGTTTCATGACCAAAATAAAAGTCGTGACACTTTTGAAGTAGTAGTGTATCAACCGCATTTTCTTTGCATGGACCGACCTTTTTACGCACGTATAACTCTCTTCTTCAGTATGAAGTATAGATGAAGCATTATTCAAGTTAGTATGGAAGAATGAGCATGTGTTATGTTGCATGAAGTAGTGACTTATTAATTATTATTTTACCATTGCATTCAATTTTTGAGCACGCAATCCGAGTGAGAAGTATTTGGATAAGATGAAAAGTTATCTTAGACCGAGAATCGATATTTATCGGTGGATATACTTTAACTGAATGTTGTAGGATGATGGTGGCAACAATGAGGCCACAAAAGGTAAAACAGGATACAACGGGCTTGTGAGAGTGAGAGAAAAAAAATAGTGAAAAATCTGTAAGGAAAAAAACAAAAAATATAATATAGGTAGTGAGGGAAGCAAACTCGTAAGGGCACGACCCTCGCATAAAAATAAAACAAACGAGGACCTAAGAGTAATATTCGGTCCCCAAGTCCGCCGGTCCAAGTAAGGTTTCATGTTGTTTGCCTGAGTCTGAAGGCAAGAGGAGCAAGTGTGCACATTGATAAGTAAAGGTTGTGAGGTCGCTATAACTTCATTCTTTTCTTGAATGCATTATCACAAAAGATTTATCACATGCCACATTGATGCATTGGTAGGTGATGATTAATAGGAAACTTATGGATTTGTGCATGATGTATGTTTTGCCTGAAATCCTTGTTGATATAATGTGATTCTGTCTGCATCACTGTTGTTTGAAGAGTTTTTGCACACACACAGGGGTTCATGAATTGAAAAGTGTTTAATGCACCGCTTAGGAATATGAGTTGGCATGGTTCTTATCACGGCTTATGACACATAGTTGTATGTTAGTCCAGAGTTGAGTTTTTTTCGCCTTTTTGTTCGGGACGACCAAAATCTAAGTGGGGGTTAGTTGATCACACTGAAAATGATACTATAAATCATACATTTATTTGCCTCGAATCATGCTCGATGGATTAGTGATAGATGGAATATTGTACGAAATACGTGCCGATTGCCTAATACCGGTTCCTCGATTATTAATTCTGTATCTGTATATTTTCTTTCGATATTTGGTATTGTTTCATCTCGTTTTATGTGATTTTCAGGAATACCATAATATGGGCTAAATAGAGATGGATCCGGATTAGAGGAAGAGACATTGGCCGAAGTCAGAAGAAGTCAATACGAGGTCTGCTAGACCAAAAAAAGAGAAAAAAGGTATTGAGGCTGCGGAAGCCCTAGCCGCATCCATGGAAACTTGGAGGACATGAAAAGAAGATATCCGTAATCTGCATTAAGTCGGTTAGGTTAGATCCACTAAGTCGGTTTACAACAAAATTTAAAGGTTGTGCCGGTCTATTGTAAAAATATACAACTCATATCGTCTCTTTCAAAATACACTTTTTCTATGAAATAAAGAAGTTTGTTATTTTCTTTGAGTTCGTTGCCTGGTTATCTCCTCCAATCCATCAACTAGCTTGAGTTGATCAAGCTACTCATCATTGATAAAGGTATAAAGCTTTGAACGTTCCTTCGTATTTTGATCATGGTAGATTTAGTTAGATTAACGTGTTGTAATTGATCTGCATGTTAAAAGAATCATAATTAACTAGAGTAATCAGAACGGAACGATGTAGATTTCAGAATTAGGAACCATCACCGCCGGTCCTGCGACGGTCTATATCGCAGCCGCGACAACCCTAGGTCCCCCTAATCTGAAGATTCGGCATCAGTTACGTTGATCGACAGATTTAATTAACAGTAGTGTTGGTCCCAGAGAAGGGTAAAACTATAGTCGGAGGGGGTGAATGACTATAGTGGAGTTTCAAAAACATTTCTTGTATTTAAAAGCTTTTGGGCAGCGGATAAGTCCCTTCTTTAAATATTGTTTCAAAGTAGTTTATGCAATCACAGATACAGAGTGTATTATGAAATAAAGTGCTGTAAGATAAATTGCTGAAAGTAAATAGACACAAAGGTTTATAGTGGTTCAGGGTGGTGTAATCCCTTAATCCACTCTTCTCCTGTGATGATTGGAGGAATTCACTATTATTTTCACAGATACAATAGTACGATTGTCCTTGACTACACAAGCTTCACAATCTTCAAGACTATCACTCCCTGGCTTCAAAAGCTTTAGTGAGTTAGTCTCTATCACTTCTCCTTGAGACAAATCTTTCAACAACTATCATAAAGGTTGCAACTCCTTCTCAGATTCCTCTGATTCAATTGCCTCAGTTGATGTGCATTGGATTCACAAATTTGTTGATCAATCTCAGAGCTTGATTTGTAATTTGAAGTTCTGATTTCTGAGTTGATTTGTAGATATTTCCTTTTAGTACAGATGGAAGGCTTTTTACTTTGACAGACTTTCTGCTTGTAATTTTTTAGACTTAATCGTTATTTTTCTTTTCTGTCAATGCCTTCTATTTATAGCCTTGATAATCCTTGATTTGAATTTCCGTCCATTGGCTATTTAATGTGGGGAATAATCCTTGATTTAATTCTTGATTCCCCCTTAATAATATACTCCTTGATTTCAGTGATCGGATTTTTTCTTCAAACGTTTATCAGAAAATCCGTCCTTGATTGATCCTCGATTGATTGTGCATTTAATGCTTGATCTTCATCATTTGAAATCTGAATGAGTAAAGTTTACTTGATCGTTCCCTGAACGGTTAAGTGATTCCTTCTGACTTGGCTGCTTGGTTCTTCTTTCACTGCTCTGTCTTTACTCAGCCGAAAGTCAATTTACTTTGTCGGTTTACTGCATTGTTGTTTTCTCTCATTCTTTCGAGTACTTTTTGTACTTCACTGATCCTTGATTTGGGTGAGATCAGTGTACACCATATTTGACAATGTAGTTCATTACTTAGACATATCCAAGGTCATCACAGACTTCCTTGGTTATAAGTCAGACCATAATGTCTTCATACTTCTCTACTAGTACTTGGCTGACTTCACTCTGCCGGGTATCTATTTTTACTTAGACGTCCTATCAACTAGTACAATACTTGTCTGACTCAACTTATACAACATGTCATACTCTAAGTAAAGACTTATACAGAGAATTCTAACTTATTTCAGGCTTGCTATAATAGCTAGTATGGCCATCATCAAAACATAATAAAATGTTCCTAACAAGTAGGTTAGATGTAGCCAATCTGCTTATTGTATTCATAAATTAACATGAAGGACTTGCAAGGTGAAGTGTTAATTAGGACATAGTCTGATCAATCCCTAGGAACGTGCTAGTTAATCCACGATAGCTGCTTAAGGAGGTTCTCTGTTTGAGACGGCAATTTCTAATACTTATTGCGTGTGAGTTAATACAACCAATGAAGGAGGTTAGCGCGAACATATACGTCTACTGTCCTTTCAATGGAAGTAGATAAGATTAGGAGAGAGCACTCGTAGCTAAAATGAATTAGAAAACGTTCTGGTTGATCTAGTAAATTATGAGGAAATGTAGACATAACGATAATGACACCAAGTTAGGAGATCGAGAGAAGATAAATACCAATTACCTTGTTTGTATTTATGTTGGTCAAGGGACCATTGTTTGTTTTCTTGTTTAGATTTAGTGGTTTTATCTAAGTTGCATTGTCTCTGTGGACCGACCTTGACTCGCATCTACTATACTACGATTGACCTAGTATTCTTGATAGTATATCGTGCATATTAGTGGCTTACACGCGGATCAATTTCCTAACAAGGACTACCCCATAGACATTCTAGAGACACACTGAAAGCATGGGTCTTGAGGATAGCTCCTAATTATCATGTTCTGCATTTATTTTGTACTTATATTTGACATTTGTTGAGTTCTTGATGTTACTCTTCTACATTTTTCCGTTTTCCGTTGTCCACACACCTTACGAATGGATATATTATAACAAAATTTGTCTCTTGCAAAGAAATAATGGACCGTATATATTATAGTCTAGTTAAAACGGTTGTCAATGTTGTGGTACATAGAAGGAAGCATGTTGTAGAATGTTGTGTAACCGCTATGACTCCCATTGACAACTAGATTAACGACGACATTTATGTTGGATCGATAAGGGCGCAAACACACTCTAGAGAGGGGGCGAGTAGAGTGTGGGTAATTTTTAAACTCTTTTCGAACTATTCGCTTGTGTATAAAAGCCTATGTGATCAAATGATTAATTTATGTGATAAAACAAGTTATAGCACAAAGCAAATAAGTTCACAAAGATTAACCAAAACAAGCACTTATGGAGATTGATTAAAGTTGATCAAACAACTTATATAAAATCTATTTTAAGCAGACTGATATAGATTAAACTAATTAACCATAGCAGGCTGAAAAGATGAGACCTTTAGTGATGTTGCAAAAAGGTGATTACACAGAAGTGACGTTTTAAAAATGTTGCAGAAAGTGTTCAGACACTAATATAAAGGGGATGAACAGATTGAAATCTAGAGATGCATATAAAAGATTGATAAGAAGCTAATTACAGATCAAGTATAGAACAGTTCAGAAGCAGAAGCTATTGTCCAAAAGTTTAAGTTTAGATTGAGATACGGAAGAACTAATATAGTATATATCAATTTACAACCCCAATTTCAATTACAATCAAAAATAGATCAGCTAGATTTTATACAGTAAATACAGCAACTTGACTGATCAGAAGGGGAACTGATCACTCAGTTGACTTTCGGTGATGATAGTCAAATCCAAGGGATATGACTATCAGGAATGATAATCAATACTGAGAACAGAAGATCAGCAGATCAGCACAATACTAAACAAGCTAACTACACAGTTACTCAGCAGGCAGGATTTAGCCAAAACTAAATGCAGGCAATCAGAGCAGCAGAATGAGGATTCAGCAGGATAATGCATAGGCAGGAGCAGGATTTACAGCAGGATTTAAGCAAGCCAAAAATGAAGCAAGGTTCAGCATATTGTACACCAAATAATGCAGTAGGAGATATGCAATGCAGCTCAGCAGAATTGGATAACCAAAACAGATGCAGTACTTAACAATTAAGCCAATAGGTTCAGTGCAAAAGATCAGTGAAGACTAGTGTGTGCAATGCAGCAAGTTAACAGCAAGTTATCAGGATTAATAAACACAAAGCCAAGCACAACAAGTAGCAGATTATGTGCATGATAGATATAGCAAAATTGCAAGCAAGGGACCGAAATTCAGTGAGTCACAAGGATCATTCATTGAATTTCTTAACAGATTAATGGGGATTTTTTAAACAAAAGGATCAACACCAAGGTTTGTCAGTCAAATCAAAAGTGCAGAGATTCAAAGTGTGCAGTCTGTTCAAGTCTTATTCACAAGACAGTGACTTGATCAAAACACTTCTTGGTTTTCTGATAAACTTTGGAACAGCTAGAGTGAAGTTTTTCAGTGAGGAGTTCAATCCACAGCTTAGTGAGAAATCAATGATGCAGCCTTGCACAAAGACAGTGACTTGGCTTATCAAACCAATCACAATGGCAGCACTGAATTTCTGACAAATTAGTGGATTACACACAAAGCTGAGAAACTTTTCTAGGACAGACACAATCAATAACACAGTTCTTTCCTAGTGCACACAACTATGAAAAACTGTAAAACAGGTAATCACTTACTGACCAAGGGGAGAGACTACAACTACGACGTTATGCTCTTCTGTATGCCACAGAAAGCATGAACTTGTATCTCCTCCGGTTCTTGACTCAATACTGATCTACTTCTAAGACTACACTTTTCAACAAAAAAAGAACATACTTCTTTTAAGTGAAAATGTAGGATTGCTTGTGTTTTCAACTGGTAAGCAATGTTGTTGATATAAGTGACTATTTATAGGGAGTAAAGGTGAAGGACTCTAAACCCTAATAGTGTGAAACTAATTTCGAATTCAGAATAACCGAGCCACATGTGATATATCCGGACAAGGCAAGTACAGTAGGGACTGGGTCCCAACCCTTTTATTCAACCATAGCAGTAAGCACACAAAATGGTTGAATATAAAGGCTGAACTAACTGACCGACGGTTAGACCATGGCTATGATGAAACCATGACTAAACCACTATTGATAAAGGGTCAAGCCAATTTACCATTGCGACCCGGCATTGAACTCAGGTCAAATAGTCACATATGATGAGAGAAGATTGCCCTGTCAGAATCAGTGCTTTAAGGCAGCAATCTTTAGCTTTTAATACTATGAATCAGCATTGTATCAGGTCCAAGTCAACAGAGAATCATATACAGATCATGCTTTAAACAGAGGGCCGTCTAAACCGCAAAATCTGCAAGAGAATCGGATCAAGGCAGCATCAAATTCATATTAATGTGAGAACATGACCCAAACTAAAATTCACATATTTCATACGTTCTGGTGTATAGTCTGTACCAACTCGACAATCACATAGAAAACATTCACTTATATTCCAACATTAACGGCCATATAATATTAAGAAATATACTTAATATTATCAGTATCTCAACTTTATAAATCTATGTACATACATACTACAACAAATAAACAAATATGTATCATCAAATACACATTATGATATCAGATTCAAATGCATTCCATATGTATCAAACTTGATTTGATATAGCTAATTTCGAGCCATACAGTACTTGTTAAAAAGTTATATATACTATTTAATAGATTGAAACATAAATATATATATATATATATATATATAAATCAACAAGCAGAAAACTTCCCTGAAATTATGAGTTCCGGAAATCAAGGAGTTGGCCGTTGGATAATCAGAATCTCGATTTGATGCCGGATTCGGTGGAATCAACAGAACCTTCATTTTTTGTTAACGGACAAGACCCGATCTTTTCCCGATTTGTCGATTTTGACATCATTGGCCTCATAGTTCGACCTCAACCTTCCAAAAATGAACACACGCGTTTCTTGATGTGAATCTGTTATAACAGGATAGAGAGAATCCAGATGCAATAAGATAAACACAGAAGCAATCTAACATAAACAATCACACAGAGAAACAGAAACAAGAACAACACAAGATTTAACGTGGTTTCCGGCGTTGTGCCGACTACTCCACGAACAGAAAAGAGGTATTTTATTATGCACTGAATTTCAGACGGATCACACACTTTACAATGATCAATGCAGTTGGTATTTATAGGCACAGATCCCTAAACCCTAACCGCCAAGAACCCTTGTCGGATGCCATAAATGCCCCAGATGTGGATCGCTCTGTTGATCCCACTCAGCTGATCATTGCCCAGACGTAGAACTCAGTTGTATCCAAAAAACACTCTGCTGACCCCCAACAAACTTTCCTCCAGGAGACTGATCTTCAGCAGACTGCTGACACCGAAGAAAGCTCAGTAGACTTCCCAGCT
Source organism: Gentiana straminea (assembly GCA_036785695.1). Classification (NCBI taxonomy): domain Eukaryota; kingdom Viridiplantae; phylum Streptophyta; class Magnoliopsida; order Gentianales; family Gentianaceae; genus Gentiana; species Gentiana straminea. Next base: position 2,413,473 of record JAVUPR010000111.1, read on the forward strand.
GACTTTCACAGACTTGGATACACATATCAGCTGGCCATCACTCAGTTGATTACCAGATTAGTTCCATCAGATGTAGAGTTTAAGTCACTTTGCTGACAGATCAAACCATCACGAGCCATTAAGGTTGTTGATATGACTGGATTTGCGAGAATGATTGCCGGAAAATCGGCTCCGAGATAGAGAATCAAAGAAATAAAGGAACGATATTACCATTTCGAATTGGCCATCACGTTTCCTCGCATAGACAACGTGTTTCCAATGTTCGTATCAAGCCTTCAATGCTCGAATCATCTAGAAATGCAAGAAGAAAAGCAGAGGTGCATATTTTCTGGAGTAATGAAAGGATTCGCATTGATGAGGAAGAGAAAACGAATAACGGCTGAGAGGTTCTTTCAAATTAGGGTTTCTGGATTTTGGGGATAATGGAACTAAGGGCTGGCAACCAGGTTTTTAGTTTTCTGTATTTAGGGTGTAAGACCCCGGTCAAACTCGGGTCAATAGTAGCTAGGCCGATTAAACAGATAAATGGATTAATGGGCTAGACTTAGTTGAAGGGAACTGGGCTGGACAGATTTAATTTGCTTCAATCTTTTTAGTTTGATCCATCAGCATAAGATAATGTAATTAATTAATTAATTAACTAATTCAATCAAATAAATTGATAATTGATTAATAAAAACCTACACAAAAAAATAACACAAGAATGCCATATAATTAATGTAAACCATTATAGGTTTCATGGCTATGTTAGTGTGACATAGGATGATATAATTTATAAAATGTATGTCACAGAACAAAATATATTATCATATATTAAATATAATTCATATTACTAAAATATATATAAAAGCTTTAAATCATGGGAGACGTTACTTTTGAAAATCAATCAACTTAAATACCACAAAATACTCTACAACTTACGCTAACCGACTAAAGGAAAAGTTTAGTACATAACGCGCGTCTTATGATTCTTAAAAGGATAGCACTAATGAACATTCCTATCGACAAAGTGGGAGAATGTAAGAAAATTATGTCCGCCCATCACTTTAGCCCAAGTAATTTCCTTCCCCGTAAAAATGGTCTTAAAGAAAATTAGTTTTCCCTAGGAAATATGTTAATTTTATATAATAGGTTACTTAAAAGGAGTTTTTTTTTTTTGAAATTTACTTAAAAGGAGTTTTTATCCGATTAAAACTTGGTTTTGATTGACGGCAGAGGTTAAAGCAAAACCCTAAGTCAATTCGGATTTCGGACATCTCTCCTCCTATAAAAGCAATCCTTTATTCCATCATAAATAACACAAAATAAACCAACACATCATGGTTCTAATATATGAGAGAGATATTGGAGTCCTCATCAAGACAGCAACAACATCATGGCAAAACGGAGCAGATGTCAAATAAAAAAACGGAGTAGAAATTGAATAACAATGGATATAGGGAAACGATCTTAATAATCTCTTCCGCTTCTGCTTTTTTCAGGTACTATGAATCTATCGTTTTATTTAACATTACGGTCCAAGTGTCTATACATTTTGACAGACGTGATATATCACTACATTCATAAGATAAAAACATCTAATACGTGCTAGTCTTAACGTATTATTGTCATATTTAATAATACATACAACTAGAAATATTTAAGGATTAAACCATTCACTACGAGAAAACTTACTTTTTGAATTATCACATTAAAAGATCTGAATCCCGTTCCTCCATTTCTCGATTTTGTTTAGGTTTTCCTGAGTTTTCTTTATCATCCTTGATTCGTCTCTTTCCCCACCGTGAAAATCCAAAAGCATCGATTCTTGAAGATTCCGACTTCACCAACTTCTTCTCCGGCGACAAGTCCTCATACGCGACGACATGATTTTTCACTTAGATGATGATCAACTCATACGCGATTCCTTGCTCGGCGCGACGATTTGTTTGATCAATCGAGTGCAGAGTCGAAATGAGAGTATTCGTAGTAGAAGATGCTTTCTTCTAAAGTTTAAAAGGAAAAGATAAGCGCCAGATTCTTCAACCGTACCTGAAACATATCCACGCCGTTGTAGATGATATAGAACGCCGTGCAAACGAAATCAAGCTCTTCATCAACAATAATCTGATGAATTCCGGTTATGGACGGTGGCGATGTACTCCGTTTAGGCATCCTTCCACCTTCGATACAATGGTCATGGAACCAGATCTCAAGGCCAAAATTAAATCTGGACCTGGATACATTTCTCAAGTCTGAAGACTATTATCCGAAATTAGGCTGTGTTTGGAAATGGAGTTATCTCCTCTAAGGCTCTGCCGGCACCAGGAAGTCATCCTTTATTGCAGCCATGGCCAATTATTTTCTACCGGTCGTTTTCAGAAAAGAGGGCAAGAGAAGTAGAAGAGGTGCCAATCCTAAAGTTCCTATTTTAGGTGAACAAGTAGCTTTATTTTCTTGCTTTTTTTCCAAATGGTTCTTGTTTTTTTTTTCCAAATGGTTTGTTTCCCTGTAGTTTAGATCCTTTTTGTTAAAACTCATTTAGATTTGGTTACAGAGTTTCTTTTGTCTTTTGATGAAGTTGATTGATTCAAATTTTAGATTCAAGGGATTTGGTTTCTTCTTCTATATATTACCTCCTTGAGTGTTGCTAGTTTATGGGTACTTTTGGAATGCTTTTCTGGGTTTGTTCTTAAACCTGTGAAAAGCATCTTAATGTGTTTTTGTAACTTAAATGTACTCCATTCCTTGTTGTTGATTGTTTTTTGGTTCTGTCTTTTTTCATTTTGAATCAGGACTACATACGAGTAGGCTGTTTGGGATAGTTTATGGTGGGATTGAATTATCTGTTGTATTGTTGTGTGAAATGTGTAGTATTACGAGTAGGCTGTTTGTGATAGTTTTTATCCAGGCTTCTTACTTCAGATGCACATTTTTCTTTTTCTTTTTTACTTTACGAACTAATGGGAGCTTAAGCTTCATCCTAGTGGTAAGCCACTAGGGTTTACCCTGGGGGAGTGGGAGGTCCAGGGTTCGATCCCCTCCCTCTTCCTTTCGTTTCCGGTATAAGAACTAATGGCATGTCATGTTTGTGCCTAGGAAACAGAGCACAAGTTCATAAGATTTTGGTTGTTGTCCCTCTGAATATCTGATGCATTAATTGTTTTGTTGCAGGAGAACAATAAAAGTAAGAGTGAAAGATTTGACAAAGGGTCTACGGCAAGGAAGACCTATGTACGTTATTATTAATTATGTTTACACAAAAGAATGATGCACTGGTTTTATGCTATATTGATTATATATATTAGAGTAATTAGCGCAAAACACTCTTATCTATGGGTCAACTTTGGGACTTACAATGTATCTTTAAATTTAGCAGTTTTACCCTCTATCTTGTGTAATATTTTGCAACAAACACCCTTTTATTAGCGCAAAACACCCCTATCTATAATTCAACTTTGGGACTTGACATGTATCTTTAAATTTAGCATTTTTACCCTCTATCTTGTGTAATATTTTGCAACAAACACCAATTTTCGAATTTGACGTTAAATGAAACGGAAATTACGCGTTTGTAATTCACTTGCCATCAACAGTTAACGCGCTTTCACATTTTTACATTTTTATTTCTTTTAATCAAATCAAATAAATCCCCCTACACCATTTTCTTCCTCAACATTAAATTAATCATCTTTTTTTGTGCAATTAAATCTTCCTCTCCTATTAAACCCTAATTTGCCGACCAACAATTGCCTCCGCCATTTTATTTCCCATCTCTCTCAGGTAAATAGTTGTTTGCCATTTTCTTCCTCAACCTTCAAAGGGTGTTTGAAGCAATGGTTCCAGAAATAGGTTGCTCAACACACATTCCTCGAAGTGCCATCTTGAGCACAATTCTCGCCAGCGCCAGTAAACACTCGGCGATATTGAGGGAAAGTACTCACGATTGATTAATCTTCTATTGATGGGAAGGGAATTAGAAGCTTTTGTAGATGGGAAGGGAATTAGAAATCGGGAATGGCAAGGGGTTGGTATTCGACAATTGGTTGGGAATGAACAACGATTTTGGGGAAATAATAAAAAATAAAGTTTACTTTATTTTTTATTATTAAGCCGTGAAATGTTGATGGCAAGTGAATGATAAAAGCGTATTTTCTGTTTCATTTAACGTCAAATTCAAAAAAAGGGTGTTTGTTGCAAAATATTACACAAGATAGAGGGTAAAAGTGCTAAATTCGATGATACATGGCAAGTCCCAAAATTGACCAAAAGATAGAGGTGTACTAGATACATGATATTGAGTATTGGATCGGTATTATGTAAATGGTATTGTATTTTGTGATGGTGGGTGAGTATTATTATGAAAATATAATTTTTTTTTCAAGCTGCTAATAAATTTATCACGACATACGCTGGTAATAAATTTATCACGACATACAATTTATGCGGTCAATATCAACTTTTGCGGCATGCAGTGCGTGCTGCCAATAATAGCATCAATAGCGTGTGGGGGGCATGCCGGGAAAACAGTTATTGCGGCACGCAATTTGCGTCGCGTATAAGACTATCAGCGGCGTGCAACTTTGTGCCGCGGATGACTTCAAACTTTTGGCGGCTTTAAACTCTGCAGCACACAATGCGTGCCGCCAATAGCTCTTTTGCATGCCGCGAAAAGCTTTTTTCCAGGTACTATTAATCTATCGTTTTATTTAACAGTACAGTCCAAGTGTCTATACACTTTGACAGACGTGATATATCACTACATTCACAAGATAAAAGACATCTAATACGTGCTAGTCTTACCATACTATCAATGTCACATTTAATAATACATACAACTAGAGATATTTAAGGATTAAACCATTTAACGTGAGTCAAATCTCATCAACCATAATCACCATCACGATTTTTATATCACGGTATTAATCCTAGGGACGTTATTATACATACATATGGGTGGAGTGTTATGGTAAGACTAATATTTTGGGACGGGTGGAGTGTTACGGTAAAACTATAACAATAATAATGTTGTATTAAGTGATACGCAGCACGCTAAAATATAGTTAGTGACTTTTATTACAATGACAAGCAGTGCAGATGGATTGGACAGTCGTCGGTGAAACATCTAGATTATTAATGTGAATAACATGCTGAAGAATACGAGTTGTTGGGTGACCTAAATGTTTGTGCCAAGAAGTTGGAAGCGGTGACGCACATTGAGTTACATGACTACATACGATACGGTTTAGAGTTTCCAGTAGTGTATTATTTATAAGCATGAAGCAAATAATAAGATGATAAATAAATCTCTAGTGCCTTGAGCTTTGGGCTGTGTTTTGTCCGGTCCAATATATGTATCATTTTGGACAAACTCAACATTTTAGTTTTGTCTACCAAATTAGATTATGTGAATTTTTGAATTAGTGCATTGATTCACTTCAAATAACTGTTGATGACCAAATAGTTCGAACCGAACTGTCTGAAAACCAAACAAAAAGGTGCATGTTCGACTATATCTATTCATTTGAACATATAACTCCTTCTTGCAATATTTCGAAGAGATATTGGAGCCTCTAACCTAAGCTGGAGGTCAGCGGTTCGATTCTCGTAATGGGGTTGATTTCCGATTGATAACACCCTTCAGTGCAGAGGTTTCAAAGGCAGCCCATGTTGGAGCTACTAGGTTACCTGATTAACCTCTCCTCACTTTCCTGTCGGATCGGGGGTGAGGGGACCCTTAATGGTAGGGTTTACCATTTTTTTTCGAAGAGATGCATCTCTAATCAAGAAACATAATTCTGCATATATATATATATATATATATATATATATATATATATATATATATATATATATATATATTGATTCACTTCAAACTGTTGATGACCAAATAGTTTGAACCGAACTATGTGAAAACCGAACAAAAAGGTGCATGTTCAACTATATATCTATTCATTTGAACATATGACTCCTTCCTGCAATATTCCGAAGAGATGCATCTCTTATGAAGAAACATAATTTTTCATATATATATATATATATATATATATATATATATATATATATATATATATATATATATATATATATATATATATATATATATGTGTTGGGAGAGATTAATTTAGGGTATATACATTTTACCACGTGTCGTACAATGTGTCATTTTGTTATAATTTAAAATTAGTTGTGTGTTCGTGTTGTTTCGTACAACGTGTTTGTTTAGATGTTTGTATCGTGTTTTATAGTAAGACACTTAAAATGGTAACTAACGGAGGTCGGACTAGTAGATTGCCACGTGTTATCCCCATATTAACCTAGTAATAAAGACAAATACAAACAGAGTTAAAGCCGGATCAAAACCCCAAGTGGGAGGTCGGCTCGGTTAGCTTTTCCAGTTCACCGCAGGTCGACAAGGGCTCAACGGAGCTCAACTTGTGCAGCTCGGGCCTTAGTATCTAAGGGACTCGACGTAGGTCGGCCTGAGTATCCCTTAGATGGAGTACCCCACGTGCACAATATAGAAGATAAACATGGAAAAAATCCTCAACGATAAAGGCTCTGATCCTACATTTAAACTACCGTGATTTATCTCCTATAATCAATGAGATCAAATCGTAATTATCTATTCCTTAGGTAACACGAAATCAGAGTCCAACAAGAATACGGCTCATGCAGACCTAGGGCATAAGCCCCCTATATAAACAATCCATAAGGAACTACGGGAGACTTGATTCCGATTCATACACAGGATATGTAGACAACTTTAGATACAATATCTCAAGCCCAGTCTAAACCTCACATAAACCACCCCCGTTCACATCTTTTCCCGTTTCTATACCTTGAATAGATTGTCATTAGGATAATACTGCACGGATTTGTTACCCGACGAAACCTAGCATCGTCAGTAACTTATTAAGGTGGTGATTTATTTTTATTTTAAAATACAGTATTCCAATATGCAAATATAAACATAATTGTTAATAAGACATTGACTCAGTGGTAATCACTGATATTTTAAACTCGGAGATTTTGGGTTCAAATCCCAATTATAGGGACAAAAGTTTGTGTGCATGTGTTGTTTATTTGTTAGATTTGACATCTTATATAAATAAATGTATTTATAGACATTATTTTTGTAGAAGTTTGTCTTTTATTTGCTTATAATTAGAATATGTTGGACAATAACATTGTTGAGATAATCAAAATCAGAACTGATGTTTTGGATAAAATAGAATGACGAATATGTTCTAACTAAATGAAGTCCAAAACTATATCACATGTTTTTTTTCGTTTGAAATGTGTGAAAGTTTGCTACGCATTCCTCTTTCTCCCTTGACACTCAAAGTATTATTTTGTCTAATGGATTTTGAGATTTGTATATGTTATTCAATAGTATAACGATTAGTTCATTATTATTATTTTTTTAAAGTTGATGATTCATTGATGAATTGAAATGAGTAAGATGTGACTCTTTTATTATCTTGTTTGTTACAAACTTGGGAATTCAATGGTAGGTGTCGAGTTTGTTGTGTTGGATGGTGTTGAGAGATGGTTAGTTTTTGAATCTTTAAAATTCAAAAATACAAAACATTTACGAAATCATCTCATTGAATTTACTGACATAATAGTACTAATGTATTACATATATTATCGTTTGTTGTTAGCAGACAATTTGTGATTTCCTATCAATAATTTTATTGTTAAATAAAAACCGTAAAAAACCGAAATCAAACCGAATCACACCGGACCAAACAAATGGTTTACGTCTTAAAACCGTTCTAGTTTGGTTGCAAAAATTAGAAACCGTATAAAATTGTTCGGTTTCAAAAACGGAAAAAACCGGTCGAACCGGAACATGTTCACCCCTAATAAAAGATGGTTGTCACTAATAAAGTTTTCACTTTTATAAATTGGGAAGTAAAGATCTTGTGGTGTCTAATTTTTTTGAAAATTTGTGGTGTCTAAGAGCACTCGCATCAGTGTCTCTTAACAGATTCTCTATTTTACAGACTCCAACACCATTTTTATCTGATTTACAGAATCTCTACACAGGGTTAACTGCATTAGAATCTCTACCGTACAACATTAAAATACTACAAACCATAAAAAAATAAGACATATTATGAAAAATCAACACACACACACATATATATATATATATATATATATATATATATATATATATATATATATATATATATATATATATTATCTGTCTATTCTTACTTGTGATAAATATTAATATTAGACAAATATTACATTGTATGGATCTTCTAAATTTTTATAGAAGATCCAACAATGAAATATTTGTCAAAAACAAAATTGTCACTAAATCTACATATATGTATTTAAAAAATGTTTGAAAATAGTAAAAACTTGAATCTATAAATTCATTCAGATTGCGGAAGATGTATAATGTCAGAATACATTGAATACGATCACGTTAAGATTCCGATACAACCGTATCTTAATTTGGATTCGAAGAAAGTCGAATCTATAAAATACAGATATTCCATCTCTACAGATTTATCACAAGTGCTCTAATTATTTAGCATTAGTTTGTATAGTAGTATCAATCACCACAAACTACCCAACGGGGCATTATTTCTACAACAAATGGGACCACCTAAAGGGGCCGGAAAGAGTTTGTTGAGGTCGGCGTGGCATGAAAATATCTCAATTTTTTTATTACAAAATTAATTTGTACACAGGAAACAAAACTAGGGGTGGAACCTAACTTATTAATGAAGTGATTTATTTTATGCAAATATAAACATAATTGTTAATAAGATAAATGCGAAAAAAATTGTTAATAAGATATTGACTCAGTGGTAATCATTGATATTTTGAATTTTAAGGTTTTGGATTCGAATTCGTAGACAAAAGTTTATGTTCGCGTGTTGTTTATTTCGTATCCGTCAAAAAATATAATATAAAAATTGAAAAACGAAAAAAATATTAAAATATATATCGAAAATATAACTACGACAAATAAAAAAAAGATTTTGAAAACTCCCAAAGTTAAATAAGAATTGGAGGAGTATATGAGTGGACTGCACTTAAATAAAATTAAATTAAAAAAAAAAACAGAAAACAAAAAAACAAACAAACCTAACGTACAACGTGTCCTGAATTCTCAAGGAATGGTTGTTTGGGGTAAAAAAGAGAATGTAGGTGGAACTGTGGAATAGAACAAAATTTTCCCCGCAAATAATTTTAAGGGTTTTATTGGCACAACGTTTTTTATTATTGGTACTCATTATTTTATTATTATTTTTTATGAATAAAACGTTAAGTGGCACAGTTGTTGCTATTGAAAACAACACTGACGTTGCTATTCAAAAAAGAAAGTTGTAGCACTGTTGTTTTCAAATTGTGATATTTTTATAATCTAAATGACAACGTCATTGTCGTTGGTTTTCAATAACAACAACAATGCCATTGACGTTTCGTTTATTAAAAACAACCGTGGTGCTTTAAAAATTTTTTATGATACGAGAGTAATAGGATGTAAGTAGTGAAAAATGATGTGTCAATCGAACCCTTAATTTTTTTTCTCCGGTGATACCCGGTGTCTATAAATTTTCATAAATTATACATTCTTCATCGTACTGTTTTTTGTTTTGTTTTCGATAGTGGAGTGGAGACTAGTAATATGTATGCAGTTGTTTCGTTTTGATTAGTCCTTGTTTTGATTAGTCCTACGACTTCAACTGTCGACATAGACACGGTGTTGCCTCCACATCTAGCGACAGTACTATTGAAACTCTGAAACTCCTCCGGCAGCCGGAATCCTGTCACTTATTTGTGTGGTAATTAAGCAGATCAATGGGAACTAGAGTGGGTCAACCCGGTGGCCGCAAGAAGGACAAGAGGTTAATGGATCCGACGATAATGCCGGAGAGCTATCGGCCGATAGCTCCAAAACCACTCTCCCCACGATCAGTAGCGGCGGCGGCGGCGGCGGCGGCGGCGATGCTCTCATCCTATGTAAGGCCAAAACGCAGGTACATTAAAAGAAGCGAGCTATTTAGAAAAAATAATAGTATTGTAAAAAAGGGCAGGTGGAAAAGAGATCTTCCGTCGACCCCGGCAGTCGGCGGCGGCGGCGACGGCGTCGGGTCTAGGGAGGTAGGAGTATCTTCCACCGTGTCGATTTGTGCTCCGGTGCATCATCCTCCTCCTTATTACCCTACTAACAAAACGGCGGGTAATTACCCGACTGTGACGAATCCGAACCCTCCGAGGAGGGTCGTGGATGACGGTCCATAGCATGGAGGAGACAGTCCCAGACAACATAGGAGGAGGAGGATTTTTAATTGGGAATACCGACTATGAGAAAATAATGAACCTCCAGAACGACACGTGTCTAGTACTTGTAACAGATAGTGAGCAGTACATATGTGAGATTTGATTCGATTCATACGCAGGATACGTATGCAACTTGAGATAAAATATCTCAGGCTCAATCTAAACCTTGCATAAACCACCTCCCTTTCACATCTTTTCCCGTTTTCATATCTTGAATAGATTGTCATTAGGATAATACGGCACATATTTGTTACCCGACGAAACCCAGCATCGTCCGTAACAAATTAAGGTAGTGATTTATTTTAATTTTAAAATTCAGTATCCCAATATGCAAATATAAACATAATTGTTAATAAGACATTGACTCAGTGGTAATCACTGATATTTTGAACTCGGAGGTTTTGGGTTCGAATCCCAATAAGGACAAAAGTCTGTGTGCGTGTGTTGTTTATTTGTTAGATTTGACATCTTATATAAATAAATGAATTTATAGACATTAGTTTTATATAAGTTTGTCTTTTATTTGCTTATATTCGAGTATGTCTGACAATAACATTATTGAGATAATCAAAATTAGAACTGATGTTTTGGAGAAAATAGAATGACGAATATGTTCTAACTAAATGAAGCCCAAAACTATATCACATGTTTTTTTTCGTTTGAAATGTGTGAAAGTTAGCTACGCATTCCTCTTTCTCCCTTGACCTTACTCAAAGTATTATTTTGTCTAATGGATTTTGAGATTTGTATATGTTATATAACGATTAGTTCATTATTAGTATTTTTTAAAGTTGATGATTCATTGATGAATTGAAATGAGTAAGAGATGACTCTTTTATTATCTTGTTTGTCCCAAACTTGGGAATTCAATGATATGTGTCGAGTTTGTTGTGTTGGATGGTGTTGAAGGATGACTGGTTTTTGAATCTTTAAAATTCGCATGGGTAGATGTTAGTTAAATATAAAACATTTGCTAAATCATCTCATTGAAATTACTGACATAATATTATTAATGTATTACATATATTATTATTTGTTGTTACCAGACAATTTGTGATTTCCTATCAATAATTTTAATTGTTAAAGAAAACCGTAAAAAATCGGAATCAAACCGAATCAAAACGGACCGAATAAATAGTTTACGCTTAAAGCCGTTATAGTTTGGTTTCAAAAATTAAAAATCGTATAAAATGATTTAGTTTTTAAAAAAGAAAAAAAACCGGTCAAACCGGATCATGTTCACCCTAATAAAAGGTGGTTGTCTAATAAAGTTTTCACTTTTATAAATTGGGAAGTAAAGATCTTGTGGTGTTTTATTTTTTTGAAAATTTGTGTTGTCTAATTATTTAGCATTACTTTGCATCTATGATGCACCGACACTTCAATATGGTCGTCGTGCGTCGTGTCCGACACAAGACACGACACGACACGCTTCGACACGTGTCGGCTGATTAAATTAATATTATTTAAAATTTAAATATCCGACACCCTGTCGACACTCCCCGACACTCCCCAACACTCCTGAACCAATTTTTTTAAATTTTTTTTTCTTTATTTAAGTTTTTTTCAATATAAACGTTAAAATATACGATTTTCATTTCTATAATAATTAAATAAATAATACTCCGTATCAAATTTATATGTTTTTTGTTGATAAACAATCATTTTTACAATTTGTAATATTTTGAAAGTCAATCATAATTTCTTTTGGCACCGTATAAAGGTCGAATATCTATTCTAGATATTCATCGAGTTTATGTAATACCTATCTTATTTTGTCTAGTTTTTTCAAAACCTTACGAAATATTTATTTTTTTGATAAATTGAATTTAATTACATTATATATTTTTTGATAAATTGAATTTTATATATATATATATATATATATATACTTATATATATATATATATATATATATATATATATATATAACGTGTCGCCGCGTGCGTGTGTTTAACTTTTAAAATTAACCGTATCGCGATCATTAGATGTGTCGTGTCCTTATCCATGACACCTGGATGCTTAAATAGCCATGTAAGACCACTCTTATGCAACAAAGCAGTTTGAATAAATAGTAGTATCAACTATCAATCACCTCAAACTACACAGTGGGGGCGGAAAGAGTTTGTTGAGGTCGGCGTGGCATGAAAATATCTCACCTTTTTTATTACAAAAATAATTTGCACACATGAAACAAAACTAGGGGTCGAACCAACATCGTCACTAACTTATTAAGGTAGTGATTTATTTTATTTTAAAATAAAGTATTACAATATGCAAATATAAACATACTACTAATTGTTAATAAGACATTGATTCAGTGATAATCACTTATATTTTGAATTCGGAAGTTTTGTGTTTGAATCCAAATAAGAATAAAAGTCTTGTTTTTGAAAACTGTAAGAATTAAATAGGAACGTAAGGAGTATATGAGTGGGCTCTTAAATAAAATAAAATAAAAAAAAAAGAAAACAAAAAACAAACAAATCTAACATACCACGTGTGCCGAAATAATTGGAGGAATGGTTGTTTGGGTAATTTGTTCAATTGACACTGGTCGCGTAGAAGTCGAAATCGAGTAGAAAAAAAGGAATGTAGGCGGAACTGTGGAATAGGACAAAATTTTCCCTCCACATAATTTTAGGGGTTTCATCGACACAACTTTTTTACCATTTAACTTTATTAATGAGGTTGTTCTTATTGAAAACCACAGTAATGTTGTTGTTCAAAAACGAAAATTTGTGACACTGTTGTTTTTAAGTTGTGACATTTTTATAATGTAAATAAATATCGTACGTTGCCACTGACGTTTCGTTAATTAAAAACAACCTTGGTGCTGGAATAATTTTTTATGATCTTAGATTAATAGAACGTCAATAATAAAAAAATGGTGTATCAATCGAACTCATAATTTTATTTCTCCGGTGATACCCGGTGTCAATAATTTTTCATAAATTATACATTCTTCATCGTACGGATTTTTTGTTTTTGTTTTTGAAGCTTTCGATAGTGGAGTGGAGACTAGTAATATGTATGCAGTTGTTTCGTTTTGATTAGTCCTTGTTTTGATTAGTCCTACGACTTCAACTGTCGACATAGACACGGTGTTGCCTCCACATCTAGCGACAGTACTATTGAAACTCTGAAACTCCTCCGGCAGCCGGAATCCTGTCACTTATTTGTGTGGTAATTAAGCAGATCAATGGGAACTAGAATGGGTCAACCCGGTGGCCGCAAGAAAGACAAGAGGTTAATGGATCCGACGATCATGCCGCCGGAGAGCTATCGGCCGATAGCTCCAAAACCACTCTCCCCACGATCAGTAGCAGCGGTGGCGGCGATGCTCTCATCATATGTAAGGCCAAAACGTAGGTACATCAAAAGAAGCAAGCCATTTAGAAAAATAATAGTATTGTAAAAAAGGGCCGGTGGAAAAGAGATCTTCCGTCGACCCCGGCAGTCGTCGTCGGCGGCTGCGGCGGCGGGTCTAGGGAGGTAGGAGGATCTTCCACCATGTCGATTTGTGCTCCGGTGCTTCCTCCTCCTCCTCCTCCTCCTTACCCTACTAACAAAACGGCGGGTAATTACCTGACTGTGACGAATCCGAACCCTCCGAGGAGGGTCGTGGAGTCGTGGATGACGGTCCATAGTATGGAGGAGACAGTCCCAGACAACATAGGAGGAGGAGGAGGAGGAGGATTGTTAATTGGGAATACCGACTATGAGAAAATAATGAACCTCCAGAACGACACGTGTCCAGTACTTGTATCAGATAGTGAGCAGAGTGTGAGATACACAAATCTTGCATACAACAAAATGGCCGCCGCCACCGCCGGTGTCCAGGCTGAGGAGGGAGGAGGAGGATGGCGGCGGCCATTAGTGTCAATAGTGCTGAAACACAAAATACCAGACACATGGACAGAGTTTACATGTATAGGGAGAGTGGAATACTACATACAGGGTATGAAGAAACATACACAGGTCATGCCTTGTGATGTTTGGAGGATGGACTTTGGAGGTTTTTTATGGAGGCTTGATCTTGAAGCTGCTTTAAAGTTGGGACGTTGATACCATACACAGCTCCGTAGGGAGTCCCTACAACAGAATTTACTTAATCAGGTATGGTCAATAATAATGGCTATCTCTGCTTATTGATTTAATTCTTTATATTTATATTTTCAAAATATCTTATTGATGTTATAAATATCTTTTGTCACTTTAAAAAACTTGTACCTAGCTAGTACTCCTTTGTGGCATATATACATATAGTTTTCAAAGCGATCATAATCGAAGAATGATTAATTCCCCGGCTCATTTCTACTTCTTTTTTTTTTTCCGATTTCCTTCCTTTAATATCTCTTTTACTAGGTATACTATGATCAGCACATTGCGGTGATGATATGCTCTGCATGCTACTACTTTCGCGATACGTAGTCTTATAAAGTGAGTGAGTGAGTGAGTGAGTGAGTGAGAGAGTGAGTGAGTTATAAAGTACTGTGTGTGTGTGTGTTTTCGTATTTAACCACTCTAGCACACGGCTATGTTCCGTGTAGTGGAGTGGAACAATAGTTAAACCTATGGGGTGCAACATTAAGTAAGGATTTGGGGGGGGGGGGGGGACATAATTAAGTATTGCAAGATTTAGAAAGGCTACTAACTATTGAATCACACTTAAAAACATTCCCACCATTTGTCTTATCATTTGTTGTATTGATTTACCTACTTAATGATCATTGGGTATATATTAATTCATTTGTCTTATCTCAATGTAATATATATGTAGTAAATGACCAAAGGTGGTTCAATTCCTACGATATATATGCTTGAGTATCCTAGAATATGGACACTCGAGCATTCTAATAGTAGTACGTATGTAGTATATAAATCGCTCTTAATATTTAAGGGATTGCTTGAATTCGTTTTAGTAGTCCATCCATTATACTTATCTCTCATATTTTATCCCCCTCTTCTAATGTGGTTGTGCTTGATCTCCTCTAATTTCTCATATTTTATCCTCCTCTTACTATCTAAAGTGTGAATATATACATATATATATAACTTTAGCCCATAATTCATTATTGCTAACCCGGTCCGGTATGCCTTTTCTTGATTAAGCACTAATTCAAGCACCAATAGTTGCAATGAATATCTAAGATTAAATTTTGTTGAATCTTTCTACTAGACAAACACTAAGGGCATACGTTTGTATTGTCGTAAGGGTGGTGGTAGGGGTAAGGATGGAAATAGGTAGTGGTAGTGGTAGTGGTAGCGGGTGGAGGGCATAATTGTTTAAGCCCTAGGAGATCGATGCCAAGGGGTCCGGATCGCCTAGGCGATGCCTAAGAGAATAGCTCATTTATTGCAAATGTAATGTTTGCTTTTTGTCAAAAAGACATTGTCTCTTTCCCTTTCAGCTTGGAGTGATGTAAATATTCACATCCAAAATGTTCCTGATGGCACTATGAAGATGAGTCTGTTCACTTTCTTATTCACTACAAGTTTTGTCTGACTTCTTTTATCTTCTTCTCCCTCCAATTTCATGTTATTTTTTTTCTCAACTACTTTATCTACATCCATCTTCTCCCCTGCAAACCACTCCCTCTCTTCAATCAAAAAAATAAAAATAAAAAAAAAATCCTAGAAATCTAGCTTACACAGCAGCTCCTTTTTCCCCTTCACAAAATCAAGATCTTCATTCCTTAATAGAAGAAAGGCCCCCCAAAAAAGAACAAAGCCATTAGAGTTGAAATTTGTGACAAAGGCAACAATTGTAAAAGAGAAGGTAACAAAGTATATGATTTTAAGTCAATTCACAAATCCCCTTTTGTAAACTTAGGTGGTTCTTTGCCCATTTTCTTCTAATTTCATTTTTTTTTGCTTTGAAGAAAAAAATACAGGATTTTGTTTTTTTGGATTTTTATTTTTATTTTTATTTTGAAGATAGAAAATATGTGATTCTTTTGAAGACTATTGTGGAGGCCATAGTGGATATGAATGTAATATTGATGCCATGTAGGATTTTCTGCAGCTTTTTTGACAGAATCAAATTGGATCATTGTGGTTGCTCTAACCATGCTAGTCCTAAAAAGGTCACCACAAATTTGGATAGAACAATGCTACAACAACAACAAAAACTAAATTGACACAACCTAATTTTACACCATTAATTATGGTGGGACTTTGGCCAATCAATATATCATACACAATAATCAGTTATGTCATTTTGATTGTGGTCGTAGCATTTCTCATTTGGATATCTCTCTCTATATATAGATAGAGAGAGAGAGATGTGGCGAGTTGGTGGTTATGGGAGTTTCTAATAGTTGCTATAATAAACAAAGGGAGAGTGGTTTAAAAGGATAAAAAAGAGGGGGGGGGGGGAGGAATGAGAATCAGGACAGTGGAAATATAAATTGGGTGATAAAGACAAATCAACTGTTCATAACCCCAAATATAATGTTTCACTATCACAGTGGAATAAAGATATGTCCTTTTTACCCAGAAAAATATTTCACTGTCCTCTTTACATGTTTCTATGTTCAAATTGTCCTTTTTGACAATACGGAGTGCATCCATATGGCAAGATGTGAAACTTTTATTTCTAAACTGAATTCAAACTGTATAGTTCAACCCGTTAATTCGATGCACATGGAGATAGCACACAAAAATTCCTTCGGAATTTAGGAGAAGAATGTGCTGTGCTAAAACACAATAATGAAAAGAAAAGAAAAAGCTGTTTGCCCGGATTTGGAATCCTTTTAAGTTTACCTAAAATAGGCAATTAAAAACAAAGTCCCAAACAAAGTCCCAGCCACTAAAAAAAAAAAAAAAAAAAAAAGTCCCAAAAAAGGGTAAAAGGAACAATGTCTGTACAAAGTTGGAGAAAAAGGACATTTGACAGTACTATCTGTAATCTAATAAATAAATTAAAATATATATATATTCCTTTTCTAAGGACCCTGTACCCGCCGCATTTCACTTTATTGTAAACAAATCCAATCAACAAGGAACATGCTTTTGGTTGATTCATTTGATTGCTGCTTTTAGCTAGGGAAACACCTTCTTTGTGCAACATTTCCCGCAAAAAATGAGTTATTCTTGGTTCTCTCCGATACTTATCTTTTTTTTTTTTTTCCCTCTCCCAAGATTCAAAGACTAGGGAGGTTAAGCCCGGGAAATACTTGTGTGGTGGAGACACCGTGTAAAGCACTATGAACTACACACAGTTTCATTCTGTATTTAAACCATTTGTTTCTTATCGTTTCACCCGTCACTTCAACTCAAAATACAATCTGATGTAGAAGATCTACAATAACAGATAAAACGAGCTAATCAAAGCTCAAAGATAATTCATTCTCAATAGAGAAAATAGATTCAACAATCAAGATTACATAATATGACCTAGTAACTAGGGCACTCTTACTATTTATAGGCTAAAAAGCCCAATTAGGTAAACTCTACATTTAAAAAGCCCATAGGCTAACCACTTAATAATTAAAACAATAATAAAAGACTATTAGATAGGTGAGATGATGTGCTACATCATCTTCATCCCTCTACACATAAAACTCGTCCACGAGCGAATCTTATGATGAAAAAAAATCCCACACATTGAAAATTTTAAATTTTACTGTCAAGTCTTTTGGTGGATCAAGCTCATTCACCAACTTAAGAAACAATTTCAAAACATTCTTGTTCCTGCACATAGTGCCCAAAAGTGTAGAAATGACAACAGGGGTCCTAGTTTGATTTTTGGGTGCCCATCACTTGCTTCCTCATATCCCACCTCTATGAACATATGTAACATTGTACAGTTTTGATTTGACATAAACCTCCCAAACAGAAATCATGCTTCCCATCTTGTGCTTTGATTCATCATAGTTGTTGAAAAAAATGCATTTGCTATAATACTTGTGGTATGACTGCATTCAACATGATCCACATTGTATATGCTGATGGTGGTGCTGGTCCACATTCGGTAAGCTGGAATCGGGAAGAATGTAAACCCTCATTTTTTAAGTTCCCCATCGATCCATAGTATAATCCTCCATTTGAGCCCATTTTCAATGAGGGTCGGATGAGTTTCGGTAAGTCGAAGTTCCCACGGACTACCTGCTTGCTTAATAAAACTTATATGGTTGTTCTTAGAGTTAAAAATCATGCCATCTTCCCTTCTTACACCTTCAAGACCTCCGTAATGAATGTCAATGCGGCAATTTGACATCAGTTGCTGGTAATTTTAGGCCTAGTAGTCTCAGAATCATTACCAAATGCATCATTTAGCCGCACGCTACGTTGAGCACCAGAAGTAGATGTTTTCACCGTAGGAGTATGTAAGCTAAGCATTGGCAGTGCCCAACCATACAGATTATGCAGTCGAACAGTCCCAGACCTCATATGTTACCGTCAAAAACCAGCAGTGGCTGCCGGAGAACCCAACTCCAAGTTGCAAATCTCAACAAATCTGGTAAAATTCTTTGTGAGCCGCTGCATTGCCGTGCCTCGTTGATGCCCTGTTCACCAGGGTCAAAACTCAAGTAAAGAGCACCACCATTCATGAAGCCAGATTCATTTAAAAAAGTCCTATTCGAGATTATTGATGTTCCTTAGCATCTCCAACCTTGGCAACATTTTTAATTATAACAACCTTTGAGTTGTACTTCTCTATTAAGCCACCAACCAACGATTCGAGAGTCATTGTGTTCAGTGGATGGGTTAACGGGTAGTACGTGTGTAAGTGGATCACCCGCTAGTTGACGATTCAACTTGGGCACAATCTTAAGAACAGTAAATGCACTCTCTACGTGAGAACCAACATTCGAAGCCTCTATTGTGTTTGTAGCTTAATCTACAACCACATTTCTTCAACTCAACAAGCATTACATCAGTCTGATCTGCTGGCTGAGCTAACTCATCTTTAGTTAAATTACCAATGGAATCCTCCTCAACCTTATTGCTCGTAGA
This sequence comes from Gentiana straminea, assembly GCA_036785695.1. Taxonomy (NCBI): domain Eukaryota; kingdom Viridiplantae; phylum Streptophyta; class Magnoliopsida; order Gentianales; family Gentianaceae; genus Gentiana; species Gentiana straminea. The sequence goes on from JAVUPR010000111.1 coordinate 2,432,730, forward strand.
ATTTGGGCATTTAAGAGTTAGAGTCTCGACACCGTGTATTCTGCTCGATAGTGGGTAATCTTGGTCAGATTCTTCAATAAGGCTAGTAAATGGTGTAGATTTCATCGAAATTTCGATGATGATGTCTCCATGAATTAGCCCAGATAGGATAAGAGGCCTTATATAATTTTCCCCATCGTGTTTGTTGATGTATGGCTCAAAAGGGACTTTCGTCGAACAGTTGTCGTGCTTCACTTCAACTATTTCCTTTGATTGATCTTCAACAAAGCCTTCACCTGCGCTACGATCCTTGTTATTCCCAGCGTTCTTCGTAATACTTTCAGCTTGGCTGCTACTGTAAGTTTGAAAGGGGCATTTTGTCGAACACATGGTACGCAATAGACACAGATTATGGGCTTCATCAGTAGATTCACAAATGCTTCTCCCTTTGAGCTCGTTTCTGTTCACTTCAACGGGGAATTCCAGCAAACACATCGTGGGCAAGAATTTATTGAGTAACAAGGACTTCATTTTTAGCCACGAATAAATCTTCGATATACCTCTCAGAGTTCGATGGTGCTGCAACTGCTGCCACCAATGCTCAGCTTCTCCTTCTAGTGAATAGCATGCTATTAGATAGCTTAGATGATGTGCTACATCACAATCTCCACACAAGTATTTCCCGTTAAGCCTACCCAAACAATGTTTTTTTTTATTCTACACTAAAAATCTATTTTATCCTTCTTCCAAATCCACTAAATCGTCTTAAATCACGTACCCGACGATTTGAATATAATCCATTAGCCCCCACACACATGACACACCTCAAGATGAAATCCTGACTCTGTCCTTGTTTTCTCCCTTGCTTCCGTGTGTATGTTTTTAAACTTAACGGTTTGTGGATGTTTCCTCTCCCGGATTGTCACACGATCGCCCAAGGCGGCTTTGCCTGGCTAGATGATGAGCCTAGCTATCTAGTTAGGGGTGATTGTTTTATCCCCTGCTACTTGTTAGCTCCTTAGGACATTTCTTTATCTTATTATTTCTCTTAAAAGTGTACCAATGGAACAAATTTAACCTTATGGAGAGACTCGCGATCCCCTGTTGTGCGTGTGTGCTGTGCGGTGCACCCGAAACGACGCCGTTTTGATTGTGTTTTTTTTTTAGATCGGAACCAAACGGCGTCACTTCGGACCGAAACAATGCCGTTTTGCGTCACAGCACGCCGCGCTGTGAACCTTTGTACCGTAGGGGATCGGGGTCCCTTATGGAGATGGTTTGGATTTTACAGAACACTGTTTTTTTTATTTACAATTCGACCCAATTCGAATCGTCGTTTAATGAGTGTTAAAACTGCCACTGCATTTTTTTTTTTTTTCCTTTTTAAGCTTTTCCTATAACACAATCTAAATATAAGTTATTCTTGCATTTTTGTTTTGTCCCTTAATATAAATCATTTTACAATACCAATAAACCATTTATTTACATTTTTTTCTTCCTCTAACCCCTAATTTATATCGTCCAACCACTTTTACTTAGTTTACAATTATTGCAAGTATATGATAGTCAAATGGTCTATCATACATTATAGTAATAAATTTATGATACTAAAACACTTTCGTAAACTATATTTGAAAACTCTAAGATGACTTAATTTTAAGAACGGAGGGAGTATGTATCAACGAGTGAGTGTACATAGAACTGTAAAAAAGTCTGTAATTAACCTTAGGATTTACTTATAAAATCTCGTTTTATGGCAATACGGTATTTTGAGCACGGACGAAAAAGCAAAAGAACCCTTGGGTGGGGGCAACATATCGCAACGTCGAAGTACAAAGAAGAACAAGCAGAGTAGACTTTCACTTGAGCTTACGAGCAACTTGAACTGACAGATTGAGCTTTAGGCAGAGCAAGAGTTTAGATCCTATGGTATTGAGATTCTTAGGACATCAGTAAAGGACTGTATTGATTGTATTGATCTCAGTAAATCAAGGTTACATAATTTATACAGCAAAGGAAAATATGTGGGATTTAAATCCTAAGTAATATATCCTGATCTTAAGGGATGACACTGTTACAAAAGATTTACACTTATCTCTTACATTGACTATTTACATTTATCTAGTATATGCTATTACGGCCCCTCAAGTTAGGCTTCGGGACTGAAGGATGCAAATTTGTTGGATTTAATAGCATCAAACCCGAAGTGAAGTTTCCGAACTTTGATGGTTCTTCTCTTACGCTGGATTTCTTGGATTGGTTTGACGCGTTAGAGGACTATTTTGAAGCAGTGAATCCGTCCGAGGCTGTGAAATGTAAATTGGCTGCTTCCAAGCTAAAGGGTGAAGCACGTATATGGTGGAAAGAGTTGCCAAACCATAGATTTACAGAAGGTAAAAACTTGCTCGAGATATTCTTGCCCACCTCCCGTTTGACATATCTCCAAAACCAAATGCATAGACAAGAAAATGAAGACGACGTTAAGCACGCCAACTGTTCGATAAAATTACTCAACAATGGACAAGGTGAGAAGAGATGGTGTGAGCCTGCCTATGCATTGGGGTACCTGGGCACAAGCACTGTAGTCCTTTTTGATGATTGCAAAAACCCCAAGTTTTGAACATTCTGCCCCATCTGTTGCCATTACGGAGGAATTGAGGGTCGATGATTTACAGCCAAAAAAAGGATCACCCCAAGTAGGTTCCAACACAGGATTTTTAGCTTGATCAAGTGCTTTCCATGCCTAACCTATGGTGAGTTTATGACTTCCACTTATTTAGCTACTAAGCTTGTATCATTCTTATTTGACCCTGGTGTGATTTTCTCTCCTATCCTAGAAGCTAAACTTATCTTACTTAGAAGTGCTCATGCCCTCGAAAGAAATTATGGTTGGAATTTTGACATGATGTTTAAAGATAAGGTTTTGGCAGATATATGTTCATTTTGCGCCCCTGTTTTAACGACTTTCGTGATAAGTTGAAGGACAGTGATAAACATTTACTTCAAACATATACGGCAAAGATAGAAATGATTTAATTGAACGAACTGAGGTTGTATTGTCGTTCAAACCACATTTTGAAGGTTTTCGTGTTGTAGGTGTTGGTACAGCTGTAACATGCATCATGCCGGGAGGTTTTGTATTTCGATTATAGTTGGACATCAGTTTGTAGTTCTGACTACACCAATTTGATCGTTTTTGAAAGGAAATTCTAACAGAAAAAAAGACAAAACGACAAAGACAGAATCTAAGGAACAAAATGGGGTGCCACATGTCATTGTCAAGCTGTCCAATTAGGATGGTCCTACATCGGTACCTTCCCCCTCAAAAGATGCAGACTCGTCCTCGAGTGTATTGACTGTAGTTTGTTCTTAGGACACTAGATCAGTTACTTGATTAGGGTGTTTAGTGTAAACCACAGTGAAAGGAGTTTGCCTGTGGATCTGTTCACCTTGAGACAAGGACCTGGTCCCACTGTTTGGGCTTATCCCCAGCCAAAACACTTGATCATATCTCTCCCAAAGTGCGGTTCTTGGTAAACCATGCAAACGGACGACTTCCCTGAAAAAACGATTAGCAACATAACTGGCATATGCAGTCTTTTTAGAAGGAATGAAGTGGGGACCTTTTGGATAATCTGTCCACTACCACAAAAAAAGGAATCATGGTGCCTTGGAGTTTTAGGAAGTCCCAAGACAATATCCATGGAAAGGTCTTCCCATATGCACAAAATTCGGACTCTGGAAGGGTTGAAAACAGATTTCGACCTCTACAAATTCGAAATTTGCACGAGGTGTGGTGCCATTAACAATGTCCATAAAAGAAATGTATTTGATAGACATGAATTTCTTGAATACAACAACTGTAAGGACTTCCAGAGGATTAAGCCAAGAATTTTAGCTTTTAGACCAATGATCAACTAACTTTAGGTCCATGTCTTGTCGTCTTTTAGGATAAACGTACTCTAAAGTCCTAACCCAATACTTTTTACTTAATCTATAAGGAATTCAGTTTATAATATATACTTAATCCGATTCCCTTACGGACTCGACGACTCATAGGATAAACACAATACCAACAAGACATTACGACGTTTATCTAAAACATTGATCATATTGTTAATTAGATTTCCAAATGAATAGCTTAATTGGAACAAATGAATTCCAAACGATTTCCCATGACTCATTTAGTAAACATATCAGTTGATCTCCAGTTTGAACCATATATATATATAGGTGGAAGGTTGCTTTGGTTTGAATAGAAGAAACAAAGCTACCTTTGCAATAAGTCCTTCTCATATAGTATTGTTAAAGATATATATACTACATCCTTCTCAAATATAAGTCTTTTAGCACAAGTTTTTTAATCCATTTTTAGAATATAAATAAATTATTTATTACCCTTTTTTCCCCTCATGGCTCCTTTTATTTATTGTCAATTCAATAAGTTTCTCGTTACTTTCCAACAATTACATTAATGGTGCGTTTGGATTGCTGATGAAATTGATGGAACGGAATGGAATGGACATGATTACATTCACACGTTTGGTACGCGGTATAGGATATGAGATTCTATAGGATATGAGATTCTATAGGATATGACTAGTCACATGGTGAGTGTTGATGAGTGTGGCGGATGATGTGATGTGTGCGGCGGTGGTTGTAGTGATGAGGGTGGTGTGGTGTGTAGTGATGTGGTGGGCGGTGACAGCTGAGTGAAGATCGTTGGTGATAGAGTTGGTCGTGGTAGAGGCTGATGGTATGTGGTGGTGGTGGGGGTAGGTTATGGCCGAGGATGGGGAAGATGGTGGTGAGGTGGGTGGTGGCAGGGGTAGCGGTAAGGTGGGAGGTAACGAGAGATGGTGGTGGGATGAGTTGTGATGGGGATGGTGGTGAGTTGTGACAAGGGTGGTGACATGATAGTCAGTGGTGGATTGAGGTAGGTTGGGTGGGTGGCAAAGGAGGTAGCGTGTGGTGGTGGGGTGGGTGATGATTGATTTTTACGCATATCTTATATTTTATATTTCATTCCATCAAACCATTCCGTCGATTCCATCCATCATTTTTTTCTAGAATGACAATGATTTCAGTATATTCTCTCGCATCACAACACACTAAAACGAATTAGCTATGGACTTTAGATTTCACATAGATTTATTTAGCTGTCCAATCGGTGTAAATGAATATACCATCCAATAATCTCCCTTTCTAGATAGGTATAGAAGAAGAGTTTATGGTGTTTGTTAAAGAACCTAGTTTTGACATGTGTCCTTATGTGTTGTTATTGTTGTGTGGTCAGAAATCTCTCTGTGTCCTTATCTGTAAATACCCAGTGAATGATAACCCAGTTTCCAATTGTACCTCATGTGCATCTGTCAGAGAAAAAGAGACAGAGAAAAGATGAAATGAAAATGGAATCCAAATATTTCCTTTTGAATTGGACATAAAGAGAAATAGGGAAATCCTTCTGCTAGAAATTCATTACCGTTCCGCAATCCTCCGTTTTATACTGAACCGTTAGATGATGTATTACATGTGTATACGAAAACAAACAATATTTTTGTCTTTCTTATAATCATTGCCGTACAAATAACGATTCGATTCGATTCAGTACACACAGACTTTCCGATACAAATCTTACCCTTCTGCTTGTAGCTAAGGGAAGTACTGAACCAGGAGTAGTTGCAAAAATGAGAAATTTTCCGTTGGTGATTCCACATGAATGAAGTAAAGTAGCCGGTGAAGTGATCAGAATCAAAGTGTGATTCTGATCACTCCACCGATCATATATATATATATATATATATATATATATATATATATATATATATATTCCCAAAATAAACATCTCTCCCTGCATTTGGGTACCGACTAATTATGACTTTTCCAATAGATTTTCAAAATATCCTTAACCAAATTTTTATGTCCTACAAAGTCCTAGTACAGGAAATCTTTTGGTATTAAAATTTGCACTACATGTGCGTAATTCGCTAGTGTTCAATTTTCTTCCTGAATGGAGTTTTTGCTAACACTAAGAATAGTGGAGATTCTATAAAATAGAGAGAAAATAAATTGTAAAATGGAAGATATATATATATATATATATATATATATATATATATATATATATATATATATATGTGTGTGTGTGCGTGCGTGTGTGTAGATGAACTGTGATGCTCATTAGCTGGAATTTTAGAGCACAACAAATGTTCTGCGCGTTCAATCGTTTACTTTTGAATAACAGTTTTGAATATATGATGGAACTACAGAATTAGATGTTTTTTGTTTTGGCACATTAATTGTTTTTGTTGGGGTTGTTACATGGAGGTCGTGTGCAGGGGCGAAGCTACAAAAGCCTCAGGGGCAGGGGTGGGGCTTCGTCGGATTTTTTTAATTACCAAACTAATCTAGGCAAACAGTAAATTCGAAAATAGTCTTTATATATATATATATATATATATATATATATATATATATATATATATATATATATATATATATATATATATTGTTTGTCGCTGATTTTGAAGGTATATATAGTGGTAGAATGGTATAGTGCCTAAGTTTTTAGCAGTAGGACTCCTGTTAAAATCCCAGCATACCCCTTCCCTCCGGCAGCTCCCACTCGTGACCACACAGTTTCATTACACAATGAAATTGTGTAGTTCAGATTGAACAACACGGTGTCTTTATACGAATGGAGACGCCACACAATTATTTCCCCTCCCTCCCTCACACGGTCACACTTGTTTCTGTTCAATGATAAAGCCAAACTGGCCCTATTAAAAAAAAGGGCAATTTTCACATCAGCAAAACATTTAAAACATCTGAAAGAAAATGAACAGAACAAAAAAAAAAAAAGAGGAGTGGTTTAAAAGGACAAAAAAAAAAAAAAAAAAGGAAAATAGATATCAGGACAGTGAACTTATAAATTGGGTGATAAAAACAAATCCACTGTTCATAACCATAAATCCACTGTTTGCTGCAGTGGAACTAGACTCAAATCTAATGTTTCACTATCACAGTGGAATAAAAAAATGTCTTTTTTTTACCCGAAATCACAGTGGAATAAGGACATGTCTTTTTTTACCCGAAAAAAATTCTACTGTCCTTATTGCATATTTCTTGCGGATCCAGGAATTTATTCCAGTGGTGTCACCGGAGTCTAAAACTACATCTTTTATCCAAAAAAATTTTCAGTGGGGTCACCAGAGTCTAAAACATCAATTTTTATCGGCAAAACAACACTTTTTAACAACAAAACTACATAATTTTAATATTAAATTTTTTTTTTAATTTTAAAAATTCGGTGGGGTCACGTGCCCTCTCCGGGACGCGACCCCCCCGGCACGTGGATCCGCCCCTGATTTCTTGGTTTAAATTGTCCCTTTTAACAATAAACCCAAGAAAAAAAAACCATATGAACAAACAAACCCAACAAAAGAATGCAATATGTTGATATCAACTGCCCACAAAAAAATGCTGTCTTTGGTGGTATTATTTTCAATCCTAATTCACAGCCCAGATGCTGAACAATTAACAGTCTTGTTAGAATTTGAGTGAATTTTCTTCTTTAGAAAATTTGGGAACATTGGATAGATAACTGTGATGTGCAAGACTGAAAATGTAGCAGTGGGGGGGGGGGGGGGGGGGGGGGGGGGCGGGATGGGGTGTGGGGCAAAAGGATGGCGTGTGAGAACTGAGATAAGTTGGATGTTTGGTTGAAAGTGTAAGCAGATCAAGATGATTGTAGTGCAGGTTTGGGGGTGGTCTTAGAAATAGGTTATTCTTCTTTAGTCACTTAATTATACATCGTAAACACACGTGGATGATTCTGGATTACACAGTTTGAACTTGAGTTGAAATCGTGTGGTCCGGATTCAACTCCATGTTTTACTCCTCACATCATAAAAGAACTTCCCCTTAGAAAGGGCCCAAATAAGGTGGGAATGAGCGGAAATTATAAGGTGAAGACTCCAATATGAAGAGACACATATGTCGCTTCATCTCGACCACGCGCGGTTTCATTCCCCGCCCACGCGAGAACGAAACCGTGTGGTCCAGATGAAGCCACATAGGTGACTCGTTATATCGTAGTCCACCTTAGAATTTCTCGGGAATGAGGGGAGAATTGGCCAGAAGGAAAAAAATAAGGTTTTGCAGAGGTGGAAAAACTGCCGGAGGAGTACACTTTTTTTTCCCTAGGAAGGATAAATTTGTCATTTTAAGTATAGTTTGAAAAAAATTTGCTCTGCCAATACCTTTAGTTTAGGCTCACGAAACAGGAGATTTTTTTTTGGACATATAGTTGAATAATAATTCGAACTGAATCAATAATTTATGCATAGAGTTGAATAATAACTCAAAACAATAACGATTCAACTCGGCTCAAGTTTCCCTGAGAAAAAAATTGTTTAATATTGGTCCCAACTAAATTTAATTTATGTTTAGAGTATGCCTTAATTATGTTTGACAAAATGTTAAGCACTTTTAATTTTGAATGGGAGCACCAGCAGCTTGAGAAAATATGTTAAGCTTTATATATATACTACATCCGATATAAAATATAAGTTGTTCATCCTGTGTTTGTAATTTGAGAACTTTTCAACAAAGAGGATTCAAAATATTAAATAAGTGAAGGAAGATATTGCTACTAATGTCGTAAATTTGATTGTCTGAAAATGTCTAAAATATCCTTAGACTATAATTAATGGAGAAGAAGAGATGGATGAAGATAGTTGTTGAAGAGGTAAATTGAAAAAAATTGGGTAAATATATGATAATATAAATGAAAGTTGTTATATTGATAATAAATGGAGGTAATTAAATAAGTGGTTGAAGTAAATTTGATTGTCAAAGTCTAAAAAATGGTAATAAATGTGAAAGTTGTTATGATAATATGTAACGACACAAATCAAAAAATGGTTTGAACATGTGGTTATTTTATGTGTAAACAACACTAACCCGTCCGTTCTAAAATAACTGAGACAGTTCAAAATTCATTTTGTTCCAAAATAACTTATACAATTCAAAATTCTTTTTATTCCAAATAACTGATGCAGAACATCTTCCAATGCAAAATTTAATGCAAAATAACACCAGTGCCACTGACGTTCTTTTTCGATACTAATGTTTTTCATCCGTGACATTTTTATAACTAAAACTTCAATGCAATGTGTTATTATCGAAAACCAATATCAGTCTCAGTGACGTCATTATCGAAAACTAATGTCAGTGTCACTGATGTTATTTCGCACAAAAATAATCACAATGCTTGAAGTAATATTTTAAGTGCCAGAAGCAGTTGTAGTGTCAGCAGTAAAAGTGTGGTGTCAATAAAAGCCGCTTAAAAAAATGTTAAGTCTAATCAACAACATTTAACATCAATGAAACATCAATAATTCCTTCAAATCTGTACAAAATACACGACAATATTATGCAATTGTGCTAGAAAATGAGAGGGAAAAACAGTTGTCTTTATTCAAAGACATATTCAAGAATCAAAACCAAAGAACCACATCACTTCTCTTCGTTAACTTGCTTCATCGATTTAGTAGTAGAAATTTCCTTTTTTTTTTTTTTTTTTTCCTAGCCCTGTTCAATTCTTTGTTACGTAAAATAATAAACTCGTGACTCTCCTCCAACATCTCTACAAGATGAAGAGAAAATAAGGAATCAGGTCCATGTAAGGACACCGTTTTTTCGTTCAGGTCATGTTAGACCTAACAATTTTCTTTCAGACATCATGTGTTAAATAATGAGCCCAGTTGCATCGTAGTTTGATTAATTTCCTAAAAAATCCTTAAATGTGTTATTTGAAAATTGTCATTAATGGTCCTGAAGGATTATGCTTATATCACATGATTCAATGTTGTGTTCTTGTTTTGTTTGCAGGATTTGTATTTTATTTAAATTAATCTATTTAATTGTTATTTCAAGTATTGAATTTTATTCTATATTGAAATAATTTAATTAATTACATTTTCTTTAAATATACACCACATATATATACATTGCAGGCCAGCCCTTTCCTTCTTTTTTATGAAGGGAGGTTCTAATGTCACCCCGCTTTTTATTAGTGACATCTTTTTTCTACCGGCACCACAAGATATTACTTTCGGCACCATAAGAATATATTTATTATTTTGTTACTTCACTCACAAAAAATAATAAAAAATCTACTTCTTACACCACAACTATTGGAAAATGTAAACTAGTCTTAAAAATTAATGAAACTATTAATCTAATCCACTCATCTAATTGAAACTAAAAAACATTAATCCGTTTTATCTACAAACTTAATTTTAATACAAATAAAATTCTTAAACACCAAAAAAATCTTCATTCTTAAACAAAAAATAAACCCATCTTCTTCCACCACCACCTCATCTTCTTCCTCACTTAATCACAACCATGGAACCTTCATCTTCATCAAATACAACTTTTAAAAATCATCATCTTAAATCAACTCTAATCAATCAATACACACATTGCCATGAAGAAGATGTGGAAATCTCATTTGAAAACATCATTTTCTAGCCAAGCGGAGAGAAGTCGGAACCATCAAATTTGGTGATTTCTTAGTCTAAAAATCTTATTTTGATGTTCAATGTGTGAGTTAAGTGAATGTGTAAACCTTTTACATTCATATATCATGTAGACATTGATTGATGGAAGAAATTTTGGTTCTTTTGCTATTTCCGGTCGTCCTTAAGGCTTTGCCGGCATTCTGTTACGTTCTGTAACGTCCATGTCAGACGTAGAGAACGTCAGTCTCACTAACGCTCGTCTGGACGTATGAACGTCCCCTATAGTGACGTTTAAAGATTAATTCGTAAAATACTTGTAATGTTTGAACGTTTGTGAGTATGACGTTCAGAACACACCTCAATGTCGGTATTGGTGTCGTTCTGTGAACGATGGCTTGGTTGACATTGATATGTTGTTACGAACGCTGGTACGTCTGAATTTGGGTTGGGTGACTAATTGCTGCTTAGTGTCATCTTAACGTCGGTGGTTGTGGCGTTATTGGAGACATAAGAACGTCACATGCGGTGGCGTTCTGTGTATTTTTTCACTTTATCCATTCATGTGTATTGAACTACCATTTACTTTTTTTTTATATTTAATCCATAGAAACAATGTGATGAAACAAATAATGACAAGATAAATGATGCGGGGGGTAGTAGAAGACGACGACGATGAGTATTTTAAGGGAATAAACAATTAAGTTAATATGTTATTTTCTTATCCCAATTGACTTTGACCGTAAATGCATGTATGTTTTTTTGTAGCATTTGGCTGATGAAATGATTGATGAGGTCCAAGAAAATTTGAAGAATCTTTGAGATACCACACTTGCCTTGAGGGATGAGACACCTGAAGAGTTATCAATCCATATGACTTCAGTTTTTACAACTGATCGAGTATGTACTTAAAACTTATACTATTTCAATGTTTGTGCATTTTAAACCTGATTTTTTATTCATTATATTTATATATTGGTCACAGGTATATAATTTTCATGAAGCCGTCATCAAACACCTCAAAGAATTGGCAAGAGCGAATGGTGTCGTCATTGTGATAATGAGATCTGACATGACCGGAAAGGGGACACCGCACATTAAATTCCAATGTGATAGAGATGGAGAGCTAAAGGATCATTGCAAAAGAGGAACGTACGTGTTAAAAGTTGGCACAACGGGAAAGAATAAGCAAAGAGAATCGTCCCAAGGAAATACGGATGTCCGTTTCTATTGAAAACCACGACATTGAAGAAGGTGTGGACCGTAAATGTCTTGAATGGTGTGCATAATCACAAAACATTCAAGTATGATGAGAGCCATTCATACCTTTGTCGGATTGACAAAGAAGAAGTTGATGCTGTTGCAACAATGACTCGAATGACATTTTGCCTAGAAATATACTACGGATGTTGAGTAAGAACGATGAGACTAACTGTACGTCACAAAAGGCAATCAATAACGTACGCGCTAAGATAAGGAAGAACGCATGTGAGGGTTGGACAATGATGCAAGAGGTTTACAATTTGGCGGATAAGACCACATCCTTCGTTCATTGTAAGCATGATGAGGGCAACGTAGTGAATGATGTTTTTTGGGCCTATAACGATAGCTTGTCCCTTGCAAGGTGCTTTCCTCTGTCACGCTTATGGATTGTACCTATAAGACAAACAAGTACAAGATGCCCCTTTGCATAGTGTTGGCGTTACGTCTACGGACATGTCATTTTCGGTTGGATTTGAACTACTATGTTTGGAGAGGGAAGGCAACTACACATGGGCTTTGAATATGCTTCGCCAAGCAATTGGTGACCAAAGCGAGCGAATATGTTGTATCGTGACAGATAGGGAAGAAGCTTTAATGAACGCAGTACGGGTGGTACTTCCAAAGCAAAGAACTTGTTATGCTGGTGGCACATCGAGAAAGGTTTGTGTCTAATTTGAAGACGAGGACTACGAGCGAAGGTTGGTAGGATTTAATGTCAGCATGGACAGAGGTTGTTAAATCAAACACCATAGAAGAGCTGAATGAGCGATTGGATGAGTGTAAGAAGACTTTTAGTGAAGACGTCATGACTTACGTTTCGGCATGGATGAACTCTGTGTTTTATCTAGGAAACACATCAACATCGAGAGTCGAGGGAATGCATTTAGTGTTTAAAAATTGACTAAAAACCGGGCTTGGGGACTTGGTTGCGGAGTGAGAATCCGGCGTTTGCTTTATAGATCAAGATATAAGAAAAATCAAAAAATCTTTTGAGCAGTCTCTTTTCGTGGAGTCTAAAAAATTCAAAGATGAGCTGTTGTTTAAAAAGCTTAAACATCATGTATCTATATACATATTGGACTTGATGAATGACGAGTTGGAAAAAACTGATGATAGCAATGTGTTGAATAAGGAGTGTGGATGTATTATTCGAAAGACACACGGATTGCCGTGTAGACATGAGATGACAAGGTTTAAGAAGAAGCTTGGATGCATCCTTCTATCATCGATTGATGTTAATTGGAAGACTCTAGATATCAAATGGCCATCTTCAAAAGAATCGGATCTAGACTACGTGCCACTTTTACATGCCTTAGAAGAAAAATTGAAGATAGAAGACGTGTGGGAGAGACAGAGTTTGATAATGAAGATACAAGACATTTGTCAATCGATTAATACAGTGTTGCAAGAGCCGAAAACGAAAACGACGAGTCGTGGCCGCCTAAGGGATCCGGAAACAAGAGGAAGTTAGTGGAGGACGACTCAACTAAGTGGGAGATTAGTATGTTTGAACGAGTTGAAGAAGAATTATCGAGTGTGAATGACATGATAGCTTGCGAAGAAAATAAAAAGCATTGTCAAGGTTCTCGAGCCCCGACTCCACCTTCATCTCAAGGTGTTTCTTCTGCGAAGAAGAAAAAATCTCCAAGTACTCGGGCGCCATCCAAACGTGCATGTTTCGATAGAATGCCAAAGGTTCCAAAGTTTGAGTCAGCTATATTTTCTACTGTTGGATATATAAATAGGTATCTTAAATATTTTCTAGATTATGTTCATGAGCACATTTCCTCAAGGTTAATGTAATTCCGGATTGAAATTGCGGCTTTAGAGTAATAACACACGGAATAGAGTTTGAAAAGAGTAATTGACCGATCTATATACTAAATATATGCTTTCCAAAATGCTTTGCGATTGTCAAAATCCCACAAACTCCATAATCCCTAGCCATGGCGTTTCAACCTTCACCTCATCTTAATTCTCTCCCTCTCCAGCAATGGCATCGTCCAATTCTGATCAAGTGTTTGCGAATTCTAGCTCCAATGTTCGCGAATTCTGCTTCGATGATTCCGTAGAAATCGGCCCCAAATCATAAGACGAATAGCGGTTTCCTTCCCTATCCGACTTTATCCATGGCACCTTCAAAGGAGAGCCGGCAATTACACTTCCTCGGGCAATCGAAGAATCTCTGGCAGCGAAATTCCAAAACACTCTTGTAGGGAAATTCTCTCAAGGCAAACTGGAATGGATTCTATTGGCAGATTCATTGTTATACAGAATTTTAAAGGTATCGTGTCAGTTGGTTTAATTGATAGAAATCATTTTCTTCTCCGATTTGAAATCACAGAGGATTATGTTCGATGTTTCTCTCGACCAATCTGGAATGTAGAAGGAAAACCAATGAGAATTTTAAAATGGACCTCAAATTTCCGAGTTGATCGAGAATCGTCTATTATTCCAATTTGGTTGTCTTTGCCTATGCTACCGATTCATTTGGTTAATGAGGGGTTTAATTTTTCCTTAGTATCATTCTTTTGTAAGCCTTTAAGGATTGATAATGCTACTGAACTGCTTAAACGGCCCTCGGTTCCTAGGGTGCAAGTAGAATTTGATTTACTAGATTTGGTGCCACCTAGGGTATGGGTTCAAAGTGAAAATGAAAGTGGTTTTTGCCAAACAATTGAAATTGAGAAAGATCTACCCCTATATTGCAGTTTTTGTTGGCATATAGGGCATCAAGAACACTTTTGTATAGTTAAACATCCATAATTACACCACATTTATACTCAAAAAAAAAGGTCCAAGCACACACACTGAATACAGGCCAAAGCACCTATCAGAGAAGTTTGGGTGTGAGGCAATAGGGGCAGATAAAAATATGCAAGACAAGTCCAGCACATCTATTGTGCAAGCTGCTGAAAATTTAGCATTAGCAGGGGTGGTAAATCAAATGGTTAAAGGGCATGAAAGTGTAGCTGAGTCAAATGCTTCTGTAGATTCTCAGCAGAACCACATACATGAGCCTTCAACTAAAATGAATGGGCTCATTTGTGATCAATTGGGTGAGGACAAGCATATAGGTGGAAGAGGGTCAATTAGGGGATTGCCCATTTGAGCTAGTAGATTCTACAAAGGTTACAAATGTTGGAAAGGGCTTAGCTGATGCAAATGTTGGAAGGGTTGCTGCTGAACAGCAAGTCCAGGAGAATGCTGAACTTGTTGTGGAAGTGCCACAAATTGAGAAAAGCTAGCAGCGCAATTCACATCAAGGTAAAAATTCTGAGATCGTTGCTGCCATAGAACCAAAGCAAGCACAAAAGGGTGCTGAAATGGGTGATGATTATTCTTTAGTAACATTGAAAAGTAAGGAAATGGTCCTTCAAAATTCTGATGCTGCAGCAAGTAATCAAGCAGCAATAGGTAAAGTGATGATGCCGGCAACATCCGGCATTCTGCCTGCCCATAAAGAAGATACGGTTGATGGAAATTATGTTGTGCCGTCTATATATTTTGTAAAGGATTTGAGGTCTATGCATATTTAACTATAAAAAATTCCTTTGACATGCTTTCTAGACCGGGTACGGAGTTGAATCAATTGAGTAAAGAAAGCATCCAAGATGAGCTTAAGAACTTAAATTTAGGTTGTCCAAGTGCTAAGAGGGCTGGTTATTCTTCTGATAAAGATTCCAAAGTGAAACTGACTCCCTTTTAGAAGATAACTAGGACTCGCATGAAAAAGAAAATTTTCGATCTGTAGTTTTTCCCTAAAAAGCTAGGAACTCGGATTTGTGAGTTCCAACCCTTCTTTTTATGGAATAAAAAAAATACTTTTTTTTCAAAAAAAAAAAAAAAAAGAAGAAGAGAGTAATTGACCAAAGGTGAGAAAAGCGGTGTAACATGATATGATGGCAAACAATGATCATTATATGACCTTATTTGGAGGACAAGAATGGGTCTACAACCAATGCATGTTCTCGGTTGATCATGAAGAAGGAGCGTGCGGAGTGGACAAGTATTTTGACAGTTTCTTTGGTTGGGTTGTGTGCAACAGATATGGTGTGTCATTAAGCATATTGTCTAAAATGCACGGAAATCAAACCATGCTTCCAACTAAGAAAAATACTTCCGTTTGTCTACCTTACCATATATGATGAGTTTTTGCAATGGTAACCATTTTGATCGTTTGATTATGAAAGATAGTTGTCCAATGACTAAGGTGAATGCGGTTTGGAGTACTGTTCGGATGTTGGAAGCAAACCAATGGCATGAGAAATTACGACATAGGCTCGGTTTATGACATGATGTGGTCATGAAACATCATATGGATGATGGATCATATTGATTTGGAATCGCCGAGTGCCTAAGTATGAAGTTTTTTTTATTTATATAAATTCAATGTTGTATTTCTACTCATTTTGTGGATGCACAATGATCTACTTTGTAATACTTTTAGATGATACTTTTGAGCTACTTTGATGAATTACGACCAATTTGTGATGTATGCTACTAATATTGATTTTTTTTTTCATTTATGTGATTTTTGGTGTAATTTTGCACTGTAATGTTGCTGTTTCTTGGGGGTATAATTTTGTGTTTAATATACGTCAACAATTTAGGTTCTGTTCCTCAAAACACCATCCATACTGACGTTCATAGTACCGCAGGAACGTCCAAATGATGACGTTTTGAAGATCATAAGGAATACCATTCTGTCACTTAAGGGCACCTAAACACTCCCAGGCCGACGTTCATAGTATTCAAGGTACGTCCACATTGATGACATTTTGAAGAAACAGAAGCAAACTTGTTCCGATCTTTAAAATGTCAACACAAAAGATGTTAATTTTAGATTATGAATGCTAGCATTTCTGACGTTTTAAAGAATAGAAGTAATACCTTCTGTTCCTTAAAACGTCAACATGACTGACGTTTATGTTACCATAAAAACGTCCACTTTGCTGACGTTTTGAAGAACATAATCAATATTGTTCTGATCCGTACAACGTCCGTACCACTAATGTTCATATTACTTCAGGATCACCAACATATTTAACATTATGCAAAACAGAATCCAAACTGGTCTTGTCCTTTACACGGTACTCACGTCGACGTTGCCATCATCACATAAACGTCACCATGGCTGATGTTAGAAAGAAACATAAGCAATACCTTTTTGTACTAAAAAACGTCAACCTCCCTGACGTTCATATGACATGAGAAATGTCTACATGGTTGACGTTTTCATAACAGTTTCAATTCCACTCCAGATCCAACCAACCAAAATCCAAATCCAACCAAACCAAAATTTAAATCCAACAAAACTCCAAACACCATAATCCAAAAAAACCTATTAAAAATCCAAACTGAACTCCAATCCAAATCCAGATCAAAGCAATAAAAAGTGGGGATGGAAGTACAAATCCAAACTACAAACTCCAATAAAAATCCGAACACCAAACACCAAATCAAAGTACATGAAATACAGAAATGAAAAGTCCAAATGAAGTACGGAAATGAAAAGTCCAAATGTTCATTAAATGTATCAAAGACCAAAGGCAACTATCTCTTTTTCATGGTCTTTGCACGTTTCTTCGGTCGTTGAACTTCTTTTTGATCTTTGGCTTCAGATTTGACACAGACATCTTCAACATCTTGCGTACATACACTTGTAGTCAGAAACTCGAATGCCATCTCAAGAACCTTCACTAGATCATTTTTGTTTCTTTTTGAAGCATTCACAATCACATTTTTCAACAACAACTTTAGCCTTGTTTGCCTCATCCTATATGTTAAACAGAAAAAACGTAATTGACATTGAAAAAACAAACACACAACTGATTGTATATTCGTAAATAGATATGGTCAAACCTCTCTTGAATCTCGCTGCTTCTTTTTGCTCACACCAGTAGGACGACGTACGGAAACATCTCGATATCAGTTCATGTAACCAGCCGTGCATTCCCAATGAAACCTCGCTTTCCCCATTATTTGGACCTTATTTACTGGATGATTCGCAAAATGGATGAAGTCATTGTCACGTGATGAGTGGGTGACATTGTATTGTTTCACCTCCGCGCTTCTATGTGACACTTTTGGAGGAATTGGTGACTGGGTATGGATTGGACATTACCAAACTGACGGACGACACGGTTTGGGTGATACACATCTACAATGTCTAATGTCCTTATGTAACCATAAATCCACCGTACGTCATCATCAAGCACCGTTCTCACTTCCCGATAAGCATCCCAAACAACATGCAAGATCGAAAATGCTTTAAGTATAACTAAACGAGCCATTATCTTAGTTAATGCGAAGGTTCATGCTTACATCTCGTGCATCCATCAAGTCTAAGTCCTCTCTCAAATGCTTTAAGGATGGAATTGCCACATGATCGTAAATTCCAGTAACAGGTTCCCATTTTAATGACCGTACATCTCCTTTGCATTTAAATTTTTGTTCGCCGGAGGTTGCAATACTAGGAAGTGTCGTACACCAATGCCTGTAAAAACATATTACAAAATAGTAGTGTAAGCATTTAAACATACACAATAAACACAAAAAAAAACATTTAAATAACAAGTGTTACCTCTAGCAGTGTCAGGTATCCATAATTCCAACAGTATTGATCCTAGAAGCCTTCCATAGTTACCGGTAAAGATTTGCCAGTGTAGCAACACCCCAAGCCCACTCACCAACCTTATCTAGATCATGTAGAAAATGAAGTTAAGGTATGCCTATATTATCTCCACTACGGTCTTGAATCAAAGTACATGCAAGCATGTACAACAAATATCCGTTCATAACTTGATCCACAGTAATGATCGGCGGAGTCTGACCGGTACTGGAACCCTCTTTACTTCGCACACCGTATTTACCCGCAAGGTTGTCCTTCAACCAACTTTTGGACACCCGTAGTCCACCAACATATCCTAACTCATCTGCCACTTGTTCTTTACCAATCCTTAACCAGTGAACAAATGAAACCGGGTTTTTCTCTTTGTCAAATTCAAAGTTCATGGCCTTTCCGACAACCGGTAAGCCTTTGATATATTGGACATCATCTAGTGTGATCGTCATCTCACCGAATGAGAAGTGGAAGGTGTTTGTTTTTGGATGCCACCTCTCAACAAAAGCACCGACGATCACACGATTGGCTTGGTTGTATGAAGAACGTATACCAGATTGGACAACGGATTAGCTATCAATCTTGCCTTGAATTCTTCACATTCATTATCGATCTTCCACAGTTTTAGGGAAGATGTGTACTTCTTGCATCCAATTATACCTCGGTCCTCTTCAATTCCACGAAAAGAATATAAAGTTAGATATAAGTTTAAAACAATTTCATAAAATTATACAACTTAAAAAATACCATACATTTGTCACTATTTAACAACCCGTAACCAACATGTTCCTTCCAATCCCCCTCCAACAAAATATCGGTGTCTACCACCACACCATCGTCGCTATCATACTCTAAACACTGAGCTGCGGCTACTTCTGCCTCTGTCGGTGCTCCGGCACTTTTCGGATGCCTGTCATGTAGTGGCCCTAGATGTGGTGGTCCCGGCAGTACTGGATGCCAGTCCCGTAGTTGCCCCGGCTACCTGTTCTGTAGTGGCTCCTGCAGTACCGGATGGCTGTCCTGTAAGGGCCCCAATAGTACCAAATTCCTCTACTGATGGCCCCGCAATAACAACTCTCTCTACATCTGTCATAACCCTTGCACTAAAATCTCCAACAATCTCAATTGCCTCCGTCGTAGCCCCGGCACTAACACCTCCAACTGACTCAGTGATGGCCCCGACACTATGCCTACTAACACACTAGCAAGAGAACTAGGTTCAATCGTAGTATAGCTAGATAGAGTCGAGGTCGATCCCACAGAGACTCGGCACAAAAAAACACAACCTTATTCTATCAGAACTAAATCGAAAGGGCGGTCTACGACCAACGAAACGCAGCAAATAAAATAGTGACAACCACAAGACAAAGTATACCACAAAGACAAACTAACGACTACTAAACAAGAACAAAAGTATTGATACTATCTTAACAAAGAATATTAAGAATATTGATTACGCTAGTAGCTAATGATTCCCCCATGTGAACTAGATTGACGACGAGACAAAACAAACGTTAAAGATTAATTATTATGACTACGGGAGTCATCCCCTAAGGTAGATTTAGCTCCAATTAGGCCATCTAAATCATTGTGCCTCCATTACGTGACTTTGCCTTTTAAGTGCCTCCATCTCATATAACTTCTGACACAATTACGAAACTAGGGATGCCGGTATAAACCGTAACCTCATCTAAGCAACATTCCTCGGGTAAGGCGTACTTCTTAGATGCCGATTCAATCTATATCCTAAGTAACAATCACTTTTTAGGTTTCATGTTAAATTATGATGACAAATAATTAAGTTGATCAGGTTTAATTACTCGTTTTAATTCCAAATCAGAGAATCTGACGTAGTCGAAGCCGGTCATAATTATGCCCTAAACTTCACCACACTCGGTCGACCGAATGACATGTCTCGGTCGACCGAGTGACATGTCTCGGCTGACCGAGTGGAGTTCTGCGTAGGTACACATTATGGCTACTTCTTAACGTTTCTAATCTAAACACATGGGTTCGTAATTAGTCTACATCGCGGAATCAATACAAGAAAACTACTCCATAATAAAATTAATCAGATCTACGAATAAAGATTTCATAATTGAAAAGTCATACCCTCGAAGATGAGAGTGACTCCCACTCTTTAATGCGCTCCCTAACCGGAGAATCCAATGAATCCACAGTGAACAAACATAAAGAAAAGAAAACTAAAACTAAAATCTCAAATTGTATAAATTGTCTTGTGTTGTAATGGTGTGTCTTCTCAATTTCGTAGCTGCTGCTTATATAGAGGATTCTGCCGATATAGGATGGATCTAGAAGATATGCACGCGTTTTTAGGTCTGAGCAGCTTCGGGTGACTGAACCACATGCCTCGGTCGACCGAATGAAGTGGCTCGGTCGACCGAGCCTCCTTTTTGCACATGTTAAACGCATTTCTTGTCTAACTTGTCCCCCACTGCATTCCTTCGTGCCGATCTGATTTCTCTAACTTATCCTTTGATTAATGCTCTGATTTTCTTCCTTATTATCTTGAGATTTCGAATTGAATGATATTTATCCTCTCGATTTATCATGATCTGCAAAATCAGCATTTATCGCACAATAAATTGGTTTCTAATAACAAAAACAGCTAAATACCAAAAATCATATTAATAATCACTTAACATTAAATAATAAATATTAACGGGTGATTTAATATGAAATATATATAATTAACTCCGATTTAAGGCTAGAATTGATGACATAAATATGTATATTTTAATCGTCATCAACACTCGAATCTCCAACTGTCTCAACTGTCACTGAAGGTGCCTGCATTCCCAACTCTGTCTCCACTAACTCAGTGATGGCCCCGGCACTCGAATCTCCAACTGTCTCAACTGTCACTGAAGGTCCCTGCACTCATAACTGTGTCTCAACTGACTCAATGGCGGCCCCGACGCTAGAATCTCCAGCTGTCTCAACAACCTCAGCTGTCTCTCCCAATTCAGGCTCGGTTGGCTCATGTACTTGTGCAATCTCGGCTTGCACATTCTTTTGCCGTTTTTGAGTTCTTTGATATGGCACCTTTATATGTTTAGAAACATTACTAGGCTGAACATGAGCTTCGGGCGGTGCTTCCGCATCACCTTGATCCACTGCGGTACCTTCATCACTATCTTCAAAGCGTACAATCTTACCAGACCTCGTCTTAGTCATAATTTCCTAAACATGAGACAAGAAATGAATTGTCTTTCAGATAAGTGTAATCAACTAACAAAGGCAGTCAAAATAAATAAACAAAGCTCATATGAATGCCATAAACCTCATATAAGTTGCCATATCAAGGACAACAAAGCAGACTATTAACAGTCTCATATTCAAGGCTAGATAAACTTATACTAAACGTCATATGATTGATCAAGCTTACATACCAATCTCAGTTCAACAATTAAGCATATTATCATATTAATGGACTTATCAAAGCAAGACATATGAGAAGGAAACACATATCAAACTAACCAAATAAGGTCCATATAGACTCAAAGACTTTCCAGCTTATCCAAGAAGTCAAGATGACATTTGCTTACTAATTAAATAGCACCCTTAAGGCATAATCTACTTAGTATATATCATCTATATGTATTAAGCTCACATTATTAAAGTTCACATTTATCATGTGGCATGTAAGTTTATCATACAAGATTATGTTAGCCAAAACCAAAATAGATTAATAATTTAGAAAATTAGATTATCAGGATGTCCGGCTTTGAGCAACTTAAGATTGCATAATATCAGCTCCATTCAATATTTCTTGATTTAAAAGTTATCACAAAAACATCCGCTAGGAAGATGTTCGAAGAAGGTCAGAAATGTTGATGTGGCTGACGTTTCTGGTTTACCTTCATCGCCAACACAACTGACGTTCCCCAGAACCAGAACATCACTCACAACAACGTCTTTGTGCACAAGGAACATCATCATCAAGGCCATCCAGGTAAGAAATCCTAATGGGTGATTGTGGTCTCGACGCCAGCCTCACTGACATTGTATGTGCATAATGAGCGTCAGTGTGGCCGACGTTTCCAGCCCCGTTCGTCTTCTCCACCTACTCGATTGGAATTTGGCCAGAAAATTTAAAAAAAGAATATAAACAACGGAATTTGTACCATTTTGTAGCAAATTTCAACACAAGACTAATAATCAATGTAATGAAACACAAAGAACATACCTTACATAATTTTTGTTTTAAATCATGTTTTAATTTTTTTGTATAAGTAGTTGTTTTAGAGTTTTAAGAAGTGAAGGGACTAAAGTGTAGTTATGTCATAGTTTTTATTTTTATGTGGTATATGAAGTAAAATCGTGGTGTCTAAAAAACATTCAAGAAAAAATGTGCAAGTAGTAGAAACTGGGTGTCGATAGAGCCCCCTTTATAAAACCTCTTCGGCCCTCTTAGCCCATTTAAGCCTTCGGCCCTCTACCCAGTCCATCTACCTGCCTTCTAAACCATTGACCTAGCCTGCGCCACTATATAAACATATAACCCGGTTTCCCCCTATTTTTTCTAACCTTAATCCCAATTTCTGCTGCCTCCGTCTCTAAAATTCTATCGTCTTCATTGCACCACCGTTCCATATCAATCATTCAATGCAATGCTCTTCGAGTCCCAGAATATCTAGAATTATGTTCATTATGGAACACTCCTTCATTCCTTATATGATTCATGTCACATTAACCTCGTGTTTATCGCTGGATTCTGCAACCCATTGATGGAAGGCTAGAAGATCAAGCCTTTATGGCTCTGATTCGTAGACGATTCGATGTTTTCGTAGGTGAATCATTTCCTTTCATATCATTTCTCTTGATCTTTATCTGATTCAAACTCTTTTTTGCTCTGATTCTTTGTTGTGCGGTGATTGTAGGGTCGATTGACCGAGAAGCACGTGTTAAACGTGAAGTCTGGTCCTAAATCGGTTAAAAATTGAACCTTTTCATAAGAAATCGACCAGATTCATTCAAAGATCGAAGACTTGCAACTTATACAACAGCGGGTCTCTCTCACGTGCTCAAATCGGTGAATCTCCACCCGATTTTCTCTGGTAAATCTGCTTGAACCTTCTTTATAGTGTTTTTGGTCTGATCGAGGGTTTCTTAACCCAATGAAGGTATTGGTTTGAGTCTGTACTGAGGGTATATACCCTGTGATGCCTGTGTCAGTGGTTTAGGAATGGTTTCATCATAGACAAGTGGCGGACCCAAGAAATTTTTCTAGTGGGGGCCAAATTCAAAAAAAAAAAGTTGAAAAAGATGCAATAATCAAGTTTTGAACCCATGACCTTAGGATATGTATTCAAGCTTCCAACCGGTTGAGATAAATGGAGAATTACTCTAAGAATTGTCTGAAATAATATACATACACAGTTTTAATATTATTATAGGGGTATATTAGTAACTTCGTCCAGAAATTTGAGTGGGGTCCATGCACCCGACCCCTACCATGCTGGGTCCGCCCCTGTCATAGCCGTGGTCTAAACCGTTGGTCAGTCAGTCCTTCAACCTTTGATTCAACCAGTGTGTGTGCTTGAATGCTTGTGTTCTTGGTCAGGTAATAGACGTGGTTGAGTCTCGTCCAAAGCTTGATTATGTGAAGCCCTAATTCGGTTTCAATTAGTGATATTAGAGGCAAACTCTAAACTACAGTGCAATCACATGCTTATTTCTCCACAATTTTAGCCTGACGGCACCTAGACGGGAATTGCATGATGATACACTCAAAACTCTTGAAGTTTCCTTGTTAGGAAATATCATACGTGCCAAGGTTGTCTAAGGGTTTGAATTATGGTTTCACACTTAGAGTTTAGGGCTCTTCACCCTTAATTCCTATATATATTCATGTAAATCAAACGATATTTGCATCAGTTGAACAACAAGCAATCCCACATTTTCTTACTTTTCAAATGTTTCCTGTTCTTTGTGAAAGAGCCTGAAGTGTGGCAGTGAGTTTGAATGCTTGGCAAAGTAGTTCAAACTCTGTCTGGTATGGAGCAAGGCTATTGAAGGTGGCATTCTGCTGTCAATAGCTCTGTGGTTTCAGGATCAGAAGTGGTCAAGTGTTTGGTGTTATTCATCTGTTGAGATTGAAGGTACTTAGACTTGTCACTGTAGTTTTACCCTTTTATCTTGTTGTTTTTCTATCTGCTTGTACTAGCCGCGTTCTTAGTTGTTTGCCCAATAGTTAAGTTGTTTTTGTTTCTGTCTTATAAAGTTTGCCCTGGTGCTGGTCTAAGTGTTTACTAAATATCAAGATAGACTTGACCCTAAAATTGAGACACTCTTTTGCTAAAGAGGAGCACTTCAATGGAAGGCCGACTCTCAGTTTGTGGCAGTTCACTGGTCTATTTGCTCTTGTGTACACCACATTCAAGCAGTTGAAAGATTGGTTGTGTGTGAGTCCTGTTCTTTTTGTCTGTTGCTGTGAACTGTCCGTTTGTCCTCCTTGTGGTTCGGTATCCAAGATCAAAGAAGAATCTGGATAGTATGAATCAAACAAGGCCTAGAGAGGATAGTAGCTTGTTGATTCATATGTATGGAATTCTCTGATCCTGAGTAAGTCTGTACATAGGTTTTGGTTCTGACTCTGCTTGTCCCAAGGCTTGTCAGTAAAAACCAGTATTGTCTGATCTAAGTAAATCAGGACCTGCTCCTTTTGTGCCTCTGATGATAAGTCTGAGCACTGTCTTGTGGATAAGATTGGGAAGGCTGATCACTTGGATCCTAGAAAATCATTTGGCTTGTCTGAAATGCCTTGGCCTTGGTCTTTTTTAAACCTTTTTCTTGTCGGGAAACCTTGAAGGCTTGCATACCTAGTAAACTGCTTTTTGAGTTTTTGCCCCCTCTGTGCCACAACCTTGTGATCTGCTGATCTATTATACTATAATGATCCTTGCTGCTGCATATAAGTCCTTGCCTGCTGACCTGAAGTGCTATGTTGCAGTTTTATCTTATAGCCTTAGATCTGTTGTGCCTTGCACTCAACCCTGATATAATAAGTGTTGTCCTACTCTGTTGGGTCTTGGACATCACTTGTATATCACATTTGAAGTGTGCCAGTGGAGTAAATTCAACTGTGTAGTTGCCTTGACAGAGCTGCTGACCCTGTTGTGATCAACCAAGCATTTTGTTCCTGATAATCCAATCAGACCTCAGTCTGGATAGATTATCAGCCTCAGAATACTACTGATTGGTCAGCTTAAGATCAGTTCTGTCCTTGTTTATAACCTTACTTATGTTCTAATTTGTATTGTTGATATTGCGGTGAATACCAGATTTATGGTAACAGTTTTATATCGGGGATATGTGGTTGTATGTGGATGATTTCTTCAGAGAGAAGGTGGCGGATATCAAGAACAAGGCTGCCGGACTAATGCTTATGAGGGAAAACACGAACGACAAATTGACAGAGTAGCTCTGTGTATTTTAGTTCTTGGACACTTTCTATTACAGTATGATCCCATATATATAGGCTAAGACTAAGTCGGTTGGACTAAGTCGGTTTACTGTTCACGACAAGACAATTAAAAGAATATAATTAGAGATAATCATACAAGTAATACAGGTAGACTGGCCAGCTGTCTGGATAAGTATGGCGGACATCGGACTCCTTTGTAGGTCGGACTCATATTTGCCTTGTCTTCAAGTAAGCCTGGCTATATAGGTAGCTATCACACGGAGTGGAGGGGTCCGGCTTACGGCCAGCGCACAGGATCCGGCTTACAGATAGCGGATAAAACCCGGTTTACGAACGGCGGGTAGGATCCGGCTTATGAATTGTGGACTAAGGGGATGGAGGCCCAAGATCGGTTATTGAGCTATGAAAATAGGCCCAATCTAGATGAACATGAACCCAATCTAGTTTGGGCATATCAAATGTAAACTGTTTGGGCTGAACTTTGATATGCAGTTGAACAGTTCTATAATAGCTTGATATCTTTTGCTAAAGTTCTGAATTTGTAATAGTTTGTAATTAATCTGAACTGAACTCTAATTTTGTAATAGTCAATTTCTGGTGATTGAACAGTTCTATAACAGCCTTATGTCTGAACTGTATTGAATCTTTTCTGTGATTATTGTATTTAGGGGTGGAATCGGGTCGGGACCCGACCCGTAAACCTCCTAACCGAAACCCGTCCCGACAAGATTCAGGATTCCATTTTTCTTCCCGACCCCGTACCCGATAAGCGTCGGGTCCCGACAATCGGAATACCCAAATGTTCGGGATACCGTCGGGTCGGGAATGAGAGTCCCGAACATATAATGTTAAAAAATATTCATGTTAATCTAAAAAATAACAACAATTACTTGATCAAAACAATTGTTCAAAAGGCGGGGCCGGAGAAATGAGTTAACGACGACAGAGTCGACGGCCGGTGGAGGCGGGTGGCTTATGTGAGGAAGAACACTCTGGAATATTAGAGAGCAGAATAGAGGTGCAGAGAAAGTGAGAAACAGAGAAGAAAGAGAGGTGCAGAGAAAGCGAGAAATGGCAGAAGCAGAGAGTGTATTAGGTTTATGTTTTTAGTATTTAGTGTTGTTGTATTTATATCGGATGAAAGATGAGATATATATATATATATATATATATATATATATATATATATATATATATATATATATATATATATATATATATATATTCGGGTCGGGATCGGGAACTCGGCGGGATTAAGTTTCATACCCGATCCCTTTCCCGCATTTTTCGGTTTGGGAAAAATCCCGAACTTTCAGGATCGGGATATTTCAGGACAAGATCGGGACGGGATTCAGGACGGGTAGGGATTATCGGGAAATTTGCCATCCCTAGCTGTATTAGAACTTGTTTATATATGTGATATTCTGCTTTGTTGTTTGAATCCATCTTGATTAGTTTTCTGCATTCAATTTGATAATCATATAACATGTGTATCACCTAAGCTTTAATAGAATCATTAGTTTTGGTTATTGTGGGGAATGTTTTCACACAGTAACTGTCAAACAGAGTAACTGAAAAATGGTTCGATTCTGTTGCAAAAAATGTTGACGTGGAAATGGCTGGGCTGACATGTCAATTTTCGGATGACATGGCACTACGATTGGCCGGAAAATTAACCCAATTAGCATTTTCTGGTGTGTAGGACCATGACAGCGTCAGAATCATCACAAACGTGTTTGGAAAGGGTTTGAGGATGCAGTGACATGTTCTGAGGCATCTCAATGGATTACTGCCATGGGAGGTGAAATGGAGTCATTACTAAAAAATCAGACTTGGGATCTGGTCAAACAGCCACAAGAAATGAGGATAGTCACTTGTCAATGGGTTTTCAAGAAGAATGAAGGAGTGCAGGAGCGTCCCTATCCAAATTTACGTTCGGGGCCAGATATTATTTTAGGCCTTTCTAAAAATTATGTTAACCAAAAAAAATATATTATTGTTGCCTCTAGCAAGAATTGAACCCTGGTTTTTTGTGAAATTATACTTGACTGCTTACCATTAGACTAACCATATTTATTTTTAAAAATGCAATATATATATACTAATGAGTTAAAATTTCACGGGGCCCTTAAATTCATAGATTTTTGGGGGGCTCGGGGCCATGGCCCCCTTGGCCCTCCCCCAGGGGCGCCCCTGAGGAGTGACATCTGCTGAGGGAATCATGTATAAGGCATGTTTGGTTGCAAGGTTTCTGTCAGAAAGAAAGGGTGAACGAGATATTCCCACTAGTAGTCAGACACACTTTCATCAAAGGGTTACTAGCAATGATGGTACATCAGGATCTTGAAATTGAGCAGTTAGATGCAAAGACAACTTTTCTATATTATGAGGTAGATAAGGAGATATACATGACTAAGTCAGAGACGTTCCAAGTTCCTGGGAAGGAAGGATATGTTTGCAAGTTGAAGAAGTCCTTGTATGGATTTAAGCAAGCTCCAAGGCAGTGGTAAAAAATGTTTGACAGTTACATGATCCAGCTGGGTTATAATAGAAGTTCATATGACTGTTGTGTTTATCACAGTTAGCTGAGAGATGGACCACACATCTATCTTGTCCTGTATGTGGATGACATGTTGATAGCTGCAAGAGAGAAGTCTGACATTTAGAGTTTGAAGGACCTTCTCAGTGTTGAATTTGAGATGAAAGATTTGGGTGCAAAAATGTTTGGTGGTGGAGATCTTTAGAGATAGGAGTAAGAAGAAGCTTTTCTTGTCTCAGCAGGGCTATATTCAAAATATTTTGGCCAAGTTTGGCATGTCTGCTGATAAGACAATAGATACTCCTTTGGCATCCAATGCTCATTTATTCGTTTATGCTTCACAGTCAGCTGATTCGTTTATGTTTCACAGTCAGCTGAGGAGAAGAACTACATGTCAATAGTTCCCTATACTAGTGTAGTAGGCACTAGGCAGTCTGATGTATGCCATGGTTTGCACTATGCTTGATCTGACTCAGGCAGTCAGTGTTGTGAGCAGGTTAATGTTTCAACCTGGAAAGAAACACTGGAAAGCTGTGAAGAGGATGTTCATGTACCTTAAGGGTACAACAGATGTTGGACTAATTTATGGAAGTTATACTCAGTGTTTGGTTACATGGTATTGTGATTCTAAAGTAATATGTACAACAGTAAATCAATGACTAGTTATGTTTCACTTTGGGTGATGTAGTGGTCGACTGGAAGGCAACCTTACAGGCAACAGTAGCTTTATCAACTACTATGTCAGAATACATGACTCTTACTGAAGTAGCCAAGTAGGGCATCTGGTTGAAGGGATTGGTAGATGATTTGGGTCTGCATCTAGATCAAGCTGAGATATTGTGATAGTCTGAGTGAAATATGTTTGGCTAAGGATCATGTTCATCATGGGGAAACCAAGCATATAGATGTGAGGTATCATTTTCTAAGGAATGAGAAGAGAATCCGAGTGAGGAAGATCAACACTCATGATAATACTGCTGATATGCTCACCAAATCTGTTCAATAAAGCAAATTTCAGTTGTGTCTGGGTTTGCTCAACATCCGGAGCTTATAATCTGAATCTGGAATACTCAACTAAGGGCATGTCAGGTGAGTGCTTCAGCATGGAAAGTCTGGTACAATACATCTGGCATTGACGAATGCATCTGGTACATACGTCTGAATTATGCAATCTGTTTCTGTTTGAACGGGAGTTCTAGTAAAGGCGGAGATTTGTTGTCAAATGTGACTTGATCTCTATGTAATCTGGTGGTCAACTTAGTGATGGTCAGCTAAGAAGAGTATTCAAGTCTTAGAGGTCAGTTGAGTGATGTGGCAGCTGAGAATTCGTCTATCAGCAGAGCAGTTTGCTGAGTTTTTGAATACTGCTGAGTTCTATGTAAGAGATGCATGGTTACATAGCTGGTGACTCAGCATCCAGGGCATTTATGGGAATTCCGACAGTGCCATAATGACGGCTAGAGTTAGGATTCCAAGGTTATGAATACCCAATCTTGTAATCAACGTAGTGTGTGAATCTTTATAACTTTCCGTGCATAATGAAATATCTTCTTTTCTGTCCGTGGAGTAGTCGGCACAACGCCGGAAACCACGTTAAATCCGTTGTGTTCTATTTGTTTCTGTTTTCTATTTATTATTACGTTAGTTTGCATCTGTTTCCACAATCTTGGATTCCTATCTGTTATAACACACAAGCTATACATTTGCTCTCCACTACCAAAGAATGAACACCCTGTCGGTCAGCTTCCACAAGGGCCAAGAAGATAGAACGAAGCTTAATAAACTCTATCGCATCACCCATCGTAATGATAAGCAAATGAAGCAAGTACAACACATTGACAATCCCTAAAAAGGATGCCAACACCCGCCCTAGACTCCACCACCGACGCATCCACATTACATTTCACCATCCCCTCCCCCGTTTTCTCCCACCAATATGCTAAATGCTGCCTCGAGGAGTGCACGCAAACGGCTTCCATACCCTCGACATACTCACAAGATGCTGTAAAGAGTGTGCACAAACAGCTGAAACATCTATTGGCTTGACCTAATTCAAAAACTGCAGAGCATCGCGCCTTCCAAATACCCCACAATAGCAAGACAAACTGTGCCACTTCTGCCATCTCATATTCCTCTTCCAAGCACATAAAGAAGTCCTCAAAGAAATATGAGTGAAAGCACTCCAATGCCTCACTGAAAGGCGATGATCTCCAAATTCTACTCGCCAACTCACATTCAAACAACATATGCTTCATAGTCTCGACTTCCTCCCCACATGCCAAATAAACATCATCCCTCTGTCCTCTTCGCAGTAAGCCGACCTGATAGCAAGTTAGTCATGGAGGAACCGCCACGTAAAGTGCCGGACGTGCGGCTGCACTAGCAACTACCAATACACCCTCCGGACCCTTTCTGCTCCAGCTGACGAAGAGGGTCTCGGAACTATTAGTGAAGGCCTGTAGAGAGAAAGAGCCAATAAAATATCCATACTTAACCGTGTAAACACCCTTTCATTGAAGTATCACATTCATTATTATTTATTGCTTTAAAATAGGTTGCGAGATATCAATTTAGTTTCAAATTGTTTGAACGACCTGTTATCTATCGATAGTTGAGATTTACGATCAATGATTTATTTATTCATAAAAACTTTAAAAAGTGCAATACGGTTTCAATTTACAAATTACAAACCATATAAAATAGTTTTTTATATAAACAGAAGAAAATCGGTCAAATATAATCATCTTCACCCTTAATAAAAGGGTGCATTTAAAGGCACCACATTTTTTCTACTAGAGGCACCACAACAGTATAAAAAATAGGTGATTACCTGAGACACCACATATGAGTTTTTTAAATGATGAATCTACTCATGACACCACACCTATTAAAATTCAAGTACCTTATATCCAAATTACTTTTACTATTTCCAATATTTTTTTTATTATTATAATCAAATTCTTTTACCTTAAACAATGTACATTTTTTCTTCAACCTCTGACCACCATCTTCTCCACCTTTCAACCACGCATATCACCATTTCCACCACTTCTTACCACAACAAAAACCCACTATTCTCTTTCAATCCATCGATTAAATCTACCATCCCACCCTAAAACTCCAAGCAAACAATGATAATCTCCATTCATGTTTTGAATCCAAAAAAACAAATAAAATAAAAAAAATAAAAAAATTCAACTACAACTTTGCAGGAAAACATGAGATTTGAGGTGAGTCAAAATTGAGACTTACTAGCAGTTGTAAATATTAAGTGCGATAATCAACCAAAAAAAAATTAATATTCAACTTGTTTTTCTCCATTTTTTTCCATGCTACTGTTCTTTTGATTCAATTCAATTTTGATTCCTTATTTAGCTGATATCCAGCGATTGTGTTTATTGGTATTTTTCATGGTATATGGGGTGGTGGGGATGGGTGTAATGGCGCGGTAGGGCTAGGTGATGTGGAGGAAGATGGCTCTAGGGCGGCTAGGCTAGGTGGAGTGTGCAAGGTGGCGGGGCTGGTGGGTTTGGGAGGTGTCGGGGCCGGTGGGTCCGGGAGGTGGCGGGGTGGTGGAGGTGGCAAGGCCGTGGTAGGGGTGGTGGCTAGAAGGAAATAAGGGTTATTTGTATATATTATTTTGTTGGAGTGGAAAATTGTATTAACAGATTACATGCAATCCCATGCAAGATTCATGCACGTTTTGTGCTGTATTATCAAACGACATCATCAAAATCAGTTGAATTAATTTAAATCATGATTAAGGAGAGATAAGGTTGGTTTGGAGAGATAAGGAAGAGTTTTTAATCATGATAATGCTGAGTAATATTTCGGTGATATAAGAGTTTGATGGCTATTTAGTCTCTTGTGTAGTGATAGGATAGCTTGATATGGTTGCTAGTTCAAAATTTAAATCAGAAATTGTATTATCCGGCTATTATCTTATGCTTAAGGCTTAGATTAGGGCTAATGCCTCCCTATATAAACAGGCACATCCTCTGTACTGGTTTTTAAGCAAAATTCATCAAATAAAAAGGATTCATATGCTTTATATTGTGTTTTTCTTCATGGTATCAGAGCCAATTGGTGTCTAATCACCACATAACTTCACATCATGGCTGCTAACACCACCTCCATTAATGTTAGCAGTATCATTTCTTTGAAACTTTCATCCAGAAACTATCCTTTATGGCGTGAACAAGCATTAGCATTTGCAGACAGTCAGGATGTCTTAGGACACCTCCTTTGGTGACACACACCTTTGACTCACACACTCAACACCACTTCCACCCACCGATGCTCCACCACCAAATCGAGAATACGTTAAATGGAAGAAGGCGGACAGGTTATTGAGGGCCTGGTTGATTGGATCATTGTCTGAGGAGTCCTTGAGTCTAGTAATTGGTCTGGACTCTGCAAAGGCATGGGATGCACTTAAACGTGCATATGCACAAGAATCCCAGGAACGAGAATTCAACCTCAAGCAACAAATCACTTATATGAGGAAAGATGAAACCAGAACCATCAATGAGCATGTTCAGTATTTCAAAGGATTGTGTGACAGTTTGGCTGCAATAGGAAAGCCAATTCCTGATCCTGAAAAGGTCTACTTCCTCCTAACTAGTCTAGGGCCTCAATATGAGATGTTCACAACCACTATGCTCATGCACAAGCCCTCCTATGAAGAACTGGTAGGCCATCTACAGAATTTGGACCAAAGGAGGTCATGGTTTGCTGCAAAAGACTCAGACACCTCTCACCTAGCATTTTATGGTCAAAAACCACAGCACAGGGATGCTGCACAACCCAAGTTTAATTCACAAGGAAGAGGATTCCAGGCACAGCAATCCAGAGGTACAGGGGCAGCACCAGAACAGCCAAAAAAGGTCTTCAAAAGAATGTCCAGAGCTGAAAGAGATCAGTACAAGAATGAGACTTGTGACTTCTGTGGTGTACAAGGTCACATCTCAAAAATCTGCTGGTGGAATAACAAGGCAAAAGAAGAACTCCTCCCTCAAGCATTATCTGCACTAACCTTGGATAACACCATTGCGGACAACTTTGAATGGCTCATGGACACGGTGCTAGCAATCACATAACGAGGTAACCCTAACCTCTGCACAATTTACACACCTTTCCTCTCCTTCGCTCATGTTATTGTAGGCAATGGCACGGCTCTTCCCATTACGGGCACGGGTAACATTCATATAACTTACAATGATAGAGTCTTAGTAATTAAAGATGCCTTGCTTGTTCTAATATGACCAAGAATTTAATTTACGTTAGGCAACTCACTAAACAATACGGTGCTGCTTGTCTCTTTACTAATCTTTGGTTTTATTCTTAAGGAAAACAGCACCAACAAGGCACTTCTGATGGGAGAATGTAGAGGAGGACTCTATGCTATTCCCAATCATCACCATGCCCTGACAGCACACACCATAAAGCCCTGCACTCTTGAAGTCTGGCACCAAAGATTAGGCCATGTTCAGCTTGCTACTGTAAATACTTTGAATAATAAAGGCTTTATTGAAATTTTAGGTTCAAATAAACTTGAGCATCTTTGTGAGAGCTGCCAATTAGGCAAGCTCTCAAGGCTCCCTTTTTCACATTCAGAACATGTTTCTTCCAGCATCTTTGATTTAATTCACTGTGACCTTTGGGGGCCTGCCCCTGTTGAATCAATTAGCAGGTTTTCTTATTATGTGAGTTTGGTGGATGACTATTCTAAATATGTGTGGTTTGTTCCTATTAAACACAAGTCAGATTTCTATAATGTGTTTCTTTACTTTGCTCAATATGTTAAGACTCAATTCAATAAAACAATTAAGCGGCTGTAGATGGAGGGGGAGAGTTTGATAACAAACCCCTCACACAGTATTTATTAGGCCAAGGCATCACTCACCTCATCACTTGTCCTCACACACCTCAACAAAATGGCATTGTTGAACGTAGGCATAGAACCATTAGAGAACTAGGCCTTACAATGCTATTCATAGTAGAACTCCCTTGTTTACGTGGGTTGAAGCCTTTTCAAGCTGCTTGTGTATATCTAAACGAGAATTCCCTCACTCACTTAACAAGGTGACTCTCCCCATTATTTACTTCATAATACTCATCACGATTATAACGAGTCTCGAAATTTTTGGATCAAAATGTTATCCCTACACTTGGGATTATAAGAAAAACAAGTTTGATCCCAAGACCTTACCCTGTGTCTTTGTAGGATATAGTAACAAGCATAAGGGGTTTAAGTGCTTCCACCCCCCTTCAAGAAAATTTTACATGTCCAGACATGTTGTCTTTGATGAGACCATAATGCCCTATAAAACCATGTCCCCTTGTTAATAGACCTTATGTTCTTAGTCTCTTTGATCCTTGGCTTCCTCACGATAATCATCCTCGTGCTCCCGATCTGTCATGTCTTCACCTACTTCTCAAGAATCCACTTCTCTCACTCCTCCCGATATTATCATTACTCCTCCCACACCACAACGACAAGATTCGGCACCTCCATATCCTCTTTCTTGACTATCTTGATTCCACTCGGGACTCCCAAACTTCCTCCACTCATACTCAACTACCTTCGATAACCAAATTCACATCTCATCTCAAGAATGCGAGATCGCAACTTCATCCCCATCCTTATCATCTCCTCCTCTTTCTCCGGGGCCCTTTAGAGCCCAACATGGCATCTTCAAACCTAACCCTAAATATGCCCTCATCAGTTCCTACAGCACAATTCCAACAGAACCCAAGACTGTCAAGAGTGCCCTCAAACATGAAGGCTGGCAGGCAGCTATGAAGGATGAAATGCAAGCCTTACTAGACAATCAAACATGGCAACTAGTCCCCAGAACACCAGATATGCATGTCATAGGTTCCAAATGGGTGTTTAAGGCAAAATTAAAAGCTGATGGATCTCTAGATAGGTTAAAAGCCAGATTAGTGGCTAAAGGTTTTGCCCAAATAGATGGCCTAGACTATGTTGAAACTTACTCTCCTGTTGTTAAACCAAGCACCATTAGAGTTATTCTATCTCTTGCCCTTTCCTTCAGCTGGTCTGTTAGGCAACTTGATGTCAAGAATGCATTCTTGCATGGACATATTACAGAAACTCTGTTCATGGAACAACCTCCAGGTATGTGTGACCCCCAGTTCCCTACTCATGTTTGTCAGTTAAAAAAGGCTCTCTATGGATTGAAACAAGCCCCAAGGGCTTGGTTTGACAGATTTAGCTCTTTCCTACTTACATATGGTTTTCATTGCAGTTTATCAGACCCCTCACTGTTTATCTATCACACTAATCAGTACTCTAGTACTCCTTTTGTATGTAGATGATATGCTTGTCACGAGGTTCTCATCTTTGAAATTTCTTTGCATTCCTTTATTCACCAATTACATTCGAATTTGCAATGAAGGATCTAGGCCGCATTCATCACTTCCTTGGTGTACAGATACAACAAACTCCATCAGGCATGCTCCTTCACCAGTCTCACTATGCAGCAACACTTATTCACAGGGCTGCCATGCAAGATTGTAAGCCAGCTAACACACCTATGGCCCTTCTAAACCACTCATCCCACTCGGCTCTCCGCCCGGCGGATCCTACATTTTACAGAAGTCTTATTGGTGGAGTGCAGTACCTCACCTTCACCAGACCAGACATCAGTTTTGCAGTCAACTCTTTGTCCCAATTCATGCAAGCCCCCACTCAATTTCATATGCAACAGGTTCAAAGGTTGCTCAGATATGTCAAAGCAACTCTACACCTTGGTATCTCTCTCAAAGCATCCCCAATCTCAACTTATATGCATTCTCAGATGCAGATTGGGTACACACCCTACTACAAGACGCTCCATTACAGGCTACTGCACTTTCCTGGGTCCCAACATCATCTCTTGGTGTGCCAAGAAGCAACCAACAATCTCCAGATCAAGTACGAAGCAGAATACAGAGCTATGGCTCATACAGCTGCTGAAATCACTTGGCTTACAAATCTGTTCAAAGAACTTCATGTTACCCTGCCTACCATTCCTACACTACTATGTGATAATCTAAGTTCCCTTTATATGACTATAAATCCTGTCTTCCATGCAAGGAGCAAACATATTGAGCTTGACTACCACTATGTGAGAGAACAAGTAGCCAGAAAACTCTTGATCACCAAGCATGTTTCCTCTCAAGACCAGCTGGCCGACATATTTACAAAGCCTCTGCCCAAACATGTCTTTCAGAAACTCAGAGACAAACTCGGCCTACTCCCAAGTCCTAGCCTCGTTTGAGGGGGAGTATTAACAGATTACATGCAATCTCATGCAAGATTCATGCACGTTTTGTCTTTGTATTATCAAACGACATCATCAAAATCGGTTGAATTAATTTAAATCATGATTAAGGAGAGATAAGGTTGGTTTGGAGAGATAAGGAAGAGTTTTTAATCATGATAATCTTTGAGTAATATTTCGGTGATATAAGAGTTTGATGGCTATTTAGTCTCTTGTGTAGTGATAGGATAGCTTGATATGGTTGCTAGTTCAAAATTTAAATCAGAAATTGTATTATCCGGCTATTATCTTATGCTTAAGGCTTAGATTAGGGTTAATGCCTCCCTATATAAACAGGCACATCCTCTGTATTGGTTTATTAAGCAAAATTCATCAAATAAAAAGGATTCATATGCTTTATATTGTGTTTTTCTTCAGTAGGGACCACCTCACAACGACGTGGCATAGAAGAGGGCATGTGTAAGCTATGTGGGAATGCTGAGAAGGATGTGCATCATACTCTCTTTTCTTGTGCTATACCCAGGGAAGTTTGGTCTCGGTTATGGAGCTTGGTCTTGGAATCTGGCATGCGCTCTAGCTCAAATTTCGCCCCTCTCTTGCATTATCCGTGTGATGCCTGTGATGCAGAGGAATTGACTATACTTTTACCACGATGTGGTATATGTAGAAGGCAAGGTGTGCATGGTTGTATGATGATAAACCGGTCAACATTGGTGGCCTGATTGCGCATGCGAAGGATGAAGCAATTGAATTTATCCGCTATGGAGGCGCTTAACCATGAGGGGCTCATTGAGCATACTGTCTCTGGCAATTTGGATAGGGAATTGTTGAAACTCTCAACGATCTTACAAGCCTTAGTTCTGGCGGCTTCTAGAGGGGTTTTTCGGATTATTATTGAGACTGATTCTTTGTTATGCATTCAGTGTATCCAGACATCAAACGACGATTTATCTTCCATGAGATGCTTGGTTTTGGATTGTTTGAGTTTGGCACGGGCTTTCTGCGAGTGCGCCTTTTGTTTTGTTAAACAGTCGGACAATAAGCTGTCTATGTTGGGTTTAGTAGATTGAACTGTGTTTCATCCACAAGATATAATATACGCGTGTCTTTTAGATATATATTGCTTAATAAAATTTTACCTCTATTATGTCTTTAATTTATTTTATCAGCTCGATGCTATCTTTTCATTTGGAAATAATTTTATTTAAATATTATAAAAAGTTTGTTCGACTGACATCACAGTCTAGATAAAAATACATAAACATTGTACACTTCAAGGAAAATATTAGTTTACAACAAATATTTTTTCAAAAAGTTAAAAAATAAGACCAAAAAAAAAATATGCGAGTTTTTCCATGTCCAATTTAAGGTGGAGTTATAGACACGTTACGTTCAGTTTCTGCATTAGTATGACTGCTTATGTCACAGGTGATGAAATACTTCTTAATATTGCAGGAAAACCCCCCAGTCATATTTAGTTTCTTAACGAAAACAAAAACAAAAATAAATTATTAAATTAAATTTTGCAGCTGTCGAAAATATAGAGCTATTTCCTGCCAGCTCTCCAACTACGTAGAACCAATGGGTTTAACCTTTCCTAATTTCCGTAAAAGAAAAAAAAAATATTTCCAACTTCTTTATATTTTTCACCATATTCATAATATGTTTCATTCATATTTTTCACCATATTCATAATACACGACACCGTTTTAAGTTGAGGGGCTTGCTGGTTCAAGTAGGTGTGGAAGATAAATTAAATTTATTCCCTGGAAAAGAACCCTTTTTCTTTTAAAGAAAAAAGATTTGTACTTTTTGACAATTCATTCAGTGTGCAGATCTCTTATTCTTCAGTTTTGTGTAAGGTCGGTATCTGTTTGAAAAATTATAATCATGTTTTCTTTTTATATTTATTTTAGTGTATTTAATGAATGTCCCAATGTTTCTATTTTTGGAAAGATGAAAATCTTTGTTATATAGGAAAATGACAGATTATTGCTTTGAATTTTATGCAAAATACTTAATTGGTGGATGATGGTAATTCACAATGGTTAATTATTTTTGTGTGTTGTCAGTGTTTCAACTCAAACAAGAATTGAGAAAATTTGTTTTGTTATTTTTTTTTGTACTAGGATCCAGCAAACAATAGAAAATCGGCGAAACAAGAGCATTTGAAAACTGCAAGTTACTCCACATAATGGGTCGAAAATCGCAACAATTAACAGAGGTATATATATACTTTTGTTAACACCTTTCATTTTCTTCTTCTCCATAATGGAAAGAATATATATATATATATATATAAAAGTCAATTTAGTTTTTTGGTTTTGTTTCATAATATAAGTTAATTTAGATAATCAAGGAATGATTTATTACGTTTTACTTCTTTTACCCTTATTTATTATTTATCTACTCACTTTAATATATTTTCACTACTTTACAATAATGACAATGAAAAGTTATTTTAGACTTTTTAATCAAAATTAATCCCACATAACCAATTTAACCAACTTTTTTAATCTATTTGAAAAACCTCAAATGAATTTATATTTTAGGACATTTATATATATATATATATATATATATATATATATATATATATATATATATATATATATATATATATATAGGGGGATTGATTTAAAAAGACAAAAAATAGGGGAAAAATAAGTATCAGGACATTGATAATATAAATTGTGTGATAATGATAAATTCATTGTTAATAAACCTAAATCCACTGTTTGCTGCGGTGAAACTGAACTCAAAGTCAATGTTTCACTATTCAACTGTTTATTCTTACAAAAATAACCTCGAAAATAATGTTGAAAAAAATATCAAATGAAATGACTAAAATAAAAAGGACGAAAACATGAAAAATGTGATGCATTTCGAGAATCAGATTAAAATATATATTCGTTTTAGTAGTTGAATACGATAAAATTTAAATAGCAGTGGAATTACTCTTTGCATATTTCTATGTTTATATTTTATTTTTTGACAATAAGCTCATATATATATTAAAGTTAATATTTTTGAGAAGTTGTTTGTTTAGGATGAAAAAGAAGCACGATGGCTACGTCGTATATTGGCGAACAGGGAGTCTGCTAGACAAACAATACGGCGTAGGCAGGTAATAATATCATATATAGCTCGAATTCTCTTAAGTTTAATTATATATAATATACCATATTCTTTGATTTGAGTTTCTTGAATTATTTTTTGAGGGTTAGTTTCTTGAATTTGGGAATATGTGTTTTAACACTTGAAACTACTCATATATTCTTTATGTGCTTGATTCTGTATATATTTGTACATCACCGATTACGGGAAGAACTCGAACTATTCTTGTATATTGGAAAATGAAATGATTATTTAGTGCCAACAAGCAAGTGAAGTTTTTTGTTTTTTGTTTTTTGTTTTTTTTTTTTTTGGCAGGCTATGCTTGCAGAATTAAAGCGAAAAACTGCTGATCTGGAGATGGTGAATGAGAATTTAAAGAGGGTAATTTGAAAATCCTGGATAAATTTTTTTTCCAATGAAATTTACGGTTCACTAGATTAATTTTAGATTTGATAATTTGATGTGTAGGGTTTTGTTTGAGCCTAAATGTTAAAAAGGACAAAATAGATATGAAAATAAATATTTAGTCCAGTGAAATATTTTCTATGTCAAAAAGGACATTTTTATTCCACTGAATTTTGCAATTTCTAAACGTTAAGGGTGATACTTAGAATGTAACGAAAATGAAATGAAATTGATGTAACGAAATGCAAATGGAATGGAATGAAACCGATTTCATTCCGATGTTTGGCATGCAATGGAATATAATATGTAAGATTGTATTAGATGTGACAAGTAACACGGTGGGTGGTGAGCATGTATGATAACGAGTGTAGCAAGCGGAAGTGGGTGGCGGAGGATGATGTAAGGTGTGCGATAGTAGTGGTTGTGGTGGTGGTTGTGGTGTGCAATAGTGGTGGTTGAGGTGGTGGTGATTGTGGTGTGTGCTGGATGTGGTGGTGGTGATGGTGGTGGTTGTGGTGTACGATACCATTGGTTGTTATAGCGGTGGCGGAGGTGGTGGTGGGTTGTGATGGTTGTGGGTTGGGTGACGAGTTGGGGGTGGTGACCGGGTAAGGTGGTGACCGGGTGGTGGTGCGGTGGAGGGTGGTGGTGGTGGATTGGGTGGGATGGGCAGGTGCCATGGGAGGTTGCGGGCGGGCGGGCGGGCGGTGGTAGTTGATTTTTTATTACTAGGTTATGTTTATATTTCATTCCATCAAACAATTCCGTCCATTTTTTGATAGAATGAAAATGTTAAAAAAATCATTCCAATGGAATGAAAACTCATTCATTCTCTCGCAACCAAACACGTCAAAATGATGGAATAGAATAAAAAAAGCATTTGATTCCATTCTATTCAAGCAATCCAAACGTACCCTATCGTAATTCTTTAAACAAATTTTCCTTTTTTCGTCCTATACATTTTGAAATCTCATTTGATATTTTTTTGATGTTTTTTAAAGGTCATTTTCGTAAAAAAAAAAACCAAAATAGTGGAATAGTAGAATAGTGGATTTAGAGTCCATTCCACTGTAAAACCCTTTAGTGAACAGTGGATTTGGTTTAACAAAGAGGGGATTTTTCTTTATCTCCCTATTTTATTTTCACCGTCCTGATCTATATTTTCTCCATCTTTTTTGTCCTTTATTCCCACTCCTCCTATTTCCTTTTATGAAAGCGTGACACGAAAACGTGTCATGCTTTATGAACGCCCCTAGACCCCGGGCCCAGTAGCGTTTTAATAAATTCATACGGGTGCAAGACATTTATGTCTCACACTTATATGAGGGTGGACATTCACTTACTTTACCGATGTGAGACTTTACATTCCCCCCTTCCCCCTATAAGGGACTGGCGTCCTCGCCAGGACGGCCAAGACTGTTCTTGGATCGTCCCTACCAGAGGTAGCTAGAGGATACCGTCTTCTTGTACGTATTCGTCCATTTTCCTTACACCGTCTTTTTATTTTTCGGGCCCGATAAGGCTAAATGAGTCATATGGTCCGGTCAACCGCTTAGACCTCCGTCCTCGCTTGGTCTAAAAGGGCTAACCCGAGTTGACAAGACATTTATGTCTCACACTTATATGGGGGTGAACATTCACTTACTTTACCGATGTGAGACTTTACACTTTATGAATACTGTTTTAATAAATTCATACACATTGAAGGAGCGGGAGCTAGCAGCAAGTGAGTACAATTTGTTGAAAAACACAAACGAACATCTCAAGGCTCAGGTAAAATATATAATGTCGAGATTGAATGGTGAATTAATCGTTTAATGATTTCGAAATTAATTAATATTAACGGTGTTGTTATTTATTTATTATTATTCGTTTTATAGATTGTTGATGAAATGATGAAAAAAGAAGCAATGGAGAAGGAGAAGGAGAAGTTAGAGCTACAAAACGCCGAGTCCTTTGATGATTCGGTCTCCCAAACAGCTCCAAGTGTCGTTTCGAACCAATCTTCAAGCGGGCCGAACTGGAAATCGTTCCCACATGCTTCAAATTGTTCTATGGGAATACTCGGTTCAGAAAACGGCGTCCTACCCTAATGCCCATGTGGATGCCAAATGTTGAGCAAATGAACTTTGTTTATGTTCTACCAGCTGTTCCTTTATCATTATACCCCTTTCCTCCTGCTCCCATTAACACACACCTTGTTCAACCCTCGGAGCCGAACGATTCTCTGGTTCAGGAGTTCGGCTCAAATAGTGAGGATATCACTTGCCACACTGCAGATTTTGAGACCGAAAAAAGTGAAGGGCTAAGGATTAATGCATCATGCATGTTCCATCAAACAAAAGAGTAACTGATCCTTTTGCTCGAAAAATTAAAGGAGGAAAGAGCTGATGAAACTCAATAATCTTTGGACTTAAATATATTTCTGCTGCTGCGTGCAAGTCGGTCTCCTGTAACACACTAACATTTTTTCTTCGGTATCATTATCAATATTATAAATGGCCATAAACAAGCGTTTCAATAAATAGGGAAGACCCAAATTTTCTGAAGATGTATCTTCTTTTTATGCATGTCTTAAACCTGTGGATAACGTAAAAAGTGGTAAATCGTATATACGACTCCGGATCCAACTAAAATGTCTTTGCATCGAATCGTATACATGATCTCTATTCAACGATTACGGATAAAATTGGACATCATACTCTATATCTACCGCAATCGAATTTTTTTACAGATTCAAGTTTTTGCTATTTCTAACATTATATATATATATATATATATATATATATATATATATATATATATATATATATATATATATATATATATATATATTTCGAGTCACAAAAAATGCTTTCTACAAATATTTCATTAATAAGACCTTCTTTACATATTTTGAATATCCATACAAGGTAAAATCTATCACTATAATAATAGACAATAAATTATTTATATGTGTATTTGTTTTTGTAAATATGTCATAATTATTTTGGTTTACGATTCTTTATTATTGTAGTACGGTAGAGATTCTGGTACAGGTGACTATGTGTAGAGATTCTGTAAATGATGTTGGAGTCTGTAAAGTAGAGACTCTATTCAGAGACACTGATGCAAGTGCTCTAACTACTGGATCTAGAGTTAATGTTTGATGTACTGTAATGGCTTTGTTGCCAAAATGTTTTCGATATATGCGTATCCTTAATTTGGAATGTTGAGAGAATTTTGCTAAGTTGTTGCAAAAGGCAAACCCTTAATGAGTTTTGTATTTTGGGTGTGTTAGGTATGGTGTCTAGAAAATCAATAATATATTGGTTTAATTAAATAAAATGATATTTGTCATTTAACCTATAATGACAACTTAAACTATGCTGCAGAGTTAGTCAGCTGAGTGTGATGCTCAGCTAAATCTGTGTGGAAACCTAATGCGGTCGCGCAGGAGCGTGAAGTGGTCTGGTCCGCCGAGTCCGGTGTTTCGCAAAGTAAGTTAGCAGAGTGGGTCTGCTGAGTTTGGTTTGCTGAGTAGGTTCTTAGCGTTATTTGGGGAACACGTATGGAAGGTTTTCTGTTTTGGTGAAAGTTTTTCTGGGTATTTCAGTCATTAATGAGTTGGCTGTTGACGATGACAAATTATGTCACCTTGAATAATCCGGGCCCTAATTGAATCTAGTGATGAACACACACAAAACCCTAATGCCTAAAGGAGTGCGGTGGTAGATTTTAATATTTGCGGCTGAGTCCAAGACTGTATCTTAGATTGCCTACGTATCCTGTTAGGTTCCAGGAATCAAGCCTTACATAGTTCCTGAAATGAGGTATTTATAATGACAACACATGCCCTAACCCTAATAATAAGTTGGGTTATGTTATTGTCATCTTTATCCTTTAATGGGCCTTAACCCTTGCCCAAGTTATCGCCGTTACTGGGCCTGGACAGCTGGTGCGGACTCTGTCCTCGATGTCGATATTACCGACCTGCGGTGATCGACTCTGGGACTCATTGTCCTACACTGCTAGCTGGTGTGGACTCTGTCCTTGCGGACTCGTCGTCCCACATTGCTCGAGTGTCGATAGTCGTTGTCCCGAATATGAACGTCGATATGAATATTTTGGGGCTAATCCAGGATGTGATGACCAACCGATAGACGACACGTGGAGGGAGTGAAACCCTGTATCGTCAGCTGTTTAGGCGGTTAGGATTGGCTAGGCCTATAAATACCATCTATATCAGTTGTAAATTGTAACTTTCTCGTGATAATAAAATAATCATCGTTTGTC
The DNA here is from genome assembly GCA_036785695.1 of Gentiana straminea. NCBI lineage: Eukaryota > Viridiplantae > Streptophyta > Magnoliopsida > Gentianales > Gentianaceae > Gentiana > Gentiana straminea. The sequence goes on from JAVUPR010000111.1 coordinate 2,477,197, forward strand.
CGTATGTTAAATCTGTGTTCTTTTTTGTTTTTGTGTTTGTGTTTGTTTACTTGTTAATTGTTTATCTTTACTCACAATGACCATAACTTCTTGATCTATCCGTCATAACAAACTAGTATCAGAGTGTACAAGCTCATCAAGAAATCTGTTTATCTGTTTGAAGCAAGGTCGATTGGATCAACTCAAGCTTTTGTGGTGATCAAAGATTTCTGCTTTAAATGTTAAAATTGACAAGTTTACAGGAAGAAACAGTTTTAGTCTGTGGCATATCAAGATGCGTGCTTTGTTGAAACAACATGGACTATGAGGTCCTCTGTCAAAATCAACATAAGGAAGTGCTGCTGAGAGAGCCAAACTGGAGGAGAAAGCACATTCAACAATTATACCGTGCTTGTCAGATGATATTATCACAGAGGTTGCCGAGGAGGACACATCATCGAAGTTGTGGTCCAAGCTTGAGAGTTTGTACATGACAAAGTCTCTAACCAACAAGTTGTTATTAAAGCAACGTCTGTTCAGTTTAAGGATGCATGAGGGCACACAACTGAGGGATCATCTAGATCAACTGAACATAATATTGCTAGACTTAAGGAATATTGATGTGAAGATTGAAGATGAAGATGCAACATTGATCTTAATGTTAGGAAATCTACGCGGGAACGCAGCGGAATTCAAAAATTTGATTTCCTTTTACCCAAGATCGACTTCGTTTAAGCAATAAACAAATAAGCTAGTAGACGGTGGTTACCTTGGTTGATCTATAAGATCGACGCTTTGACCGTCTAAGGAGAGTAGTTCTGCATAGAGCCGCCCAAGTGTTCGGCCTTTACCGCTAGTCCACACGAACAGCCCGTCGGAATCCCATCATGGATTGCTATTGGAAAACACCGGTTGCAAGACCGGCCTTTTTCCCCTCTCTCAAACTCTCCAAAAGATGCTCTTTATTTTACACAAGAACTATGAGCTCTTGTAATTGTGATGTCCAAAAGAGCTTGACACCCACACTATATTTATAGTGTAATATGGCGCCCCAATGAAGAGTGGAGGAGAAGAAAACCTTTTTCCCAATAAAATAAGGAAAATATAATTTATTGATTTATCTCATTTATTATAATATCTCATATTAAATAAATCTAAGATATTGTCAATATCTTATATTGAATATTTCCAAGATATTGTCAAAATCTAATATTGACAATATTTATCTTTTATTATATTACCATAAATCAATTTACACATGTGTATATATCACATATATATTATTATAAATATAAATCTATATATATATATATATATATTATATATCCATACTACTAGTGCGCATGCATCACATATGCACACTACACACGCATGTGTGAACATATATATATAAATATTAATATCTTATATTAATATATGGAAATACTATTAATTAAATTTACAATCCAAGTGTATCTTATACACTTCAATGTGGCGCCCCATATTGCCAAATATTGGCTTCCGGAATATTCTTTAATTAATATAATTATTATTAATATCTTGTATTTAATTTATTCAAAATAAATAAATACCACCATATTAATTTACCACTATAACCTTTATAGTCTCGAGATAAACTTTCCTCATTTGGTTATCATCTATAACCACATTTTAATCCGGCTAGATGTTCTTATGTGTGTGACCCGATAGGCTTCCGAATATATTGGCCGTAGAACAAAGTGCAAATTACGAAAATGCCCTTCATGCCTAACGATCACGGGATAGCGTCTAGCAACACACCGTGACCCTCAATCATCGGAAGAGTCAAATGCAATGACTACTACCTTTCATGTGAAACAGCTTACCGTGTAACTTACAATCCTATCGCCGTAATAATATCCATACGGTCGTTAGTCGAGTGTCAAAACATCAACGACCGTATCTTATAATCCGGATATCATGCTCTCTCGAAGTAACTCGTTTACTCCCACTTTGCAAAGATTCACGAGAGTAAGACATTCCTTATAAGAAGGCCATTTCGGATATTCGATCCCTATCACGGGATACACGATTCCCGGACGACCAATCATGTATACTCGGCATGCTTCGCATCATACCCAATCACTACCGCATGATCGCCCCGTGGCTGTGGAAACCTCAATAGCGTCAAATCATGACAATCCACACCGTGATGCCATGAAGACTCCGGTCCAAAGGATAATTACACAACCGCCACATAGTGTGACACTTATCCGTGTAAGTGGGTCAGTTTAACGTACCCATTCTCTAATACACGTCCACGTACAGTCCAAGTGTCTCTACACTTCGATAGACGAGATCTATCCCTGCCCTTAAAAGACAGAAGACATCTAATACGTGCTAGTCCGTTTATACTATCAATGCCCCGTTTAATAGTACATCGGCCTAGAGACATTTAAGTATCAAACTTATTAAAGTGATTAGAGATCTCATCAACCATAATCGCCTATCATGGTTTCTCTATCACGCTTAATACTAAGGACGTTATCATATAACAATTCATAATTGGTTCTTTAAAAGAACATATATATGACAACAGAAAAGCCATTTAATATATGTATAAACATAAAGAAATAGTAGAAATGATCCGACCCAGTCGGAGCCAGTCCAACCCGATTGGGTTTAGGACACTATTTCAACACTTAATTGTTTCATTGCCTGCATCATATGAGAACTTTGTCCAGTCCTTTATTGTTGGGAAGAATTTAGTGTCATTGAAGGATGTGAGATCATCTCTCCATGCTCGAGAGCTACGTTGTAAGGCATCTGGTTCTAATACAGACAGTCAGTCTGCTGGATTAGTGGCCAGTGGAGTTAGTAGAGGATTAGGTAATGTTGGAAAAAAAAAGTTCAAGAAGGGTTCCAAGGGTCTTAAGGCAAAGGATGTCTGTAACTACTACAAGGAGCAGGGACATTGGAAAAATTAATGTCCAAAGAGAAAGAAGCAGCGGGCACTTTGTTGCTTTGGCAGAACAAGACACCAACTCTGAAGATGATCTAGCCCTAGCAGTTTCAGAGTCAGCAGAGCACAGTGATGTGTGGATTGTGGACACTGGGGCATCTTATCATGTGAGTCCAAATAGGGAGTGGTTTTCAACTTATCAGCAGGTAGATGGAGGCCATATTGCTATGGCCAACAACAAGGTCTGCAAAATAGTTGGGATAGGATCAGTTCAGATAAGGACACATGATGGTAAATTTTGTACACTGAAGGAGGTTAGGCATGTTCCACAAATGACTAAGTGTTCGATATCACTGAGTCTTTTAGACAACAAAGGGTTCAAGTTCATGGGTGAAGGTGGAGTGGTGTATTTCTATAAGGATTCAGCTGTGATTCTTAAGGGTATCAGGCAGGGGATGTTGTACATACTACAAGGGTCTACTGTATCAGGTTCTGCTACTGTTGCATCATTAGAAGTTCACCAATCACAGCTGGCCAAGTTGTGGCATATGAGATTGGGTCATATGGGTGAAGGTGGGATGCAAATTCTGTTTAAGTCTGATCTACTTAGGGGTCATAAGGTCAAGGAGATGGAATTTTGTGAACACTGTATGTTGGAAAGCTACATGAAAGCAAGTTCTGAAAAGCAATTCACATCACAAAAGGTGTTGAAGATTGTAGAATTACAAATAGAAAAGTAATTGCAGAATTATCATTAATGAACTGAAATTACAAGTTAAGTTACAATGTAGCTGATCATAGGGTATTTATAGCTTCATACACCCCATGAATCTGTTAAAAGTAAGTTACAAACGGTCACAACAAACTATAACTGAATAACCGCTTTCTATACTTAACTGCTCAGCATTCGCTGAGTGTTCATGTTGTATGCCGAGTTCATCAGCAGACTGCACTTTGCATTCCCTTCAGCCCTTATATTGTAACACCCCCCCTTCAAGCTGAGAGTGGTTAATTAATAGCTTGCACTTAGCATTCCCTTCAGCTACTGGAACTTTGAAATATCTTTGAGATTCCCTATTTGTCTAGCAGATAGGAAAAAATGGGTGCATAAAAGGTTTTGGTGACCATGTCAACTATTTTTTCCTTTAGTGTTGACTATGAGAAGTTTGACAAGCCCAGATTTGACTTTGTCTCTCACAACATGACTGTCAATCTCTATATGTTTTGTTTTTTCATGAAAGATAGGATTATGAGCAATATGCATGGCACTGGCATTGTCACAGAATACCACAGTAGACAGCTGGACTGGAACCTTCAAATCTTGTAGAATGTAAACCAGCCACTGAATCTCACAAACTGCATTTACCACAACTCTGTATTCAGCCTCTGAAGAACTTTTGCTATGGTAGTTTGTTTCATTGTCTTCCAAGAGATATGGGCATCCTGAGAAACATCGTGTAGCCTGTGACTGGTTTTCTTGTTTCAGGGCAACCAACCCAATAAGTGTCTGTAAAACCTTTTAAGACAAGGGTGTTGTCTGCTGGAAACAAGATTCCTTGGCCAGGATTAGCCTTCAAATACCTCAGCAATCTATGTGATGCCTTCATGTGGTTTTCAGTAGGAGTGTCTAGAATTTGACTCAGCTGCTGAACTGCAAAGGCAATATATGGTCTTGTAAAAGTATGGTAGATTAGTTTACCCACTAATGATCTGTATGCAGTATTATCTTCCAAAAGTGGAATCACCATGCAGTAGAGTTTGCTTAGACTCCATAGGTGTCTTAGGAGGTTTTGCTCCTGAAAATTCATAATCTTTTAGGAGGTTTAGAGTAAGGGTAGCATCGGGTCGGGACCCGACCCATAAACCTCCTACCCGAAACCCGTCCCGACAAGATTTGGGATTCTATTTTTTTCCCCGAGCCCGTACCCGATAAGCGTTGGGTCTCGACAATCGGGATACCCAAATGTTCGAGATCCCGTCGGGTCGGGAATGAATGTCTCGAACATATGATGTTAAAAATATTCATGTTAATATAAAAAAAATGACAACAATTACTTTATCAAAACAATAGTTCAAAAGGTGGGGGCGGAGAAATGAGTTAACAACGACCGAGTCGATGGCCGGTGGAGCATGTGGCTTTTGTGAGGAAGAACACTATGGATTATTAGAGAGGAGAAGAGTGGTGTAGAGAAAGTGAGAAACAGCGGAAGCAGAGAGTGTAGTAGGTTAATGTTCATAGTATTTTGGGTTGTGGGTATTTATATCGGGTTTATGTTCCCGCAATTTTCTGGTTGGGAAAATCCTTAAATTTCGGGAGCGGGAAATTTTCGGGATCCGTATTTTTCAGGACGGGTCACTGGATTATCGGGAAATTTGCAACCCCTAGTTTAGAGTGTATTTTCTTTGAGAAATGGATATGCCTGCAGGAGTTCTAGCAGCTTCAATACCTATGAAATATCTCATTTTTCCAAGATCCTTAATAGTAAACTGCTGATGTAGGGCATCGTTGACTTGCTGAATCAAGTGTTCATCAAGGCTTGCCGCTTGATAAGGGAAAAATTCACCGTTATTTTTATAACTTTTTAACCCGTTTCTGATATCATTTCGAGTATTTTTATATTAGTTCGAGTCATTAATTCCTATGTTTCATCTAAATATGTTAGTAGTAGTTATTATATAAAATATCGTATTTTTTATCGTGTTTTTACTAGTTTTTGTACCGGTTTAGTAACCGGAGTGTCGTGTCGGATTTACGTTTGGTATTTTGGTGGTTCATTGCAGGATTATACATTGACCAAGATTCCACGTAACGACATGTTTTGAGTCTAAAAGATGTGTTTAGAGGATTAGAAGAAGATGCCTCAAGCTTACGAGTTCAAATGGATCAAATTATCTTACATACTTAAAACCAAAACCTGTTTCGACGGAGATTTGACCCAGCTTAGAGGCATTTTCAGGGGATGACTTCTTAATGAAAGTTGTAGATCTTCACATAAGCTTTCCAACGCACTTTGAATCACGTCAATTAGATGTCTACAACTCAAGTTATGGTCAATTGACTAATCAATTCGTATTAGTGGAAAATCCCGAAAACGACACGTAATGGAAATGGCTCATCAAAACGACATTTTCTGAAGAAGTTTCCTTAATAAAAGTTGTATATCTTCAAGAAAGATTTCCAATGGATTTTGAATCAAGTCAATCGGACATCTACAACTCAAATTATGGTCAAGTGGCTAATTGATTCAATTTCGTAAAAATGTCGCAAAAACGCTCGGAGGAACACGAGGTACTCAAGAAGACGTTTTCTGAAGAAGAGTCCTTCATGAAAGTTTTAGAGTTTCTCGAGACCGTAATTTTGGCATTTCGTTTGCAATTTTTGGAGGTCTACAACTCAAGATATGAATTTTAGAAATTTTAATCCAATATATATCAAATCATCCGAAGATTTGGATAGAATCAGTTAGGATTTGCAATGATTACACCGGATCGATCCGGCCCTTTCCCGGATCGATCCGGCCTTGGCAAAATAGTCTATAAATAGACTCAAATGTATCAGGATGAACTGCCCCTGTTTTTTCGGCCCTTTTCATTTTCTTTTCTGTTCTTGTTTTATTTTTTTTGTTGTAGTATATATATATATATATATATATCTATCTAATTTCCTTTCATTTTTCTTGTTTTATTTTTTAGTATCAATATATATATATATATATATATCTATAGATCTATATACATATATATTTATATATATACTTATATACTTATATATATATATGTATCAAAAATAATAATACCGTAGTATTGTTATAATGCTCGGTAAATTATCGAAAGATCGTTGTTGTTGAAATCGTAACTGTTCCCGGAGAATACGGTCTCCGAATCAACAGTTGTAATCTGAAATGATTTCAAGCAATCATACGATGATGAGAGGCTAAAGCACGTTGGAACAAGCTTTGTGAAACCGATTCTTAGCAACATCTCGATTTCGACTTTTGGATTGTTTTGTGAGTTTTTATCAAAGTTTGTATCTTTATTTTGTTCTTATTGATTATGCAATTTAAATCGAGAGATGGTTGCTATTTGATGTTTAACGTTTGACGAGAGTCGTTGTTAAACCTTAGATCACCGTAGTAAAGATTGTATTTTTAATCTAATTAACGAGAGTTGTTAGGTTGAATGTCTAGATTGCGAAATTGAGAGATTTCACACCTCTGTTGTGAAAGCGTTAATCTTTAAAATCGAAAGATAAAAGATTGATAGACGAACTTTTCTAAGAGATTAGGAGTTCATACCTTCGATAGGTGAATCACAATTTTCGTTAAATCACCACAAGATAATCTAGAGTCGAAATTGAGGGTTGTGGGAATCGGTGGATCATTGCTTGTTCATTGTTAAATTAATTGAGAAAAATCGGTTGTGCTGTTTTGCATCGTTTTCATCGTAGTAACCGTAGTAAGTTTATTTTAGTTTTAGTTATAAAATAGGAACAACTTAGTTAGCTCGGTTCGTAATTATCTTCCCTGGCTTTGGATTAACAACCCTCTGTCCAGTAATTTGTTTTCTTTTTTAGTTTTTATTTCTCGTGACACTTTTAGAAAAATTAAGAACTAGACCAACCTCGATTCCCTGTGGATCGACTCCGGTTTTTAATCGCTATACTACGATCCCTGCACTTGGGGTAAACCGGATTTATTTTATTACTTGTTATATTTTGCTTTGCATAAAATCCGAGACAAGTTTTTGGCGCCGTTGCCGGGGATACTGTGCGGTTGTCTAGTTTTATTAATTTTTCTAGTTTTTGTTATCAAGTTTTTCGTAGGTAGGTTTAAAAAAAAAAAAAAAAAAAAAGCACTCTGTAAATACCGAGTGGAGTCGGTAATTACCGGGAGAGAGAAAAAAAAATATATAAAAAAAATAAAAAATCCAAGGAACCCGTTTCAATCGTCGAGGTTGGGTGATGGATTCTCGGTGAATCCCACTCTGCGGAAGCATAAGAAAAAAAAAAATAAAAACCCCGAAACCTCGTGATTTAGGTGTTGGTGTTCGATTTGGTTTATGCAAACTCGGAGTCAGAAAGGTCCATTGCTTTACACCCCTGACCTCGAGCGAACCATAGTCAGACCAAACAGGCGAAGAGTCCGTCCTTCGGCTCTTCCTGACGAAGAGAATACGGCTGATCAAGATTTCGAACGACGTTTAGCAAGAGGAGATTGAAGAAATCATTATCATGGCGCGAATGAAAGACGCACGTTGGCTGACTACGCCATGCCTGGTGAAGTCGAGTCAACCCCAGCAGTCGTTTTACCAGCTATTAATGCACCAACCTTCGAACTTAAACCAGGTCTTATTCAAATGATGCAACACGCATCTATCTTTCATGGTTTTCAATATGAGAATCCTCACACTCACGTACACACATTTTTAGAAATATGTGGTACAACTCGCATACAAGGAGTTAGTGAGGATGCAATTAAATTGAAATTGTTTCCTTTTTCCTTAAGAGGGGAAGCGAAAGAGTGGTACAACTCTCTTCCTGCCGAGTCGATTACAACCTGGGCTGAACTCGAGCACGAGTTCCTGAGTCAATATTTTCCACCATCCAAAACTGCCCAGTGCTTGAGTGAAATCTTCACATTTTTCCAAAAGGAAAATGAATCTTTCTTTGATGCTTGGAAGAGATTTAAGGCTCTCCTACGGAAATGCCCTCATCATGGTTTAGACTTGCAGAGGCAAGTCAACACTTTCTTCAGTGGATTGACCGAACTCACCAAGGGTATGGTCAATAGTTCATTAGGAGGGGCATTTTTAAGAAAAACGCCTGAAGAGGGATGGCAGTTATTTGAAGATATTTCCAAGTACAACTACGCCCCCTCATCTCACGCTATCCAGACACCTCCTCCACCTAGGATCGAGGAGGTGAACATGCAAAATCGGATCGCCATGCCGCAACAAACAGTGGAAGCTCTCAAAATATCCTCTAATCCTACAAATCGAACCGGTCATTTCCTCGAACTCTCAAGTTCTCGTTTTGTGAAAGTTGTTGTCACTGGCCATTTGGTTGGCCGAGTGTCGATTTCTTTCCCATCCCGCGTATCAAGTCAATACTATCCAGAATCAGGGACAGTTCAGTCCAGTCACATGTCAGGCATGTGATAATGTGGGGCATACCGCTCGTTTCTGTCCCATGGGTGGAAAGAACGCTGAAGTTAATACTTTCAACGGCCAGCAAAATCAAAGATTCAACAATCAGTTCTCTGGCCAAAGCAATTTTCAAAACCAGGGTTTTAATCAAAATCCAAACTTCAATCAGAACCATAATATGAATCAGAGGTTCAACCAGAACTGGCCGAACAATCCAAATCCTATGTTTCAAAGTCGGTATATCCAATCTTTTCCACAAAACTTTCAGAATTCTCAAGGCCCCTCTCAATCTAGTAATCTTGACACTAAATTGGATTCCTATCAGAAGGAGCAGAATAATAATTTCCAATTCCTTCTCAGTTCAATCAAGAATCTTGAAAGGCGGCTCGGTCAAGTAGCCGACCAAAAAGCTTCTGACCCTCGGCGCGGTTACCCGGCTTCACCGAGAAGAACCCCAAAGGTGGTCAAGTGGCTCGACCGAGTTAAATCAAAGTCAATGCACTGATCTAGTTCCCACAATTCCCTATGGTAAAGAAGAGGCCAGTGCTATGAATTTAAGATCGGGCACTCAACTTAATGGTCCCCCGAACCAGGGAAACCACTAACCCCTCCTGCCAATGATAAGGCAGGAGGGGAAGTCGTACATCCATGCCCCCCGGTTCTAGATGATAGTACTCAGGTGGCTGATCCCCTGAGAAATGAAGAGTTTAGTGGAAGTCAGGTGGCTGATCCCCTGACTGGCAAGAAAGGTGAGAAGGTGGTGAGGTGGAAAGATTTGGAAGATAAAGTCGTTAGTTCATCCTCAAAGCAAGTGTTTTCTCGAGAATGATTTAAAGAAACTTCCATTTCCACCCGTAAAAAATAACATCTCCTTGCATGAAGACAAAAAGTATGAGAAAGTGCTTAATCTTCTTAAGAATACTCGTGTAAATCTTCCATTATCCGATGTTTTAGTTGAGATGCCTAAGTATACAAAGTTCATCAAGGATGTTGTGTCCTCCAAAAAGAAGCTCGAAGACATGGATCGGTTAATTGGTGAGATCTCGCTTCCGTGATTGGTTATGATGAGTTGCCAATCAAGAGGGGTGACCCCGGGAAATTTGTGCTCACGTCGTTGATGGGAGGTTTAGTCTTCCCAAATTCTTTATGTGACCTAGGTGCATCCATTAGTCTGATGCCATTGTCTGTTTGTAAACAGCTTTGTTTAGATAATCTTTTAGAACCCACAACCATGAATCTTCAATTCGCTGATAAATCTTCCAAGAAAGCTGCTGGGATATTAAAGGATGTTTTAGTTCAAATTGATAGATTCACTTTCCCGCTTGGATCGGGTACGTCCTAGACATCAAGAATGATGAGAATGTTCCTTTAATACTCGGCAGACCTTTTCTTTCTACAGCCAGAGCCCTCATTGACTGTGATGGTGGCCAAGTGACCATACGAGTTGGTGACCAGGAGGTGAGCTACAATGTCTCTAAAGCTATTCAGAGACCCTCTGATTATCCAACTGGCTTCTCCATTGAGGACATGTCAGATGACTTTAACGACTATATGGAAAAGCAAGTCATGGCTGTTGAGACTGAATATGAGCGATTAGTGGAGAATCTGAATGATCATGGTTGGGTTAATCTAGAACAACTAGGAGCTGAAGTTGATGAAGGTTCGTTGAATGGTGAAGCTTTGGCAGTAGGACCACTGAGTAAACTCAGTGATGTTGAGTTGAAAAGTGGGGAGCTTAAATCTAGTTTAGAAGAACCACCTGCGGATTTGGTACTGAAGCCTTTGCCTCAAAGCACCTGAAATACGTTTTCTTGAGAGAAGGTGACAAGCTTCCTTTAATTATCTCTCGCCAAGTTATCCCGGTTAGAAGAAATGAAGTTGTTGAATGTGTTAAGGAAGAATGAAAAGGCTTTCGGTTGGCAAGTGGGAGACATTAGAGGGATATCTCCCGACAAATGCATGCACAAGATCAAAACCGAAGAGGGTGCTAAGTGTGTTAGACGACCCGGAGGAGGCTCAACCCTCACATGCAAGAAGTGATTAAGAAAGAGATTATCAAGCTTTTGGACATGGGTATTATTTTTGCAATTGCTGACAGTGAATGGGTGTCCCCTACTCAAGTAGTTCCTAAGAAAGGAGGAATTACTATAGAAAAGAATGAAAAGGGTGAAGAAATAGCATTGAGACTAGTAACTGGTTATAGAGTCTGTATTGACTACAGAAAACTTAATGAAGTCACGATGAAAGATCATTTCCCCCTTCCTTTCATTGACCGATGCTTGAGCGTACGGCGCGGACATGCATTCTATCGTTTCCTTGATGGATATTCGGATACTTCCGATACCCATAGACCCGGTCGACCAAGAAAAGACCACTTTCACTTGCCCTTATGGTACATTCGCTTATAGGCGAATGCCATTCGGTCTTTGCAATGCCCTGCCTACATTCCAAAGATGCATGCCGGCAATCTTTGATGGGCTTGTTGAAAAGTGTATGGAGATATTCATGGACGATTTCTCGCCTTTGGTCAATCCTTTGATCACTTGTCTTGATAATCTTGATCAAGTATTATCCCGCCGTGTGGAGAAGAACTTAGTCCTAAAGCGGGAAAAATGCCATTTTATGGTAGACGAAGGAATAGTTCTTGGCCACAAGATATCGAAAGAGGAATGGAAGTAGATAGGGCAAAAGTTGAGGCTATAGAGAAGATGAAATTCCCTAAAAATGTGCGTGAAGTAAGAGGTTTCCTTGGACACGTTGGTTTTTATAGGAGGTTCATTAAGGATTTTTCTAAGATAGCTAAGCCCCTTTCCACTTTACTCAGAGAAGATGTTGTTTTCAATTTTGATGATAGTTGCAAGCATGCGTTTGATGAGCTTAAAAGTCAACTGATTTCCGCCCCGATCCTTATCTCTCCTGACTGGAACCTACCCTTTGAACTCATGTGCGATGCATCCAACTACGCCGTTGGTGCAGTCTTAGGTCAGCGAATTAAGGGAAAATTCCAGCCCATCTCTTACGCCAGTCACACACTAAACCCCACACAAGTGAACTACACAACCACTGAAAAGGAATTATTGGCTGTAGTCTTTGCTATGGACAAATTTCGTAGTTACTTGTTGGGTGCCTCAGTCATTGTTTGGACTGACCACGCTGCTCTGCGCTATCTTATGACAAAGAAAGATGCTAAACCGCGCTTACTACGTTGGATACTGATCCTGCAAGAATTCGATGTTCAAATTAAGGATAAAAAGGGCAGTGAAAACGTAGTAGCAGATCATGTTTCTAGAATGCGTAATGATGAGAAGAAAGAACCCGAAGAGATAGACCTTTACTTTCCTCTCGAGCATGTTATGCATATAGACGAGTGCACTCCGATGTTCCATGGTTTGCCTCTATCGTCAACTACCCGCATTCCCGTATTTAAATCCGAATTTTCATATCGGGAGAAGAAGAAATTTTTCTCTCGATTTGAAAACCTTCGTGTGGGATGAACCTTACCTCTTTAAAATCAGTAAAGATGGATTGTTGAGAAGATGTGTCCCCGAATCAGAGCAACGGGATATCATTGAACAATGCCACAGTGGACCTACTAGTGGCCACTTTGGTCCCTGGAAAACCGTTGCTAAAATCTTTCAGTCCGGTTTCTATTGGCCCACGATCTTCAAGGATTCAGAAGCCTTTCGCAAGGCTTGTGATAGGTGCCAACGAACCGGTGCTCTAACTAGGCGTTTTGACATGCCATTAAAGCCCATTTTAGAATGTGAGGTTTTTGATGTATGGGGTATTGATTTTATGGGCCCGTTTCCATCTTCCCGTGGAAACAAATACATCTTAGTCTCGCGTTGACTACGTATCAAAATGGGTGGAGGCTCAAGCCACTTCTCGCAATGACCACAAAACGGTCATGAACTTTCTCAAGAAAAATATCTTCGTGAGATTTGGATGTCCCCGTGCCTTAATCGGTGATGAGGGAACGCACTTCGCAACAGCCACTAGAAAAAGTCCTTGAGAAATATGGTGTCCGGCACAAAATTGGCACACCATATCACCCTATGACTAGTGGCCGTGTCGAGAGAAGTAATCGAGTTTGAAGAGGATCCTGGAAAAAGTTGTGAACAGTCATAGAAAGGATTGGAGTCTCAAACCGTATGATGTGCTATGGGCATACCGTATCGCCTATAAAACTCCCATGGGTACATCTCCTTATCGGATGGTGTATGGCAAACCATGCCATTTGCCGGTCGAATTAGAGCATAAAGCATATTGGGCCATTAAGTTCTTAAACTTTAATGCCCAAATCATGTGGTGAACATCGGCCGATGCGGTTGCATGAATTGGATGAGTTTAGACTCCGGGCCTACGAGAGTGCCGGGATTAGCAAGGACGAGAATGAAACTCCTTCACGATGCTAAAATCAAGAAGCGAGAATTTCAAGTTGGGGAGCAAGTCTTACTTTATAATTCCGGGTTGCATCTCGTTTCTGGAAAGTTGAGGACGCGTTGGTCCGGCCCCTTTGAAATTCTTCAAATTATTCCTGGAGGTGTTTTAGAACTAAGAGGTCATGGTGACCAGCCGTTCAGAGTGAATGGTCAAATGTGCAAGCATTATATAGGACAAACCAAAGAGAAACCTTTGATTGTTCATTTCCTCGACATCCTCGGGTGTGGTATGACTGAAGTCACTGAGTTTGATGAATTTTCACCCGACTTGTTTTCTGAGGATGACGGCAGTGGTTCATTAGAGGAAGTTATAGCTGGTATTTGGGATATGGAAGAACTCAAAAGGGAGGCACAATTAAAGAGAAAGCTGAAAAAGAAGAAGTCTACAATGGGGAGGATTAAAAGTGTTTGGAAAACAATCAGAAACTTGACCCCATGTGTTAGATGCTGTTTCTGCAGCCACACCAATGATCAGAGCTTACACGATGTAGTGGCTGGAAGGAAGGTGAAGTGGCCTGATCCAGGCTGAGAATAGATTTGTCGAGCAAACGACGTTAACCAAAAGCGCTACCGGGAGGCAGCCCGATAATAATAATAGTAATAATAATAATTTGGATACAACTAGTCTTATTGAAATATGTGGAATGAATAATCATAATGGAAGTTGAACACATAGCACAACCAAGTATCAGGATGAATGTTTGAATGTCTTTTAAAGGGAACGATTAGGTGGTTATCCGAAAATCCCGAGGGAGTACACAGAAAACATTCAAATACATCATTTCTTGGACTTAGGTTGTTAGAATGATTTAACCTTGAGGATCTGGGTATAAAAGACTCAATACTCTTTCACACATTTCATTTTATGATCTACTCTGTTTCCAACATGAATTTATGACTTGACTATGATATTTGCTCATGTGATATTCTCTATGATACATATATGCTTAGATGTTATGTGCTTTACCCGTGTGGGTTATTTTTCCATCTAAAGCTTTTATGAGAGTGACCATATATATATTGCCTATCGAATTTTCTGACGTGACAGGGCCATTTTTTTATTATTCCCATATCCCTATTCGATGTTTTGGCACGAGGACCATGTCCCGTGTTTGCTTTGTGTTGGTTGTTTTTTGTTTTGGTATAGGGATTCGGATCGTGCTTTCTCATGGCTGTTACGGGATTCGATAGCATCTTTCTGCCTGGTTTATAAGCTAAGTCTTCCTCTCTATCTCATTTACACTCTGAGAATAATGCAAAATCGTAAGTGGGGAGTAGAGTCTGGTTGGTTTAGAAATGGCAGTAAGTGTTTAAACTCTTACTTTTGGATCTTTTTCGAGCATAAATGAGTTGAATATAATGAATTGTATAAGGTATATATTTCATGGATTTGAAGATATAATGATCAATTTGATATGTATAACTAATTTGAACCGTAAGTACATTTTAACCCCTAATTTATTTGTGTAACATGAATTGATTGTTCACGTAAGCCTTTGACATTGAAGCGAAAATTTTAAACTGTATCCATTCAGTATCCTAGTGGTTATTCTAGAGACAGTTGCAGTAACTTAGTACCTAACTTTTGAACGTGTACTGTGAATATATGAAGGTTTGAATGTGATAGAAAGGATATAAGTTAAGTGGAATAAAAAGAAAAATACCAAATTAAGATGAATTATATATATGTTGGTTGTAGCTACCAATGATTTGAGTGCGGTAGGGCGTTATTACGAAACGTCCTATACCACTATGAGGTTTAAAAGCTCCCGACTGCCTGATGATAGAAGTCCAGCTAGGGTGTTATCACGAAACGTCCTATTGCTGGGAATGAAGGCATATGCTACACATGTGAAAAAAAATTGACAATTTGGTTAAGCATGGTTGAAAACTTAGTTATCTTCTTACTATCCCCAGAGTATAAACCGAATGATATGCTTTAGGGATTATCCTAATAAGTACACGAGAGGACTTTGTGTGGAACTCATTATCGCCTTTACCTAGGAAAGTCATTAGGATCTGTCCGAATGGATATTTGTGTGTATTGCTTGAATTATTCAAGAGAGGATAGTGGAAATTGAAAAGGCTTGTCACACACACACTCTCGTTATACATATATATTAAGGTTAACGTGTGGTTATGATTCGATCGGTTGTATTATCTGGTTGTCCCTTATATCTTATCTTTTCGTGAATTTTGTCCCTCATTCATTTTGTTTTATCACTTGTTTTGGTCGAGGACGACCAAAAGCTAAGTGGGGGGTTGTTGATAAGGGAAAAATTCACCGTTATTTTTATAACTTTTTAACCCGTTTCTGATATCATTTCGAGTATTTTTATATTAGTTCGAGTCATTAATTCCTATGTTTCATCTAAATATGTTAGTAGTAGTTATTATATAAAATATCGTATTTTTTATCGTGTTTTTACTAGTTTTTGTACCGGTTTAGTAACCGGAGTGTCGTGTCGGATTTACGTTTGGTATTTTGGTGGTTCATTGCAGGATTATACATTGACCAAGATTCCACGTAACGACATGTTTTGAGTCTAAAAGATGTTTTTAGAGGATTAGAAGAAGATGCCTCAAGCTTACGAGTTCAAATGGATCAAATTATCTTACATACTTAAAACCAAAACCTGTTTCGACGGAGATTTGACCCATCTTAGAGGCATTTTCAGGGGATGACTTCTTAATGAAAGTTGTAGATCTTCACATAAGCTTTCCAACGCACTTTGAATCACGTCAATTAGATGTCTACAACTCAAGTTATGGTCAATTGACTAATCAATTCGTATTAGTGGAAAATCCCGAAAACGACACGTAATGGAAATGGCTCATCAAAACGACATTTTCTGAAGAAGTTTCCTTAATAAAAGTTGTATATCTTCAAGAAAGCTTTCCAATGGATTTTGAATCAAGTCAATCGGACTTCTACAACTCAAATTATGGTCAAGTGGCTAATTGATTCAATTTCGTAAAAATGTCGCAAAAACGCTCGGAGGAACACGAGGTACTCAAGAAGACGTTTTCTGAAGAAGAGTCCTTCATGAAAGTTGTAGAGTTTCTCGAGACCGTAATTTTGGCATTTCGTTTGCAATTTTTGGAGGTCTACAACTCAAGATATGAATTTTAGAAGTTTTAATCCAATATATATCAAATCATCCGAAGATTTGGATAGAATCAGTTAGGATTTGCAATGATTACACCGGATCGATCCGGCCCTTTCCCGGATCGATCCGGCCTTGGCAAAATAGTCTATAAATAGACTATAGATCTATATACATATATATTTATATATATACTTATATACTTATATATATATATATATATGTATCAAAAATAATAATACCGTAGTATTGTTATAATGCTCGGTAAATTATCGAAAGATCGTTGTTGTTGAAATCGTAACTGTTCCCGGAGAATACGGTCTCCGAATCAACAGTTGTAATCTGAAATGATTTCAAGCAATCATACGATGATGAGAGGCTAAAGCACGTTGGAACAAGCCTTGTGAAACCGATTCTTAGCAACATCTCGATTTCGACTTTTGGATTGTTTTGTGAGTTTTTATCAAAGTTTGTATCTTTATTTTGTTCTTATTGATTATGCAATTTAAATCGAGAGATGGTTGCTATTTGATGTTTAACGTTTGACGAGAGTCGTTGTTAAACCTTAGATCACCATAGTAAAGATTGGATTTTTAATCTAATTAACGAGAGTTGTTAGGTTGAATGTCTAGATTGCGAAATTGAGAGATTTCACACCTCTTTTATGAAAGCGTTAATCTTTAAAATCGAAAGATAAAAGATTGATAGACGAACTTTTCTAAGAGATTAGGAGTTCATACCTTCGATAGGTGAATCAGTCCGGTTATTTGTTTTCGTTTTTAGTTTTTATTTCTCGTGACACTTTTAGAAAAATTAAGAACTAGACCAACCTCGATTCCCCGTGGATCGACTCCGGTTTTTAATCGCTATACTACGATCCCTGCACTTGGGGTAAACCGGATTTATTTTATTACTTGTTATATTTTGCTTTGCATAAAATCCGAGACACCGCTATGATGTCATCTATATATACCAGCAAAGCAATAAAAAACTGTCCTGACCCTTTTGTGAATAAACTATGGTCATTCATAGATTCAATAAATCCTTGAACTTCCAAGGATTTTGTTAACTTGCAGTTCCATTGTCTGGTGGCTTGTTTCGGGCCGTACAAGGATTTAGTTAATCTTCATATTTGATTTGGTTTGGTTGCTGCACATCTTGGGGGCATGTATACTTGCATGTGTATCCTTAAAAAATGTATTAACCTCCATTTGTAAAAGATGCCAATGTATTAACATCCATTTGATGAAGATGCCAACGGAGAAAAGGTTTCTTGATAATCAATACCATATGTATGAGTGTATCATTTTTCTACCAGTCTAGTCTTGTATCTCTCCACTGAACCATCAGGATTATACTTGATACTGTAGACCCATTTGCACCCAATAGGTGTCTTGCCTGGGGTAGATCAACTATTTCCCAGGTATGAGTCTTTTGTAGAGCTTCAATCTCTTTTTGCATTGCTTCTTTCCACTTATCATGCTTGATGGCTTGATTGTAAGTCTTAGGTTCCTTAATAACATCAATAGCATTAATGAATCTGGTATACTCTGCTGAAAGGTTTTCTAGATTCATTACCTCACTCAGCATGTGTGGAGTTTGTTGAACTGTATGAGTACCACCTTGATAAAAGCTGTATTAACATTCAACAGATTATCAAAACTGTCCATCATTGGTAATGGTACTGGTATGTCAGCAAGATATCTAGCCCTGCATAATACTTGTTGAAATAAAGGAAATTAAGTCTCGCGGAATTGAGTATTCCTAGCAACAAAGATATCTTTGTTGGTAATGTCCAAAAGAATAGAACCCTTAGAAGTATTTGAATTTCTAAGATAGACACAAGTCCTACATCTTGAATCAAATTTTGTCATGTATTGTTGAAGTGTAAAATACCAAGCATCCAAAAACTTTGAAGATAGAATAGTCCGGTTTGGTGGCATAAAGCACCTCATGTGGAGTGCTTTCCTTCAGAAGTGGTGTAGGTGTGGCATTAATTAATTTTACAGCATGTAAAAGGCAAAAATCCCAATAATCAATGAGTAAATTAATCTGGAGCCTCAAACTCCTGGCAACATTCAACAAATGCTGATGTTTCCTTTCAACAACACCATTTTGCTCTGGTGTGCTGACACAAGATGTCTGATGTATGATGCTTTGTTGAGCATAGAGTTCAGTGAGCTGAATTCAGCTCCATTTTAGATCTAATTACTTTAATGATTTTGTGAAACTGAGTAGAAACAAATTTAACAAAGGATATAACAAGATCAAAAGCTTCAGATTTATGCTTTATAAGAAATAACCAAGTAAATCTAGAAAAGTCATCTACAACATTAAGAAAGTATTTTTGCCCATTCAGAGTGTGTTGTTTCAGAGGACCCCAAATATCCATATGAACAAGATCAAAAACAATATTTACATCAGTTGTGCTTAATGGAAAATGATTTTTATTTAATATTTCCATACGACAAACATAGCAAAGATTATGATTACAGAATTTGACATCAGCAGATTGTGAACTAATAACTTGCAGTATCTTATCTGGCAAGTGTCCTAGTCTGTAGTGTCATAAAAAGGCATCATCTAATCTATCAGACAAAGTGTGATTTTCTAGAGCATTATTAGTAGAGAGTCTGATTGGCTGGTCCATGACATATAGTCCTTTGTGTAACTCAGCTGAACCAATCACTTTCTTGTTCTTGTCTTTCAAAACACACTTGTTAAAAGAAAAATAGTTGCCCTTTTGTATGATTAATAAAAGAAGGTAAAGATTTTGGTTATACTTAAAACCAAGAATACAAAACACATCATGTATGACCAGTTGAGGGTTTACCCTTACTTGTCCTATGTGTGTCACATAAACATTATTTCCATTAGTTAATCCTATTTTTATACCAGATGAAGGTTTTGGATTACTTAATAGATCCAATGATCCTACAATGTTGATCTGTGGCACCAGATTCCAAGATTCATTGTATAAATCATACTAAATTCAGATCACATGTCCCTATTGCAGGTGAGTAATGTGTAACAATCTTAGAAGGTATGGCCAACAGCAAATCCGCCATGTCTAGGAGGATCAGAACTCAGTAGAGCCATAAACTTATCAAGCTTATGTGTAGTTTGATTGGGAAACCCCGGTCCACCAGACCTATTTTGGCCTTGATCTTCTTCTGCTGACTGTTTCTCTTATACCAAGTTTGCCCTTTTTAACTTGAAAACTGGAGGATAGCCAATATAACAAGTCTCTTCAGTATGGCCAATTAATCCACAAAAACTGCATTGTACCTTTTTGGGATTCTTAGATTTGGCATTTGCAGCAGACACAAAACTTTGTCTGTTGTGAGTGATTTATTTTTCCCTTGTCAATTCTTTTGTGACAAGAGAACCATTGAATCTTGATTCTTGCCTTTGTTAGCCACATACAACTTCTGTCTTTCAAATTTAAGCATCATAAATTTCTAGGAAAGACGCCATCAACATTTCCTAGGAAACTATTGGCTCAAATTAATCCCTTAAACCTTTAAGGAATTTCATGACATGTTCAGCCTCCATATGATCCATTAGTGTGCTATTTGCATTGCAGTGACATTGAGGATCACAAGAGTAGACTGGCATAGGCCTGATAGTCTTGATTTCTTCCCACAGAACCATTAACTATGTGAAATATTGATTGAGAGAATAAGTACCTTGCTTCAGCAAATGCATCTCTTCAAGAAGATTTGAAAGCCTCAAGGCATCAACATTAGAAAATCCTGTAGCAAGATTCTTCCAAACTACATGTGCAGTCTTGGAATACATCAAACTTTGTGCAATGGTGTTTTCTACTGATGTTGGTCCCTTTAAAAGGCTTTGGTTAAGTTTAGAGGGGGGGTGAATAAACTTAACACTTAAAACTTTTGGAGTTAACAAACTAGCAATGTCGTAGCACTCGCCGCTCTCGTAGTGTGCTGACCACTCAGTAGTCTGCTGACAACAGATATTACTGGATTTGTTGCAGCCGAATATATTCAAATTAAGCCTTGTTACTTGTTGTTAAAAAGATGATACTAAGTATTAGATACTCAGTAGTGTAAGTGTGTGATTCAGTTGCTAGTTTCAGTAAGTTGATGTGATCAGTATACTAAATGCAGAAAGTAAATGCAGAAAGTAAGTAGGCAAATTTTATAGTGGTTCTAGGTGGTGTAATCCTGTCAGTCCACTCTTCTCCTGTGATGTTGGAGGAAATTCACTAGAGATCTTTGAGGTTGCAGTTACAAAAATCCCTAAGTTGTATGTCCTTCACCAATAACTATGGCTTCACAAACTGAATATTTGAAACAGGTAGGATTGCTGCTCCAAAGTATTCCACTGGTCCTTGAAGGGTATGATTGCCTCTTCACCAGCTCCACCACAAAAAACAGTTCTTGACACCTAAGTGCTTCTCTGTCCTCAGCAGGTTTCTTGTAAAAGAAAGATTGAATCAAGTACTTGATTCAGTTATCGACGACTTGTTCAAGATGAAATGATCAGAATTTTACGGATCGGTAGCTTTTAGAATGTTTCGGTGAGTTACACTTGAAGAATTTTGTCGCTTTTGCTCGTGATGGGTGATTTTCTTGATCGAAACTTGTGTGTATACTTGATGTAACTTCCGAATCGGGAGTCTTCTATTTAAGATTTGTTACACTTGAAGAATTTTCTGTCCACCCTTTGACTTATGTCCATTGGGATCTTTGATGACGGTCAAATTATACCCGTAAAAGCTTTTAGCTCGTTTATATTTAATATTTAATGTTATGTGATGTGGTATTTATTTGTTTTTATTATTTAAAGCCGATTTATTGTGGTGATTTTCTTGATCGAAACTTGATAGCTTTGAGTAGATTATTTGTTTTTCATCACTTTTCATCATCTTATATCGTGCTTATCTTCTAGAACCACCCTAAGTCGGCAAAAACCTCGAATCGAGAGTCTTTGAATACAATGTATTTATAGGGTGTGAGAATCCTGTGACTTATTTTTGAATTTCAAACATAGCCGTTTCGTTATGGATATGTCTTCATCGTTGTGTATGATGAAACGCCGAGAGATTGACTTGCTTTCACTCGGTCGACCGAGTCCACCTATTCGGTCGACCGAGCCCTGTTTTCGTTATACGGCTACGTCGCTCGTCGATTTTTTTCATTAGCGAAATACCAATATAAGACGTCTAGTTCGGTCATGAACGATCTTTCGGGACTTTGCTAGATTAGTTTTGTATTTTGTCGACACCTAGTCATTTCGTAGATTAACAAGAAACTATACCAAGTAATTGTTAATAGGACGAGGGCTTGAGCGATCGTTTAGGAAGTACGCCTAACCATAGGAATGTTGCAATCTAAGGACCACATCATGTATAATTAATTGTTTATATATAGAATTACCCACAATTGGTTCCACTCTACGATGGGCCTAGTCCTCTTGCTTGAGTATTGGTTTCATGAGTTGAGCGTGTGAGTTATATGAGATGGAGGCTTATGTCGTAACAATATTGGTTAATCCTATAATTGGGGAGGAATCTTTCCAACGTTCTTTTCATCTTGGCCATTGATTTGTTGACAATATCAAGGCTTGTAATCCATCTTTATCCTTATAATCTTCCAATGTAACCTTTAATTAAATTGAGAGTTATACTCAGTAGATATTTGTCTTATTTTAGTCTGCTGATGTACATATCTGTCAGCTGGCTTAAGTCTGCTGTGTTTCATTAACACTTCAACTGACTGCTTTTCATCTAACTTTTTATTATGAAGTTAAAGTACACCATTTTGATTATAACTAAGTTCCAATCACCACTTAACATATGGAACTTAGACCTTGTACACATGGTATATGTAATCAGTTTTAAATCATCACAGACTTCCTTAAATTCTGATTCCATATCCTTGACGTTAAATACTAAGTTTGATCCCTTAGCCTTCAATAACCGAGTTTGACCCCTCAGCCTTTAGTCTTCAGCAGGTTCCTAACTAGTCTACTGACCTAGCTACCCTACTGATCTAGACAATGATCAAACTCAACTAAACTATACAGTGCTTGTTTGATCAAACCTATACAATGATCAAACTCAACTAAACCTATACATTTGATCTAGACATATTTTTGCCTTTGCTCTATAACAGCTTGTCTGGCACTCATCATTAAAACTTAAAATACGTCCAATAGCTGAATTCAAGATCCATGATCTCACCATTGTATCATATTTTCTCCATGCATGAAAGTCTGTTGAATCTGCTTCTAGCCTCTAAATGGATCCGTCTATGAAGCCAATCTTGTTCTGGGTGATTAACACCACCTCCATAGACATCATCCATGGGTTGTAATTGTTGCCATTCATCAATGGATGAAAGCACCAAAGATGGATTCTCATTGGGATGGACACAAAATGGACTGAAGGGACTTAATTCTTGTTTCTTAGATGCCATTGCTATCAAGAACTCCAAATTCTAATCAAATCTCAACAACAAATGTGAAAAGCAATCAAGAAATGATCAAAAATAAGAAAAACGATCATAGTTCACTCTCAAGAAACTGAAATCAAAGAAAAGATGAAGAACACTCTTAAGATACTTCAACAACCAGAGGAAAAATGTTGGAAAACATTCAGAAATTCTCAATTTTTTTATATGATACCACGTTGAAGTTTGTAGAATTACAAACAGAAAAGCAATTGTGGAATTATCATTAATGAACTGAGAGTTACAAGTTGAGTTACAATGTAGTTGATCATGGGGTATTTATAGATTCATACACCTCATGAATCAGTTAGAAGCAAGTTACAAACGTTTACAAAAAACTATAACTAAATAACCGCTTTCTATACTAAACTACTCAGCAGACTTCTGAGTCTTCATGTTGTCTGTTGAGTTCATCAGTAGACTGCACTCAGCATTCCCTTCAGCCCTTATACTATAACAAAAGGGACACTTGATTATGTTCATTCTGATCGTTGGGGACCTTCAAGGGTGGAGTCACTTGGTGGTCACAAATATTTTGTGTCATTTATAGATGATTATTCAAGGATGGTTTGGGTAGTTATGATGAAGCACAAGAGTGATGCATTAAAACACTTTGAGAAGTTGAAGGCATTGGTTGAGAATCGGACATGAAAGAAGATCAAGAGGCTTAGAACTGAAAATGGATTGGAATTCTGTTGGTCTGAGTTTGATGAATTCTGCAAGAATGAAGGCATTGCTAGGCACCATACTATAAGAAATACTCCACAACATAATGTTGTTGCAGAAAGGATTAATCAAACTCTTCTAGAGAGGGCAAGGTGCGTGCTCTTTAATTCTGGCCTGGCAAGAAGATTTTGGGTAGAAGCTGTCAGCACATCATGCTACTTAATCAACATGGGGCCTTACGTACACAAGGATCAAACTCAAAACACCGCGCGAGGTTTGGTCAGGAAAGCCTGTAGATTATTCAAGGCTGATGGTTTTCGGAAGCACAGTATACTATCATGTCAGTGAAGGTAAACTTGAACCAAGAGCCAAGAAGGGAGTGTTTTTAGGGTATGAAGATAAAGTTAAGGGGTATAGAATCCGGTCATCAGCTGAAAATAGGGTTATACTCAGGAGAAGTGTAGTCTTTGATGAAAACTCTATGCTTAACTCATCTGTGAAGGCTACATCTGAATCTGAAATTGAATGGGGCTGAGAGGGTTGACAAACAAGTGGAGCTTCATGTAGAATCAGCTGAATTGAAAGACTCAATAGGGGATAATCAGCACTCAGCAGATCCAGAGCCAAATCCAACCCAGTCTGCTGAACATGGGTCAAAAGATACTCGAATAATTGAAGTTGGTCAGAAGATCTAGAAGGACCAATGTAAGAACCCCCAAAAGGTATGGGTTTAAGGACATGGTTGTATATGCACTACAGGTAGCTGAAGAAGTGGATGATTTTGAACAAAACACTTACAGGGAAGCTGTGAAATGTTCCGAGGCATCTCAATGGCTTGTTTCCATGGGAGAAGAAATAAAGTCACTTCAGAAAAATGAGACTTAGGATCTGGTTAAACAACCACAAGATAGAAGGGTGGTCACTGCAAATGGATCTCCAAGAAAAAAGAGGGAATGCCATCTTCTAGACTGAGCCTAAGATCTTTTTTCCAGGTTGCCTACTTATCCAAAATGTGTATTGGAATCAAGTCTGTTGTAGTTCTTATGAACGTTTATATAGGAAACACTTATGCACCAGGCCTGCATGGGCCGCGTCCAATATGGATTCTTTTTCGTATTCTTCAAGTATTATTAAATCGTATTTATCCCTTGATTGTTGGAGGTAATCTCGGTATTTAAGAGAAACGGGGACCGGCTGCGGCAATAAGAAAAGAAGAAGAAAAGGAGGGGATGTTGAAGAAAAGAACAAGAGTAGTGGGTCTTAGTTTTTCGATCCTATTCACGAAATAAGAACGAGTAAACGTAAGTAAGGCCGTCTCTGGGCATGGGCCCAAGATGCCATGGCCTCTGGCCCGTCGAATTTTTGTATATTTAAGGGCCCCGATAGGGAGTTCATTATGTGGTATTAAATTTGCATACCATGACTTTTGAGCTAGAAGACATCTTGGCCATAGACAATTTAATTGATACAAAAGCAAAGTGTTAGAATAAATAAAGCAATTTGTATGGGACCCGGCTATCCATCTATTCCCCATTCCCCTCAATGTCCCATTAGCTAGCTCACTCCCTAAAACAATATAGTTGTCTTTGTAAATTTTTGTTTAATTATTATCTCTTTCTTTAATCAGACCTTATCCATGAGTAAGAGTCAAACTCTACTCATTCCGAATTCCGGATTAGTCGGCCAGTTAGTCCCGGATACCCGAAGTTTTAAGCAAAATGTGAAGAGAAGAGTAAGAGAACAAAACTGGTGAGTTCTATTCACAATGGCTGAATAAATACAGATTACAAGTCGTAACGCCTACCGTAATCACTCCTAAAAATATGTTATCTCGAATATTCTATAATCACTCGTTGCCTAATATAACTCTATACAATATTCTGGAAATCAAACAAAATATACAGCATTATACACTATTATTATTCTCATTCTAATACAAAAAAAAATTATTATCTCCATCCCAAACAAATTGTAACGTTTTAACAAAAACATAGTCACTTGGAAAATGAATAACCTCTCACGAGCAGGAAAACGAGTTATCATTCAAAGCTCGTTATCCACTTAGCCGTACTATATAATGCAGAATTCATTGTTGCCAATTACAATGATAAATAACTTGGAAAAAACCTGTAGAAGTTTCTTTTGGGATGACGATGAGTACGGGCGAAAGATGCATATTGTGGCATGGGATACCATATGTAAATCGAAGGAGGAAGGGGGGATGGGCCTAAAGAGACTTAATGAAATGAACATTGCATTATTGAGGAAATTGGTGGGCTCTTATTACGCAGAAAAATACACTTTGGGTACAAGTGCAATCTCATAAGTACAAGCAGCTATCAATCAAACCAAAAACAGGGAGTTCTCCAACCTGGAGGGCCATAAGCATGGCCTTTGCACACTTGGTAGAGGGAGTTGAAGCAATCCATGGTGGATATGTGTGGAAAGAACAACCCACGGGTAAATACACATTAAGTCTCTTTGGCTTCGATTTACATATGGTTATGCGTCCACACAAAAGAAACTTCTAACCCAATA
Organism: Gentiana straminea; assembly: GCA_036785695.1. Taxonomy (NCBI): domain Eukaryota; kingdom Viridiplantae; phylum Streptophyta; class Magnoliopsida; order Gentianales; family Gentianaceae; genus Gentiana; species Gentiana straminea. The sequence goes on from JAVUPR010000111.1 coordinate 2,503,472, forward strand.
TGAATGAGAATATTAATAGTGTATAATGACTATGTTTTTGTATATTTTGTTTGATTTGAGAATAATAATAATATTGTATAGAGTTATATTAGGCAACGAGTGATTATAGAATATTCGAGATAGCATATTTTTAGGAGTGATTACGGTAGGCGTTACGACTTGTAATCTGTATTTATTCAGCCACTGTGAACAGAACTCAGCAGCTTTGCTCTCTTACTCTTCTCTTCACATTTTGCTTAAAACTTCCGGTATCCGGGACTAACTCGGCCGACTAATCCGGAATTCGGAATGAGTAGAGTTTGACTCTTACTCAGGGATAAGATCTGACTAAGGAAAGAGATAATAATTAAACAAAAATTTACAAAGACAACTATATTGTTTTAGGGAGTGAGCTAGCTAATGGGACATTGAGGGGAATGGGGAATAGATGGATAGCCGGGTCCCATACAAATTGCTTTATTTATTCTAACACTTTGCTTTTGTATCAATTAAATTGTTTATGGCCAAGATGTCTTCTAGCTCAAAAGTCATGGTATGCAGATTTAATACCACATAGTGAACTCCCTATCGGGGCCCTTAAATATACAAAAATTCGACGGGCCCTAGGCCATGGCATCTTGGGCCCATGCCCGAGACGGCCTTACTTACGTTTACTCGTTCTTATTTCGTGAATAGGATCGAAAAACTAAGACCCACTACTCTTGTTCTTTTCTTCAACATCTTTTTCCCCTCCTTTTCTTCTTCTTTTCTTATTGCCGCAGCCGGTCCCCTGTTTTTCCCTCCTTTTCTTCTTTTCTTATTATTTTGATGCTTTTAGTTCCGGCACCAAATGTACTTTTCCTAAGAGTTGGAGTTTGGGACCGTCGGAAGAGTATGATTGGCTTGTGCTTTAGTGAATTAACATTCTCCAATGTCTGTGTATGTAGGTGTGATCGTGTCTTGATCGTGTAACTCGATGCCTACTAACACACTAGCAAGAGAACTAGGTTCAATTGTAGTATAGCTAGATAGAGTCGAGGTCGATCCCACAGAGACTCGGCACAAATAAAACACAACTTTATCCTATTAGAACTAAATTGAAAGGGCGGTCTATGACCAACTAAATGCAGTAAATAAAATAGTGACAACCACAAGACACAAAGACAGACTAAAGACTACTAAAACATGGATAATACGGTTGATATTATCTAAACAAATAGTATTGATTACGCTAGTAGATTATAACTCCCCCATGTGAATTAGGATGATAACGAGACAAAACAAACGTTAAAGATTAATTATTATGACTACGGGAGTCATCCCCTAAGGTAGATTTAGCTCCGGTTAGGCCCTCTAAATCATCGTGCCTCCATTACGTGACTTCGCTTTTTAATGCCTCCATCTCATATAAGGTATAAACCGTAACCTCATCTAAGCAACATTCCTAGGGTAAGGCGTACTTCTTAGATGCCGATTCAATCTATATCCTAAGTAACAATCACTTTTTGGGTTTCATGCTAAATTATGATGATGAATAACTAAGTTGATCAGGTTTAATTACTTGTTTTAATTCCAATTCAGAGAATCTGACGTAGTCGAAGCCGATCATAATATTGCCCTACACATTACCACACTCGGTCGACCGAACGACAGCACTCGGGCGACCGAGCGACATGTCTAGGTCGACCGAACACAGTTCTGTGTCGGAACAAATCATGATTACTTCTTAACGTTTCTAACCTAAACGCATGGGTTCGTAAATAAATCTACATCACGCAATCAATACAAGAAAAACTACTCCATAATAAAATACATCAGATCTACAAATAAAGATTGCATAATTGAATAGTCATACCCTCGAAGACGAGAGTGACTCCCACTCTTTAATGCGCTCCCTAATCGGAGAATCCGACGAATCCACAATGAACGAACATAAAGAAAATAAAACTAAAACTTTAAAAGCTAAAATTGTATGAATTGTTTTTTGTGTTGTAGTGGTGTGTCTTCTCAACATCGTGGCTGCTGTTTATATAGGAGTTGTAGCCGACATAGGGAGAATCCAGAAGATTGACATGCATTTATCAACTTAGGCTCGGATGACCGAACGTACACGCTCGGTCGACCGAATGGCATGGCTCGGTCGACCGAGCCTCCTCTTTACGCGTTTTCAAATTCGGTTCGTCTGACTGTTCCCCACTCCATGCTTTTGAATTGATCTGATTAATCTTTTCTTCAATGCTCCGATTTTCTTCTCTTTTATCTTGAGATCTCCCGATTGTATGATAATTATCTTCCCGATTTATCATGATCTGCAAAATCAGCATTTATCACACAATTAATTGCTCTTTTATAATAAAAACAGCTAAATACCAATTATCACATTAATAATCACTTATCATTAAATAATAAATATAAACACGTGATTAAATATGAAATATATACAATTAACTCCGATTTAAGGTTATAATTGATGACATAAATGGGTATATTTTAACTGTCATCAAAATGCCCCCCACTTAAACTTTGCTTCGTCCCGAACAAAGCATCAATAAGTCATTCCCCAAGACAACATTTTCTGTGGTCAACTCATACTTACCCAAGAAACCTGAGTCAACTCATATCAGTCATGCTCCTAAGATAAGTATTATTCACTACTCGCTATGAATCGAAGTGATTGTGTGCATGTGCATTGGTTTTATATAAATGTGGCAAGATTAGAGCTTATGCAGACTTCATATCAAAATTCACCAACATCAGCATTCATACTTCTCATGCCTCGCAATGGTCAAAGCACTAGAATAATAAGCAAGAGCGTATCTATAGGGTTTTTGGACTTGGAGACCGAGTACTACTCAAAGCCTCTAAAAAATTCGAAATTTTTTTTCAATTTTGCATATTTTTCGAATACTACTAATCTCAAGGAAGAAAACTTTTCATAGAGTACCCCCTATCTTAGATTAAGCATAGCATCGAATATTACCACAAGCGCGAGGCTACTTTGGTAATGTTACTACAAGCCCAGTGTTTTAATGCATTGTCAAACACAGGTACGTCCCAAGCTTATTAGTCCGCTTTTGTTGGCTAGAAGATCAAAATACATCAGTCGACAAACATCGACACTAGGTCCTCATAACCAATTATCTACGCAATGTACACATACTTCTTTTAATTATTATAACTCATGCGGTACTCAGCGATTCACATGTTGAGTAATTGAACAATACCTAACTATTTGCAATTGTTGGCATGAATATCCTTAAGTTTACTAACAATTTATCCCAAAAGTATAATATGACCACGTACTCACGCAACTTGGTTCATTTCTTATTAATTCTAGGTATAAGAACTTTACAAGTTTAAGGGTACGAGTTAAACAACTTGGCATTTATCCATAAATTTTTTTAAATTCGGCTCAATATTGTCTCAGTATTCCGTTCCCCTTGACTTTTTCAACATATAGCACAATATATAGCTAAGTCCCCTGCCCCCCACTTAAACATGGCATTGTCCTCAATGATAAAAATAAATGAGAGTTCAAGATGAAAGACTTAGCTCTGGAAACGGCTCCCAAGTAAAGGAACAATATCGGAGTAATCATCGGCACAGCGTGGAGAGACAGACACATCCTGCACTAACAAACAAGCTCCACGAAATCGTCAAATACCATGTCTATGGAAGTTATAAAATAATGTGGCAGTAATTAGATATAGATATCTAAAAACAGTTTAAGCCACTTTACTTTATACTGCCATGGACAAGATTAAAAGGGATTTAAACCTAAAAACTCACATGACGGCTATCAAGGAAAAAACCTCGTTTATTCCGAACTTAGACTCGGAACATGGCGAGATGAAAAAAACCGTGATAGGCGCATGCTACTTTATTAAAAAGAAAAACGAAAAAGATAGGTATAGGTAGTAGTTCTAAGTTTATAGTCGCTAGCTCGACGTAGCTCAAGATGGTTTATTCATAGACAGGGTCATCGAGGTACAAAACCTCCTCCTCAGCAGCAGGCGGAAGCCCGTGATAATGCTTAATACGATGTCCATTGACCACAAATTTGGACTCGTCTTTGAAATTGAATAGCTTCACCGCTCCAGAAGGAAAGACTTGTTGTACTCGAAATGGGCCATACCATCTTGATTTCAACTTACCCGGGAAGAGTCTTAAGCATGAATTGTACAAGAGAACCAGATCACCCTCTTGAAAGGTCCTCTCCAGAATCTTTTAACATGAAACTTCTTCGTGCGCTCCTTGAAAATCTTGGCATTCTCGTATGCCTCTAAACGAAACTCCTCCAGGCGAGTTAATTCTAACATCCTCTTCTCACCAGCCAACGTCTCATCAAAATTTAGCATCCTTGTTGCCCACATGGCCCGGTGCTCCAGTTCCACAGGTAGATGACATGCCTTTCCAAACACAATCCTATACGGTGACATTCCAATCGAGGTTTTATATGCAGTCCTATAAGCCCATAAAGCGTCGTCTAAACGTAACGACCAATCCTTCCTAGTTGTATTAACAGTTTTTTCCAGGATACACTTTATCTCTCGATTGGTGACTTCTACCTGGCCACTAGTCTGGGGGTGATAGGCGGTTGCTAGCTTATGTCGAACCCCATACTTTATCATCAGCCTTTCAAAAGGTTTATTGCAAAAATGACTACCATTGTCGCTTATAATCGCCCTAGGCGTCCCAAACCTTGTAAAAATATTCTTTTTCAAGAATCTAACCACAACCCTAGCATCGTTAGTTGGGGAAGCAATGGCCTCAACCCATTTGGATACATAATCAACAGCAACTAAGATATATCGGTTAGATAATGATGAAGTGAAGGGTCCAACAAAATCTATTCCCCAAACGTCAAAAAGCTCCACTTCTAAGATGCTCTTGAGTGGCATCTCATTCCTCCTTGAAATATTACCTGTCATTTGACAAGCATGACATGCCTTTGCATATTGGTGTGCATCCTTAAACAATGTTGGCCAATAAAAACCGCATTGGAGGACCTTAGCCGCGGTTTTTTCTCCCCCGTAGTGTCCTCCAACTTCATAGGAATGACAATGCTTCGGGATATCATTATACTCTTCTTCGGGCACACACCTTCGAAAAATATTATCGGATCCTAGCTTAAATAAATAAGGCTCATCCCAATAATAGTGTCTAAGATCTTTAAAGAATTTTTTCCTTTCTGGGACAGTGAGATTCGGTGGTAAGTACTTTGCGGATAGATAATTGACAAACAAACTAAACCATGGTTGCTTCTTCTCCTTCACAACCTCTATTCGCAAAGAAACTGCAGCACAATCATCATGTCCCCCGATGGTGGTGATGGAGAAAAGTTGTTCATCAGGAAAAGATTCTCCTATCTCAGGTAATTCCTCACCATCCTCTAATTGTAAGCGCGATAGATGATCGGCCACCACGTTCTCACTTCCTTTCTTATCTCGGATTTCTACGTCAAATTCTTGCAACAGTAGAATCCATCTCAACAGTCTTGGCTTTGAATCTTGCTTTGCTAGGAGATACTTAAGAGCCGCATGGTCAGTCCACACAGTGACTTTAGATCCTACCAAGTAAGATCTAAACTTGTCAAAAGCAAAGATAACGGCCAAAAGTTCCTTCTCCGTTGTGGTGTAGTTTCTTTGGGCAGCATTCAAAGTCCGGCTCGCATAATAAATAGGCCTAAAAATCTTATCTTTTCTTTGACCCAAAGCGGCGCCAACAGCAGCATCACTTGCATCACACATCAGTTCAAACGGAAGATCCCAATCCGGTGCGACCAGAACGGGTGCAGGTAATCGTCTACTTTTTATTTCGTTGAAAGCTTTTATGCACTCATTAGAAAACACGAATGGCACATCCTTGGCCAATAATTCGGTAAGAGGTCTAGAGATTAAGGAAAAGTCCTTGATAAACCTACGATAAAATCCAGCGTGGCCTAAAAAACCTCGCAAAGTTTTAAGATTAGTAGGGTGAGGTAGTTTCTCGATCACCTCAACTTTGGCTCTATCCACCTCTATACCGTTCTTCGATATGCGGTGGCCTAGTACTATACCTTCCGTGACCATCAAATGACATTTCTCCCAGTTAAGCACAAGATTAGTCTCTTCGCATCTCTTCAACACTCGTGCTAGATGTGCGAGACATGAATCGAAATCGTCTCCAAATGCGAGAAATCATCCATAAATATTTCCAAGAAATCTTCCACCATATCCGCAAATAATGACATCATACATCGTTGAAATGTCGCGGGGGCGTTGCACAATCCAAATGGCATTCGATTATACGCAAATGTCCCATATGGGCATGTAAATGTTGTTTTCTCACGATCTTCGGGCGAGATGTGGATTTGATAGTATCCCGAATACCCGTCAAGAAAACAATAGAAAGCATGCCCGCTCAGTCTCTCGAGCATTTGATCGATGAAGGGAAGAGGAAAATGGTCTTTACGAGTTGCATCATTTAGTTTCCTAAAGTCTATGCATACTCGATGACCGGTGATTAGCCTCACAGGAATTAACTCATTCAACTCATTGGCTTGCACCGTCAATCCTCCCTTTTTGGGAACTACGTGGATAGGGCTTACCCATTCGCTATCAGCAATTGGAAATATAATTCCCATTTCTAGCATTTTTATAACCTCATCCCTAACCACGTCCTTTAATTGTGGGGTTAGACGCCTTTGAGGTTGTGCAACCGCTTTCTTTTCAGGGTCCACGGAGATCTTGTGCATACATACGCTAGGACTAATGCCCTTAACGTCAGCTATGGTCCATCCAAATGCTCCGCGGTACTCTCTCAGAACTCTCATTAGTTTCTCCTCTTGTAAGTCTGTCAAGGATGAAGATATAATTAGCGGCAACGTCTCATCTTGAAGAAACACATACTTCAAATTCACAGGAAGAGGTTTTAAAGTCAAATTTGTGGGAGGTTCTTCCAAAGAGGTCTTCAACTTTTGACCAGTGAGTTTAAGTTCGAAGTACTTATGCCACGTTGGTCTATGATAGAATCTTTCAATCTCCGCAAAGACTTACTTCCTCTACGGGTCTTGGGGTCCCTCTACTACATCCCGGCCATATCATCTTCTCCTCCTCACTACTCACGTACTTGACTTCATCTTCTTCTTCTAAGACAAAGATCCAAAAAATCCTTGATGCTTTCATGTTGTTGAAATTCCTAAACGATCCTATCAATGGAATCCAACATGAAACATGCATCCTCTCCATCATCAGGTTGCTTCATAGTGTCGAAGACATTGAATGCAACTCTCTCTTCGTTCACTCTTAACACCAACTCGCCTTTGTAAACATCAATTAGTGTTCTACTAGTGGCCATGAAAGGTCTCCCTAATATCAATGGTACTTCGTAGTTAGCTTCCATATCTAATACCACAAAGTCGACAGGGAATACAAACTTTTCAACTCTTACTAGCACATCCTCAACCACTCCACACGGTTCCTTGACAGAACGGTCAGCTAATTGCAATGTGATTGTTCTTCTTAAGATCTTTCATGCTAGCTTCCGAAAAATAGATAGTGGCATCAGGTTCACGCTAGCTCCTAGATCACACAAAGCTTTGTTCAAACATATGTTACCTATGGTGCAGGGAATGAGAAAGCTTCCCGGATCTTTGCATTTTGGGGGTAACTTATGTTGAAGAATGGCTGAGCACTCCTTATTAAGGCATATGGTCTCTAAATCTAGAAGTTTCCTTTTAGTTGAGACGGCGTCTTTTAAAAACTTGGTGTACTCAGGCATTTCAGCTAGTGCTTCAACTAGGGGTATATTGATTTGTAACTTACTGAACATATCCACGAACTTCTTATACCTCTTATTATCAAACTTAGGCTTCGGCTTTGGTGGAGGATAAGGTAGAGTTGAAGGATCGACATCAGTGAAAATTGGATACTTGTTGTTGTAAAGTTCAACTCTAGGGCCAGCAGGTTCTTTATACGTTCTTTGCTCAGGCAAAGTCTCGGAAGTATTAGTCTTATTGCTTGGCTCACCATCCTTATTCTTTGTGACTCTTTCTTTCTCTTGCAAGGATGGTGGAGTTACCTCTTTTCCACTTCTTGTCATGATCGCATTCAAATCCTTAGGGTTCTTTTCAGTGTTGCTTGGCAACCCTCCAGGAGGTCTAGTTGAGACTTGCTCAGCTAGTTGTCCTACTTGGTGCGTGAGATTTTGGACTAGAGCTTCCCGATTGGTTACCTTGGCATCGTCTTCGACAATATTGGCTAAAGTTAGTGGCTAACTCGGCCATAGATTTTGAAAGTTGTCCCATATTGTCAGTGACGACATTACTCAGTTTTTCTATCGCAGCTTCCCAACCAAAAGTTTTAGTCTGCTGTGGTACATAAGTGGTAGGCGGTTTAGGCCTTTCTCCTGCGTTAATGTCACTATATCGGAATCCAGGATGGTTATGATTAGGTATGTACCCTCCCCCGATATAATTGGCTTCTTCAGTACCAGCATTCTCACTTTGAGGTGCTACCTCGATTCCAGCCCCTTTCTCTACTCTTGTCATCCTCTCTTGCATCCCATCTACCTTATTGTTGATAACAGAAAGTTGTTCTAAGATTTTGGTAGATGCACTATCATCAAATATGTCAGCGGCCATCTTCACAGTAGCTATGTCATTGCCTCCCCATTGGCTATTCATCGCTATTTGCTCCATCTTCCCTTGTGCCTCCTCAGGAGATAAAAGAACAAACGCTCCATTGCTGGAGGCGTCTACTCTAATTTTCTCAGTCTCTCTCAACCCATGGTAAAAAGTTTGCATTAAAAGCCAAAGAGAGATGTCATGATGAGGACACTTCCTCATAGCTTCCTTGAAACGCTCCCAAGCTTGATCAAAACTCTCCCCAGGTTGTTGCTTAAATCCTAGGATGTCTTGACGTAACTTAAAAGTTTTTCCTAAGGGAAAATACTTATTCATAAATTTTTGCAACAATTGTTCCCAAGTAGTGATAGATCCAGCCTCTAAAGAGAGAAGCCATTGCTTAGCTTTATCTTTCAAAGTGAAAGGAAAAAGCTTAAGACGAATGTTCCCCTCCGGGATTAATTCTGGTTTCACTGTACTGACGATTTCCAAGAAATTCGTTACGTGAACACCAGGATCCTCGTTTTGGATTCCATGAAAAGTAGAATAATTGGTCACCATTTGAATTACATTAGGCCTAGGGTGATAGACTTCCGCAGCATCTTGTGGTGCTACGATAGCGGGAATGAATTGTTCAATAGTGGGTGTTGCATAACTTTGCAAAGTGCGCCTCGCTCCTTGAACTAGGGCTTGGTTCTCATTATTAGCATTTGCATTCACATTATTGGCATTATTAATAACAAGATTAGGTACCTGGTTTGGATTGACTTGGATTGCCTTCCATTTCTGCTTCAGATTCAGAATGTTCAGAATGATCGGTTGTATGTCCTTCTTCCACTTCGTGCTCGCTTTCCTCAAGATTTGGATCCTCTTCTCCTTGCTTAGCCAGTTCCCTAGCTAACTTCCTATTCCTTCTTGCAAGTTTCTCTATCTTAGGATTATAAGGCTCAAGCGGTTCCTTCGATTTCCGAGTAGCGTACTATAAAATAGTAAACAACAATAAAACAATTAATCACTAGTAAAGGCTAGGCCTTTAACTAACTAAATAAAAATAAAACAGACTCGAAATAAGTTTGAGAAAAGAAAACGTAAATAAAACAGAAGCAGAATGTTTTAAAACTAAGACAGAACAGAAACAGAAAAAACTAACTCTCGGTCGACCGAGAACTGTGGTTCGGTCGACCGAACCCTTTTTTTTTATTTTTTTATTTTTATTTATTTATTTTTTTACGACACTCTTTAATATACAGACTCTTATTCACAGAATATTCACGAATCCAGTTCTAACAAAATAAGCTATATTTTAATTTAATGACTCGAGTCCCCGGCAACGGCGCCAAAAACTTGATGGAGGTCAAGTTAAATTATTAACTCGATGCCTACTAACACACTAGCAAGAGAACTAGGTTCAATTGTAGTATAGCTAGATAGTGTCGAGGTCGATCCCACAGAGACTCGGCACAAATAAAACACAACTTTATCCTATTAGAACTAAATTGAAAGGGCGGTCTATGACCAACTAAATGCAGTAAATAAAATAGTGACAACCACAAGACACAAAGACAGACTAAAGACTACTAAAACACGGATAATACGGTTGATATTATCTAAACAAATAGTATTGATTACGCTAGTAGATTATAACTCCCCCATGTGAATTAGGATGATAACGAGACAAAACAAACGTTAAAGATTAATTATTATGACTACGGGAGTCATCCCCTAAGGTAGATTTAGCTCCGGTTAGGCCCTCTAAATCATCGTGCCTCCATTACGTGACTTCGCTTTTTAATGCCTCCATCTCATATAACTTCTGACACAATTACGAGACTAGGGATGCCGGTATAAACCGTAACCTCATCTAAGCAACATTCCTAGGGTAAGGCGTACTTCTTAGATGCCGATTCAATCTATATCCTAAGTAACAATCACTTTTTGGGTTTCATGCTAAATTATGATGACGAATAACTAAGTTGATCAGGTTTAATTACTTGTTTTAATTCCAATTCAGAGAATCTGACGTAGTCGAAGCCGATCATAATATTGCCCTACACATTACCACACTCGGTCGACCGAACGACAAAGCACTCGGGCGACCGAGCGACATGTCTAGGTCGACCGAACACGGTTACGTGTCGGAACAAATCATGATTACTTCTTAACGTTTCTAACCTAAACGCATGGGTTCGTAAATAAATCTACATCACGCAATCAATACAAGAAAAACTACTCCATAATAAAATACATCAGATCTACAAATAAAGATTGCATAATTGAATAGTCATACCCTCGAAGACGAGAGTGACTCCCACTCTTTAATGCGCTCCCTAATCGGAGAATCCGACGAATCACAATGAACGAACATAAAGAAAATAAAACTAAAACTTTAAAAGCTAAATTGTATGAATTGTTTTTTGTGTTGTAGTGGTGTGTCTTCTCAACATCGTGGCTGCTGTTTATATAGGAGTTGTAGCCGACATAGGGAGAATCCAGAAGATTGACATGCATTTATCAACTTAGGCTCGGATGACCGAACGTACACGCTCGGTCGACCGAATGGCATGGCTCGGTCGACCGAGCCTCCCTCCTTACACGTTTTCAAATTCGGTTCGTCTGACTTGTTCCCCACTCCATGCTTTTGAATTGATCTGATTAATCTTTTCTTCAATGCTCGATTTTCTTCTCTTTTATCTTGAGATCTCCCGATTGTATGATAATTATCTTCCCGATTTATCATGATCCGCAAAATCAGCATTTATCACACAATTAATTGCTCTTTTATAATAAAAACAGCTAAATACCAATTATCACATTAATAATCACTTATCATTAAATAATAAATATAAACACGTGATTAAATATGAAATATATACAATTAACTCCGATTTAAGGTTATAATTGATGACATAAATGGGTATATTTTAACTGTCATCCTCTAGTGTTTTAGGAAAGAGAGTAGTAGATGTAAGGTAGCCTACTTGAAAATACATAGGTGGTTAGTTAACAATAAATAATAAACGTATGTGTATAGTTAAAAGACTAAGCATCATATTATTCTTGGTAAGGCACATGGATATATCGCGATGTGTGGGCCGTTCGGATAAAGCGAATAACTCTGTTGGCCTTTGAAAGGCACCAGGAGTAGGGGACTTCGTGAACAAATAACTTTTCTGGCCACGAAGGGGCACTAAGAGTAGAGGGACTTTACCGAACGCGTACACTATCAGAGTCTTCCAGAATAGACTTCCGTGGTTATTGGTGTGATCCATCAATATGTTGCACCATATACTTCATGGTTAGTAGCACCATGCGTAGTGCCCTTGAATACGGATGTAACAAAGATAAGCTAAGCTAGAAACCATTCGTCATAACATGTTGATGAAAATAAAGTGAACTCTAGAATTGTGTCGGTCACATAAAGATAACTTAATCAATAATATGAGCCTTTTTGTTGTTAGACTTCTTTATAAATTAGCTTCTCCCCCTTATCTAAGTTTGTTGTACTTACTTACATTGCAGTTTTTTTTATGCTTTGTACGGTGAAAAGATGAACATGTTGACTACGAGCTTGCTGAGGATGATGTTTGATAATGTTGATGCCATGATGATGCTTTCGCTTTCTTTTACTTATTAAATGTTGTACTAGACATGTTGTACTTTATTTCCAGATTTTTGTAAGATAAGTTGGTGTTTTTTTTTAAGACATCGTATGTTGTAAGTTTCTTTTGTTTCGTTGTTGTAAGATAAACCTTCAATCTTTAGTCGGTATGTAATCTATTCTTAGCAACATTTATAGTGATTTAGCTTCCGTTTGCTTTATTTTGATACGACGACGTAGAGACTTACATATAATATTGGATTTATTTAATATTATACATGTCGAACGTTCATTTCCGGATAAGGACTCGGTATCCCGAAACGGGCCGTTACAGGAACACAAAACACCAATAAACGTGTTTAGGGGTGTCTTTTGGAGGTGATAATTAGTGACCGTGTACTAATTTTCGAATATAAGAGATATTGATTACTTGACGTGCATCGGTAACTATAACATTTTTATCAAAGAATCAACGAGTCATCTTTGCATCTGTGATTGGTTGAGGAAATCAAGGTGGAAATAATTAATTAAACTGAATTATTTATTTTATTTTTTTTAGATTAATTATATACTCCAAAAATTTGGTCTTTTGATGATTTGAAAAGAAAAGAAAAATTCACCTTTGCTTTTGGAGACAATAATGCTCGCCCTATATAAGTTATATAAATAGCCGATAATTTATCTGTGGTGGTTTGACACCCATTATTGCTTTTGAAGTAGCCTCTTGTTTAAGCAAGTTCCTTCCTTCCTCAACATGTGCGTCTTTGTGAGTGCAAATTACACTCACAAGGACGCACATGTTGAGGAAGGAAGGAATTTGCTTAAACAAGAGGCTACTTCAAAGTTTCTGAAACGACATATCAAAACAGAGGAGAATAAGAATGTTCAAATAAAAACTATACGATGCGAAATTTCATTAAATTAAAATGATAATCCATTGATACATGCTGCTTAATTAAGATATGTTTAAGTAGCAGCTACAAGCTTCTTGCAATAACTCGGGAATTAAGAAAAAGCAACACAAACTGAAATTTTATTAAACCAACTTAACAACGAAATCTAAATGGACGACGGGATGGTGTGTGGACTCAAAAGAAAGTAAATAATGCATTATGTGAACTTAAGCAGTCCCTTTGAGCTTTTTAGCAATTCCGGCAGTGTATTTCCCCTGGTGAAAAGCCGTCTCCAATTCGAGATCATTTGGACCTTTAGCGGCTAGGGTTCCATTTCCGGCAATAGTTCCAGCACCATATGGGCTTCCACCTTTCACCACATCTAAATTGACCATTCCAGCTCCGGATGTGTATCCAATTGGAATGTAAATCATTGCGTGATTAGCGAATTGTGTGATAGTCGTCAAGCTGTAAAACACATACATGAAAATGTTAGACAACCGCCCTGACTTCCGGTGTTGATAAAAGAAAATAACATTATATCACAAAAGGAACGGTTCTAGTGCTCACGCTGTAGTCTCTTGACCACCGCCCTGACTACCGGTGGAATAGAAAATTCCAGCACCTTTCCCAACTAACTTCCCTTGCTGCCATAGACCTCCGGTTGCATCAAAGAATGCTTTGAACTGGGCTGGCATCATGCCAAATCTTGTAGGGAAGCCAAAAATGAATGTGTCGGCCTCTGGAAGCTGGTCAATCCTGATCACCGGCACATCACTCTTTTTGGGAGCGCCCATTTTCTGAAGAACTTCTTCAGGAAGGGTCTCCGGCACTTGCCATAATGTAGCCTCAACTCCTTCGACGGTGTCGGCTCCTTTTTTAATTTCTTGGGCAAGTCTTTCAATATGTCCATACATAGAGTAGTAACTGAAAACGAATCAAAATTCGATCAGTGACACATACTTGCAGGATTGTTATGTATAAAAATGATGTAGGCTTCCTCAAACAAAACAAGAAAAGCTATAATTAGATGAACACAGAATAAAGAAATTATTTTTAAAAAAAAGAAAAAAAACATACATGATATAGACTTTAGTGGGAGCCATTGATGATAATTGTATATTCCTTTGATATATCTTTGGTTTATATCCTTTAAAAATAAGTTTTGTTAAAAAATATGAAACGCCGCAGAAGAAGTGATTGGAAGAAAAGATTGAAGGCCAACCTGCTTATATAGGTAGCATGCAGGGAAACTATACGCGGCTGCTGAGTTTATTTTATTTTATTTATTTTTCTAGAAAGAATTTGTTTCTTTTTCCTGCTTCGTTGAATTATCTTCCCAGCTGGAGTAGGAGAACCAACCAATAAATTGAACAGAGACTTTCTAGAAAGTAAACGCTGACTTTGACTTTGTATTTTATTTGATACACACTACCGGTTTGACTTTCCATTTATATATCGAGAAATATTTGTGGCACAACGAATAATACAACTATTATCTGCATCGTAAATCACAATGTGTTTAAATTGATCATCATTTAATTAAATGTAATAGATCAACGATGCAGATCACCGTTGTGGTACAACCGTTGTGCTCGTATCATTACTCAAATTTAATTGTGCCACTATCACTACTCTTATATGCTTATTTCTATGATTCCCGAAAAAACTAAAGAACAATTGAAGATAAAAGATTGTCTCTTTTATTCATGTCTCTTTTATTCATGCATGTCGGTTAGAGCTGATAGTGATAATTACATATATTTATGAGGATAACTACACGATTATCAGGATAATTATGGAAAGAATCTAAGCAATTAAGACTCTGATCTTTATTATTTAAATACCGAGATTACCTCCAACAATCAAGGGATAAATACGATTTAATAATACTTGAAGAATACGAAAAAGAATCCATATTGGACGCCCGTACGCGGTCCGGGCATAAGTGTTTCCTATATAAACGTTCATAAGAACTACAAGAGACTTGATTCCAATACATATTTTGGATAAGTAGGCAACCTGGAAAAAAGATCCCAGGCTCAGTCTAGCAGATGGCATTCCCTCTTTTTTCTTGAAGTCCATTTGCAGCTGACCACCCTTCTATCTTGTGGTTGTTTAACTAGATCCTAAGTCTCATTTTTCTGAAGTGACTTTATTTCTTCTCCCATGGAAACAAGCCATTGAGATGCCTCGGAACATTTCACAGCTTCCCTGTAAGTGTTTTGTTCAAAATCATCCACTTCTTCAGCTACATGTAGTGTATATACAACTAGGTCCTTAAACCCATACCTTTTGGGGGTTCTTACATTGGTCCTTCTAGATCTTCTGACCAACTTCAATTGTTCGAGTATCTTTTGACCCATGTTCAGCAGACTGGTTTGGATTTGGCTCTGGATCTGCTGAGTGCTGATTATCCCCTATTGAGTCTTTCAATTCAACAGATTCTACTTGAAGCTCCACTTGTTTGTCAACCCTCTCAGCCTCAGATTCAATTTCAGATTCAGATGTAGCCTTCACAGATGAGTTAAGCATAGAGTTTTCATCAAAGACTACACTTCTAATAAGTATAACCCTATTTTCAGCTGATGATCAGATTCTATACCCCTTAACTTTATCTTCATACCATAAAAACACTCCCTTCTTGGCTCTTGGTTCAAGTGTACCTTCACTGACATGATAGTATACCGTGCTTCCAAAAACCCTCAGCCCTGAGTAATCTACATGCTTTCCTGACCAAACCTCGCGCGGTGTTTTGAGTTTGATCCTAGTGTACGTAAGGCCCCATGTTGATTAAGTAGCATGATGTGCCGACAGCTTCTACCCAAAATCTTATTGACAGGCCAGAATTAAAGAGCACGCACCTTGCCCTCTCTAGAAGAGTTTGATTCATCCTTTCTGCAACAACATTATGCTGTGGAGTATTTCTTACAGTATGGTGCCTAGCAATGCCTTCATTCTTGTAGAATTCATCAAACTCAAACCAACAGAATTCCAATCCATTTTCAGTTCTAAGCCTCTTGATCTTCTTTCATGTCCGATTCTCAACCAATGCCTTCAACTTCTTAAAGTGTTTTAATGCATCACTCTTGTGCTTCATCATAACTACCCAAACCATTCTTGAATAATCATCTATAAATGACACAAAATATTTGTGACCACCCAGTGACTCCACCCTTGAAGGTCCCCAACAATCAGAATGAACATAATCAAGTGTCCCTTTTGTTATAGTATAAGGGCTGAAGGGAATGCTGAGTGCAGTCTACTGATGAACTCAACAGACAACATGAAGACTCAAAAGTCTGCTGAGTAGTTTAGTATAGAATGCGGTTATTTAGTTATAGTTTTTTTGTAAATGTTTGTAACTTGCTTCTAACTGATTCATGAGGTGTATGAAGCTATAAATACCCCATGATCAACAACATTGTAACTCAACTTGTAACTCTCAGTTCATTAATGATAATTCCACAATTGCTTTTCTGTTTGTAATTCTACAAACTTCAACGTGGTATCATATAAAAAATTTGAGAATTTCTGAATGTTTTCCTACATTTTTCCTCTGGTTGTTGAAGTATCTTAAGAGTGTTCTTCATCTTTTCTTTGATTTCAGTTTCTTGAGAGTGAACTGTGATCGTTTTTCTTATTTTTGATCATTTCTTGATTGCTTTTCACATTTGTTGTTGAGATTTGATTAGAATTTGGAGTTCTTGATAGCAATGGCATCTAAGAAACAAGAATTAAGTCCCTTCAGTCCATTCTGTGTCCATCCCAATGAGAATCCATCTTTGGTGCTTTCATCCATTGATGAATGGCAACAATTACAACCCATGGAAGATGTCTATGGAGGTGGTGTTAATCACCCAGAACAAGATTGGCTTCATAGACGGATCCATTTAGAGGCTAGAAGCAGATTCAACAGACTTTCATGCATGGAGAAAATATGATACAATGGTGAGATCATGGATCTTGAATTCAGTTGTTGGACATATTTTAAGTTTTAATGATGAGTGCCAGAGTAGCTGTTATAGAGCAAAGGCAAAAAGATGTCTAGATCAAATGTATAGGTTTAGTAGAGTTTGATCATTGTATATGTTTGATCAAACAAACAAACAACCTTCAAAGCACAACAACCCCAGAAACGTAGATTCTTCAACCAATCCCTCTAGAAAAAGCTGAACTTTTTGTATCCAAACGAACCCCTTCTCGTGTTGAATCCCTTTCCGTATTCGATTCTGAAATCCGTTGAAGAACTTGTAAGAATTCTGGAGAAGTCTCTTTTACTTTTACTTGTCTGCTTTCTTTTCTCCTTTCTATGTGTTCGAACAAAGCCAATGAATCTATTTCCTGACAACTTCCCTTCTTAATGGGAAGCTGCTTTATTTTTCCGCAATTAAAACTTCCAGACACTAACTCCCTTTATTTACAATTAAATCCAAGAAAATCCCTTTTATTTCTTCTTATATATACATATTTCATATATATATATATATATATATATATATATATATATATATATATATTATATTCATCACCTCAAGTCCATAATTACTATTAAACATAATATTTCGAATTTTACAAAATGACACGTCTGCATTTTTCTAAAGTTCGGGATATTACACTTCCGACCGCGTTAAAATTTCAAATCTAAATATTAACGCACACGCGGGTTGATTTTAATTCAGATTATTCATTTTCAAGATAGCTGATTCTACGGGTTGCGAAGAAAAATCATTTCATATGCTACTAATATAAAAATCATGAATGATTACGTATTCACTATTCCAACTAGTTGTCGATCATCTTATGAAAAACACTCCTATGGAGAACCCTACTCTATGATTTTTTACCCTCCATTCCAAGCCATAATGAAGAAGGATAATATCGTTCATCTTCTTCAAAATCTAACCTTGACGCCATAGAAAGCCCTCCAACCTACGATCGAAGATCAGAACGGCGGACAACGACCAAGTGCGGAGCCATAGCTTGCTTGGGAGTTTTCCTGCTCCAAAAGAAATATCAAATAGTGGTTTGTATTCGGCTCTTATGAAATCATGGAACTGCAGTTCATTTACCCTAATCAGTTTTATGAAAAACGTCTACTAGTTTGTTTTTGAGAAATCGGCAATTCATCTAGGGTTTTAATGAGCGGCCTTTTGTGCTTTTATGGCTTTTTACTCGTTCTTCTCTGATTGAACGATCAGTGGGAAGCCTAGGATAATTTTCTTGCAGACACAGAGTTTAAGATCCATGTTCATGATCTCTCAACCCATCAAACAATCCGGCAGTGGTGAGGAACATTGCAACGGCGTTGGGCGGTGATGAGAGTCTACCTCGCTATCATCTGATGTATGATTTTATCCCCTATTATGACTTATTTGATATGTTTTGGGATTAATTGGTTTATTTATGATGCATTTTTAACTGTACACTCACTACAATGTCAAGAGCAATTAGTCCGGAAATCTCGTCATTTTAGGTAAAATACTGCATATTTAATGGCCTATTTTTATCTTGTGAGAATTATGCACGGTATTTTTGTTTTTTATTTTATATTTGCATGATATAAATTTATTGTGATCCAGGAAGGAGAGGTGTAAAATCCTACATCGGTAAAATAGTAGAATACTCACCCCCATATAAGTGAGAGACATAAATGTCTTGTCAACTCGGGTTAGCCCTTTTAGACCAAGCGAGGACGGCGGTCTAAGCAGTTAACCGGACCATTTTATGATTCATTTAGCGCTACCAGGCACAAGTCTTGGGGCGTTACAGAATGGTATCAGAACCGACTATCATATGGAACTATGCGCTGCACTGTACAAGAAGACGGTGTAAAGATGGCCTCTAGTTACCTCTGGTAGGGACGATCCGGGAACAGTCCTGGCCGTCCTGATGAGGACGCTAGTCCCTTATGGGGGGAGAATGTAAAGTTCCACATCGGTAAAGTAGTAGAATTATCACCCCATATAAGTGTGAGAAAAAAAGGTCTTGTCAATTCAAGTTAGCACTTTTAGACCAAGCGAGGACGACGGTCTAAGTAGTTGACCGGACATTTATGACTCATTTAGAGCCACAATGCCACAGGTTTGGGGGAGTTACAAGAGGTGATGTAAGTCAACTTGATGATACATTTCACGATATTTTATCCTCCAATTCCGATATACTTTTTAGCATTATTGTACCTTTTCGAGCCTAAATTGCATCGTATGATCCAATCCTTATAATTAGTAAATATTATATTTTTTAACCTTTTTGTTAGAATAATACATAGTCGTTTTACGACAAGTATTGTTATTGGTTTACGCATGGTATTCTTGTGTTTTTGTTTTTCTAGTTCACAGATACTGAACCGTGAAAGCCCTGTTCGAGTTGTGATTCAATCATTGGTTCAATCAAATTTCATATCAGAGAAGGAAGTGGGAAATTTTGAATTTCATACGAAGTGGCATTCGCCACCACTGTCACGCCTGCTGAGAATTTAATGCATCTTCAAGTAGCCAACTACTTGTCAGATAATGTGACGTTCGCCACATCTCCTAGTACATGGCGTTCGCCACACTCTTGCTTCTGCAGTTTCTGAAGAGAAATAATTTCCAATCCAGCTAACATACGTCTTAGGTGGTGTTTGCCATCTTTATAGGTGGCGCTCTCCACAAATTCTACAGAGCCAAGTTTTAAGTATAACTTTTAGCAGCGTTCAACAACGTTGAACCTATCACCAACTACCAAGCTTGAAGGCTTTGCTCCTCAAAGCTCTTTTAGACAATTCCTAGCACTAGTTTAGCTATTGATTCTTCGTGTAATCATTGCAGAAACCTCATTTAGATATTTTAGGGTTATTTTGTGGAAGAAAGTTCCTCTCTTTTGGTGTATATTTTCCATTGGTGAATCTTTGAAGATTATGCAATCATATATTCTGGAAGTGTTTTTCTCTCTGGTTCGGTAACTTCTATTCTTTACCTTGAGTGCCAATTTCATTTTTATGGAACTCTTTAGTGACATTGTGAGTTCCATTTCTATGGAAGGCTAAATCTTTTGCCTAGCTAAGATAATGTTGTTGTGATAGTGTTTTATCTTCTAGTATGTAATGTGAATGACAAATCTTGTTGCAAGCACTTGCGTTGGTTGATTTTCTTTACTTAAGATCACAACCATGTATGTGTTGACTTGAATCACCAACACTTACACACACACTAGGAGGAATTCGAACGAAGACTTTTAGTGTGGGAAAAGGGGTAGAGGAACCGGTCGGTAAAATTGACCATAATTGGAATTCTATTTCATACCGGGGTGAGTAGTGTATGCCATGAAATCGAGAGCTTAATCGTGTTGAACCGGTAGAATCTCATCAATGTGAGGACATGAGGGAGACAAAGAGTTTTATGCAGTTGTATGAGGGACAATCACTAAATTGGAAAGGTTACACTATCAACACTCGTTGACGTAGTGCCCGAAACCCAATCGGGTTGGACCGGATCCGACCGGGTCGGATCATTTCCACTACGTTTTTGTGTTTATACATATAATCAATGGCATTTTGTTATTATATTTTTTTCGTTAAACGAACCAAATATGATATTCTATATATAATAACGTCTCTAGTGTCCAACTGTGATAGGGAAATCATAATAGTGATTATGGTTGATGAGATTTCGACTCACTTTAAAAGGTTTGATACTTAAATGTCTCTAGTCGTATGTGCTACTGAATGGGACATTAGGAGTACGGTTAGACTAGCACGTATTAGATGTCTTCTATCTAATGAAGATAAGGATAGATCTTGTCTATCAAAGTGTAGAGACACTTGGACTGTACATGGACGTGTATTAAAGAATGCGTACGCTAGACTGACCCACTTACTTTATTAAGTGTAGCATTATGTGATACTTGTGTAATTATCCTTAGACCGGAGTCTTCATAACATCACGGGTTGGATTGTCCTTCTTAGACACTATTAAGGTTTCCTTTAATCACAGGGCGATCATGCGGTAGTGCTTGGATATGATAATGAAGCATGCGTAGGGTTTATGTGGCTTATCCGGAAATCGCATATCCTAATGGTAGGGGTAAGTATCCAAAAGGGCCTTCTTTTAAGGTATGTCTTACTCTCGAATGTCTTTGCAATGCGTAAGTAATGTGTTGCTTTGAGAGAGTAGGATATCCATATTATAAGATACGGTCGTTCATGTTTTGACACTCAATAAACGACTGTATGGATATTATAATAGCGATATGATTCTTTTTACACGGATCTCTTCCACATGAAAGATAGTAGTCATTGCAATAGACTCTTCCGATGATTGAGGGTCATAACGTGTTTCTAGACGCTGATCATGATCGTTAGTTATGAGGGGCATTTTGGTAAATGTGCTTTATGTTTACGGACAACATACTCAGAAGCCTGTCGGGTCACACAAATATGGACAACGAGCCGGCATTAAATTGTGGTTATGGTGATAACCAAATAAATAATTATTTATCCCGACTATAAAGTGTTATAGTGATAAATTGATATTGTGGTATTTATTTATTACAAATAAATAATACAATATATTAATTATATAGATTAATTAAATATCCACTATGTATATGATATATACATGTGGCGCCAATTTTATATATATATATATACATATATATATGTATATATATATATATGTATGTATATATATATTCTTTTTTAATAAATGAAGCCTTTTATTAATAGATAAAAAAAAAGGTTTGTACATTGTCATATCCCGACCCTCCCCTTATACCAAAAGACGATGACGAAACATAGCCATGCCTCCTTAAAACCTATGAGTGGCAAAACCAGTGTGGGAAAATCCATATCATAGGAAAGTGTGTAGCACCCTATGTTTCAAAATAATCCCCCGAAGAAACAAAAGATAGTACAAAGAAACTGTGCAACAGAAAAGCTAAAAAAAGTCATCTCGGTTCTTGGATCCTTCAACCTGGGATGCGTTTGTGGCAGTTATATCTTTAGACCTCCAATAATGTCGGCTACGGTGTAAATTCTTGAATGAATTGCAGCATCACCCTCTTTAAAGATACCTGCAGAGAAGAATACGATGGGGTACCAAAGCGAGTTCATATAATAGAGTTTCATATAATAGGCAGACAAAAGGGTGAGAATCAAAGATGATACAACCTGGTTTGCACCCTTCAAAAAATTATTGAAGGGTGCGATATATATATATATATATATATATATATATATATATATATATATATATATATATATATATATATATATATATATATATATATATATATATAAGTAATGTAATAAAGATATATTTCATATTATATATTGACGATATATATATTTAATATAAGATATTAGATATTAATGAGATAAATCAATTAAACGGATTTATTTCTTAATCCTTATTTTATTGGGATTTTTTTTTATTTCCTACTCCAAGTCAAAAAGCTAATCCCAATCCAATTGGAAATCAAATGTGGCGCCACCTACTCTATTTAAGAGAACGGATGCCAAGCTCTTTTGTATAACAATATTCTTGCAATATTTTAGTGAGAAAAAAAATTCTTAGGAGAGAGTTTTGGGAGAAAAGAAAAGAGCGGCCTAGCAAATGACTTTTTCCGGTAGCAATCCTATGAGTGGATTCTGGAAGTTGTTCGTGTGGATCAACGGTAGATGTTGAAGTTCGTAGAAAGACAAAGAAAACGTAAAGAAAATGCGAAAGAATTATTTTTGAAGTATAATCAACAATTTAAGTTACAATGCTGATGTTCATGGGGTGTTTGTAGCTTCATACACATCATGAATCAGTTATAAGTAAGTTACACATGTTTATCACAAGATCTAACTGAATCACCGTATTTTGTCTAGTGTTGATCTGCTGACTATCTCAGCAGAGTGTTGAGTCTTTAGTGTTCGCTGACACTTAGCTAACTTCCTTCAGCACATATACAGTATAACGGTAACACCCCCTTCAAGCTGAGAATGGTACATGATCACCTTGCACTCAAGAGACTTCCTTTAGCTACCGGCACTTTGAAATATCTTTGAAATGTCCAACTTATCTAACAAATATGAGAAAATAGGTGCATCTAGAGCCTTGGTGAGGATGTCAGCAACTTGTTCTTTTGTGTTGACTGGTAGGAGCTTGACAAGTCTAGACTTAACTTTGTCTCTTAAAACATGACAATTAATCCCAATGTGTTTTGTTCTCTCATGGAACACATGGTTATGAGCAATGTGCATAGCAGTTGCATTATCAAAAAAGAGTAAGGCAGGCAAATGAACAAGAATCTTTAAATCCTGTAAAATGTAAACCAGCCATTGATGTTCATAAACTGCATTGGCCATAGCTCTATATTCTGCTTCGAAAAGCTCCATGCAATTGTTTCTTGCTTCTTAGCTTTCCAAGAGATAGGAGCATTCCCTAAAAAATCATGTATCATCATACCGACTTTCTGGTTTCAGGACAACCAGTCCAATCACTGTCTGTAAAACCTTTCAAAACAAGGTTATTCTCAGCTGGGAATAAGATTCCTTGCCCTAGTTTGGCTTTCAAATACCTGAGCAGTCTATGTGCTGCTTTTATGTGATTTTCAGTAGGAGTGTCAAAAAATTGACTTAGCTGTTGAACTTCAAAAGCAATGCTTGGTCTGGTAAAAGTGAGGTATATCAGCTTACCGACCAGTGATCTGTACGCAGTATTGTCTTCCGAAAATGGCGAATCACCATGTTGTTAGCTCTGCTTGGACTCCATAGGTGTCTTTACATGTTTGGCCCCAAAAAATTCATATTCTACTAGAAGGTTGAGTGTGTACTTACTTTGAGGAATAGAAATGCCTGCAAGAGTTCTAGCAGTTTTAATACCTAAGAAATATCTCAATTTTCCTAGGTTTTTAAGGGTGAACTGCTGATGCAAAGCATCTTTCACTTGTTGAATTAGCTGATCATCAGGACTTGTTGCTATTATATCATCTACATATACCAGCAAGGCAATAAAAGACTGTCCTGACCCTTTGTTGAACACACTGTGATCATTCTTTGTCTTAACAAATCCTTGTGCTTCTAGAGACTCATTCAACTTGCAATTCCACTGCCTACTGGCTTGTTTCAGACCATATAAGGATTTTGATAATCTGCAAACTTGATTTGGTTTTTGTGTGGCCAAGCCTGGAGGCAATTGCATATATACTTCTTCATGTAGATCACCATGTAAGAAAGCTGTATTGATATCCATGTGGTAAAGATGTCAATTATTAGCTGTAGGTTCTGCCAGCAAAGCCGTGACTGTGGTAATTTTGACACTAGGTGAAAAAGTCTCTTTATAGTGAATACTATATGTCTGAGTGTAACCTTTTGCTAGCAATCTAGATTTGTATCTCTTCACTGAACCATTAGGATTGTACATGTTAAGCATTTTATGCTATGTATCTCACATACATCGAATTCAAATAAAATTGCAATTTTAGTCTTTAAGTTGTCACGTTTTTAGTTTTAGTCCTGTTTTTACTCCGATCACAATTTTAGTCATATAAGTCGGCATTTGTTTTACAATTTTGGTCCTGTCTTGCCGGAATCTACAGACAGGGAACAAATTCCGGCCAAAATCGTTGACATAGCAATTACAACATGCCATTTCAACCTTTTTGTCCACGTTAGAAAATTGTGAAGCAAATTTTGGGTTATTGGATGAATTATACGATATTACATCCCCTATTGTTTTTACAATGAAGATGTTGATTGTGTTGCACAAATGAGTAGTGGTATGACCGTTTTTAGCCCTACATTCGATTATCTACACGAGTTCTAGAAGAGAGTTGATATATAAATGTACGCTGCACATCTCAATTGAATTGAGCTATATTAATGGGGATGACAATCTTGTTGTAAAAAGGACAAAACATTTACTGATGGACTGTTGTGCCCTTCATTTATAACGCGAAATCTTTGTCTGTTTTATTCCGTCTAACAGAATACCCAAAACATTAATTTCATCTATCATTTGATTCGTTCTTCCATTTTCTCTATTTTCTCCGTAATTCCCTGAGTCTGCATATTAATTGTTGTTGTTCTTTAATTTCATCTTCGTTCGGCCAGTTAAATTGCAGAGGACTCTTGATTTTGTGGTTGCAATTTCATATCTGTTTTCAGTCGAAGCTTTCTATTTTTGTTTAATCGCTTCAAGCTAGTTGTTCTTCTCCTATTTTGAAGATTTCAAAGGTAATGCTCTTCATTTTATTCGTTGATTTTTTTTTGTTTGCAATCTGGTTTCCTTACCTAATAATCTGCTTGTGTGTTTTTTTTTGTTTTGTTATTGTAATCAAATGACATTGTGTTTTTATATTGTTTCTTCAATTGGATTATCTATTCACATCTATTTTGTTATTGTTAACCCTGCTCTGTTTCTGTGAATTTGTTGACTTGCTGTGATTCAGATCCTTGTTGATTTTGTTCGAGTTCTGTATTTGAATTACATTTGTTGCTTTGATTTGTGTCATCTTGCATTGTTAAATCATTGTATAATCCTCAACTGTTATTATTAGAGGTGTATTCTGATTCTAATTTGTTATTGTTGATTGCCATTGTCTTATTAAGAATGTTATTGTGCTATATGTATAAAATGCATTTTGGTGTTACTGTGACTGTTACTAACACAGTAACAGTAACACAGTAACACCAACACAGTAACATCCTTAGTATGATTGAGAATGCCTTGTTTCTTTAGTTTTAGTTGTTTTAATTTGTGCTTTTGTTTATTTGCAGATTGTTTTGAGGATTGTGCTTTTTTTTGCACCTATGTGTTGGATACTTATGTTTTGTTTGTTTGTGAGACTGATTCCTTCAAGTTTATTGTCGACGATGGCGTAGTTTGAATGCATCTTCTGTTAGGTTGTTCTAGATGTTTTTTGTCTGGTGATGAAGATTTGGTTACGTTGTTTGTTGTGTCTCAATCCTTGAATGGGAATGGTATTCATGTCGATATGCTAGAAGAAAGAAATGCTCCTTCCTCAAGTTCCAGTACAGTCCTACCTGATGTTGATGATGCTATTTCCTCAAGCTCCACTACTTGTATACCTTCTCTTGATGCTGTTGATGATGAGGAGTCTTTGTTTATGCTTAGGAAGGCTGCTACGATTAAGCTAGGTTGGGATAAGATATCTCTTAAATAGGGAACAATCTTTTATGGTGGTGTCTCACAGTTTAGATTATCTCTACAAAAGGTTTCTATTGATATTGGATTTCAATATGTTTTAAAAAAGAATGATGGAAATAGAATAAAGGCTTATTGTCCTTTCAAGGAACAATATAAGTGTGCATGGAATGTACATGGTGTTAAATTGAATGTGAATGGGTATTTTAATGTCAAGAAGTCATGCACTGTTCATGTTTGTGGTTCTGCTGGTCGTTCTTTTCATGGAACACGAATCAGTTCTGAGCTTGTTGCAGAGGTTATTGAAAGTATGGCTCATGATACTCCTAATTTGCGTTCTTTTGTTGTTAAGCGTGATCTATTCTCACTATTTAAGTTTAAGGTGACTTATTTCAAAGCATGAATTGGTGTGTCGAAAGCCAAATCAGCTTTGTATGGTGACGTGCGTGAATCCTTCAGGAGATTGCCTTCATATGTTCAATGCCTCTTGGATTCAAATCCTGGCTCTCGTGTTGTTTATGAAGTGGATCCTGGATCATGTCGGTTTAGGCGATTGTTTGTTGCTTTTGATTGTTCATACGTGGTTTCAACTCTTGCTGTCCTCTTCTTTTTTTGGATGGAGCACATTTGAAGGGGCAATTTAGGGGTCATTTATTGGCTGCTACCGGGAAGGATGGTAACCAAGGTAGGTGTTGAGTTTGGTTTGTTTTTGTATTGTTGAGCAACATAAAAACACAGTAACACCTAAACACATCAACACAGTAACAGTCACACAATATCATTATGATGAATTGTAACCGTGAGATTCTTTTTTTGTATGTTAGGTATCTACCCCATTTGTTTTGCTGTTGTTGATTCTGAGGACACTTGTAATTGAGAATGGTTTCTACTACATTTGAAGTTTATTTTGGATCCAATGTGGCAGATTATGTTTATTAGTGATAGGTGTTAGGAAATCACTAGTTTAACGCAGCGGAATTTAAAATTTGATTTCCTTTTGGAGATCGTTCTTCGTTTGACGGTTATACCTCAGATGATCTATAAGATCGTCGCTTTGACCACCAATAGAGAGTAGTTCAATGCACAAGCCGTCCACGCGTCCGGCCTCTATCGCTAATCCACACGAACCCCTTGCCAGAATCCTCCTTGGATTGCTATCGGAAAAACTCCGGCTGCTAGACCGGCCCTTTTCTTCTCTCACAAACTCACTATGGATTGCTCTCTATTTTACACAAGAACTATGAGCTCTTGCAATTGTGTTGTACAAAAGATCTTGACACCCACTTCCTTTATATAGGCAAAGTGGCGCCCTAAAGATGTGTGGAGGAGAAGAAAACATTTTCCCAATAAAATAAGGAAAATCAACTAGATTGATTTATCTCTTTAATTATAATTTATTTTGCCAATATCATATATTGATTATAATTATCTTATTACCATAAATCTATTTTTCCAAAATCAATTAATATCTTATATTAATATTATGGCAATCTTATTAATTAAAGTGCACAATCCAAGTGTATCTCATACACTTAAATGTGGCGCCCCATCTGCCAATTAATTGGCTTCCGGAATATTCTTTAATTAACATAATTTGTATATAATTAATATCTTGTATTTTATTTATTCATAATAAAAAATACCACCATATTAATTTACCACTATAACCTTTATAGTCTAGAGATAAAATTTCCTCATTTGGTTATCAACTATAACCGCATTTTAATCCGACTCGATGTTCATATGTGTGTGACCCGATAGGCTTCCGAATGTGTTGGCCGTAGACACAAAGTGCAATTTACTAAAATACCCTTTACACCTAACGATCACGGGATAGTGTCTAGCAACACACCGTGACCCCCAATCATCGGAAGAGTCAAAAGCAATGACTACTACCTTTCATGTGAAGCAGTTACCGTGTAACTTACAATCCTACCGCTGTAATAATATCCATACGATCGTATCTCGAGTGTCAATACATTGACGATCGTATATTATAATATGGATATCACGCTCTCTCGGAATAACACATTTACTCCCACTTTGCAAAGATTCTTGAGAGCTAGACATTCCTTATAAGAAGGCCATTTCGGATATTCGATCCCCATCATAGGATACACGATTCCCGGACGACCAATCATGTATACTCTGCATGCTTCAATATCATACCCAATCAATACCGCATGATCGCCCCGTGGTTAGGAGAAATCTCAATAGTGTCAAAGCATGACAATCCACACCGTGATGCCATGAAGACTCCGGTCAAAAGGATAATTATACAACCGGCACATAGTGTGACACTTAATGTAAGTGGGTCAGTCTAACGTACGCATTCTCAAGTATACGTCCACGTACAGTCCAAGTGTCCCTACACTTCGATAGATGAGATCTATCCTTACCTTCTAAAAGATAGAAGACATCCAATACGTGCTAGTCTGATTATACTATCAATGTCCCATTTGACAATATATAAGACTAGAGACATTTAAGTACCAATCTTGTTATAATGATCAGAGATCTCATCAACCATAATGACTATCATGGTTTCTCTATCACAGATTGATACTAGGGACGTTTCTATATATGTACAACAAATAACATGAAGATAAGCAGTATATAATAACATAAGTGCTTTTATTAATCATAATAAAGTTATTACATGAACTAAATAGATTGTAAATGACCCGACCCGGTCGGATCCGGTCCAACCCGATTGGGTTTAGGACACCTTTCCAATAATCTCCCACTTGGCCTAAAGCCAATCACCCATATGCATAAGCCCGTGCAAGTGAACATGTTTCTCATGCTTTGCTTGAGACAATGCCTTGGTTAACGGATCAGCTATGTTATCATCCGTGTGGACTTTCTCTATCTTTACATCTCCTCTATCTACTGTCTCTCTAATCAAGTGATAGCGCCGTAGCACATGTTTGGACTTCTGATGAGACCTTGGTTCCTTTGACTGAGAAAATCGCTCCACTATTATCACAGTACAGAGGCACTGGACCTTCAATGGAGGGAACCACACCATGTTCAGTAATGAACTTCATCCAAACTGCTTCTTTTTCCGCCTCCGAGGCTGCTATGTATTCGGCTTCCGTTGTAGAGTCTGCAGTAGTCTCCTGCTTGGAACTCTTCCAGCTCACTACTCCGCCGTTATGTGTGAAAACAAATCCAGATTGTGACTTAAAGTCGTCCTTGTCAGTTTGGAAACTGGCATCTGTGTAACCTCGTAATACTAAATCATCGTTCCCGAAAACCAGGAACATATCCCTAGTACGTCTCATGTACTTAAGGATATTCTTGACAGCAATCCAGTGACCCTCACCTAGATTGGACTGGTACCTGCTAGTCATACTAAGAGGGTACGAGACGTCCGGTCTTGTGCATAACATGGCATACATGATAGACCCGATTGCCGAAGCATAAGGGACTTTACTCATTTGTACCCTTTCCTCCTCTGTCTTAGGACTCATTCCCTTCGACAGGTAGACCCCATGCGACATGGGCAGCAATCCTTTCTTGGATCGCTCCATGCCGAATCTCTTCGAAGATCTTGTCTATATAGGTGGACTGCGACAGACCAAGCAACCTTTTAGATCTATCTCTATAGATCTTTATTCCTAGAATATAGGATGCATCACCCAAGTCCTTTATTGAGAAGTTCTTGGATAACCAAGCTTTGACTGATTGTAACATAGGCACATCATTCCCTATGAGCAATATGTCATCTACATAAAGCACTATGAACACAATGGCACTCCACTAACCTTCTTGTAAACATAGGGCTCATCTTCGTTCTTGATGAAATCAAACTGTTTGATTATCTCATCAAAGCGAAGATTCCAACTCCGAGAAGCTTGCTTTAACCCATAAATGGATCTTTGCAGTTTACATACCATCCCGGCGTCATTGGTTGTGAAACCCTCAGGCTGTGTCATGTACACTTCCTCAGACAGATTCCCGTTAAGGAAAGCTGTTTTCACATCCATCTGCTAGATTTCGTAATCATGGTATGCTGCAATAGCGAGCAAATTCTAATGGATTTTAACATGGCAACATGTGAAAAGGTTTCGTCATAGTCAACTCATTGTCTTTGCTTACAACCTTTTGCCACTAACTTAGCCTTGTAGGTAGTCACGTTACCGTCCATGTCGGTCTTTCTCTTAAAGACCCATTTGCACCCTATGGGAACTATTCCCTCAGGGGGATCAACTAAGTTCCAAACTTGGTTGTCTTTCATGGATTCCATTTCAGAATTCATGGCTTCCAGCCATTTCTCTTTGTCATGCCTTAATAGCACTTCCTCATAAGTTCTAGGGTCCTCATCTTCCATGAGGTATACGCCAGTGTACCTTTCGGGTTCACGGCATTCCCTGGTGGATCTTCGAGGTGCTAGTGTGTCCACGGTAGAAGATGGTGTCACATCTGTATGTGGCAAGTCCTCTACTTCCATCAACTGACTGTTATCCGTAA
Source organism: Gentiana straminea (assembly GCA_036785695.1). Lineage (NCBI taxonomy): Eukaryota > Viridiplantae > Streptophyta > Magnoliopsida > Gentianales > Gentianaceae > Gentiana > Gentiana straminea. The sequence goes on from JAVUPR010000111.1 coordinate 2,534,159, forward strand.
GTGGTTCTCGAATTTCTTCTAGATCAATTTTACTCCCACTGACCCTATCCAGGATAAACTCTTTCTCCAGAAAGTGGACAGTCCTGGCAACAAACACCTTTTGCTCCTCAGGATGGTAAAATTGGTACCCTTTGGTTTCCCTAGGACCATAAATAGACATTTGTCAGACCTGGGCTCTAATTTTTCAGGCATCATCCGCTTCACGTAAGTCTGACAACCCCAAGGTTTTAGATGACCTAGGCTCGGTTTTCTCTTAGTCCATACCTCGTATGGTATAGAGTCAACCATCTTTGATGGAACTCGGTTCAGTGTATAGGATGCGGTTTCTAGAGCATACCCCCTATACGATTTTGGGAGAACTGCATAGCTCATCATGGATCGCACCATGTCTAACAAGGTGCGGTTTCTCCTCTCAGATATGCCATTCATTTGTGGCATCCCAGGAGGGGTCCATTCAGGTAGAATCCCATTCCCCTTCAAATAATCTTGAAACTCTCCATCTAGGTATTCTCCACCTCGATCGGATCGAAGTGTTTTGATTTCTTTACCTAGTTGTTTCTCCACTTCACTTCTGAACTCCTTGAACTTTTCAAAGGCTTCAGACTTATACTTCATTAAGTATATATAACCATAGCGAGAATGGTCATCAGTGAAGGTGATAAAATAAGAGTATCCTCCTTTGGCTTGAATTGACATTGGGCCACTGACATCAGTGTGTATAAGCTCAAGCAATTCATTGGATCTTATCCATTTGCCTTTAAAAGGTGACTTTGTCATCTTGCCAAGTAAACAAGCTTCACATGTATCAAACGATTCGTAATCGAATTGATCCAACATTCCATCTTTATGGAGTTTGGAAATACGGTTCTTATTTATATGGCCAAGTCTACAATGCCATAAGTAGGATTCATTCAAGTCATTGTTTTGGCTTTCTTGTTATTTATATTAAGTACGTCAACATTCATATCTAATATGTAGAGACCATTGCTAAGTATGCCAGTACCATAAATGATTCCATCACGTGAAAAAGAACAACATTTATTCTCAAACGTAAAAGAAAATCCATCAACAATGCAGAAATAGAAATAATGCTCTTCGTAAGAGCAGGAACAAAATAACAGTTATTGAGTTCTAGTACTAGCCCACTGGGAAATGAAAGAAAATAAACTCCTACGGCCAGCGCAGAAACACTTGGTTCCATTTCCAACGCGTAGGTCCACCTCTCCTTTCCCCAGTTCTCTAGTTCTTCTTAGTCCCTGCATATTCGTACAAATATGAGAACCACAACCAGTATCTAATACCCAGTGGTTAGACTTAGAAGAAGCATTATTGATCTCAATCATAAACATACCTGAAGTCGAAGCATCAGAATGCTTCTTCTTGGTACTCAAGAAGCCTTTGCAGTTTCTCCTCCAATGTCCGGTCTCACCGCAATGGAAGCAAGAATCCTTGGATTTGTCTTTCGCTATCTTAGGCATTGGCTTAGGTGTAGCCTTCGCCTTCTTGGACTTCTTTTGGGCTTTTGCCTTGCCCTTGCTCGAAGTGACCAGCAACACTTGCTTTCCCTTCCCCACGGTGCCCTCAGCAGTCTTCAACATGTTCAATAACTCCGCAAGGGAGCAATCTATCTTGTTCATATGATAGTTCATCACGAACTACGAGAATGAATCAGGTAGAGATTGCAGAATCAAGTCAATACTCAACTCTCGTTCCAACTTATGGCCCAGCTTCCCAAGCCTCTCTATGTACCCGATCATTTTAAGCACGTGTGACCCCACAGCAGTCCCAGATGCCATCTTACAACTAAACAGGGCCTTCAAGACCTCGTACCTCTCAGTGCAAGACTGAGAAGCATAAAGTTACTTCAGGTGGACCATGATAGAGTAGGCGTCCATAGACTCATGTCGTTTCGCGAGTTCGTGTGTCATAAAAGCAAGCATGATACATGTAGCATCGTCAGAACAGTGCTTGTTGTACTTCTCGACAACATCTGCAGCCGAACCCTCAGCGGGTTTTTCCGGTAGGGCCTCGTCCAAGACATAGCCAATCTTCTCGTGCCTCAAAACGATTTTGAGGTTTCTTTCCCAATCGAGAAAATTTGTCTCGTCAAGCTTGTTTTCGATGATAAAACGAAAGTCCAATTTGTTTGACATTTTCTACAACAATAAATAAAGATAGAATAAGTAAAAGCTCATGTATAAAAACCCTAAATTTGTACTTAATAATTTTATAAGATTTTTACTCCCACTAGCCAACTATTCCCTATTGGCTTTCAAGAAAATAATTCCTTTAGTGGGCAAGATCCCATCGAACTACCCCGACCCCCAACTTTGGCTGATGGCCCGAAAATAATTAAACAGGTGGACAACGATTTTTCGATCGTATCTTATACGACTCTTGTTGTTTGACCAGTCAACTCTTTGACAATATTTCATCTTATGAAATTAGTCAAACCCTTGCCTCTAAAATCCAAACGACCCCGCTTTGGCTGGTGGCCGAGATAATTCTTAGTCGAGTCTTAACCCCAAAATTCATGAGATCTCTTTCGATTATATCTCGATAACGACGATATACCCGAGGTAGGTCAACCCCCGCTTTGGCTGGTGAGTTGGGTCCGAACAAGGGCTCTTCACCGTCGTTATAATATGGGGAGGCAATTCCGACTTGATTTTTGACGTGGGAATAATTTAAAATTAATTCACTTAATTAATTTGGTTTTATTATGGTCTCATCTACTATGTGCATATTACTACTATATCATATAAAGTAAAACATACACAACATTCCGTGCACAAAATAACCGGTATGTTAATGGACTTTTCCTAAGTGCGGTTTCGAATACAAACTGACGAAACCGCGGGTCACAAACTAAGGGTATCTGCAACCGCTAATAGGATCTTTATTGCTGTACGCCAATGGGTTCTTTATATCTTCTTGGTCTTCAACTTCTTGCTCCATTTTTGTTACATAATAAATAATTACACCCGCCGCACACGGGAGGGGGGGAGCTCAGGGAATGGGATATATGTTGAAATAGTGTCCTAAACCCAATCGGGTTGGACCGGATCCAACAGGATCGGATCATTTCTACTATTTCTTTATGTTTATACATATATTAAATGGCTTTTCTGTTGTCATATATTTGTTCTTTTAGTGAACCAATTATGAATTGTTATATGATAACGTCCTTAGTATCAAACTGTGATAGAGAAACCATGATAGGCGATTATGGTTGATGAGATCTCTAATCACTTTAATATGTTTGATACTTAAATGTCTCTAGGCTGATGTACTATTAAAAAGGGCATTGATAGTATGAACAGGCTAGCACGTATTAGATGTCTTCTGTCTTTAAGGGCAGGGATAGATCTCGTCTATCAAAGTGCAGAGACACTTGGACTGTACGTGGACGTGTATTAGAGAATGCGTACGTTAGACTGACCGACTTACATTAAGTGTCACACTATGTGGCGGTTGTGTAATTATCCTTAAGACCGGAGTCTTCATGGCATCACGGTGTGGATTGTCATGCTTTGACACTATTGAGGTTTCCCCTAGCCACGGGGCGATCATGCGGTAGTGATTGGGTGTGATACTGAAGCATGCGGAGTATACATGATTGGTCATCCGGAAATCGCGTATCCTATGATTGGGATCGAATATCCGAAATGGCCTTCTTATACGGAATGTCTAGCTCTCGTGAATCTTTGCAAATTGTGAGTAAATGAGTTACTTCGAGAGAGCATGATATCCAGATTATAAGATACGATCGTTAATGTATCGACACTCGAGATACGATCGTATGGATATTATTACAGCGATGGGATTGTAAATTACACGGTAACTGTTTCACATGAAAGGTAGTAGTCATTGCATTTGACTCTTCCGATGATTGGGGGTCACGGTGTGTTGCTAGACGCTATCCCGTGATCGTTAGGTATGAAGGGCATTTTCGTAATTTGCACTTTGTGTCTACGGCCAACATATTCGGAAGCCTATCGGGTCACACATAAGAACATCTAGCCGGATTAAAATGTGGTTATAGTTGATAACCAAATAAGGAAATTTTTATCTCACGACTATAAAGGTTATAGTAGTAAATTAATATGGTGGTATTTATTTATTATGAATAAATTAAATACAAGATATTAATAATATTATATTAATTAAAGAATATTCCGGATGCCAATTTATTGGCTAAGGTGGCGCAATTTTGGTGTGTATATGATACACTTGGATTGTGCAATTTAATTAATGGTATTACCAAATATTAATATTAGATATTAATATATACATATATATAGATAAAACATGCATGTGGCTCATCAATGCAAATTGGAGATTTGCATGCGCCAACTGTGTGTGTAGATATATAATATATAGATTTATTTGTGTAATATATATTTGTGATATATACACATGTGTAAATTGATTTATGGTAATATAATAAAGATAGTCAATATTAGATATTAACAATATCTTGGAAATATTTAATATAAGATATTGACAATATCCTAGATTTATTTAATATAAGATATTATAATAAATGAGATAAATCAATCTATTATATTTTCCTTATTTTATTGAGAAAAGGTTTTCTTCTCCTCCACACTATAAAGGGCGCTACCTACACTATAAATAAGAGGTGGGTGTCAAGCTCTTTTGTACATCACATTTCCAAGAACTAATAGTTCTTGTGTAAAATAGAGAGCATCCTATAGAGAGTTAGAGATAGGGGAAAAGGGCCGGTCTAGCAACCGGAGTTTTCCAATAGCAATCCATGATGGGATTCCGGCGGGCTGTTCGTGTGGACTAGCGGTAGAGGCCGAACACTTGGGCGGCTCTATGCAAAACTACTCTCTTTAGACGGTCAAAGTGTCGATCTTTTAGATCAACCAAGGTAACCACCGTCTACTAACTTATTTGTTTATTGCTTAAACGAAGTCGATCCTGGTTAAAAGGAAATAAAATTTTAAATTCCGCTGCGTTCCCGCGTAGATTTCCTTACAGTGGTATCAGAGAGAGCTTCGAGCTTAAGCAATAAGCATGTTATTTTGCGTAGTTAATTTTATCGTTTAAATCACGTAATTAAAAGATGAAAGATTTTTGATTCGCAAAAGTGATACATACAAATAAAAAAATAAAAAATAAATAAAAAGAAGATCGGGTGGTGCTCGGCCGACTGGCGGCGGCACCACCACCGGCGGCGGCCGGGCGGCGGCAGCAGCAGCAGGGCAACCTGCTGCCGGCAGTCGGTTGACCGGTCAATGCTGGCGGATCTCCAAATTTTTGTTTTGTGTATTTTGTGATTCAATAGGGTTCATAGTTGTGATTGATAATTCCTTCTTTGTTTAGTTGTGTCATGTGGCTAACCAATGGTTCAAATAGTTTGGGCCATTGGGATGCCACATGACATTAAAATAATAATGGTCTTTCCAAACTTTATTTGGAATAGGCCTGGGCCCTTTCCAAATATTTGATTTGGGAAAAGGCTTAGGCCTAGGCCACTTCCAAAATTTTGATTTTGGAAAGTGGCCAGCCATTAACCAAAATTATTTGGCCTTTCCAAATATTTAATTTGGAATAGGCCTAGGTCATTTTCAAATATTTGATTTGTAAAAGGCCTAGGCCTAGGCCATTTCCAAAATTTTGATTTTGGAAAGTGGCCAGGCCTAAACCAAATTTGATTTAGGAAGATGTCTTTTGGTTTAGGAAACCAAAGGCATCTCTTTTGATTAGGAATCAAAAGGAAAGAAACAAAAGAGACATAATTTTAATTTTGATTTATTTTTGGAATAGTTCTAATTAATTAAAATTAAAATTAAAATCGTTTAAAATTAATCGTTAATTTTATTTCGATTAAAATCATTAATTAATTAAATGTTAATTAGTTAATTGATTGGATAAAATTATTTAATAGATTAAATGTTAATTGATTAATTAAGACGTAAGTAGTTAAATTTTAATTTTATCTTTTTCATAAGATGTTATTGTATAGATTAGATATAGTAGATATAATATGATTATATGGATCCCAATTGATCATGGACTCGACCGATAGGATAGATGTGAATGATTTAATTTTTCTGTTAGTTTAAAAATTGTCCTAGGCCGTTATGAAGAACGTGACCTAGTTTATTTTCTGCATTTATCTCATTCCCGTTAGCTCCCCCCGTGTGCGGCGGGTGTATTTATTTTATTGGATAGAATTAAATGTAACAAGAATGGAGCAGAAGATGAAGACCAAAGAAAAACGAAAATAAAGATCCCATTGGAGAATGGAGCATTAAAGATCCTATTGATGGTTGCAGCTACCTTTAGACTGTGACCCGCGGTTTCATCAGTTTGTATTCGAAACCGCACCTAGGAAAAGTCCATGATCATACCGGTTACTTTACGCATTTATTTATTTTGTGCTTGTATTTATTTTATATGATACGATAGATGCATGACTAGGCACGATCTAGATAAATGTGTGGGATGTATGTCTATAGAGATAGATATATTTAATGAGACCGTAATTAAAATTATTTAAGTGAATTAATCTACGTAAATACTTCCACAACAAAAATCAAGTCGAAAAATTGTCTCCCAATATTATAGCGACGGTGAAGAGCCTTTGTTCGGATCCAACTGATCAGCTCTCATCGGGAGTTGACCTACCACGGGTATATCGTCGTTATTGAGATATGATCGTATGAGATCTCGTGAATATTGGGTTATGACTTGACTAGAGTATTGCGGTGATTGGCTCTCGTCAGGACCGTCTTATTCTAGAGGCAAGGGGTTGACTACCACATAAAGATGTGAATTGTCAAAGAGTTGACTAGTAAACCACCAAGAGTCACATAGAGATGTGATTGGTAAGTGTTACATACCTTTCGAATTATTCCGGTTGATCGGCCCTCGTCGGGAATCGGGGTAACCAGATGGGATCTTGGCCACTAAAGAATTTTTAAAGATTCTTGAAAGTCAATTTGGAGTAGTTGACTAGTGGGAGCAAAATCATAAATCAAAAGACCATTTTTTATTTTGCGTGTATAAACAACAACACTCTTTTATTTTCATTTTTTTTTATGTTGTAGTTTTAGCAAACTTTATATTTATGTTTTATTCTCGATTAGTAAAACCAAATTATGACTGTTACCTTTTGAGAAACAGTCTCAAATATGGTTAAGTAATATTAATCCTTTTAAAATAAGCAATGACACGAGCAATCCCGTTGTAGTAGCTAGAGACAAGGAGACTACATATTTGATGTTGTACTCCAAGACTTTAATTATTAATGAAAGGCGGAAGCTCATGATATTGGATACGATCCAAGATGATCATTCAGTCATACGATGACAATTAATTCAAACGTTGGATAAGTATGACCACATCTAATTTTGGAAATGTTGTTTTCAAAATTGTAAGATTTAAGTATCGACTTAATTCTACCATTGCTTAAAGGTTAATTAAATAGTTAATGTTTTGAATACGATTCAAATGGCTAAATAAACTATTTAATAAACTTTGGATTTTCTTTATGAAAGGAAATCAAAGACATAGCTCTTGTGATCTTTTTTAAGTCTTATGAAGACTACAATAAGAAAGGTTTTTCAAGTGCTTAAGGGATTAAAAAGGAAAGTTAGGGCATGTGCTTAAATAGAGAACTTATTGAAGTTTCTATTCTAGGAAAGTGATTTGAGATGAATCTATCTAAGTTCAAAGTCGACTCTAAGATATATGATATCTTACGAGTGTGATTAAATTAGAAAGATTTAATGCAGATATGGAAGGTGAAGCAAACGTTGTGACACTTACCATATTCTGGATCTAGTAAACTGATAAGGGAACTAAATAAATGTTATTATGTTCCGGTTCTTATGAAGAACATACTTTCAGTTATTTGTTAGGATTTAGTAGACATATTCAGTTGTAAAGAATAAATGTTATTCTGATAAAGTTGGAAGGTCACTAAATCTAACATACTAGATTGATGTCACTATATAGTTGATATATGTGATGAGATCTCAACTAAATATTTGTATGGCTGTTATCCTTGATATTTGTAGTTGTTTTAGATGTCGACTCTCTGGAAGAGATACGTATAATAAAATGTCATTTAGATGATGTCTGAACCATGTGATTATGAATCATGTGGACGATACGTATCTTATCTAAAGATGACTAAAATACCCTTTTATGAAAAGGTTATAAATTCTAGAAAAATTGTCTAAAGCCTAAACATACCGATGTTTGTTGGCTTATGACAATTAATGCCACAAATAATTGTTTGTTAATCTCTACGACTATTTTTAGAAATAGTCAAGTGTACTCAGTGAAGTGCATAATTCGGAAAGCCCGAAAAGTTCGAGCTAGTACGAATATGAGATTGATGAGATATTTAGGAATTAATCTCCAATTGGATTGAGGTAATTAATACCTGAAGGGTGTTTCAGAAGTCGTCTGAAAGGAATAAGATTCTCCCTTGAAGGATACCATCTTTGGGATACGCAATTAGATTGTGTTCCCAAAATAGAAACAACACTTTATATGAAAAAGGTGGAACGCAAGCCATGCGAAGTATCCCTTACCTGTTTCGGGATAGTGCCCTTATACTTAACCGAGTTCCAAAGAATAAAGGTTGAATAAATTCCATATTAGATATGGAAGGGGATAATGTCGAATCTATCATAACCGATGATTTAAAGTTGTCATAGGCAGAATCAGAAAGGCTTGGAGCCGAATACGACATATGCAACTTTGTGGAATGTCTTAGCTAGCACGCTAGATATTATTTACTTATCCGTGGAGCAAAATGTTTGTCTCCAAACATGCTGTCTTCTAGAGGAAGTGTTTCTTCCAAAAGAAACAGTGGGAGTAGGTTTAGATCTCAAAGGTAGTTTGAGAACCACAAAGAGATATTCAACCATAGGAACGTGAGCAGACGCCAAATAGTGATGAGGTGTAGATCACTGCTCAATGCACACAAAAGTTCTATAAGTCTGTGGATAACCTCAAGCCCAAAAGGGCTGCTGGTATGTTCATCTTGATGAATGAATATCTCACGACTTATGAAAGAATGTTTGAAAGGCAAGATTGAGAGATATGGCCGGGAGCCATAATATCGAATTAGATTCCATCGGTGACAACCGAGGTTATGAACCTATTAAATGTCTTACCAGAGGGTATGTCCCTGTAAGGTGAGCCGATTCTATTCGGACTATGCTTGTTGTAACTTTGTATCATGGTTATATGATAGTGTTGAAGACGTTGGGCAAACAGCTCGATGTTCATAGACGATAACATGATATGTGAGCCCACGAGATCCATTTATGGACTCAAACAAGTTTCTCTAGATAATTTCTTTGTTTGATTTAGTCAAAAGAAGGATATGCCCAATGTGCAAAATGGATAGTGGGAGTGTGTTATGAATTTTGAGCAAGGTATTAGATATCTCTCTCGAGAATTAATACCCCATGTCACAGTCAATTAATGTTTGGTAGTTCAAGGTCTTTACGGAAGTACTTGGATTAGTAGTTCTTATTTTAGAAATGAGAATCTATAGTGATAGATTTAACTCCTTTAGGTTATAGTTTACCTATATAGATGTGATGCTAAAAGAGTTTAGCATAGATCGCGACAGGGGATACTACTAGCCGGTGTTCTCAAGATCTATCTATGTTATGACATTGGTCCTAAAGTTAAGGTGAAAGATGATGATTATGGAAGGTTCCCTTTTGCTACTGCAATAAGATCCATCATAAGAGTTGTGCTAGAGGTTCACACTCCATGAAGAGTCATGAGCAAGTATGAAAGTGATTCTAGCAGATGTCGAGAATATCCTTAAACAAGTTAAGGAAGAGTTCCTAGTTTATTGAAACATGGAATTAGATAAACGTAGATATACAGACGTATATCCTGAGTCTTATGAAGGCGAGTGGGAGCTACAGTCTGGGTTTGCAGTCACTTTTATTAAGTGATACAGTGGGCTGAAAATGTTCTTAACCATGGGTCACTGTAAATTCTATAACTAGGCCAAAACAAAGTAGTGCCTTGGAGGCGCAGTGGGAGCAGTACATGAGTCTATGAGGTTCATTCTTGAACCTTGAACGGTTCTTCCACCATTTCTATATGGCTGATATAGTAAGTGGATTCATTGCTTGAAGCAAGGACCAAGGTCTCGTCAGAGATTCGTGTGTGTGTTGAGGCGGTTCCTTTGACTTGGTCATTTGGAACATGATATGAAAATACTTTGAGTCCCCATGGATAGCGATCCGTTCATGGCTAGGGCTGGTTGCGAGTATTGCATGAGATTCTTGTGTTTCAACTTGGTCTCGTGTGTACGAGTGATTGGTTTTAGGCCAAGTGAGAGATTGTTGAAATAGTGTCCTAAACCCAATCGGGTTGGACCGGATCCGACCGGTTCGGATCATTTCTACTATTTCTTTATGTTTATACATATATTAAATGGCTTTTCTGTTGTCATATATTTGTTCTTTTAGTGAACCAATTATGAATTGTTATATGATAACGTCCTTAGTATTAAAATGTGATAGAGAAACCATGATAGGCGATTATGGTTGATGAGATCTCTAATCACTTTAATAAGTTTGATACTTAAATGTCTCTAGGCTGATGTACTATTAAACAGGGCATTGATAGTATGAACAGGCTAGCACGTATTAGATGTCTTCTGTCTTTAAGGGTAGGGATAGATCTCGTCTATCAAAGTGTAGAGACACTTGGACTGTACGTGGACGTGTATTAGAGAATGCGTACGTTAGGACTGACCCACTTACATTAAGTGTCACACTATGTGGCGGTTGTGTAATTATCCTTAAGACCGGAGTCTTCATGGCATCACGGTGTGGATTGTCATGCTTTGACACAATTGAGGCTTCCCCTTGCCACGGGGCGATCATGCGGTAGTGATTGGGTGTGATACTGAAGCATGCGGAGTATACATGATTGGTCATCCGGGAATCGCGTATCCTATTATTGGGATCGAATATCCGAAATGGCCTTCTTATAAGGAATGTCTAGCTCTCGTGAATCTTTGCAAAGTGGGAGTAAATGAGTTACTTCGAGAGAGCATGATATCCAGATTATAAGATACGATCGTTAATGTATCGACACTCGAGATACGATCGTATGGATATTATTACAGCGATGGGATTGTAAATTACACGGTAACTGTTTCACATGAAAGGTAGTAGTCATTGCATTTGACTCTTCCGATGATTGGGTGTCACGGTGTGTTTCTAGACGCTATCCCGTGATCGTTAGGTATGAAGGGCATTTTTGTAATTTGCACTTTGTGTCTACGGCCAACATATTCGGAAGCCTATCGGGTCACACACATAAGAACATCTAGCCGGATTAAAATATGGTTATAGTTGATAACCAAATAAGGAAAGTTTTATCTCACGACTATAAATGTTATAGTAGTAAATTAATATGGTGGTATTTATTTATTATGAATAAATTAAATACAAGATATTAATAATATTATATTAATTAAAGAATATTCCGGATGCCAATTTATTGGCTAAGGTGGCACAATTTAGGTGTGTATATGATACACTTGGATTGTGCAATTTAATTAATGGTATTACCAAATATTAATATTAGATATTAATATATACATATATATAGATAAAACATGCATGTGGCTCATCAATGCAAATTGGAGATTTGCATGCGCCAACTGTGTGTGTAGATATATAATATATAGATTTATTTGTGTAATATATATTTGTGATATATACACATGTGTAAATTGATTTATGGTAATATAATAAAGATAGGCAATATTAGATATTGACAATATCTTGGAAATATTCAATATAAGATATTGGCAATATCCTAGATTTATTTAATATAAGATATTATAATAAATGAGATAAATCAATCTATTATATTTTTCTTTTTTTATTGGGAAAATGTTTTCTTCTCATCCACACTATATGGGGCGCCACCTACACTATAAATAAGAGGTGGGTGTCAAGCTCTTTTGTACATCACAATTCCAAGAACTAATAGTTCTTGTGTAAAATAGAGAGCATCCTATAGAGAGTTGGAGAGAGGGGAAAAGGACCGGTCTAGCAACCGGAGTTTTCCAATAGCAATCCATGATGGGATTCCGGCGGGCTATTCGTGTGGACTAGCGGTAGAGGCCGAACACTTGGGCGGCTCTATGCAGAACTACTCTCTTTAGACGGTCAAAGCGTCCATCTTTTAGATCAACCAAGGTAACCACCGTCTACTAACTTATTTGTTTATTGCTTAACCGAAATCGATCCTGGTTAAAAGGAAATAAAATTTAAATTTCGCTGGAAAGGCCAAATTATTTTAGTCTAGGCCTGGTCACTTTCCAAAGTCAAAATTTTGGAAGTGGCCTAGGCCTTTTACAAATCAAATATTTGAAAAAGACCTAGGCCTATTCCAAATCAAATATTTGGAAAGGCCAAATAATTTTGGTTTAGGCCTGGCCACTTTCCAAAATCAAAATTTTGGAAGTGGCCTAGTCCTAGGCCTTTTACAAATTAAATATTTGAAAAGGGCCTAGGCCTATTCCAAATCAAAATTTGAAAAAGCCAATATGCCATATGGTTTCCCAATGGCTCAAACTATTTGAACCATTGGTTGGCCATGTGACACAACTAAACAAACGAGATATCTATGCACAATAAATATCATTGGAAGAGGACATCCGACAGACGGCGGCCCTAGGGCCACCGCTGCCGCCGCCGCCGCCGTAGAGGGAGGGGGCCGACGCCAGTCGGCCGAGCCCCCCATGAACCCTATTTTTTTTTTCAACGTTTCGTGATTTAAATCTTGCATCTATTGATTAAATTCTACGCATTTAAATTATGCTTATTGTTTAAGCTCAAAGTCTGTCTCTGATACCACTATTAGGAAATCATTAGTTTAACGCAGCGAAATTTAAAATTTGATTTCCTTTTCTAGATCGTTTTTCGTTTAATGCAATAAACACGTTAAGTAGTTTGACGGTTATACCTCAGATGATCTATAAGATCGTCGCTTTGACCGCCAACGGAGAGTAGTTCAATGCGCAAGCCGTCCACGCGTCCGGCCTCTATCGCTAATTCACACGAACCCCTTGCCGAAATCCTCCTTGGATTGCTATCGGAAAAACTCCGGCTGCTAGACCGGCCCTTTTCTTCCCTCACAAACTCACTATGGATTGCTCTCTATTTTACACAAGAACTATGAGCTCTTGCAATTGTATTGTACAAAAGAGCTTGACACCCACTTCCTTTATATACGCAAACTGGCGCCCCAAAGATGTGTGGAGGAGAAGAAAACATTTTCCCAATAAAATAAGGAAAATCAACTAGATCGATTTATCTCTTTAATTATAATTTATTTTGCCAATATCTTATATTGATTATAATTATCTTATTACCATAAATCTATTTTTCCAAAATCAATTAATATCTTATATTAATATTATGGCAATCTTATTAATTAAAGTGCACAATCCAAGTGTATCTCATACACTTAAATGTGGCACCCTATATGCCAATTAATTGGCTTCCGGAATATTCTTTAATTAACATAATTTGTATATAATTAATATCTTGTATTTTATTTATTTATAATAAATAAATACCACCATATTAATTTACCACTATAACCTCTATAGTCTAGAGATAAACTTTCCTCATTTGGTTATCAACTATAACCGCATTTTAATCCGACTCGATGTTCATATGTGTGTGACCCGATAGGCTTCCGAATGTGTTGGCCGTACACACAAAGTGCAATTTACTAAAATTCCCTTTATACCTAACGATCACGGGATAGCGTCTAGCAATACACCGTGACACCCAATCATCGGAAGAGTCAAAAGCAATGACTACTACCTTTCATGTGAAGCAGTTACCGTGTAACTTACAATCCTACCGCTGTAATAATATCCATACGATCGTATCTTATAATATGGATATCACGCTCTATCGGAATAACACATTTACTCCCACTTTGCATAGTCTCGAGAGCTAGACATTCCTTATAAGAAGGCCATTTTGGATATTCGATCCCCATCATAGGATACGCGATTCCTGGACGACTAATCATGTATACTCCGCATGCTTCAATATCATACCCAATCACTACCGCATGATCGCCCCGTGGTTAGGAGAAATCTCAATAGTGTCAAAGCAAGACAATCCACACCGTGATGCCCTGAAGACTCCGGTCAAAAGGATAATTACACAACCGCCACATAGTGTGACACTTAATGTAAGTGGGTCAGTCTAACGTACGCATTCTCTAATACACGTCCACGTACAGTCCAAGTGTCCCAACACTTCGATAGACGAGATCTACCCCTACCTTCTAAAAGATAGAAGACATCCAATACGTGCTAGTCTGATTATACTATCAATGTCACATTTGACAATATATAAGACTAGAGACATTTAAGTACCAATCTTGTTATAATGATCGAGAGATCTCATCAACCATAATCACTATCATGGTTTCTCTATCACAGATTGATACTAGGGACGTTACTATATATGTACAACAAATAACATGAAGATAAACAGTATATAATAACATAAGTGCTTTTATTAATCATAATAAAGTTATTACATGAACTAAATAGACTGTAAATGACCCGACCAGGTCGGATCCGGTCCAACCCGATTGGGTTTAGGACACCTTTCCAACAATAGGAATTCTGGATTGATTGATGGTGTCCGTACTGTTTTCCCAAATGCTTATCATTAATGCTTGTATCATTTGAATCTTAATTTACGTGTGAAATGTTCTGAATATTCCTAAAGTAAGTTTTTCGTGAGCGAATGGTTGCCTTGCTTGATCGGTGTGCTTATGCTTCTACCAAATTGGAGTTTGATTCTAATATGCAACTAATGCTTGTTGAGGGTGGACAAGCTGTAAAAGAGTTTTTTTCAAATCTGAATCATGAGAATTGGGCTAATGTGCACTTCAAGGGTAGTAGGTATGGTTACATAACATCTAGTACATCTGAATCCTTTAATTCGTGGGTTGTGACAGAGCGTCATCTACCTGTTGTTAACTTGGTTGATGCTATCCGTATTAAACTTATGCAGCGATTTGCAGGTTTGTATTTCTTTTGTTGTTATTGGTTTCATGTTGTGTTTATTTATCTTTGCTTAGTTATATAATGTTGTTTTGCAGAAAAGAGAACTTCATCTGCATCTTTTTCTACTGCTATTTGCCCTACAATTGATGCCATTCTTTCGCATATGATGGATCAATCTAAGGAGTGGAATGTTGTGAGTCTACTGCTTTTATTTATTAGGTTCATTCTTCACCGAGTGCTTCGGTGAATTTGATGGATCGTAGCTGCTCTTGCTCTCTTTGGGAAAGGAATGGTTATCCGTGTCATCATGGAGTTGCTGCTGTGATGAGCACATGATTTTTTTCTACATGATTATGTGACGTGTTGTACCGGACAAGCTCCTTTCTGGATTCTTATCAATATGCGCTATATCCTGTTCAAGATACTTATCTAACAGCTCAGATATCAGTTGCAGTTGCTGTATTACCTCTTTTATCTAGGAGGCAGCCTGGAAGACCTCGGACTAAACGGTTTCCTTCACGTGGAGAGTCATCCTAACGTTCGAAACGTGCATATAGATGTAGTCGTTGTGGTTCTTCTAGTCGTGTCAATACATGTAGTGCTACTGTGCAGTTGGATTGATCTTGTATTCATGATGTTTCAGTAGGCTGTTTGTTTTTTGTTTGACTGTGTTACTGTGTTGGTGCTGTTATTATTGAATGCTCATTATTTATTTTTGATTGGGTAATTGTTTTGTAATATCTTTTATATTTGTATTCACTATCAATATCTTTTGTAGTTTCATGATAATCATGATTTTTCAATGAGACTTGGTTATTTATTCATAATAATGTGTTCAATGAACAGAATTGCTATTACAGAATTTGATAATATTGTTTTCAATGTGCAGAATTACAATTACAAAAGTGGAAGTTGTAACTATTTTGAATAATATAACAATGCAGAGATAACAAAATATGCAGAGAAAGATTTGGACAACAATAATATTATATTATAAACATTCCATCATATTATCATTCAAAGTCACATTTCACAATCTATACAATGAGAAGTAATCAACAGTTGAGTGTATTATAACAAGAATGCTAGATGACTAGAAGCATTTCATTCATTGTAATGCTATTTATAATCATTCCTTTCATTTGTTGCACTTGTTCATCTGTTAACTTTCTTTTAATTTCATTTCCCGTCACGATCCTGTTGATGTAGTATGTCACATAAACAGCACAGTCATACCTGCATCAGTTTTAGTTCAATTGATTAGTACTTATACTAGTAATTAAATACAATGTGTTGAATACTTTCTTACGATTCAATGTCTTGTATTGGCAGGTTGGGAACTTTCTTGATTGTTGAAGGCTTTCTTCTTTTGTTCTTTGGTTTTGTTCCTCCATCTGGCCACATGCAGTTCCAAATAATTGATTGATGTGATTCAATGTGTATTTCAGATGGATCAGTTTGCAGATTATAACTATCCACCAGTAAAATAGTAACACTTGAAGACATCAACACATCAAGACATCAACACAGGAACACATCAAATCATCAACACAGGAACATAAGAACACATGAACACATGAACATATAGATATAATCGCTTACCAGATTCTCACAGTCCTTCAAGTAAGGGTCCTTTCCTCTTGGAGATTTGAGTGAATGGTACATATTCCATGTATCTAGTCCTTTGTTGTGAGTCAGCAGCACCCAATGGTTTCCAAATTTGCTTTTTCCACTGGCCCAAATTGGCATTAACACTGTTTTTCCTTTTACTATGTGTCTGATAATTTCATTGATGGGTTCCATATCGTCATTACCTGGCATTTTGTGGAACCTCAAGAAATCCGCCTGCAAATGTTAATCTTATTAGTAATGGTTTGTAATAGCAGCAGGTATAAAAGTATCGCAATCAGAATTTAACCTATCTTACCAATGGTACTGCTTGAATAATTTGGTACTGATTTCCTACTACTTCTGCGTTTTTCATGATTTCACACATTCCATCTATTATCTGTGTTTGAACTTATTGTGTTAGTAACTAAATTATAGTGCAAATAAAATTTGATATTGCAATGATATTATGAACTTCTTACCGATTCATCAATGAATAATTCATTCATTACAACCATGAGTGAGTTGACAGTAACAAAAGGGTAGTCTCCGACTGATTTTGCCCACACTTCTTTGCTGTGTATAAATATAGGAGTCACATTAGTCATTGTTATGTAATCAATATTACAGTTATTATTTATGTAGAGATACTTACTTTTTGCCACCTTCCTGATTATGATTCCACATTCGCTGATATGCCTCTTCCATGACATGTTTTCCACATATTCATTCTTTGATTCTTCCATGATTACTTTCCCATTGATGCATTCATTATCTTGTGCAGGATTGTATTTTTCTTCAGATTCTTCAGTTTGTTTTTTCATCCATTTCCATATGTTGTATTCATATTCTTCATCCTGTATTGCCTTCTTCTTTCTTGGATTTTCATGCAATCTTCTTATCAATGATGACTGACCGGTGTTTTTCTTACATTCTTGAGTCATGTTGTGAACTTCAAGCTCTGTATTCTCTTCAGTCAATTTCTCTGCCTGAGCTTTCAGCTTTTCGATTAGTTTGTCTTGTGCATCCAAACGTTTTTGTCTCAGTTCTGCAGTTTCTTTAAGTGTTCCTGCTGTTGTTTTTGCTTCTTCGGCTATTCTATTTAACTCAGTTATGTTAGCCTCTTTGTTAGACAGCTCTGTTTGGAGTTCTAAAACTCTCTTTTTCGGTTCTGATGTTTCGTTTGAATGCATCTCCTTGTTTTCTTGTATCTTCAACTTGAGCTCTTGTATATTTGCAGTCTGCTCCTCAAGTCTTCCTTTCAAGTTGCTAATTTCAGAGTCTTTTTGAAAATGCTCGTTTTCTAGTTTAGCAACTTTCTCTTAAAGAAATTGAATCTTCATTCTATCTTGCTCTTGCTGTTGGATCCTTTGTTGTTCATCCTGCTCTTTGTTTGGGTTAACGTCTTCTTGAAGTTTTGTAATGTATTCATCCTTCCTTGCTAACACATCTTGAAGGTGTTCTGTGTTTAGTCTTTCTAATCCGTAAAGTTCTTGAAATTTTGTACTTCGGATATCAATTCAGCTTGCCTAGCAGCTTGTTCTTCCAATGCTGTTCTCATGTTATCATTCTCAACAGCCAATGATTTTGTCTTCCCAACTAGGCTGACTTCATTCGTTTGATAAGCCCCCACACTTGCTTCAAGGTCTGATATTTGTTTTTGATTGTTGTGCACCGTCTGTTGAAGATTTTTTATTTGTGCTTCTTTTTCCTTCAACATCTCTTGCAGGATTGATATCTGTTCTTCATTAGCCTGCACAAATAGGCCTCTATTACTGCGTTACTATGTTGATGATAATAGAGTATTTTTGAGTATTTTGAATATATATTCATACCTGATTTGTTGTTGTTTTTTCAACCTCATTTTATGTCTGTGTGATCTCTATTGAGAAAGATGGTATATCAGTCTCTTTGCCACCTTCACTGTCTTGTATACCTTCACTATCATCATGCATTTGATCCTGATCCATTGCATCATCTTCTGCACAATATTCAGCCTCTTGTTTTTTTATTCTTTTCTTCCGCTGCTTTGTCTTCTTTTCCTGCCTGCTCTTGTTCTTGTTGTTTTTCATGCCCTTTCCCTGCTTGCATTTCTTCCTATCCTTCTTCCCCTTGATCTTCTTCATTTCCTTCTTCCCCCTGCTCTTCTTCCTCTCCTTCTGCCCTTTGCTGTTCTTCCTTCCTATCATCTTCTTCCTCCTTATCATCTTCTTCCTCCTCATCCTCTTCTTCCTCTTCTGTTTTTTTTTGCTCCTCATCATTTTCTTCCTCTTCTGTCTCTTCTTCATCATGCAGGCCTTTAATCAAGTATTTTTCAACAATGGTAGGAGTCAATGCTTCTTTGTTGAACTACATTGCATCAAATGGAGGTTATATTAGTTTATTAATGTACTTTGCTAAAGTGTTACTGTGTTACTGTGTTAAATGCATGAAATCTTACCAACTGCTTATTCTTTTTCTTAAGAATGCCTTTTCCTTCCTTTTTGATTGGCACAACCAGTTTTTCAACCTCTCTGCTGTCCCATTTTGTAATTCTGGGGATCCCCTTCAATGTAAGTCCTAGATTCCCCTTCATTTTTGGCTCTTGATCTTTACCACTTGTATTTTTTCGTCTAATTGCATTTGTGTGCTCACAGAACCAGTACTGCATTGATTATAGTTTTGTTAGTACTTTTACATGACATGATTAGTGCATAATATGAGATCATGAATTGAAAAGTAACATACCGGTAATATCATAGTGCATCCATTGACTTGTGTTGGATGGTTCCAATCTTGGTTTAAGTCTTCAATGATTTGGTCTAATATATGTTGTGACCAGTTGTAAGTATTCAATCTATCAATGTCATCAACATAGTATAAGAATCCCCATGCTATATATGATTTTGTATTCGGCAGGAAGACTGTATGAATTAGTATTAGACAAATGAGCTTCACACAGTCATCAATTGATTGTTTGTCCTTCTTTGTAACCAGCTCCTTGACTTTAAGTTTCACAAGGCTTGCGGTCAGTCTTTTTGCTTTCTTGAAGTACCTTTCTTCTAGTTTTGTTTCCCCCCTTCTATGCTCTTTCATATTTCCAAGATGTTCTTCACCATCCTCTATGCCAAAAATCAGTTTCACATCCATTATTTTTGGAATGCACAATTGACCACCAATGTTGAACTAATTTTTTCTGTTGTTGTAGCTATAGATAAATTCATCCATCATTTCATTCTTTCTCTTCTTGTGAATGATCTCTTCATTTTTCAATGCAATCAGCATGTGCTTGAATGGAGTTCTGTTGAATGCATCTTCATGTTTTTTTTGTAGGTCACCTTTGATTTCCTTGAACATTTGTTTTATTGCATTCAAGTTTGACCTATATTGTAATATGTACCTGCAATTAAAAAGACAATTTGCAACTACATGTTAATGTTTGCACTAAAAATTCATATTCAGTACATTTTCAGATACATTCTTAACATATACTTATGTTCAGTAACACAGTAACACACTAATACACTAACACACTAACACACTAACACAGCAACACATCAACACATCAACCCAACAACACAGCAACACATCAACACAGCAACATCAACACATCAACACAGTAACACAGTAACTAACATTATCAGTAAGTTATCATCATAAATTGTCATTAGATTAGGAAATTATTGACAATCCAGTTATAATTGACATTCAGATTCAAAAATAGTTCAGTAACATTGAATTAGATTACTATGATTTCTGTAATGTGTTCCATTTTTCAGAAATTCAACACCATTTTCCCAGAAATTGAACACCATAGAATTAGAAAACTTGCTTGCATTTACTGCTTTGGAGTAACAACTTCATATTAGTAGTAGAATACAGTTTACATTTGAAAGATACAGCATAAATTTCAAAAAATCAGCCGTATTTCAGTTGTTAGATCTTACCCTGGCGTCTTTTGCTCCTCTTCTTCGCTGCTAGTTCCATCCGTCCTCTTTCTTTTAGACATTTTGGTAAAATCTCTGCAAATCTACGAAATCGATGCTTTTGGTTCGAATCTTCGAACTCCTGATGAATTTCCGGTGAAGCTCGATGTTATTTATTCATTTTTGGAATCGTGGGCGAAGAATTTGTGTAGAATCGTGGGTTTAGAAACTATCGTGGGTGTAGAAGGTGGATTTTTAATTGAATACTTTTCCGTTTCTGTATTAATGAAGGGTAATTTTGTCCCACTGAATGTTTTTTTGTCCTTTTTGCAACTAAAAAAAAAGTGCGTCATATTTATTCATTTTGTAAATATTTTTGTCTTTTTCCCTCAATCCCTATATAAAATAGGGGGAAGGGGCTACAAGGACAAAAAAACACATAAATGGGTCTGCAAGGACATTCTTATTTTTCAGCTGTTATAAAGGACAAAAACAAAATATTTGGACAAAAATACCCCTTGTTACTTTTTACCCTTCTACAAATAGTAACAGTCAAGAAACAAGTAGTAACATCCTATAAAATGTCGTAACATCCAATGAAAAAGTAGTAACGGTCTAAAAACAATTAGTAACAGCCCTTATTTGTTAAAAAATAAGTAGTAACAGCCCGTAAAATGTCGTAACGGAGTAACAGCCCGTAACATTAAAATGTCGTAACATCCATAAACAAGTAGTAACAGCCTAAAAAAAGGTAGTAACAACCCGTAAAATGTCGTAACGGTCAATAAACAAATAGTAACAGTCCTTAAAATATAGTAACGGCCAGTAAACAAGTCGTATCAGTCCGTAAAATTGTTGTAACATCTCATAAACAAGTAGTAACATCCCATAAAAATATCGTAACATCAAATGAAAAGTACTAAAAGCCTAAAAAAAATTAGTAACTGCCCCGTAAAAATGTCGTAACATCCAATGAAAAAAGTAGTAAATGACCTTAAAACAAGTAGTAACGACCCGTAAAATGTAATCACAACCCTAAACTTTTTCAAAAAACAAAAAAAAAAAAAATTGCGGTCGCTTCCCCGGCGTTCAAATCCGACCGTTAAGCTCCGGCGGCACGGCCGTCACCCTCTTTCTCCTCCCCAACCCCCCGCTTCTCCTCCCCAAATTGTTCAAACATTCGGATCTTCGATTCAATTAGCACAAAAATGGCGGCTTTCTTTCATCAAGCCTTCCATATCCGTTTTAAAGAAACGTGGTTGTTCAAATCGCATAGAATCGCGGCAGACGGCCTTTCGAAATCGTAAACGATTTGGTTGCGATAAAAGCAGTGATTTCGAATTAATCCCTTCCAGAATGTCGGAGGATCCGTTGCAGGGAAATTTCGAATGAAATTGAATTACAAACGAATCAGGCTGAATATGGAAAGATCAAAATTGATTCGATTACACAGCTTATGTGGTAGGAGTCAGAACTTGATTTTGCAATCAAGATTTAGAAGGCACCAGAGATGAATTTGGGCGGAGTTGTTGCTGTTGCTGTTGATGGACGGAGGAAGAAAGGAAAAAAAAAAGGAGGAAGTTTCCGTTCTTTGTTTCTTGTTGATGGACGGAGTCCGCGGTTCTTGTTGATGGGCGGAGATGAATTTGAAAGGCCGGTGTTGCTTTGTATTCTTTGTGATGGACGGAGGAAGAAAGGAAAAAAAAAAAGGAAATTCAGATTTATTTATAAAAATAAATAAAAAGGGTAGTGTGGTAAGTTTATATTGTTTTTGCCCCGATTAATTTTCGGTGTCTTGGTTTCGATTAATTACTAAATATGTCCTTCCTGCCAAAAACCTATATAAAATATTATCATTGATGGATTATCTATTATTCTGATTGATTTGCGTAGATTTTTATTCATTCAAATTATTGTGTTCACACCGTCATATCTACAGTAAATACCCCATATTCCTTTGGAATTTCGTTGTAATTTTATTAGTTTTATAATAAAATTAATTTATTTGTGACAAGTAAAAACGTGGTAGCTTAATATATTTAAGGAAGGAAAAATCAAAGTCAAAGGTAGATTTCCCTTCTAGAAAGTCTGGGTCGATGTCTAGCAGGAAAGATAATTAAACGATGTAAGAAATTAGTCCTTCTAGAAAAGAAAAAAGAAAAAAGAAAAAAGAAAAAAGAAAAAAGAAAAAAGAAAAAAGAAAGAGGCGCGTAGAGTTTCACTATATAAGCAGGTTGGCCTTCAACCTTTTGTTTCATTAATTCACTTCTTCAACGCTTCTTACATTTATTAAAAGAAACAGAACCCTTATACAGTAATTATAATTATAAAGGAAACCAGATATCCATCCAGGAAATATTTACTATCTTCAATGGCTCCCACAAAAGTCTATATCATGTATGTAATTTTTTGTACCATTTTCTTCTTTTGAGTTCATTTTTCTTTTTCCTCTCGGAAACAGAGTCGCTTGGGCATGCCTATAATATATACTGTATATGTTTAGTTATTGGTTTGTTAATTTCAATCCTGCTATTAATGCAGACTTTTTAATTTCTGACCGCACTTAGCTTGTTAATCTTCTGTTTTGGAATCTAACTACTGTACGTTGGAATTTTGATTCGTTTTCAGTTACTACTCTATGTATGGACATATTGAGAGACTTGCCCAAGAAATTAAGAAAGGAGCCGACACTGTCGAAGGAGTTGAGGCTACATTATGGCAGGTGCCCGAAACCCTTCCTGAAGAAGTTCTTCAGAAAATGGGCGCTCCCAAAAAGAGTGATGTGCCCGTGATCAGGATTGACCAGCTTCCAGAGGCCGACACATTCATTTTTGGCTTCCCTACAAGATTTGGCATGATGCCAGCCCAGTTCAAAGCATTCTTTGATGCAACCGGAGGTCTATGGCAGCAAGGGAAGTTAGTTGGGAAAGGTGCAGGAATTTTCTATTCCACCGGAAGTCAGGGCGGCGGTCAAGAGACTACAGCGTGAGCACTCAAAACCGTTCCTTTTGTGATATGACATTATTTTCTTTTATCTAATATATATGTGATATAAGGTTGTCTAACATTCTCATGTACTTGTTTTACAGTTTGACGACTATCACACAATTCGCTAATCATGCAATGATTTACATTCCAATTGGATACACATCCGGAGCCGGAATGGTCAATTTAGATGTGGTGAAAGGTGGAAGCCCATATGGTGCTTTGGAACTATTCCGGAAATGGAACCCTAGCCGCTAAAGGTCCAAATGATCTCGAATTGGAGACCGCTTTTCACCAAGGGAAATACACCGCCGGAATTGCCAAAAAGCTCAAAGGGACTGCTTAAGTTCACATAATGCATTATTTACTTTCTTTTGAGTCCACACACCATCCCCGTCGTCCATTTAGATTTCGTTGTTAAGTAGGTTTAATAAAATTTCAGTTTGTGTTGCTTTTTCTTAATTCCCGAGTTATTGCAAAAAGCTTGTAGCTGCTACTTAAACATCTCTTAATTAAGCAGCATGTATCAATGGATTATCATTTTAATTTAATGAAATTTCGCATCGTATAGTTTTTATTTGAACATTCTTATTATCCTCTCGTGTCGTTTCGAAACTTTGAAGTAGCCTCTTGTTTAAGCAAGTTCCTTCCTTCCTCAACGGGTGCATCCTTGTGAGTGTAAATTGCACTCACAAAGACGCACCTGCTGAGGAAGGAATGAACTTGCTTAAACAAGAGGCTACTTCAAAAGCAATAATGGGTGTCAAACCACCACAGATAAATTACCTGCTATTTATAACTTATATAGGGCGAGCATGATTGTCTCTAAAAGCAACGGTGAATTTTTCTTTTCTTTTCAAATCGTCAAAAGACCAAATTTTTGGAGTATATAATTAATCTAAAAAAGTAAAATAAATAATTCAGTTTAATTAATTTTTTCACCTTGATTTCCTCAACCAATCACAGATGCAAAGATGACTCGTTGCTTCTTTGATAAAAAGGTTATAGTTACCAACGCACGTCAAGTAATCAATATCTCTTATATTCAAAAATTAGTACACGGTGCACTCAGCAAGCTTCCTTCAAAGACATATATGGTATAACGGTAACATCCTCTTCAAGCAAAGAATGGTACATGATCTACTTGCACTCAACAGACTTCCTTTAGCTACTGAAGCTCTGAAATATCTTTGAAATGCCCAACTTATCTGACAAATATGAGAAAATAGGTGCATCCAGAGCCTTGGTTAGGATGTCGGCAACTTGTTCTTTTGTGTTGACCTGGTAGGAGCTTGAAAAGTCTAGACTTAACTTTGTCTCTTACAACAAGACAATCAATCTCAATACGTATTGTTCTCTCATGGAACTCATAGTTATGAGCAATGTTCCTAGCACTTGCATTATCACAAAAGAGTAAGGCGAGGCAGGCGAACGGGAATCGTTAGATCTGGAAAATGTAAACCGACCATTGAAGTTCATAAATTGCATTGGCCATAGCTCTATATTACGCTTCTAAAGAGCTCCTTGCAATTGTTGCACTTCTTAGCTTTCCAAGAGATAGGAGCATTCCCTAAAAACATCATGTATTATCATACTAAATTTCTGGTTTCAGGATAGCCATCCCAATCACTGTCCGTAAAACCTTTCAAAACAAGGTTATTCTCAGCTGGGAATATGATTCCTTGCCGAGGATTGGCTTTCAAATACCCGACCAGTCTGTGTGCTGCTTTCATGTGATTTTCAGTATGAGTGTCAAAAATTTGACTTAGCTGTTGAACTGCAAAAACAATGTCTAGTCTGGTAAAAGTGGGGTAGATCAGCTTACCCACCAGTGATCTGTATGCAATATTGTCTTCCAAAAATTGCGAATCACCATGTTGTTAGGTCTGCTTGGACTCCATAGGTGTCTTTGCAGGTTTGGACCCAAAAAATTCTTATTCTTCTAGAAGGTTGAGTGTGTACTTACTTTGAGAAATAGAAATGCCCGCGAAGCTCGCGGTTTCAATACCTAAGAAACACTCAATTTTCCAAGGTCTTTAACGGTGAAGCGCGATGCAAAACATCTTTCACTTGCTGAATTAGCTGATCATCAGGACTTGCTGCTATTATATCATCTACATAGACCAACCAACAAGGCAATAAAAGACCGTCCTGACCCATTGGAGAACACACTGTGATCATTCTTTGACTGAACAAATCCTTGTGTTTCTAGAGACTCAGTCAACTTGCAATTCCACACGCCTATTGGCTTGTTTTAGACCATATAAGGATTTTGTTAATCTGTAAACTTGATTTGGTTTTTGTGTTGCCAATCCGGGAGGCAACTGCATATATACTTCTTCATGTAGATCACCATGTAAGAAAGTTGTATTGATATCCATCTGGTGAAGATGCCAATTATTAGCTGCTGTTGCTGCCAGCAAAGCCCTGACTGTGGTAATTTTGACACTAGGTGAAAAAGTCTCTTGATACTGAATACAATATGTCTGAGTGTAACCTTTTGCCACCAATCTAGATTTGTATCTCTACACTGAACCATCAGGATTGTACTTGTTAAGTAAATTTATGCTTTGGTTTTATGTTGATTAATTTTAAAATGTCCCCTTGTGATTCAAAGCGTTTATCTGTGTCATTATTTGATATACTGAGTTACTAACCGGCCATTAAGCTATTGCTTACATATATGGCCATTACCTTATTTTTATTGTGTTATAGGTTTTAATTTAATTATTGTTTTTAAATAAAGTCTGATGGACCTGCATGCTCTTGATCTAGTTATTTGTTCCGCCCATTAGCCCTTCTTATTTAATCTGCTAGTTAATTGCTCAATCGGACCTAAGTTGTCACGTTTTTAGTTGTCACATACATCGAATTCGGGTAAAATTGCAATTTTAGTCCTGTAAGTTGTCACGTTTTTAGTTTTAGTCTGTTTTTACTCCGATCACAATTTTAGTCCTATAAGTAGGCATTTGTTTTGCAATTTGGTCTGTCTTGCCGGAATCTACCGACGGGGAACAAATTCCGGCCAAAATCGCCGACATAGAAATTACAACATGCCATTTCAACCATTTTTGTCCGCGTAAGAAAATTTTGAAGCGAATTTTGGGTTATTTGGTTGAATTATACGATATTACATCCCCTATTGTTTATACAACGAAGATGCGATTGTGTTGCATGTGTTGCACAATTGAGTAACGGTATGACCGTTTTTAGCCCTACATTCGATTATCTATACGAGCTCTAGAAAAGAGATGATATATAAATGTACGCTCGAGTGACAATCTGTCAGATTTGTTCACTAAGATTATTACTCCGTCTATTTTGGAAAAAAATCGTTTTAGTGTCTT
Source organism: Gentiana straminea (assembly GCA_036785695.1). Lineage (NCBI taxonomy): Eukaryota > Viridiplantae > Streptophyta > Magnoliopsida > Gentianales > Gentianaceae > Gentiana > Gentiana straminea. The sequence goes on from JAVUPR010000111.1 coordinate 2,561,089, forward strand.
TGGAATTCGTATATTTGAAAGACGTTTGTCGTTAAGAAAAGCAACAACTTCAAAACTATTTGGTCCTAAAGATCAATGACTGTAAATTTTTTTCCCTTTAAATAAGTCATTTCTCATAGGGTTTTCTTAGTTAAATATTCTTAACGAGGCAGTCAATGCAACATATAGAACACATTTTGCATGAACAATTTACCTTGTCTAGATTTTTCCCACTGGGTTTCCTAACAAAGTTTATAGTACATGACATATACGTTATGCAACTCAGATCGTGGGAGAAAATCATTCATCCATTTATTGATTGAGATATTGTCTACTCTCACTTGATAAAAGAAAATCATCCAACTATATTGTATGAAGACAATGCCTCTTGCACGTCTCAATTGAATTGAGCTATATTTATGGGGATAGAACATAACATATTTCGGCTAATTTATTCTTTACACATGATTTGTAAAAGAGTGGAGAGATTAATGTACGACGATCCGATCAACCGACAACTGCGAATTATTTACCAAGGCATTGCCGACTGCAACATTTAAAATACTAGTGAAGAGAATTGAGATGCGACGTTTGAGAAATCCAAATTTATGCTTTGTTTAGGGGATCGGAGTAAATCAAATACAGATAACTATGTACTCTTTTCCTTAACTAGATTCTTTCCCACTAAGTTTTTTCTTAGTAAGGTTTTAATGAGTTATATCATCTCTGTTGTATGTTGAATAATATATTTTCAAAAGGGAGTGTTATAAAATAATATCATTGATTTACGTAGATTTTTATTCATTTCAATGATTGTGTTCACACAGTAATCTCTACGGTAAATACCATTATGCCTTTGGAATTTCATTGTAATTTTATTAGTTTTATAACAAAATTAATTTTTTTGTGACAACTAAACACGTGCTGGCTTAACAAAGTAGTTTGGATCTAATGAAATGTGACTTGAGAATGCCTTAGGAGGTCACTGATGATTCTCCTCTGAGGCTGTTAGAGATAATGATAAGATTGATCAGTTGTTAGAAAATTATGTTTGAATATGAATTATGTTAGGATATATTATTTGGTTTAGATAACTTTATATGTATCATCTATTAGTCTATAAATATTGTATCTCTGTTCATTATTATTACAAGATCCATTCATTGCGAGTCAATCTCTATGTTCTTTGCGTTACCATGGGATTGCGGAGCGTGTTAGAGATAATGACAAGATTGTGTTGTTTAGAAAATTATGTTTGAATATAAATTATGTTAGGATATATTATTTGGTTTAGATAAACTTATATCTATCATCTATTAGTCTATAAATATAATATCTCTGTTTATTATTATTATCAATGCAATCACTTTTCTATTTCTCTATTAGGGGCGCCATGTTGAAAGAGCTATTGGGTAGGTCTTACCTTTGACCCAATTCCGAATTAGTTGGGACCAGTTGGTTCCGGATATCAGGAGTTTTAGGCAGAAGAAAAAAAAAAAAAAAAAAAAAAAAAAACAAACAAACAAAAAAAAAAAACGTGGTAGCTTAATATATTTAAGGAAGGAAAAATCAAAGTCAAAGGTAGATTTCCCTTCTAGAAATTCTGGGTCGATGTAAAGCAGGAAAGATAATTCAACGATGTAAGAAATTAGTCCTTCTAGAAAAGGAAAAAAAAATAAAAAAGAAAGAGGCGCGTAGAGTTTCACTATATAAGCTGGTTGGCCTTCAACCTTTTGTTTCATTAATTCACTTCTTCAACGTTTCTTACATTTATTAACAGAAACCCTTATAATTATAAAGGAAACCAGATATCCATCCAGGAATTATTTACTATCTTCAATGGCTCCCACAAAAGTGTATATCATGTATGCCTATAATATATACTGTATATGTTTAGTTATTGGTTTGTTAATTTCAATCCTGCAATTAATGCAGACTTTTTAATTTCTGACCGCACTTAGCTTGTTAATCTTCTGTTTTGGAATCTAATTACTGTACGTTCGAATTTTGATTCGTTTTCAGTTACTACTCTATGTATGGACATATTGAGAGACTTGCACAAGAAATTAAGAAAGGAGCCGACACCGTCGAAGGAGTTGAGGCTACATTATGGCAGGTGCCCGAGACCCTTCCCGAAGAAGTTCTTCAGAAAATGGGCGCTCCCAAAAAGAGTGATGTGCCCGTGATCGGGATTGACCAGCTTCCGAGAGGCCGACACATTCATTTTTGGCTTCCCTACAAGATTTGGCATGATGCCTGCCCAGTTCAAAGCATTCTTTGATGCAACCGGAGGTCTATGGCAGCAAGGGAAGTTAGTTGGGAAAGGTGCGGGAATTTTTTATTCCACAGGAAGTCAGGGCGGTGGTCAAGAGACTACAGCGTGAGCACTCAAAACCGTTCCTTTTGTGATATAACATTATTTTCTTTTATCTAATATATATGTGATATAAGGTTGTCTAACATTTTCATGTCTTGCTACACAACATCCAACTACAACCATACCCATTGAAGTGTCCAATTCCATTGAATCTAGTAACAAGAGACATGCCATACAAGCTGAGTTTGATGCTCTCCCATATAACCGCCCTTGGGATCTCATGTCATATGATCCATATATCCTATAACGTTGTGGCTCCAAATGGGTGTTTAAAACAAAATACAAACAAGATGGTTCCTTGGACTTCTACGATAGCCTGTCTAATGGACAAATATTTCATCAGCATCTCAGAGAGGATTACTATTAAACTTTCAGCCTAGTGGTAAAACCCACCACTGATCATAGATCATAACCCTTGCAACTATCTATGAGTGGTCCCTCCGACAACTTCATGTTAACAATGCATTCCTGTAGGGATCTTTCAATGAAACAGTGTACTCTCTCCGTCCCATTTTATTTGTCTCATTTGACTTTACACACAGATTAAGAAAATTTTAGTTAATGCTTTGAATCTAATTAAATGATCCAATATTTTTACATTTATGGCATTCAAGAGGTTATTGCAGCATTTAATGCTTCACATTTTTAGTGTAAATAATGTAAAGAGGAACGATATTTGAAGAAATTCGACAACTAATGCATAAAGTTGACTATTTTGGGACAAACCAAAAAGGAAACGTGGACAAATAAAATTGGACGGAGGGAGTATATGCAACAACCTTAAGGTTTTAAAGACACGAGTCATCCTCATCATGTGACCAGATTACGAACGGCGAATAATGGACTTAAACAACCACCACCCCTCGTGCATAGTATTCTAAACTTGGCATTTTCCACTCACTTGTGAGGAAATCTACGCGAGAACGCAGCGGAATTTAAAATTGTATTTCTTTTCAACCCAGATCGACTTTTTTAAGCAATAAACAAATAAGTAGAAGATGGTGATTACCTTGCTTGATCTAAAAGATCGACGCTTTGACCGTCTAAGGAAAGTAGTGATGCACGAAGGCGCCCAAGTGTTCGGCCTCTACCGGTGATCCACACGAATAGCTCGCCGGAATCCCATCATGGATTACTATCAGAAAAACTCGGTTGCTAGACCGACTTTTTCTCTCTCTCAAAAACTCTCTCCAAGAAGCTCTCTATTTTTTTACGAGGACTATTAGCTCCTCGAATTGTGAAGATCGAAAGAGCTAGCCATGCCTCCCTTAAATAGGGTGTTGGGGCGCCTCATTCATATCCCAATCTGATTGGGAGAACCTTCCTAGTAGATTAGGAGAAAGAAAACATTTTCCTAATAAAATAATGAAAATATATTTAATTGATTTATCTCATTTAATATTCAGTATCTTATATTAGATATTTCAAATATATTGTCAATATCTTATATTGACTATATTTATCTTATTACCAAAAATCTATTTTTTTGTTCAAAATCAATTAATATCTAATATTAATATATGGTAATTTCATTAATTAAATTGCACAAACCAAATGTATCTAATACATATGGCGCCCCTTCCCCCACTAATTTGGGAATTGAGATTTTCTTTAATTAATATAAAACCATGATTAATTAATTCACAAAATACATGTTTATCATATATTTATATATATATATATTCGAAACATATATACATCTTATGTATATTTAATTAATCAACATAATTAATATCTTGTATTATATTTATTCATAATAAATAAATACCACCATATTAATTTACCACTATAACCCTTATAGTATGAGACAAATTCTTTCCTTTTTTGGTTGTCAACTATTACCACATTTTAATCCGGCTTGATGTTCTTATGTGTGTGACCCGATAGGCTTCTGAATATGTTGGCCGTAGGCATAAAGTGCAAATTACGAAAATGCCCTTCACACCTAACGATCACGGGATAGCATCTAGCAACACACCGTGACCCTCAATCATCGGAAGAGTCAAATGCAATGACAACTACCTTTCATGTGAAACAGTTACCGTGTAAATAGAATCCTATCGCTGTATTAATATCCATACGGTCGTACGTTGAGTGTCAAATATCAACGACCGTATCTTATAATCTGGATATCATGCTCTCTCAAAGTAACTCATTTACTTCCACTTTGCACAGATTCATGAGAGTATGACATTCCTTATAAGAAGGCCCTTTCGGATATTCACCCCTACTGATAGGGTACGCGATTTCCGGACGACCAAACACGTATACTCCGCATGCCTCAATATCACACTCAATCACTACCGCATGATCGCCCCGTGGCTAGGAGGAGCCTCAATAGTGTCAAAGCATGACAATCCACACCATGATGCCATGTAGACTCCGGTCCTAAGGATAATTACACAAACGTCACATAGTGTGACACTTAACAGTGTAAGTGGGTAAGTCTAACGTATGCATTCTCTAATACACGTCCACGTACAGTCCAAGTGTCTCTACACTTCGATAGACGAGATCTATCTCTGCCCTTAAGGACAGAAGACATCTAATACGTGCTAGCATGTTTGTACTATCAATGCCCGGTTTAATAGTACATTAGCCTAGAGACATTTAGGTATCAAAATTATTAAAGTGGTTAGAGATCTCATCAACCATAATCGCCTATCATGGTTTCTCTATCACGGTTTAATACTAAGGACGTTATCATATAACAATTCATAATTGGTTCATTAAAAGAACAAATATATAATAACAGAAAAGCCATTTATCACATGTATAGACATAAAAAATTAGTAGAAATGATCTGACAAGGTCGGATCCTGTCCAACCCGATTGGGTTTTGGACACTATTTCAACAATCTCCCACTTGGCCTAAAACCAATCACTCGCACACACAAGACCAATTTTAAACACAAGAATCTCATTCAATACTCGCAACCAGCCTTAGCCGTGAATGGATCGCTATCCGTGGGGACTCAGACTATCTTCATACCATGCTTCAAATGACCAAGTCAAAAGGAACCGCCTCAACACACATGAATCTCTGACGAGACCTTGGTCCTTGCCTAAGCAATGAATCCACTTACTATATCAGCTATATAGAAAAGGTGGAAGAACCACACAAGGTTCATGAATGAACCTTCTAGATCAATGTTCTGCTCCCGCTACGCCTCCAAGGCACTATTGTGTTATGGCCTAGTCGTAGAATCTCCAGTGACTTCTAGCTAACAACATTTCCAGCCCATTGGATCATTCAATCTAAGTGATTGCAAACCCAGACTGTAGCTCCCACTCGCCTTCATAAGACTCAGGATACACTTCTGTATATCTATATTTAACCGATTCCAAGTTTCGATAAACTAGGAAACCCATATTAACTTGTTTAAGGATATTCTCGACATTCACCAGATTTACTTTCATACTTTCTAATAATTCTTCATGGACTATGAGCATCTGGCATTACTTTTATTATGGTTCTTATCGCAGTAGCAAAGGAAACATTCCATAAGCGTCATCTTTAACCTTATCTTTAGAACTAACATCCTAACATAGATAGATCTTGAGCACACCGGCTAGCAGTATCCCCTGTCGCGATCTATGCTAAACTCTTTTAGCATCACATCTATATAGGTAAACTATAAACTAACAGCAGTTCAACCTATCACTATAGATTCTTATTTCAAAAATAAGAACTGCTAATCCAAGTGCTTTCGTAAAGACTTTGAACTACCAAAAATTAATTTGACTGTGATAGGGGTGATAATTCTCGAGAGAGATATCCAATACCTTACTCAAAAATCGTAACACACTCCCACTATCCCTCTTGCACATTGGGCATATCCCATCTTTTGACTAAATCAAACTCCTTTGATTATCAAACAAAGAAATTGTCTAGAGAAACTTGTTTAAGTCCACAAATGGATCTCGTGGGCTCTCATATCATATTATCATCTATGAACATCGAGCTGTTTGCCCAACGTCTTCAACACTATCATATAGCCGTTATACGAAGTTTTAACAAGCATAGTCTAAATAGAACTGGGCTCAGATGGCAGCATAAAGATAATTACAAGGTTTACAACCCGTACCCTTCAGCCGTCACTATAGCCTTATGGTAATCATATTACTATCCATGTCAGCCTCTCAGGGTCATTCCCTCTAGGTAAGACAGACAAGGTTCACAACCTGGTTGTCACTGTTGGAATTTAATTCAGATATTATGGCTCCTGGCCATATCTCTCAATCTTGCCTTTCAAACAATCCTTCATAATTCGTGAGATATTCATTCTTCAAGATGAACATACCAGTAGCCTTTTCAGGTTTGAGGTTATCCACAGACTTATAGAGCATTTGTGTGCACAGAGCAGTATTCTACACCTCATCGGTATGTGGCGTCTGCTCACGTTCCTATGGTTGAATCTTTCCTAGTGGCTCTCAAACTCTTTTGAGATCTCACTTACTCCCACTATCTCTTTTAGAAGAAATACCTCCTCTAGAAGACAGTATGTTTGGAGACAAACATTAATGTTCTGCGGGAAAGTGGACAATATCTAGCGTACTTGCCAAGACATTCCACAAAGTTGCGTATGTCGTACTGGGCTCCAAGCCTTTCTAACTTTGTCTGTGAAAACTTCAAATCATTGGTTAAGATCGATTCGACATTATCCCCTTCCACATCTAATATGGAATTTATTCAACCCTTTTCTTTGGAGCTTGGTTAAGTAAGTGTTTTATATAAGGGCACTATCCCGAAACAGGTTAGGGGTAATTCGTATGGCTTACATCACACCTTTATCATATAAAGTGTTGTTTCCATTTTAGGAACACAATCTAACTGCGTATCCAAAAGATGGTATCCTACAAGGGAGAATCTTATTCCTTTTCTGACAGCTTCTGAAACACCCTTCAAGGATTAATTACTTCAATCCAATTGAAGATTAACTCCTAAGTAGCTCATCAATCTCATATTCATACTAGCTCGAACTTTTCGGGCTTTCCGAATTGTTGTACTTCACTTAAGAACATTCAACTATTTCTAAAAATAGTCATAGAGATTAATAAACAATTATTTGTGACATCAATTGTTATGAGCCAACAAACATTGGTATGTTTAGGCTTTTAGACAACTTTCTAGATCTTATAACCTTTTCATAAAAGGGTATTTTAGTCATCTTTAGATAAGATACTGATTACCCACATGATTCATAATCACGTGGTTCAGACATCATCAGAATGACATCTGATCACACGATTTCCCTCCATAGAGACTATGTCTAGAACAACCACAAATTTTAAGGATAACAGCCCCACAAATACTTAGTTGAGATTTCATCACCTATATCAACTATATAGTGACACCAATCTAGTATGTTAGATTCAGTGACCGTTCAACCTTATCGGAACAACATTTATTCCCTACAATTGAATATGTCTACTAAATCCTAACAATTAACTGAACTCGTGTTCTTCATAAGAACCGGAACACAATAACATATATTTAGTTCATTTATCAGTTTACTAGACACAAAATACAAAACTGAAAAATGTCGCAACATTTGCTTCACTTTTCGTATCTTGGCATATTCTAATCTTTCTAATTTAATCACACTCGTAAGATATAATATATCTAAGAGTTGACTTGAACTTAGATATATTTATCTCAACATTTTTGTCTAGAATAGAGACTTCGATAAGTTCTCTTACTTAAGCACTTGCCATATCTTTCCTTTTTATTCCTTTAAGCACTTGTAAATATTTCTCAATTTAGTCTTCATAAGGCTTAAGAGAAATCACAAGAGCCGTGTCTTCAATTTCCTTTCTTAAAGAAAATCTAAAGTTTATTAAGTAGTTTATTTAACCTTTTGAATCATATTCAAAACATGAATCATTTAATTAATTTTAAGCAATGATAGAATTAAGTCGATACTTAATTCTTACAATTTTGAAAACAACTTTTCCAAAAATTCGATGTGGTCACTCTTATCCAACATTTGAATTAATTGTCATCGTATGACAGAATGATCATCTTGGATCGTATCCAATATATGATTAATTCATTGAAACTTATTTCAAATGATTTAATCATATCATGAGCTTCCATTTTCATTAATTATTAAAGCCTTGGAGCACTCCATAAAATATGTGGTCTCATTGTCTCTAACTACTATAACGGGATTGCTCGTGTCATTGCTTATTTTAAGAAGATTTTTATATTACTTAACCAAATTTGGTTTTACTAATCGAGAATAAAAACTTAAATATAAAAGTTTGCTAAAAACTACAACATAAAAATAAAGATAAAAGAGTGTTGTTGTTTATACACGCAAAATCAAAAATGGTCTTTGGTTTATGATTTTGCTCCCACTAGCCAACTACTCACATTTGACTTTCAAGAATTTTTCAAAAATTCTTTAGTGGCCAAGATCCCATCTTGTTACCCTGGTTCCCGACGAGGGCCAATCAACCGGAATAATTCAAAAGGTAGGTAACACATTACCAATCACATCTCTGTGTGACTCTTGGTGGTTGACTAGTCAACTCTTTGACAATCACATCTTATTCGATAGTCAACCCCTTGTCTCTAAATCCAGACGGTCCTGACGTGGGTCAATCACCGTAAGATTCTTAGTCGAGTCTTAACCCAAATATTCATGAGATCTCATAACGATCATATCTCGATAACGGCGATATACCCGAGGTAGGTCAAATCCCGATGAGGGCCGATCAGTTGGATCCGAACAAGGGCTCTTCACCGTTATTATAATATTGGGAGACAAATATAACTCGATTTTGGTTGTGGGAGTAATTTTAAATTAATTCACTTAATTAATTTTGAATTAATTCACTTAATTAATAGATTACGGTCTCATCAAATATATCTATCTCTATAGACATACATCCTACACATTCATCTAGATCGTGCCTAGTTATGCATCTATCGTATCATATAAAATAAATACAAGCATAAAATAAATAAATGCGTAAAGTAACCGGTGTGATCATGGATTTTTCCTAGGCGCGGTTTCGAATACAAACAGACGAAACCGCGGTCACAATCTAAAGGTAGCTGCAACCGCCAATAGGATCTTTAATGCTCCATTCTCCAATGGGATCTTTATTTTCGTCTTTCTTTGGTCTTCACCCCTTTCGGATATTCACCCCTACTGATAGGGTACGCGATTTCCGGACGACCAAACACGTATACTCCGCATGCCTCAATATCAAACCCAATCACTACCGCATGATCGCCTCATGGCTAGGGGAAGCCTCAATAGTGTCAAAGCATGACAATCCACACCGTGATTCCATGTTGACTCCGGTCCTAAGGATAATTACACAACCGTCACATAGTGTGACACTTAACAGTGTAAGTGGGTCAGTCGAACGTACGCATTCTCTAATACACGTCCATGTACAGTCCAAGTGTCTCTACATTTCGATAGACAAGATCTATCCCCGCCCTTAAAGAGAAAGACATCTAATACGTGCTAGCATGTTTGTACTATCAATGCCATGTTTAATAGTACATAAGCCTAGAGACATTTAAGTATCAAACTTATTAAAGTGATTAGAGACCTCATCAACCATAATCGCCTATCATGGTTTCTCTGTCAGAGTTTAATACTAAGGACGTTATCATATAACAATTCATAATTGGTTCTTTAAAAGAACACATATATAATAACCGAAAAGCCATTTATCATATGTATAAACATAAAGAAATAGTAGAAATGACCCGACCCGGTCGGACCGGTCCAACCCGATTGGGTTTAGGACACTATTTCAACATCACTCAGGGTTTTCGTAACTCTCAAGCAGATCCCTCACTTTTTATTTATCATGGAGCATCTCGTATTGGCTATATGCTCGTATATGTTGATGATATCATCATTTATTTCAGTAGTTTGTTCGGCTCCTCTCTCAGCGTTTTTCTGTCAATGATCTTGACCATTTGACTTACTTTGTTGATATTTAGGAAGCAAAAACCCCACACGGTCTTCGATATTTGTTCATATTATTAGTAAACTCGAATCCTAGACGATCGAACATGCATAAATCCTACATAGGCTTAAATAATAGGGAAATGCTCTGTTGAGATCGGTGAATTTCACATACAACGAATTCGGGCTAAATTGTAATTTTAGTCCCGTAGGTTGTCACATTTTTAGTTTTAGTCTTGTTTTTACTCCAATCACAATTTTAGTCCTATAGGTAGGCACGTTTTTTGCAATTTTTGTCCTGTCTCGCCGGAATCGGATGATAGGGAACAATTTCCGGCCAAAATTTCTAACATAGCAATTACAACATGCCATTTCAAACTCTTTGTCCACGTAAGTAAATTTTGAAGCAAATTTTGGGTTATTTTGAGGAATTATACGATATTACATCCCCTATTGTTTTTACGATGACAATGTTGAATGTGTTGCACAAATGAGTACTGTATTATATATCGTATTTACATCCCTATTTTTAGCCCTACATTCGGTTATCTACATGAACTCTAGAAGATATTTGATATATAAAAGTAAGCTCTAGTGACAATTGATGACGTAGATCAAGTAATAATAAAATACTTGACCACCATAAACCAATACTAGCAAGAGGACTAGGTCCATTGTAGTATAGCTATAGCGAATCAAGGTCGATCCCACAGGGAACCAATTGTGGATCATTTATATACAAACAATTAATCATTCATGTCAAGGACACAAAGCGATCTACGACCAACAAAAGACAAGAAAAATAAAGGACTCAACTCGACACAACACATAAACAACGTAATTAACCTCCCCAATTATTATGTTATCGTTTGGATCTAGAGATTCTATATAATTAAGCTAGACTCGACAACTATTGATCCGATTTGTATCTCTTTTATAGTGGCTACGGGAGTCATCCCCTAAACTAGATCTAGCTCCGGGTAGGCCATCTAGATCACTATGCTACATTACGTGACTTCGCTTTTTAGGCCTCCATCTCATATAACTTGCACGCTTACAAAACTAGGGATGCCGATATTAACCGTATTCCTCACCTAAGCAACATTCCTGTGGTTAGGCGTACTTCCTAAGCGATCGCATCAGTCTCCGTCCCATTAACACTAACTTTTTAGGTATCATGTTAATCTACGATTTACGTATAACTAGATGTGCACAATTCCCTAATACGAACGAGATCTAGATCTCGCTGGAAGTCCCGGAAGATCAATTCATGAGCCGACCTAGGAGCCCTATATTGGTATTTTCTAATAATACGCTAATTAAAACAGACGAGCAACGTAGCCGTAGCCATACCTACTAAGATAAGAAATTCTAGGTGGACAATCACACCATAAAGACGTGGCTAGATTGACGCGGCGAAAACCTAAATCTTAGCGTTTCTCTATACGTAAAGGATAAAATAGAGATTCATAAAGCAATTATATAGATCTACTAAAAACACGGTTGTCGACCATACCAAAGTCATCTATAGATCACCGGATAACAGATCTGGGCGTGTGGATCCTTATATACAAGGAATCCCCACTGCCTCAAATCGTATCCTTAGATCTACATCGTTTGGTGAAGAACGAACAACCTCAAACGATAAACAATAATTGGGGGGACTTAATTACAAAGAACAAAGAACAACTAAATACAAGAACTCACATAATTACTGCTGAACTTGTATTAAAAACTGCTCTGAGAAAACTGAGGATTTTTATTATGAATTTTGTAAAAGTTGTATTTTAGTTGATGCAATGGAACAAATATATATAGGGTTGAAAAACCGACTTAAGATAAGCTTCAGCCGATTTAAATTACGTTTCCTAAATCCTAAAGGAGTCTAAAACGCGTCGAGATAACTCTATGTCGATCCTTTGATTTTAATGACCTCGCCCCCAGCGAGCCCTATCTTCGCTGCCAGCGAGTTCACCAATCTCTGATTGGCTCGCTGGCTTTTCTTGTTCCTTACTCCTCTTTTCGCGCTGATCCGATATTTATCTTCAATGCACTCCGAATTTTCTTCGATTTATCTTGAGATTTAATTCATCCATTTGTAATTATCCTCCAATTTATCTCAATCTACAAAAATAAACATTTATCCCAAAATAAATCATATTTAAATAATAAAAACGGATAAATACCAATTTATATTTTATAAATCACAAAACATTAAATAATCATTATACACATGTGATTTAACATAAAATATATATTATTTGGCTCGATTTAAGGATAATGTTGATGACTTTTACGGGTATAATTTGACCGTCATCAACAATCTACCAGATTTGTTCACAAAGATTATTTCTACATCTATTTTGGTAAAAAAATTGTTTTAGTGCTGGAATGCGTACATTTGAAAGACGTTTGTCGTCAAGAAAAACGACAACTTCAAAACTATTTTGATTATTTGGTCCTAAAGATCAACGACTGTACTTTTTTTCCTTTAAAAAAGTCATTTCCCATACGGTTTTCTTAGTTAAATGTTTTTAACGAGGCAGTCAAAAGAACACATAAAACACATATTGCAACAATTTACCTTGTCTAGATTTTATCCACAGGGTTTTCTAGCAAATTTTATAGTACACGACATATACGTTATCCAACTTTATTGTATGAAGACAATGCATCTTGCACATCTCAATTGAATTGAGCTACATTAATGGGGATAGAACAAAGCATATTTCAGCTAATTTATTATTTACTCATGATTTGTAAAAGAGTGGAGAGAATAATGTATAGCAGATCCAGCCAACCGACAATCTGGCAGAATTATTTACCAAGACATTGCCGACTGCTAATTTGAAAGACTAGTGATCAAGAGATTTTCTGAATGAATCTCTTGGCATATCATATCTGTTGGCATATCATATATGTTGTATGTTGAATAATAGATATCCAAAGAGAGTGTTATAAAATATTATCATTGATGGATTATCTATTATTCTGAATGATTTGTGTAGATTTTTATTCATTTAAATTAGTGTTATTTGTTTATAAGGACATGTTTTGACACTTAATTAGGCACTTAGGACACCCAAAAAAGATCATCGTTTATAAGGACATATTTTATCCAAGTTTCCTAATTTACCCTTCTATACAACTGAGCAATTGAATTCCAGGAGAAAAAAAAACCCAACGACTAGCTTCTTGGCATCCCTGCTTCTTCTCCCTCCCGGCTTCATTCCTTGAATTGTTTCCGACAAGACGTACGACTCAGTTTGATTTGCAGATCTATATAGTGAAGTGTATAGAAAGTGCAGAAATCGGAATTGGGTCCATTAGAAATTGGATTCGGGTCCACCGGAGAAAGTGGTTGCGACGGCGGTTCGCCGCAGGAGAAGCCGGAGGTGGCAGATAATTTTCCTTTAATTTATCATCTGTCAGATTTGATTAAGTTAAGATCTTCACCTCCACCAAAGTTCAAGTTCTTCAGAGATGCTGAAGAAAAGCTAATAAAAAGATTAGTTGTAGAATCTGACAGAAGAAGGGAAATCAAAGGTGGAGTTTCTGTTCAAGATTCTGGTTTCAAATCAACTGATAACAATTCAGAAGAAGAAAAGGGGGTTCTTCGATTTCTCCAATTCCATTGGACTTTCTTGATAATATTTTCTTTTCAAGCAAAAGGGTTCAATAATCATTCTTTTCAGTTGCAAAACTTCTGTTGGTCTTTTGTGTAATTAGACTTTTTGCTTTTGGTTTATGTTTAGCAACTTTGGGTTCTTCATTGGACTTGTGGTATCTAATTTTGGAAGCATCCCTGGGATGCTGTTCTAAATAAATTGTTGTAATTTTGTGCCTTTGGTAGCCTTTTGGACTATATGATCCCATTTCATTGGAAAAAAATGCTCAAAATACAGTGCCATCTTCTGATTTGATTGTTTTAATGTGTATTTCTGATGCCTTTGTTGAATACATGGCGATGTCACTGCATCATTGTTGGATCGATAATGCGTAGACACACTCTAGAAGGGGGTGAATAGAGTGTGTAGTAATTTTTTCCTTTTAAAAATTTATAGCACTTTAACTATTATTGCAGACAAAATATATGAGATAAAATCAGAGTTTATGAAATAATTAACACACTTAAAAATAATCTGAAAGCAGGACTTAAATCCAAGCTATATGTGTTAACTATTACACGTAGATCAAGTTTAATAAACAGTTTGATGTGAGCACTTAGCACAGATTAATACACTTGATTTAAGGTTCAGTTTCAAACCAATTCAGGATGTATATGTGAGTTTAAAAACAAACGCAGTCGAACGACAAAGTATTACCACAAAACTTGAAAATAACTCGGACTAAGATAAAGTGAAACACGGCAACTTGAATATGCGGTCAAAAAAAAGTTCGGGTTACGAAAAAAAGGTACACAAAGCAAGCTTAATGGTACTTATTACAAAGCAAATTACAAATATGCAAGTACAAATAATAAGTTCGGCTAATGTACTACAAGAGTGCGACGAGATTAAGTTTATAAAATTACCGGCTATGTTCGGACCTTCTAATTACAATTCGAATACCAAGAGAAGGCGGGGCGGATCGGTCAAGAACCAATGGGATAATCCAATTGAAACAAAAAGATTATCAGACTTGAGTCTTATACAGACAGACTACAAGTTCAGTTCACTAACACTATTGCCTATATTATGCAAATTTTAAATTTCATGGCCATTAGTGTGACAAAAATATTATAACACATAGATTGATATCATTATGAAAATTAATCAAATTATACATTAGCAACTGGGGCATTATTATACAACAACCACAATGTATTTCTGATGCCTTTGTTGAATACATCAGATATACGTTGATGGTGGGTTTGTGTATGATTTGGAATAAAATTGATGCGGTGATATTGATGTCACTGCATTTGCAGTTAGAGAATTGATGCAGTGACATCGATGTCACTGCATATACAATTTACAGAGTTTCTTTTTTGCAATTTGGGTGTTGATGTCACTGCATATACGAGTTTCATACAAAAATTGGTAACTTTGTAAAATAAGTGTGGTGTCATTCACATTAGGGTGAATAAATCCGAGTCGAGTCGATACTTTCTAGGCTTCGGACTTGAATCGACTAAAAAAGTTCGAGCTCGATTGAGCCATGAAAAGGCAACATCGAACTAGGCGGCTAAGTACTCGATATAGCTCGACGCGGCTCATAAGCTCGATTTCCCCGAAAAATCTTCCTAATTTCGGGACAAAAAGTTCAACAAAAACGTTGATGTCACCGCATATTTGATTGCCGATGTCATTACATAAATTGTTAATGTCATTCATATATGGTTCGATGTCACCGCATAAAATGTTGATTTCATTTGCATATCGATTGCCGATGTCACTGCATAAAATGTTGATATCACTGCATATATGATTGCTGATGTCACTGCATAAAATGAATTAAAGTGAAAGATTTGTTTTGATCGTAGTTTTATATCAAAAGATATAGCCATTTGAAGTCGATTTTATGAAGAAAATAAATAGATTTTATGAAATTAAGTCGGAAAAATATCAAATGTCATCACGGTGTTGGTTTATCATATGTCATTGCATCCCGATGATCACTTCATCTCGATGGTCTCTGCATCGCGGTGTCTCTGCATCGGGGGTGGCCACTGCATCGTGGTGTCACTTAAGCGCGATGTCTCTGCATATATGATTGCCGATGTCAGTGCAGATAAAATGTTGATGTCACTGTATATTTGATTGCCGATGTGACTACATAAATTGTTGATGTCATTCATATATGATTGTTGATGTCACTTTGCATAAAATGTTGATGTCACGCATATCCGATTGCCGATGTAAGCGCATAAATTGTTGAAGTCAAGCATATATGATTGCCGATGTCACTGCATAAAAATATGAATTAAGGTGAAAGATTTATATTGATCGTAGTTTTATATCAAAAGATATAGCCATTTGAAGTCGATTTTATGAAGAAAATAAATCGATTGTATGAAATTAAGTCGGAAAAATATCAAATGTCATCAAGGTGTTTCTTCATCAAATGTCACTGCATATTTGATTGCCGATGTCAGTGCAGATAAAATGTTGATGAAACTGCATATTTGATTGCCGATATGACTACATAAATTGTTGATGTCATTCATGTATAATTGTTGATGTCACTGCATAAAATGTCACTGCATAAAATGTTAATGTCATTGCATATCGATTGCCGATGTCACTTGCATGTATGATTACCGATGTCACTACATAAATTGTTGATGTCACGCATATATAATTTCCGATCTGGTGTATGTATTGTATTTATTTTGTATATCCCTCCTTTTTTATGAACAGAAAGGTTCAAATTTGATGGTGGGTTTGTGTATGATTTGGAATAAAATTGTTAGAGTGAGATTAATGTCACTGCATTTTTTTTTCTTAACGTTGTAGCTTATTACATTGTAAGTCTTTGTGTTTAGTTGTCATTTCTTTATTTACTTACTACCTCCGTCCCAAAATATAAGTTCATTTAGCTTTTTTGTTTTGTCCTACACTCTTTCCGTAGCACACGGTTTTTTGCCAGCTAGGAATTGATGCATTGACACTTCATTACAGAATTGATGCATTGACATTGATGTCACTGCATAAAATTTTAATGTCATTGCATATCTGATTGTCGATGTCACTATATAAATTATTGATGTCACGCATATATGATTGCCGATGTCACTGCATAAAATTTTCATGTCACTCCATATCTGATTGTTGATGTCACTACATAAATTGTTGATGTCACGCATATATGATTGCCGATGTCACTACATAAAATTTTCATGTCACTGCATATCTAATTGTCGATGTCACTGCATAAATTATTGATGTCACGCATATATGATTGCCGATGTCACTGCATAAAATGTTGATATCACGCATATATGATTGCCGATGTCACTGCATAAATTGTTGATGTCACGCATATATGATCGCCAATGTCACTGCATATATGATTGTCAATGTCACTGCATATATGATTGCCGATGTCAATGCATCGCGGTGTCTGCATCGGGGGTGGTCAATGCATCGCGGTGTCAATGGATTAGGGGTGGTCAATGAATCGCGGTGGTTAATGCATCACGATGTCGCCGCATCGCGGTTGTTAATGCATTCTTTGTGTCACTTCATCGCGGTGTCTGCGGCGGTGGTGGGGCAATGCATCGCGGTGGTGAATGCATCGGGACGGTCACTGCATCGCGGCTGTCAATGAATCGAGGTGGTCAATGCATCACGGTAGTCAATACATCGTGGGTGGTCACTACATCGCGGTGGTTACGGTATCGCGGTAGTCACTGCATCCCGATGATCAATGCATCGGGGTGGTTATACCATCGCAGTAGTAAAAAGAAAGAAAAAAAAAGGTTTTCAGCGCCTGCATTTGAGAAAAGAAAAAAAAAAAAAAAAAAAAAGATGAAGCAGCAAAACACAACAGCATCATTGTTTTTAAATTAAATATAAAAGGTAAATAAACATTGTAAATAAACGTTCAGGACATTCAGCATCCGTTCCGCCTCTTTCTTTTTCTTTTTCTTTTTTTTTTCCTTTATTAAGGGTATTTGGGTCTATCTACCTATTTTTTATCCTTATAACTAAGTGTTTGTTTTGGATGTCCTTTTTGCCTAATTAAGTCCAATATGCGTCCTTTTGAATAATTATCCCTTTAAATTATTGTGTTCACACCGTCATATCTACACATATTCCTTTGGAATTTCGTTGTAACTTTATTAGTTTAATAATAAATTAATTTATTTGTGACAAGTAAAAACGTGGTAGCTTAAATATATTTAAGGAAGGAAAAATCAAAGTCAAAGGTAGATTTCCCTTCTAGAAAGTCTGGGTCTATGTTGCACGGACACGGACACGGACACGGACACGCCGCACGACACGACACGGACACGGCGACACGGCTAATTGTAAAATTTAAGGACACGACACGGCCCCGACACGTTACATATAATATATATATATACACACACACATATATATGTATATACACACATATATACATCTATATAAGATATGTAATACTTAAACTCTATCAATATCTAAAATAGATATTTGTTATCTATACGGTGTAAAAAGTAAAAAGAAAATTATGATTTGACTTTCAAAATATTACAAATTAAGTGTAAAAACGATTGTCTATAACAAAAAAACATATAAACATAATACAGAGTAATCAAAATAGAAATTGTATATTTTCAGGTTTAATCAAAAAAACATTGAAAAAATTGTGTTCAGAGGTGTCGGGAGGTGTCGGCGCCGTGTCGGAGGTGTGTCGACAACGTGTCGGAGGTGTGTCGACAACGTGTCGGATATTAAAATTTTAAATAATATTAATTTAATCAGCCGACAACTTCTCTTCTTAATGGGAAGCTGCTTTATTTTTCCCCAATTAAAACTTCCAGACACTAACTCCCTTTATTTACAATTAAATCCAAGAAAATCCCTTTTATTTCTTCTTATATATACATATTTCGAATATATATATATAGTCATCACCTCAAGTCCATAATTATTATTAAACATAATATTTCGAATTTTACAAAATGACACGTCTGTCTTTTTCTAAAGTTCGGGATATTACACTTCCGACCGCGTTAAAATTTCAAATCTAAATATTAATGCACACACAGGTTGATTTTAATTCAGATTATTCATTTTCAAGATAGCTGATTCTATGGGTTCTGAACCAGAAAAATCATTTCATATGCAACTAATATAAAAATCATGAATGATTACGTATTCACTATTCCAACTAGTTGTCGATCATCTTATGAAAAACACTCCTATGGATAACCCTACTCTATGATTTTTTACCCTCCATTCCAAGCCGTAATGAAGAAGGATAATATCATTCATCTTCTTCAAAATCTAACCTTGACGCCATAGAAAGCCCCCCAACCTACGATCGAAGATCAGAACGGCGGACAATGACCAAGTGCGGAGCCATGGCTTGCTTGGGAGATTTCCTGCTCCAAAAGAAATATCAAATAGTGGTTTGTATTCGGCTCTTATCAAATCATGGAACTGCAGTTCATTTACCCTAATCAGTTTTATGAAAAACGTCTACTAGTTTGTTTTTGAGAAATCGGCAATTCATCTAGGGTTTTAGGGAGAGTCCCTTTGTGCTTTTATGGCTTTTTACTCGTTCTTCTCTGATTGAACGATTAGTGGGTAGCCTTGGATACTTTTCTTGTAGACACAGAGTTTAAGATCCATGTTCATGACCTCTCAACCCATCAAACAATCCGGCAGTGGTGAGGAACATTGCAATGGCGTTGGGCGGTGATGAGAGTATACCTCGCTATCATCTGATGTATGATTGCATCCCCTATTATGATTTATTTGATATGCTTTGGGATTAATTGGTTTATTTATGATGCATTTTTAACTGTACACTCACTACAATGTCAAGGGCAATTAGTCCGGAAATCTCGTCATTTTAGGTAAAATACTGCATATTTAATGGCCTATTTTTATCTTGTGAGAATTATGCACGGTATTTTTGTTTTTTTTTATTTGCATGATATAGATTTATTGTGATCCTGGAAAGAGAGGTGTAAAATCCTACATCTGTAAAATAGTAGAATACTCACCCCCATATAAGTGACAGACATAAAGGTCTTGTCAACTCGGGTTAGCCCTTTTAAACCAAGCGAGGACGGCGGTCTAAGTACTTAACCGGACCATTTATGATTCATTTAACGCTACCCGGCACAAGTCTAGGGCGTTACGAATGGTATCAGAACCGACTATCATATGGAACTATGCGCTGCACTGTACAAGAAGACGGTGTAAAGATGGCCTCTAGTTACCTCTGGTAGGGACGATCCGGGAACAGTCATGGCCGTCCTGGTGAGGACGCTAGTCCCTTATGGGGGGAGAATGTAAAGTTCCACATCGGGTGATTGTCGACAGACTCACGAAATCAGCCCATTTCTTGCCATGTAAGGTTGACATGCCTATTAAGAAGTTCACTCAGCTGTATTTGGATAATATAGTGAGACTCCATGGTGTGCCTTTATCTATTGTATCCGACGGGGATATCGATTTATAAGTCACTTCGGAAAGGTTTGCAAAAGGCTTTTGGAACTAGGACTGATTTGAGTACAGCCTTTCACCCGCAGACAGACGGTCAATCTGAGAGGACGATTCAAACTCTCGAGGACATGCTTAGAGCTTGTGTTCTTGAAGTAGGGGGATCATGGGATGATTACCTCTCAGTGGCAGAGTTCGCTTATAATATTGCATTGTTTAGTGTGAAAGTGAAAACAATGCATTAATTTTATATTGAAATATGAGAATGACTTATATTTTGGGACACCAAAAAAAAGTTAAAAAGACTTATATTGCGGGACGGAGGGAGTAGATTTTTATTCATTCAAATTATTGTGTTCACACCGTTATATCTACCGTAAATACCCCTTATTCCTTTGGACTTTCTTTGTAATTTTATTAGTTTTAAGACAAAATTAATTTATTTGTGACAAGTAAACACGTGCTAGCTTAACCAAGTAGTTTGACTCAAATGATAAATGACTTGAGAATGCCTAAGGAGTTCACCGGTTTGATTCTCCTCTGCGGCGTCATGTTGAATGAGAGCTTTTGAGTAAGAGTCGGTCCGTAGGCACGACCCGACCCGAACTCCGAACTAGTCGGACCGGTTATTCCAGATACAAAAGGCTTTAAGCGAAGGAAGAGAAAAAAAAACAAGAAAAAAAAACGTGGTGGCTTAATATATTTGCCAAGTAAAGTGACTTAAACTCTACATCCGGTGGAACCAATCGAAGACTCATTTGTGTGATGGACGGCGAGAGGTGTATTCAATTATGTGCATCGGTAGGGTGGAGTCTGCGAGGCTTCGTCGGCGGGGTAAGCGATGAGAGATAAATTTATGATCATTATTACGACATTTTACCCCAATATTGATACCATTTTGAGCATTATTGTATCAAATCAAGTCAAAATTACTAAGTTTTATTCAAATGTATAAGTAGTAGTTATTATATAAGTTATCGTATTTTTATAAGTTTTTTATTAGTTTTTGTACCGGTTTAGTAACCGGAGTGTCGTGTCGGATTTACGTTTGGTATTTTGGTGGTTCATTGCGGGATTATACATTGACTAAGATTCCACGTAACGACATGTTTTGAGTCTAAAAGATGTGTTTAGAGGATTAGAAGAAGATGCCACAAGCTTACGAGTTCAAATGGATCAAATTATCTTACATACTTAAAACCAAAACCTGTTTCGACGGATATTTGACCCAGCTTAGAGGCATTTTCAGGGGATGACTTCTTAATGAAAGTTGTAGATCTTCACATAAGCTTTCCAACGCACTTTGAATTACGTCAATTGGAGTTCTACAACTCAAGTTATGGTCAATTGACTAATCAATTCGGATTAGTAGAAATCCCGAAATATCTTCGTAATACGAATGGCTCATCAAAACGACATTTTCTGAAGAAGTTTCCTTAATAAAAGTTGTATATCTTCAAGAACGCTTTCCAATGGATTTTGAATCAAGTCAATCGGACTTCTACAACTCAAATGGTGGTCAAGTGGCTAATTGATTCAATTTCGTAAAAATCCCGAAATAGCTTCGGAGGAACACGAGGTAATCAAGAAGGCGTTTTCTGGAGAAGAGTCCTTCATGAAAGTTGTAGAGTTTCTCGAGATCTTAATTTTGGCATTTCATTTGCAATGTTTGGAGTTCGGGAGATTAAGTTATGATTTTTAGAAGTTAATTATGTAATTATATATAATTTATATCACCGGTAACATGCAGAACATGGAGTAATCATTAGTAATGATGGATACCGGATCGATCCGGCACCCATTCCGGACCGATCCGGGAAGGGGAAATTGCCTATATATATGGATCCATCAGCTTTGCAATCGGGTGTACCTAAAATATATATATATATACCATATACTATATATATATATCTCTTTCTCCCTTTTTATTTTGTAGTTTGTAAATCGGCCTTATGCCGAAATAAATTCAGTAGTAGTAGTACGGTAGTAATACTCGGGAAATTCCCGGAAGATCGGTGTTGCTGAAGTCGTTGTAATGCCCGGAAAAAAGATGATTTCTGAGTCAGCGCGCGCGGTTGTAATCGGGTAATTTTCTATAGTATTTATGTTTATGTTTTCTTTGTTATTTTCATCTTTTTATCTTTTATAATGTTATTAGGCTAGATCTAATAACTAGCCAAAGTTATGTAATCGTTTTAATTCGATCTTTTCGTTAAAGAAATGTTGTTAAGTTAAAATGATTAAAATTGAGTTAATTGAATCTTTTTCTATTTTGATCGTATTCGTATTGACATATTTAATCGATCTGAGGAATTCATAATCTAATTATGAATTGACGCCTCGTAGTTAGGATATGAGATAAAAAAAATAGAAAAACCGGAGGGTAAAATTGGCCGTGTGAATAACGTGACAACGGAATCCTATTTCCAACCCGGGGGTAGATTTGTTTTGGGAGAAATGAATCTTATTATAATTTGTACTCGAGATCGTAATAATGTTAAATCATCAGTTTAATTGAAACTTAAACCGGAAAGTTGAATCGTCCGGCTTTGACAACCGGAGCCTTTTAAATAAAATTGACCGTTTGACGAACGGAGTGACTCCTTTTTATCTAAAGGTAGATTTGTACTCGGGACCTGTTCAGAAAAACCGTAACAGTTGTGGACCTTGGACTGATGCAATGGACTTATGACAATTTCATACGCTCGTGTGAGGAGGAGTTGTCTAGCTTAGGAGTACACCGATTCATATATAATTTACACCTTGAATAAAGGAAGATCTGTCTCATTTATTTCTACTAAAAGATATTGATTCAGTAAAGTATTCTTGGCTAGATCCAAAAATATATATATTATCTATTTTTATACATATATATTATATTTACTGTTTTACTAACATCTAACTAATCTAACTATCTAACTCGAGGAAACTGATAAAACTGCGACTTAGATCGAGTTAATAATAGCTTCTTGGTGTTTAACCCCACTTAAAAGAATTACCATGTTTTCCCTGAGGAATACGACCTGACTCACCAGACTAGCACTACAATTTGACCCGGTACACTGCCGGTTAGGATCTGTATAGCCTAGGTAATGTCCGTCAGCTTTCTGGCGCCGTTTCCAAGTTTAGGTTTAGGTCTGTCAGCATTTTGGCGCCGTTGCCGGGGAAAACGTCGCTAATTTCTTTCTTTGTGTCTAGGGTTACTACTTGTATTAGCTCAAAATTCTCGAGGATAAGTCAACACTCTTCTTATCACATTTCTATTTTTATTTTCCGTTGGTATCTACCTTCTTTTAGTTACCAATTTTCTTCTTCTACCAAATTCGAGTTATTTTCTATTTTCGATAGTAGAAAGTAAACATGGTCATAACAGCCGAGGATAAGTCAATACATTTCTCAATCTCATTTGTATTTTTATTTTCATTGGTACCTACCTATTTGGTAAGATATCAATTTTTTTATAAAAATACTCGATAAATACCGAGTGGCTTCGGTAATTACCGAGAGAGAGAGAGAGAGAAAAAAAAAAACCGAAAAAAAAAAAAAAAAAAAAAAAAAAACTACTCGGTAAATATCGAGTGGATTCGGTAATTACCGAGGAGAAAAAAAATGTGGTTTTTTTATCGATTTTGTGTTATTTTCTATTCGATATTTTCGATTCCACAAGAATTGTCAAATCGAGTTACGAAAATGGTCGAAACCGTTGGTAAAACACCTGAACAAGGGATTGCTCATGCTCAAGTGCATGGCCAAAATCTTAATCGAATTTACCTCAACCTAATAAACGAGAATCGAATAATAGAAATAATCAGAATCGGAATAAGCATAATCGTAATAATCGAAACCAGCCTAACCCGAGACCTATATGTGATCAGACCGTAAGAAGGTACCAGATTAATAATCCAATTCGTTTACCCAATAAAGGAGCAAATAATTTCGAAATAAAATCTCATCTTTTTGGTTTAATTGACACAAGAGCCCAATTTCTAGGAGAGGATGATGAGGATCCACGTCATCACCTCTATCTTTTCGAAGAATTGTGTAATACAGCCAAAAGTCATGGTGCTCATTATGAATTAACGAGGATGTCTTTGTTTCCTTTTTCTTTAAAAGGAAGAGCACGAGATTGGTTTCTGTCACTTCCACATCATTCATTGACTAGTTGGGAGGATATTCAAACCGAGTTCTTAAAGCAGTATTTTACTCCTGGTAAAAAATTGGAATTAATAGTCGAAATTGCCAACTTTAGACAAGGATCTGAAGAAACGTTTGGGAATGCTTGGGAAGATTTAAAAAGCTATTAAGAGCTTGTCCCGATCATGGTTATTCCTTAGATATGCAAATCCAACTTTTACGTCGTAAATTAAGGAAAGACTCACGTGCGGATGTTGATCATGCATGTGGTGGTTCGTTAATGATGAGTGAAGCCCAAATAGTTTACGATGCTATTGAAAAGATTTCCAAAAATAACGAGAATGTGGGAAACCGGTTCTAGCACAAGAAAAGTAGCATTTGCGGGAGAATATACATCGAATACGGAAAATCTAGCACACTTGGAGAATTTGAGTAGGAAACTTGACGGCTTATTAGCTAGTAAAACTTTAAACTCAGAAAATATCTTACCAAATGAATACTCAAGTCATGATAATGTGTCATTAGGGATGGAAGAACCAGAAGGATATTCAAGGGAAAAGGTGAGTTTTTTACAACAGCATAGGAATTTGAACAACGCGTATTCAAACTCGTTTAATGCTATTAGAAGAGATCACCCTACTTTTCGTTGGTCTGAAACCCCTAGTAAGCAAGGACAACCACCGTATCCAATCCAATATAAGAATCCAAATCTAGGTTATCAAGGAGATACCACGAATCGAACCTACAATCATTACCTAGACCGTATCCACAATATACCACTCAAAGCATACCGGTCACCCAAAGTTCAACTCAACTTTGAAGGAGTTGATAAATGGGAGAAATTAATCGAAAATCGATGGGTATGATGTCAACTCAAGCTCAAAATATGGAAACCATGATGACTTCTATAGGTACGATCACTAAGGATATGAGTACGTTGAAAACATCTATAAGTGGACATGATACCGGAATGAGAATTGTAGAAGCTTCATTACGGAATTTGGAATATCATTTGAGTAGAGAAGAGGAACGTAAAAACAAGTAAACCTCTAGGAAAGCTGCCAAGTAATACCGAAAGAAACCCATATTCCTTTGGAATTTCGTTGTAATTTTATTAGTTTTATAATAAAATTAATTTATTTGTGACAAGTAAAAACGTGGTAGCTTAATATATTTAAGGAAGGAAAAATCAAAGTCAAAGGTAGATTTCCCTTCTAGAAAGTCTGGGTCGATGTCTAGCAGGAAAGATAATTAAACGATGTAAGAAATTAGTCCTTCTAGAAAAGAAAAAAGAAAAAAGAAAAAAGAAAAAAGAAAAAAGAAAAAAGAAAGAGGCGCGTAGAGTTTCACTATATAAGCAGGTTGGCCTTCAACCTTTTGTTTCATTAATTCACTTCTTCAACGCTTCTTACATTTATTAACAGAAACAGAACCCCTTATACAGTAATTATAATTATAAAGGAAACCAGATATCCATCCAGGAAATATTTACTATCTTCAATGGCTCCCACAAAAGTCTATATCATGTATGTAATTTTTTGTACCATTTTCTTCTTTTGAGTTCATTTTTCTTTTTCCTCTCGGAAACAGAGTCGCTTGGGCATGCCTATAATATATACTGTATATGTTTAGTTATTGGTTTGTTAATTTCAATCCTGCTATTAATGCAGACTTTTTAATTTCTGACCGCACTTAGCTTGTTAATCTTCTGTTTTGGAATCTAACTACTGTACGTTGGAATTTTGATTCGTTTTCAGTTACTACTCTATGTATGGACATATTGAGAGACTTGCCCAAGAAATTAAGAAAGGAGCCGACACTGTCGAAGGAGTTGAGGCTACATTATGGCAGTGCCCGAAACCCTTCCCGAAGAAGTTCTTCGAGAAAATGGGCGCTCCCAAAAAGAGTGATGTGCCCGTGATCGGGATTGACCGCCTTCCAGAGGCCGACACATTCATTTTTGGCTTCCCTACAAGATTTGGCATGATGCCAGCCCAGTTCAAAGCATTCTTTGATGCAACCGGAGGTCTATGGCAGCAAGGGAAGTTAGTTGGGAAAGGTGCAGGAATTTTCTATTCCACCGGAAGTCAGGGCGGTGGTCAAGAGACTACAGCGTGAGCACTCAAAACCGTTCCTTTTGTGATATAACATTATTTTCTTTTATCTAATATATATGTGATATAAGGTTGTCTAACATTTTCATGTACTTGTTTTACAGTTTGACGACTATCACACAATTCGCTAATCATGCAATGATTTACATTCCAATTGGATACACATCCGGAGCTGGAATGGTCAATTTAGATGTGGTGAAAGGTGGAAGCCCATATGGTGCTGGAACTATTGCCGGAAATGGAACCCTAGCCGCTAAAGGTCCAAATGATCTCGAATTGGAGACCGCTTTTCACCAAGGGAAATACACCGCCGGAATTGCCAAAAAGCTCAAAGGGACTGCTTAAGTTCACATAATGCATTATTTACTTTCTTTTGAGTCCACACACCATCCCTGTCGTCCATTTAGATTTCGTTGTTAAGTAGGTTTAATAAAATTTCAGTTTGTGTTGCTTTTTCTTAATTCCCGAGTTATTGCAAAAAGCTTGTAGCTGCTACTTAAACATCTCTTAATTAAGCAGCATGTATCAATGGATTATCATTTTAATTTAATGAAATTTCGCATCGTATAGTTTTTATTTGAACATTCTTATTATCCTCTGTGTCGTTTCAGAAACTTTGAAGTAGCCTCTTGTTTAAGCAAGTTCCTTCCTTCCTCAACAGGTGCATCCTTGTGAGTGTAAATTGCACTCACAAAGACGCACCTGCTGAGGAAGGAATGAACTTGCTTAAACAAGAGGCTACTTCAAAAGCAATAATGGGTGTCAAACCACCACAGATAAATTACTCGCTATTTATAACTTATATAGGGCGAGCATGATTGTCTCTAAAAGCAACGGTGAATTTTTCTTTTCTTTTCAAATCGTCAAAAGACCAAATTTTTGGAGTATATAATTAATCTAAAAAAGTAAAATAAATAATTCAGTTTAATTAATTTTTTCACCTTGATTTCCTCAACCAATCACAGATGCAAAGATGACTCGTTGCTTCTTTGATAAAAAGGTTATAGTTACCAACGCACGTCAAGTAATCAATATCTCTTATATTCAAAAATTAGTACACGGTGCACTCAGCAAGCTTCCTTCAGCACATATATGGTATAACGGTAACATCCTCTTCAAGCAAAGAATGGTACATGATCTACTTGCACTCAACAGACTTCCTTTAGCTACTGAAGCTCTGAAATATCTTTGAAATGCCCAACTTATCTGACAAATATGAGAAAATAGGTGCATCCAGAGCCTTGGTTAGGATGTCAGCAACTTGTTCTTTTGTGTTGACCGGTAGGAGCTTGAAAAGTCTAGACTTAACTTTGTCTCTTACAACAAGACAATCAATCTCAATACGTATTGTTCTCTCATGGAACTCATAGTTATGAGCAATGTTCCTAGCACTTGCATTATCACAAAAGAGTAAGGCAGGCAACTGAACAGGAATCGTTAGATCCTGGAAAATGTAAACCAGCCATTGAAGTTCATAAATTGCATTGGCCATAGCTCTATATTCTGCTTCTAAAGAGCTCCTTGCAATTGTTGCCTGCTTCTTAGCTTTCCAAGAGATAGGAGCATTCCCTAAAAACATCATGTATTATCATACTAAATTTCTGGTTTCAGGATAGCCATCCCAATCACTGTCCGTAAAACCTTTCAAAACAAGGTTATTCTCAGCTGGGAATATGATTCCTTGCCGAGGATTGGCTTTCAAATACCCGACCAGTCTGTGTGCTGCTTTCATGTGATTTTCAGTATGAGTGTCAAAAATTTGACTTAGCTGTTGAACTGCAAAAACAATGTCTAGTCCGGTAAAAGTGGGGTAGATCGGCTTACCCACCGGTGATCCGTATGCAATATTGTCTTCCAAAAATTGCGAATCACCATGTTGTTAGGTCTCGCTTGGACTCCATAGGTGTCTTTGCGGGTTTGGACCCAAAAAATTCTTATTCTTCTAGAAGGTTGAGTGTGTACTTACTTTGAGAAATAGAAATGCCCGCGAAGCTCGCGTTTCAATACCTAAGAAACACTCAATTTTCCAAGGTCTTTAACGGTGAAGCTGCCGATGCAAAACATCTTTCACTTGCTTTGAATTAGCCGATCATCGGGACTTCTTCGCTATTATATCATCTACATAGACCAACCAACAAGGCAATAAAAGACTGTCCTGACCCATTGGAGAACACACTGTGATCATTCTTTGACTGAACAAATCCTTGTGTTTCTAGAGACTCAGTCAACTTGCAATTCCACTGCCTATTGGCTTGTTTTAGACCATATAAGGATTTTGTTAATCTGTAAACTTGATTTGGTTTTTGTGTTGCCAATCCGGGAGGCAACTGCATATATACTTCTTCATGTAGATCACCATGTAAGAAAGTTGTATTGATATCCATCTGGTGAAGATGCCAATTATTAGCTGCTGTTGCTGCCAGCAAAGCCCTGACTGTGGTAATTTTGACACTAGGTGAAAAAGTCTCTTGATACTGAATACAATATGTCTGAGTGTAGCCTTTTGCCACCAATCTAGATTTGTATCTCTACACTGAACCATCAGGATTGTACTTGTTAAGTAAATTTATGCTTTGGTTTTATGTTGATTAATTTTAAAATGTCCCGTTGTGATTCAAAGCGTTTATCTGTGTCATTATTTGATATACTGAGTTACTAACCGGCCATTAAGCTATTGCTTACATATATGGCCATTACCTTATTTTTATTGTGTTATAGGTTTTAATTTAATTATTGTTTTTAAATAAAGTCTGATGGACCTGCATGCTCTTGATCTAGTTATTTGTTCCGCCCATTAGCCCTTCTTATTTAATCTGCTAGTTAATTGCTCAATCGGACCTAAGTTGTCACGTTTTTAGTTGTCACATACATCGAATTCGGGTAAAATTGCAATTTTAGTCCTGTAAGTTGTCACGTTTTTAGTTTTAGTCCTGTTTTTACTCCGATCACAATTTTAGTCCTATAAGTAGGCATTTGTTTTGCAATTTGGTCCTGTCTTGCCGGAATCTACTGACAGGGAACAAATTCCGGCCAAAATCGCTGACATAGAAATTACAACATGCCATTTCAACCATTTTTGTCCGCGTAAGAAAATTTTGAAGCGAATTTTGGGTTATTTGGTTGAATTATACGATATTACATCCCCTATTGTTTATACAACGAAGATGCTGATTGTGTTGCATGTGTTGCACAATTGAGTAACGGTATGACCGTTTTTAGCCCTACATTCGATTATCTATACGAGCTCTAGAAAAGAGATGATATATAAATGTACGCTCGAGTGACAATCTGTCAGATTTGTTCACTAAGATTATTCCTCCATCTATTTTGGAAAAAAATCGTTTTAGTGTTGGAATTCGTATATTTGAAAGACACGTTTGTCGTTAAGAAAACTTCAAAACTATTTGGTCCTAAAGATCAATGACTGTAATTTTTTTCCCTTTAAATAAGTCATTTCTCATAGGGTTTTCTTAGTTAAATATTCTTAACGAGGCAGTCAATGCAACATATAGAACACATTTTGCATGAACAATTTACCTTGTCTAGATTTTTCCCACTGGGTTTCCTAACAAAGTTTATAGTACATGACATATACGTTATGCAACTCAGATCGTGGGAGAAAATCATTCATCCATTTATTGATTGAGATATTGTCTACTCTCACTTGATAAAAGAAAATCATCCAACTATATTGTATGAAGACAATGCCTCTTGCACGTCTCAATTGAATTGAGCTATATTTATGGGGATAGAACATAACATATTTCAGCTAATTTATTCTTTACACATGATTTGTAAAAGAGTGGAGAGATTAATGTACAGCAGTCCAGTCAACCGACAATCTGGCAGAATTATAACTTATATAGGGCGAGCATGATTGTCTCCAAAAGCAACGGTGAATTTTTCTTTTCTTTTCAAATCGTCAAAAGACCAAATTTTTGGAGTATATAATTAATCTAAAAAAAGTAAAATAAATAATTCAGTTTAATTAATTATTTCCACCTTGATTTCCTCAACCAATCACAGATGCAAAGATGACTCGTTGATTCTTTGATAAAAATGTTATAGTTACCGACGCACGTCAAGTAATCAATATCTCTTATATTCGAAAATTAGTACACGGTCACTAATTATCACCTAACCAAAAGACACCCCTAAACACGGTCATTGGTGTTTTGTGTTCCTGTAACGGCCCGCTTCGGGATACCGAGTCCTTATCCGGAAATGAACATTCAGCATGTATAATAATAAATAAATCCAATATTATACGTAAGCCTCTACGTCGTCGTATCAAAATAAAGCAAACGGAAGCTAAATCACTATAAATGTTGCTAAGAATATATTACAAACCGACTAAAGATGGAAGGTTTATCTTACAACGACGAAACAAAAGAAACTTACAACATACGATGACTTAAAAAAATACAACAACTTATATTACAAAAATATGTAAATAAAGTACAACATGTCTAGTACAACATTTAATAAGTAAAAGAAAGCGAAAGCATCATCATGGCAAACATCATCCTCAGCAAGCTCGTAGTCAACCTGTTCATCTTTTCACCGTACAAAGCATACAACAAAATGCAATATAAGTAAGTACAACAAACTTAGATAAGGGGGAGAAGCTAATTTATAAAGAAGTCTAACAACAAAAAGGCTCATATTATTAATTAAGTTATCTTTATGTGACCGACACAATTTTAGAGTTCAATTCATTCTCATCAACATGTTGTGACGAATGGTTTCTAGCTTAGCTTATCTTTGTTACATCCGTATTCAAGGGCACTACGCATGGTGCTACTCACCATGAAGTATACGGTGCAACATATTGATGGATCACACTAATAACCACGAAGTCTATTACGGGAAGACTCCGATAGTGTACGCGTTCGGTGAAGTCCCTCTACTCCTAGTGCCCCTTCGTGGCCAAAGCAAAGTTATTTGTTCACGAAGTCCCCTACTCCCGGTGCCTTTCAAAGGCCATCGAGTTATTCGCTTTATCCGAACGGCCCACACAACGCGATATATCTTGTGCCTTACCAAGAATAACATGATGTTTAGTCTTTAACTATACACATACGTTTATTATTGATTGTTAACTAACCACCTATGTATTTGGAAGTAGGCTACCTCACATCTACTACTCTCTTTCCTAAAACACTAGACACGGACAAGACCTAGCACATACACGATTTTGGTGAATGTTAATTCACTAAAGCACAAGCCAATCATACTCTTCCGACGGTCCCAAACTCCATCTCTTAGGAAGAGTACATTCGGTGCCGGAACTAAAAACATCGAAGCTTAATCGTGGCTTGTTTATGTTTATTTAAAGTTATTAGACCAAGAAACAACATTCAAAACTAGTATCGGGGCTCAAAACAAGCCAAACCTCAAAAGTCGTCTCAATGTGTGTGCATTCTTATTCAATGCGCACGCATTGAGTGACCAAAAAACCCCAAAAACATTTTGCATTGGCAATGTGTGTGCATTGCCTTCAAATGCGCACGCATTTTGCATAGAAAAAAAATACGAGACAAACTGTTGCCTCAATGTGTGCACATTGCCACTCAATGCGCACGCATTGAGCGCAGTAATTTCCCAAAACACTGTTTTCAACCCTTTATTGGTTTCTACCCCATTCCAACCAAGTTTAACGTCAAAATAAACATCAAAACAGCATAAAATCACCTTGCTAACAACATTTAGCATCATAGACTTGTATAACTACAAATTAGGCATGATTCTACATCAAACCACATAAAACACTCAACCTTAAACATCATAAACCTAATTACACATTCGGAAGAGCCTCTTACTTGTTCAAAGAAAAAACAAACAACCTTCAAAGCACACAACCCCAGAAACGTAGATTCTTCAACCAAGCCCTCTAGAAAAAGTTGAACTTTTTGTATCCAAACGATCCCCTTCTCGTGTTGAATCCCTTTCCGTAATCGATTCTGAAATCCGTTGAAGAACTTGTAAGAATTCGGAGAAGTCTCTTTTACTTTTACTTGTCTCGCTTTCTTTTCTCCTTTCTCTCGTGTTCGAACAAAGCCAATGAATCTATTTCCGACAACTTCTCTTCTTAATGGGAAGTCGCTTTATTTTTCCCCAATTAAAACTTCCGGACACTAACTCCCTTTATTTACAATTAAATCCAAGAAAATCCCTTTTATTTCTTCTTATATATACATATTTCGAATATATATATATAGTCATCACCTCAAGTCCATAATTATTATTAAACATAATATTTCGAATTTTACAAAATGACACGTCCGTCTTTTTCTAAAGTTCGGGATATTACACTTCCGACCGCGTTAAAATTTCAAATCTAAATATTAATGCACACACGGAGTTGATTTTAATTCGGATTATTCATTTTCAAGATAGCCGATTCTATGGGTTACGAACCGTAAAAATCATTTCATATGCAACTAATATAAAAATCATGAATGATTACGTATTCACTATTCCAACTAGTTGTCGATCATCTTATGAAAAACACTCCTATGGATAACCCTACTCTATGATTTTTTACCCTCCATTCCAAGCCGTAATGAAGAAGGATAATATCATTCATCTTCTTCAAAATCTAACCTTGACGCCATAGAAAGCCCCCAACCTACGATCGAAGATCGAACGGCGGACAATGACCAAGTGCGGAGCCATGGCTTGCTTGGGAGATTTCCTTCTCCAAAAGAAATATCAAATAGTGGTTTGTATTCGGCTCTTATCAAATCATGGAACTGCAGTTCATTTACCCTAATCAGCTTTATGAAAAACGTCTACTAGTTTGTTTTTGAGAAATCGGCAATTCATCTAGGGTTTTAGGGAGAGTCCCTTTGTGCTTTTATGGCTTTTTACTCGTTCTTCTCGATTGAACGATTAGTGGGTAGCCTTGGATACTTTTCTTGTAGACACGAGTTTAAGATCCATGTTCATGACCTCTCAACCCATCAAACAATCCGGCGGTGGTGAGGAACATTGCAATGGCGTTGGGCGGTGATGAGAGTATACCTCGCTATCATCCGATGTATGATTGCATCCCCTATTATGATTTATTTGATATGCTTTGGGATTAATTGGTTTATTTATGATGCATTTTTAATCGTACACTCACTACAATGTCAAGGGCAATTAGTCCGGAAATCTCGTCATT
Source organism: Gentiana straminea (assembly GCA_036785695.1). Lineage (NCBI taxonomy): Eukaryota > Viridiplantae > Streptophyta > Magnoliopsida > Gentianales > Gentianaceae > Gentiana > Gentiana straminea. The sequence continues at coordinate 2,594,904 of JAVUPR010000111.1, forward strand.
TTAGGTAAAATATCGCATATTTAATGGCCTATTTTTATCTTGTGAGAATTATGCACGGTATTTTTGTTTTTTTTTATTTGCATGATATAGATTTATTGTGATCCTGGAAAGAGAGGTGTAAAATCCTACATCTGTAAAATAGTAGAATACTCACCCCCATATAAGTGACAGACATAAAGGTCTTGTCAACTCGGGTTAGCCCTTTTAAACCAAGCGAGGACGGCAGTCTAAGTACTTAACCGGACCATTTATGATTCATTTAACGCTACCTGGCACAAGTCTAGGGCGTTACAGAATGGTATCAGAACCGACTATCATATGGAACTATGCGCTGCACTGTACAAGAAGACGGTGTAAAGATGGCCTCTAGTTACCTCTGGTAGGGACGATCCGGGAACAGTCATGGCCGTCCTGGTGAGGACGCTAGTCCCTTATGGGGGGAGAATGTAAAGTTCCACATCGGGTGATTGTCGACAGACTCACGAAATCAGCCCATTTCTTGCCATGTAAGGTTGACATGCCTATTAAGAAGTTCACTCAGCTGTATTTGGATAATATAGTGAGACTCCATGGTGTGCCTTTATCTATTGTATCCGACAGGGATATCAGATTTATAAGTCACTTCTGGAAAGGTTTGCAAAAGGCTTTTGGAACTAGGACAGATTTGAGTACAGCCTTTCACCCGCAGACAGACGGTCAATCTGAGAGGACGATTCAAACTCTCGAGGACATGCTTAGAGCTTGTGTTCTTGAAGTAGGGGGATCATGGGATGATTACCTCTCGGTCGCGAGTTCGCTTATAATATTGCATTGTTTAGTGTGAAAGTGAAAACAATGCATTAATCTTATATTGAAATATGAGAATGACTTATATTCGGGACACCAAAAAAAAAGTTAAAAAGACTTATATTGCGGGACGGAGGGAGTAGATTTTTATTCATTCAAATTATTGTGTTCACACCGTTATATCTACCGTAAATACCCCTTATTCCTTTGGACTTTCTTTGTAATTTTATTAGTTTTAAGACAAAATTAATTTATTTGTGACAAGTAAACACGTGCTAGCTTAACCAAGTAGTTTGACTCAAATGATAAATGACTTGAGAATGCCTAAGGAGTTCACCGGTTTGATTCTCCTCTGCGGCGTCATGTTGAATGAGAGCTTTTGAGTAAGAGTCAGGTCTGTAGGCACGACCCGACCCGAACTCCGAACTAGTCGGACAAGTTATTCCAGATACAAAAGGCTTTAAGCAGAAGGAAGAGAAAAAAAAACAAGAAAAAAAACGTGGTGGCTTAATATATTTGTCAGTAAAGTGACTTAAACTCTACATCTGGTGGAACCAATCTGAAGACTCAGCTGTGTGATGGACAGCTGAGAGGTGTATTCAATTATGTGCATCAGTAGGGTGGAGTCTACTGAGGCTTCTGTCAGCAGGGTAACTGATGAGAGATAAATTTATGATCATTATTACGACATTTTACCCCAATATTGATACCATTTTGAGCATTATTGTATCAAATCAAGTCAAAATTACTAAGTTTTATTCAAATGTATAAGTAGTAGTTATTATATAAGTTATCGTATTTTTATAAGTTTTTTATTAGTTTTTGTACCGGTTTAGTAACCGGAGTGTCGTGTCGGATTTACGTTTGGTATTTTGGTGGTTCATTGCGGGATTATACATTGACTAAGATTCCACGTAACGACATGTTTTGAGTCTAAAAGATGTGTTTAGAGGATTAGAAGAAGATGCCACAAGCTTACGAGTTCAAATGGATCAAATTATCTTACATACTTAAAACCAAAACTGTTTCGACGGATATTTGACCCAGCTTAGAGGCATTTTCAGGGGATGACTTCTTAATGAAAGTTGTAGATCTTCACATAAGCTTACCAACGCACTTTGAATTACGTCAATTGGAGTTCTACAACTCAAGTTATGGTCAATTGACTAATCAATTCGGATTAGTAGAAATCCCGAAATATCTTCGTAATACGAATGGCTCATCAAAACGACATTTTCGAAGAAGTTTCCTTAATAAAAGTAGTATATCTTCAAGAACGCTTTCCAATGGATTTTGAATCAAGTCAATCGGACTTCTACAACTCAAATGGTGGTCAAGTGGCTAATTGATTCAATTTCGTAAAAATCCCGAAATAGCTTCGGAGGAACACGAGGTAATCAAGAAGGCGTTTTCGGAGAAGAGTCCTTCATGAAAGTTGTAGAGTTTCTCGAGATCTTAATTTTGGCATTTCATTTGCAATGTTTGGAGTTCGGGAGATTAAGTTATGATTTTTAGAAGTTAATTATGTAATTATATATAATTTATATCACCGGTAACATGCAGAACATGGAGTAATCATTAGTAATGATGATGATGGATACCGGATCGATCCGGCACCCATTCCGGACCGATCCGGGAAGGGGAAATTGCCTATATATATGGATCCATCAGCTTTGCAATCGGGTGTACCTAAAATATATATATATATACCATATACTATATATATATATCTCTTTCTCCCTTTTTATTTTGTAGTTTGTAAATCGGCCTTATGCCGAAATAAATTCAGTAGTAGTAGTACGGTAGTAATGCTCGGGAAATTCCCGGAAGATCGGTGTTGCTGAAGTCGTTGTAATGCCCGGAAAAAAGATGATTTCTGAGTCAGCGCGCGCGGTTGTAATCGGGTAATTTTCTATAGTATTTATGTTTATGTTTTTCTTTGTTATTTTCATCTTTTTATCTTTTATAATGTTATTAGGCTAGATCTAATAACTAGCCAAAGTTATGTAATCGTTTTAATTCGATCTTTTCGTTAAAGAAATGTTGTTAAGTTAAAATGATTAAAATTGAGTTAATTGAATCTTTTTCTATTTTGATCGTATTCGTATTGACATATTTAATCGATCTGAGGAATTCATAATCTAATTATGAATTGACGCCTCGTAGTTAGGATATGAGATAAAAAATAGAAAAACCGGAGGGTAAAATTGGCCGTGTGAATAACGTGACAACGGAATCCTATTTCCAACCCGGGGGTAGATTTGTTTTGGGAGAAATGAATCTTATTATAATTTGTACTCGAGATCGTAATAATGTTAAATCATCAGTTTAATTGAAACTTAAACCGGAAAGTTGAATCGTCCGGCTTTGACAACCGGAGCCTTTTAAATAAAATTGACCGTTTGACGAACGGAGTGACTCCTTTTTATCTAAAGGTAGATTTGTACTCGGGACCCGTTCGAAAAACCGTAACGAGTTGTGGACCTTGGACCGATGCAATGGACTTATGACAATTTCATACGCTCGTGTGAGGAGGAGTTGTCTAGCTTAGGAGTACACCGATTCATATATAATTTACACCTTGAATAAAGGAAGATCCGTCTCATTTATTTCTACTAAAAGATATTGATTCAAGTAAAGTATTCTTGGCTAGATCCAAAAATATATATATTATCTATTTTTATACATATATATTATATTTCTTGTTTTACTAACATCTAACTAATCTAACTATCTAACTCGAGGAAACCGATAAAGCTGCGACTTAGATCGAGTTAATAATAGCTTCTTGGTGTTTAACCCCACTTAAAAGAATTACCATGTTTTCCCCGAGGAATACGACGACTCACCGAGACTAGCACTACAATTTGACCCGGTACACCGCCGGTTAGGATCCGTATAGCCTAGGTAATGTCCGTCGGCCTTTCGGCGCCGTTTCCAAGTTTAGGTTTAGGTCCGTCAAGCATTTTGGCGCCGTTGCCGGGGAAAACGTCGCTAATTTCTTTCTTTGTGTCTAGGGTTACTACTTGTATTAGCTCAAAATTCTCGAGGATAAGTCAACACTCTTCTTATCACATTTCTATTTTTATTTTCCGTTGGTATCTACCTTCTTTTAGTTACCAATTTTCTTCTTCTACCAAATTCGAGTTATTTTCTATTTTCGATAGTAGAAAGTAAACATGGTCATAATGTACCGAGGATAAGTCAATACATTTCTCAATCTCATTTGTATTTTTATTTTCATTGGTACCTACCTATTTGGTAAGATATCAATTTTTTTATAAAAATACTCGATAAATACCGAGTGGCTTCGGTAATTACCGAGAGAGAGAGAGAGAAAAAAAAACCGAAAAAAAAAAAAAAAACTACTCGGTAAATATCGAGTGGATTCGGTAATTACCGAGGAGAAAAAAAATGTGGTTTTTTTATCGATTTTGTGTTATTTTCTATTCGATATTTTCGATTCCACAAGAATTGTCAAATCGAGTTACGAAAATGGTCGAAACCGTTGGTAAAACACCTGAACAAGGGATTGCTCATGCTCAAGGGCATGGCCAAAATCTTAATCAGAATTTACCTCAACCTAATAAACAGAATCAGAATAATAGAAATAATCGAATCGGAATAAGCATAATCGTAATAATCGAAACCAAACCTAACCCGAGACCTATATGTGATCGACCGTAAGAAGGTACCGGATTAATAATCCAATTCGTTTACCCAATAAAGGAGCAAATAATTTCGAAATAAAATCTCATCTTTTTGGTTTAATTGACACAAGAGCCCAATTTCTAGGAGAGGATGATGAGGATCCACGTCATCACCTCTATCTTTTCGAAGAATTGTGTAATACAGCCAAAAGTCATGGTGCTCATTATGAATTAACGAGGATGTCTTTGTTTCCTTTTTCTTTAAAAGGAAGAGCACGAGATTGGTTTCTGTCACTTCCACATCATTCATTGACTAGTTGGGAGGATATTCAAACCGAGTTCTTAAAGCAGTATTTTACTCCTGGTAAAAAATTGGAATTAATAGTCGAAATTGCCAACTTTAGACAAGGATCTGAAGAAACGTTTGGGAATGCTTGGGGAAGATTTAAAAAGCTATTAAGAGCTTGTCCCGATCATGGTTATTCCTTAGATATGCAAATCCAACTTTTCTGTCGTAAATTAAGGAAAGACTCACGTGCAGATGTTGATCATGCATGTGGTGGTTCGTTAATGATGAGTGAAGCCCAAATAGTTTACGATGCTATTGAAAAGATTTCCAAAAATAACAGAATGTGGGAAACCGGTTCTAGCACAAGAAAAGTAGCATTTGCAGGAGAATATACATCGAATACGGAAAATCTAGCACACTTGGAGAATTTGAGTAGGAAACTTGACGGCTTATTAGCTAGTAAAACTTTAAACTCAGAAAATATCTTACCAAATGAATACTCAAGTCATGATAATGTGTCATTAGGGATGGAAGAACCAGAAGGATATTCAAGGGAAAAGGTGAGTTTTTTACAACCAAGATAGGAATTTGAACAACGCGTATTCAAACTCGTTTAATGCTATTAGAAGAGATCACCCTACTTTTCGTTGGTCTGAAACCCCTAGTAAGCAAGGACAACCACCGTATCCAATCCAATATAAGAATCCAAATCTAGGTTATCAAGGAGATACCACGAATCAGAACCTACAATCATTACCTAGACCGTATCCACAATATACCACTCAAAGCATACCAGTCACCCAAAGTTCAACTCAACCTGAAGGAGTTGATAAATGGGAGAAATTAATCGAAAATCTGATGGGTATGATGTCAACTCAAGCTCAAAATATGGAAACCATGATGACTTCTATAGGTACAGTCACTAAGGATATGAGTACGTTGAAAACATCTATAAGTGGACATGATACCAGAATGAGAATTGTAGAAGCTTCATTACGGAATTTGGAATATCATTTGAGTAGAGAAGAGGAACGTAAAAACAGTAAACCTCTAGGAAAGCTGCCAAGTAATACCGAAAGAAACCCATATTCCTTTGGAATTTCGTTGTAATTTTATTAGTTTTATAATAAAATTAATTTATTTGTGACAAGTAAAAACGTGGTAGCTTAATATATTTAAGGAAGGAAAAATCAAAGTCAAAGGTAGATTTCCCTTCTAGAAAGTCTGGGTCGATGTCTAGCAGGAAAGATAATTAAACGATGTAAGAAATTAGTCCTTCTAGAAAAGAAAAAAGAAAAAAGAAAAAAGAAAAAAGAAAAAAGAAAAAAGAAAGAGGCGCGTAGAGTTTCACTATATAAGCAGGTTGGCCTTCAACCTTTTGTTTCATTAATTCACTTCTTCAACGCTTCTTACATTTATTAACAGAAACAGAACCCCTTATACAGTAATTATAATTATAAAGGAAACCAGATATCCATCCAGGAAATATTTACTATCTTCAATGGCTCCCACAAAAGTCTATATCATGTATGTAATTTTTTGTACCATTTTCTTCTTTTGAGTTCATTTTTCTTTTTCCTCTCGGAAACAGAGTCGCTTGGGCATGCCTATAATATATACTGTATATGTTTAGTTATTGGTTTGTTAATTTCAATCCTGCTATTAATGCAGACTTTTTAATTTCTGACCGCACTTAGCTTGTTAATCTTCTGTTTTGGAATCTAACTACTGTACGTTGGAATTTTGATTCGTTTTCAGTTACTACTCTATGTATGGACATATTGAGAGACTTGCCCAAGAAATTAAGAAAGGAGCCGACACGTCGAAGGAGTTGAGGCTACATTATGGCAGGTGCACGAAACCCTTCCCGAAGAAGTTCTTCGAGAAAATGGGCGCTCCCAAAAAGAGTGATGTGCCCGTGATCGGGATTGACCGCTTCCGAGAGGCCGACACATTCATTTTTGGCTTCCCTACAAGATTTGGCATGATGCCAGCCCAGTTCAAAGCATTCTTTGATGCAACCGGAGGTCTATGGCAGCAAGGGAAGTTAGTTGGGAAAGGTGCAGGAATTTTCTATTCCACCGGAAGTCAGGGCGGTGGTCAAGAGACTACAGCGTGAGCACTCAAAACCGTTCCTTTTGTGATATAACATTATTTTCTTTTATCTAATATATATGTGATATAAGGTTGTCTAACATTTTCATGTACTTGTTTTACAGTTTGACGACTATCACACAATTCGCTAATCATGCAATGATTTACATTCCAATTGGATACACATCCGGAGCTGGAATGGTCAATTTAGATGTGGTGAAAGGTGGAAGCCCATATGGTGCTGGAACTATTGCCGGAAATGGAACCCTAGCCGCTAAAGGTCCAAATGATCTCGAATTGGAGACCGCTTTTCACCAAGGGAAATACACCGCCGGAATTGCCAAAAAGCTCAAAGGGACTGCTTAACTTCACATAATGCATTATTTACTTTCTTTTGAGTCCACACACCATCCCCGTCGTCCATTTAGATTTCGTTGTTAAGTAGGTTTAATAAAATTTCAATTTGTGTTGCTTTTTCTTAATTCCCGAGTTATTGCAAAAAGCTTGTAGCTGCTACTTAAACATCTCTTAATTAAGTAGCATGTATCAATGGATTATCATTTTAATTTAATGAAATTTCGCATTGTATAGTTTTTATTTGAACATTCTTATTATCCTCTGTGTCGTTTCAGAAACTTTGAAGTAGTCTCTTGTTTAAGCAAGTTCCTTCCTTCCTCAACAAGTGCGTCCTTGTGAGTGTAAATTGCACTCACAAAGACGCACCGGCTGAGGAAGGAAGGACTTTGCTTAAACAAGAGGCTACTTCAAAAGCAATAATGGGTGTCAAACCACCACAGATAAATTACCTGCTATTTATAACTTATATAGGGCGAGCATGATTGTCTCCAAAAGCAACGGTGAATTTTTCTTTTCTTTTCAAATCGTCAAAAGACCAAATTTTTGGAGTATATAATTAATCTAAAAAAAGTAAAATAAATAATTCAGTTTAATTAATTATTTCCACCTTGATTTCCTCAACCAATCACAGATGCAAAGATGACTCGTTGATTCTTTGATAAAAATGTTATAGTTACCGACGCACGTCAAGTAATCAATATCTCTTATATTCGAAAATTAGTACACGGTCACTAATTATCACCTAACCAAAAGACACCCCTAAACACGGTCATTGGTGTTTTGTGTTCCTGTAACGGCCCGCTTCGGGATACCGAGTCCTTATCCGGAAATGAACATTCAAAGCATGTATAATAATAAATAAATCCAATATTATACGTAAGCCTCTACGTCGTCGTATCAAAATAAAGCAAACGGAAGCTAAATCACTATAAATGTTGCTAAGAATATATTACAAACCGACTAAAGATGGAAGGTTTATCTTACAACGACGAAACAAAAGAAACTTACAACATACGATGACTTAAAAAAATACAACAACTTATATTACAAAAATATGTAAATAAAGTACAACATGTCTAGTACAACATTTAATAAGTAAAAGAAAGCGAAAGCATCATCATGGCAAACATCATCCTCGCAAGCTCGTAGTCAACCTCGTTCATCTTTTCACCGTACAAAGCATACAACAAAATGCAATATAAGTAAGTACAACAAACTTAGATAAGGGGAGAAGCTAATTTATAAAGAAGTCTAACAACAAAAAGGCTCATATTATTAATTAAGTTATCTTTATGTGACCGACACAATTTTAGAGTTCAATTCATTCTCATCAACATGTTGTGACGAATGGTTTCTAGCTTAGCTTATCTTTGTTACATCCGTATTCAAGGGCACTACGCATGGTGCTACTCACCATGAAGTATCTGGTGCAACATATTGATGGATCACACTAATAACCACAGAAGTCTATTCTGGAAGACTCCGATAGTGTACGCGTTCGGTGAAGTCCCTCTACTCCTAGTGCCCCTTCGTGGCCAGCAAAGTTATTTGTTCACGAAGTCCCCTACTCCTGGTGCCTTTCAAAGGCCATCAGAGTTATTCGCTTTATCCGAACGGCCCACACAACGCGATATATCTTGTGCCTTACCAAGAATAACATGATGTTTAGTCTTTAACTATACACATACGTTTATTATTGATTGTTAACTAACCACCTATGTATTTGGAAGTAGGCTACCTCACATCTACTACTCTCTTTCCTAAAACACTAGACACGGACAAGACCTAGCACATACACAGATTTTGGTGAATGTTAATTCACTAAAGCACAAGCCAATCATACTCTTCCGACGGTCCCAAACTCCATCTCTTAGGAAGAGTACATTCGGTGCCGGAACTAAAAACATCAGAAGCTTAATCGTGGCTTGTTTATGTTTATTTAAAGTTATTAGACCAAGAAACAACATTCAAAACTAGTATCGGGGCTCAAAACAAGCCAAACCTCAAAAGCTGTCTCAATGTGTGTGCATTCTTATTCAATGCGCACGCATTGAGTGACCAAAAAACCCCAAAAACATTTTGCATTGGCAATGTGTGTGCATTGCCTTCAAATGCGCACGCATTTTGCATAGAAAAAAAATACGAGACAAACTGTTGCCTCAATGTGTGCACATTGCCACTCAATGCGCACGCATTGAGCGCAGTAATTTCCCAAAACACTCGTTTTCAACCCTTTATTGGTTTCTACCCCATTCCAACCAAGTTTAACGTCAAAATAAACATCAAAACAAACATAAAATCACCTTGCTAACAACATTTAGCATCATAGACTTGTATAACTACAAATTAGGCATGATTCTACATCAAACCACATAAAACACTCAACCTTAAACATCATAAACCTAATTACACATTCGGAAGAGCCTCTTACTTGTTCAAAGAAAAAACAAACAACCTTCAAAGCACACAACCCCAGAAACGTAGATTCTTCAACCAAGCCCTCTAGAAAAAGTTGAACTTTTTGTATCCAAACGATCCCCTTCTCGTGTTGAATCCCTTTCCGTAATCGATTCTGAAATCCGTTGAAGAACTTGTAAGAATTCGGAGAAGTCTCTTTTACTTTTACTTGTGCCTTTCTTTTCTCCTTTTCTCGTGTTCGAACAAAGCCAATGAATCTATTTCCGACAACTTCTCTTCTTAATGGGAAGCTGCTTTATTTTTCCCCAATTAAAACTTCCAGACACTAACTCCCTTTATTTACAATTAAATCCAAGAAAATCCCTTTTATTTCTTCTTATATATACATATTTCGAATATATATATATAGTCATCACCTCAAGTCCATAATTATTATTAAACATAATATTTCGAATTTTACAAAATGACACGTACGTCTTTTTCTAAAGTTCGGGATATTACACTTCCGACCGCGTTAAAATTTCAAATCTAAATATTAATGCACACACAAAGTTGATTTTAATTCAGATTATTCATTTTCAAGATAGCGATTCTATGGGTTACGAACCGAAAAATCATTTCATATGCAACTAATATAAAAATCATGAATGATTACGTATTCACTATTCCAACTAGTTGTCGATCATCTTATGAAAAACACTCCTATGGATAACCCTACTCTATGATTTTTTACCCTCCATTCCAAGCCGTAATGAAGAAGGATAATATCATTCATCTTCTTCAAAATCTAACCTTGACGCCATAGAAAGCCCCCAACCTACGATCGAAGATCGAACGGCGGACAATGACCAAGTGCGGAGCCATGGCTTGCTTGGGAGATTTCCTGCTCCAAAAGAAATATCAAATAGTGGTTTGTATTCGGCTCTTATCAAATCATGGAACTGCAGTTCATTTACCCTAATCAGTTTTATGAAAAACGTCTACTAGTTTGTTTTTGAGAAATCGGCAATTCATCTAGGGTTTTAGGGAGAGTCCCTTTGTGCTTTTATGGCTTTTTACTCGTTCTTCTCTGATTGAACGATTAGTGGGTAGCCTTGGATACTTTTCTTGTAGACACAGAGTTTAAGATCCATGTTCATGACCTCTCAACCCATCAAACAATCCGGCAGTGGTGAGGAACATTGCAATGGCGTTGGGCGGTGATGAGAGTATACCTCGCTATCATCTGATGTATGATTGCATCCCCTATTATGATTTATTTGATATGCTTTGGGATTAATTGGTTTATTTATGATGCATTTTTAACTGTACACTCACTACAATGTCAAGGGCAATTAGTCCGGAAATCTCGTCATTTTAGGTAAAATATCGCATATTTAATGGCCTATTTTTATCTTGTGAGAATTATGCACGGTATTTTTGTTTTTTTTTATTTGCATGATATAGATTTATTGTGATCCTGGAAAGAGAGGTGTAAAATCCTACATCTGTAAAATAGTAGAATACTCACCCCCATATAAGTGACAGACATAAAGGTCTTGTCAACTCGGGTTAGCCCTTTTAAACCAAGCGAGGACGGCAGTCTAAGTACTTAACCGGACCATTTATGATTCATTTAACGCTACCTGGCACAAGTCTAGGGCGTTACAGAATGGTATCAGAACCGACTATCATATGGAACTATGCGCTGCACTGTACAAGAAGACGGTGTAAAGATGGCCTCTAGTTACCTCTGGTAGGGACGATCCGGGAACAGTCATGGCCGTCCTGGTGAGGACGCTAGTCCCTTATGGGGGGGAGAATGTAAAGTTCCACATCGGGTGATTGTCGACAGACTCACGAAATCAGCCCATTTCTTTCCATGTAAGGTTGACATGCCTATTAAGAAGTTCACTCAGTTTGTATTTGGATAATATAGTGAGACTCCATGGTGTGCCTTTATCTATTGTATCCGACGGGGGATATCAGATTTATAAGTCACTTCTGGAAAGGTTTGCAAAAGGCTTTTGGAACTAGGACAGATTTGAGTACAGCCTTTCACCCGCAGACAGACGGTCAATCTGAGAGGACGATTCAAACTCTCGAGGACATGCTTAGAGCTTGTGTTCTTGAAGTAGGGGGATCATGGGATGATTACCTCTCAGTGGCAGAGTTCGCTTATAATATTGCATTGTTTAGTGTGAAAGTGAAAACAATGCATTAATCTTATATTGAAATATGAGAATGACTTATATTTTGGGACACCAAAAAAAAGTTAAAAAGACTTATATTGCGGGACGGAGGGAGTAGATTTTTATTCATTCAAATTATTGTGTTCACACCGTTATATCTACCGTAAATACCCCTTATTCCTTTGGACTTTCTTTGTAATTTTATTAGTTTTAAGACAAAATTAATTTATTTGTGACAAGTAAACACGTGCTAGCTTAACCAAGTAGTTTGACTCAAATGATAAGTGATTTGAGAATGCCTAAGGAGTTCACCGGTTTGATTCTCCTCTGCGGCGTCATGTTGAATGAGAGCTTTTGAGTAAGAGTCAGGTCTGCAGGCACGACCCTACCCGAACTCCGAATTAGTCGGACCAGTTGATTCCGGATACAAAAGGCTTTAAGCAGAAGGAAGAGAAAAAAACAAGAAAAAAACGTGGTGGCTTAATATATTTGTCAAGTAAAGTGACTTAAACTCTACATATCCGGTGGAACCAATCGAAGACTCACTGTGTGATGGACATTTTGAGAGGTGTATTCAATTATGTGCATCGTAGGGTGGAGTCTATCGAGGCACGTCGACGGGGTAGCGATGAGAGATAAATTTATGATCATTATTACGACATTTTACCCCAATATTGATACCATTTTGAGCATTATTGTATCAAATCAAGTCAAAATTACTAAGTTTTATTCAAATGTATAAGTAGTAGTTATTATATAAGTTATCGTATTTTTATAAGTTTTTTATTAGTTTTTGTACCGGTTTAGTAACCGGAGTGTCGTGTCGGATTTACGTTTGGTATTTTGGTGGTTCATTGCAGGATTATACATTGACTAAGATTCCACGTAACGACATGTTTTGAGTCTAAAAGATGTGTTTAGAGGATTAGAAGAAGATGCCACAAGCTTACGAGTTCAAATGGATCAAATTATCTTACATACTTAAAACCAAAACCTGTTTCGACGGATATTTGACCCAGCTTAGAGGCATTTTCAGGGGATGACTTCTTAATGAAAGTTGTAGATCTTCACATAAGCTTTCCAACGCACTTTGAATTACGTCAATTGGAGTTCTACAACTCAAGTTATGGTCAATTGACTAATCAATTCGGATTAGTAGAAATCCCGAAATATCTTCGTAATACGAATGGCTCATCAAAACGACATTTTCTGAAGAAGTTTCCTTAATAAAAGTTGTATATCTTCAAGAACGCTTTCCAATGGATTTTGAATCAAGTCAATCGGACTTCTACAACTCAAATGGTGGTCAAGTGGCTAATTGATTCAATTTCGTAAAAATCCCGAAATAGCTTCGGAGGAACACGAGGTAATCAAGAAGGCGTTTTCGGAGAAGAGTCCTTCATGAAAGTTGTAGAGTTTCTCGAGATCTTAATTTTGGCATTTCATTTGCAATGTTTGGAGTTCGGGAGATTAAGTTATGATTTTTAGAAGTTAATTATGTAATTATATATAATTTATATCACCGGTAACATGCAGAACATGGAGTAATCATTAGTAATGATGGATACCGGATCGATCCGGCACCCATTCCGGACCGATCCGGGAAGGGGAAATTGCCTATATATATGGATCCATCAGCTTTGCAATCGGGTGTACCTAAAATATATATATATATATACCATATACTATATATATATATCTCTTTCTCCCTTTTTATTTTGTAGTTTGTAAATCGGCCTTATGCCGAAATAAATTCAAGTAGTAGTAGTACGGTAGTAATGCTCGGGAAATTCCCGGAAGATCGGTGTTGCTGAAGTCGTTGTAATGCCCGGAAAAAAGATGATTTCTGAGTCAGCGCGCGCGGTTGTAATCGGGTAATTTTCTATAGTATTTATGTTTATGTTTTTCTTTGTTATTTTCATCTTTTTATCTTTTATAATGTTATTAGGCTAGATCTAATAACTAGCCAAAGTTATGTAATCGTTTTAATTCGATCTTTTCGTTAAAGAAATGTTGTTAAGTTAAAATGATTAAAATTGAGTTAATTGAATCTTTTTCTATTTTGATCGTATTCGTATTGACATATTTAATCGATGCGAGGAATTCATAATCTAATTATGAATTGACGCCTCGTAGTTAGGATATGAGATAAAAAATAGAAAAACCGGAGGGTAAAATTGGCCGTGTGAATAACGTGACAACGGAATCCTATTTCCTACCCGGGGGTAGATTTGTTTTGGGAGAAATGAATCTTATTATAATTTGTACTCGAGATCGTAATAATGTTAAATCATCAGTTTAATTGAAACTTAAACCGGAAAGTTGAATCGTCCGGCTTTGACAACCGGAGCCTTTTAAATAAAATTGACCGTTTGACGAACGGAGTGACTCCTTTTTATCTAAAGGTAGATTTGTACTCGGGACCTGTTCAGAAAAACCGTAACAGTTGTGGACCTTGGACTGATGCAATGGACTTATGACAATTTCATACGCTCGTGTGAGGAGGAGTTGTCTAGCTTAGGAGTACACCGATTCATATATAATTTACACCTTGAATAAAGGAAGATCTGTCTCATTTATTTCTACTAAAAGATATTGATTCAGTAAAGTATTCTTGGCTAGATCCAAAAATATATATATTATCTATTTTTATACATATATATTATATTTACTGTTTTACTAACATCTAACTAATCTAACTATCTAACCCGAGAAAGCGATAAAGCTGCGACTTAGATCGAGTTAATAATAGCTTCTTGGTGTTTAACCCCACTTAAAAGAATTACCATGTTTTCCCGAGGAATACGACACGACTCACCGGACTAGCACTACAATTTGACCCGGTACACGCCGGTTAGGATCTGTATAGCCTAGGTAATGTCCGTCGGCTTTACGGCGCCGTTTCCAAGTTTAGGTTTAGGTCTGTCGGCATTTTGGCGCCGTTGCCGGGAAAACGTCGCTAATTTCTTTCTTTGTGTCTAGGGTTACTACTTGTATTAGCTCAAAATTCTCGAGGATAAGTCAACACTCTTCTTATCACATTTCTATTTTTATTTTCCGTTGGTATCTACCTTCTTTTAGTTACCAATTTTCTTCTTCTACCAAATTCGAGTTATTTTCTATTTTCGATAGTAGAAAGTAAACGTGGTCATAACAGCCGAGGATAAGTCAATACATTTCTCAATCTCATTTGTATTTTTATTTTCATTGGTACCTACCTATTTGGTAAGATATCAATTTTTTTATAAAAATACTCGATAAATACCGAGTGGCTTCGGTAATTACCGAGAGAGAGAGAGAGAGAAAAAAAAAACCGAAAAAAAAAAAAAAAAAAAAACTACTCGGTAAATATCGAGTGGATTCGGTAATTACCGAGGAGAAAAAAAATGTGGTTTTTTTTATCGATTTTGTGTTATTTTCTATTCGATATTTTCGATTCCACAAGAATTGTCAAATCGAGTTACGAAAATGGTCGAAACCGTTGGTAAAACACCTGAACAAGGGATTGCTCATGCTCAAGGGCATGGCCAAAATCTTAATCAGAATTTACCTCAACCTAATAAACAGAATCAGAATAATAGAAATAATCAGAATCGGAATAAGCATAATCGTAATAATCGAAACCAGCCTAACCCGAGACCTATATGTGATCAGACCGTAAGAAAGTACCAGATTAATAATCCAATTCGTTTACCCAATAAAGGAGCAAATAATTTCGAAATAAAATCTCATCTTTTTGGTTTAATTGACACAAGAGCCCAATTTCTAGGAGAGGATGATGAGTATCCACGTCATCACCTCTATCTTTTCGAAGAATTGTGTAATACAGCCAAAAGTCATGGTGCTCATTATGAATTAACGAGGATGTCTTTGTTTCCTTTTTCTTTAAAAGGAAGAGCACGAGATTGGTTTCTGTCACTTCCACATCATTCATTGACTAGTTGGGAGGATATTCAAACCGAGTTCTTAAAGCAGTATTTTACTCCTGGTAAAAAATTGGAATTAATAGTCGAAATTGCCAACTTTAGACAAGGATCTGAAGAAACGTTTGGGAATGCTTGGGGAAGATTTAAAAAGCTATTAAGAGCTTGTCCCGATCATGGTTATTCCTTAGATATGCAAATCCAACTTTTACGTCGTAAATTAAGGAAAGACTCACGTGCAGATGTTGATCATGCATGTGGTGGTTCGTTAATGATGAGTGAAGCCCAAATAGTTTACGATGCTATTGAAAAGATTTCCAAAAATAACAGAATGTGGGAAACCGGTTCTAGCACAAGAAAAGTAGCATTTGCAGGAGAATATACATCGAATACGGAAAATCTAGCACACTTGGAGAATTTGAGTAGGAAACTTGACGGCTTATTAGCTAGTAAAACTTTAAACTCAGAAAATATCTTACCAAATGAATACTCAAGTCATGATAATGTGTCATTAGGGATGGAAGAACCAGAAGGATATTCAAGGGAAAAGGTGAGTTTTTTACAACAAAGATAGGAATTTGAACAACGCGTATTCAAACTCGTTTAATGCTATTAGAAGAGATCACCCTACTTTTCGTTGGTCTGAAACCCCTAGTAAGCAAGGACAACCACCGTATCCAATCCAATATAAGAATCCAAATCTAGGTTATCAAGGAGATACCACGAATCAGAACCTACAATCATTACCTAGACCGTATCCACAATATACCACTCAAAGCATACCAGTCACCCAAAGTTCAACTCAACCTGAAGGAGTTGATAAATGGGAGAAATTAATCGAAAATCTGATGGGTATGATGTCAACTCAAGCTCAAAATATGGAAACCATGATGACTTCTATAGGTACAGGTCACTAAGGATATGAGTACGTTGAAAACATCTATAAGTGGACATGATACCGAGAATGAGAATTGTAGAAGCTTCATTACGGAATTTGGAATATCATTTGAGTAGAGAAGAGGAACGTAAAAACAAGTAAACCTCAGGAAAGGCGCCAAGTAATACCGAAAGAAACCCGGGAGAGGTAAATGCTGTTATTACTAGAAGTAGAAGAATCTGTGGAAGTAATGGATTAGAAAACATGAGAATTAATGAAGTAGAGGATGATTTAGATGGTAAATTTGAAAAGGATATGGAAAATAAACCGGAATTCACTAAAGAGGAAGAGGACATTATTGAAGATTTCCTAAGACAGAACAGATATATTGAACCTGAAAATGAGGAATGGGTCAAGATTCCTAGAATATTGAAAAATCCAAGAATGGGTAGAACCTTGACCAATGATCATGTTGAGAATGAATCAAGTTTGGAAGGGCCAATTCAAACCGAACTTTATCCGGCTCAACCTAAATTCACATCGGTTCAACCTGGAAGGGCAACACCATATCCAGTGCATATTTTGAAGAAAAAGGTACTGAATGATGACACACAATGTCCTCAAAAGGCACAATCATTCAAGGAAGCTTTACCATCTTCGTTTAACGATGAGAAGTATGCATGTTTTCTCGACACTTTTCGGTGCTTAAATATTAATATCCCTTTCATCGATGTTTGTAAGGGAGAGTTTAGTTTGGGAGTTAATCATGAGAGCGTTGTCTTCAACATTTACATTTCATTGAAATATCCATGCATTACACTAGAATCTAGTTCTTGTGTAGACACTTTGTGTCCCCTTGTTGTGGATTGTACTAACACGCAGGTAATTGAAGAAGATGACTTTAGCAATAATATGAAGGCTCGCAAACCGAAAGCTCGAAAATCAAAGGAAAAGTTCAAGAATCGTGAGGATTGGTGGAAATTGTCTAACCTCTCGTTGGAAACCGGTATTGAAGAAGGATGCGGTGCGTGAGGATGACCCACCACCAAGTACATTAGAAAACTAAAGCACGATAAAGTCGGCTATAGACTATAAATGTAGTCAATGACGGGTACTATCCTTCCTTTTTACTCCTTAAGCATTTATTTTTAGTGGATTATGTGCTTAATTGTTACGTGCTTTTGTGAGTAATTGTTAGAAGTATCCCGTTTTGTTTAGTATATTATATTAGTTAATCATTATCATTTTGGTCGAGCAAACGACGTTAACCAAAAGCGCTACCGGGAGGCAGCCCGTAAAAATGTTAAATATAATAATTACTCATACTTTGGATGATACTTTGTGAATACTTCGGATTGATTTTCATTTTGTTTCACCAAGTCTCAGGATGAATGTTTGAATGTCATTAAAAAGGGAATGATTAGGTGGTTATCCGAAAATCCCGATGGAGAAAAAAGAGAAAAATTCAAATGCGTCATTTTTTGGACTTAGGTTGTTAGAACGATTTGAAATAACCCTTGAGGATCTGGGTATAAAAGACTCAGAGTTAATACTTTGTCATACATTTTATATCATGATCTAGTCTGTTTTAAATTTCAAATAATGTGTGACATGTATTAGTTCAACTACTGTGGAATATTGTGTGTTTTAAATCAATAAAAGTTTATGTGGTGTGTTTATCTACCCTTTTGCATTACACTTGTCACACTCCACATACTTTTATTTTATTTGCACACACAACGGTCATAACTTTGACCCACCCACCCACCCTTTTTTATCATCCGAGTATTTGTTTTGACTTGTTTTAGTGCACCATTGCTTTCCCAACAACTTATTTACACTCACTTTACATTGGGGACAATGTAAGTTCGTAAGTAGGGAGTGGAGTCGTTGGTCTAGCAATGGAATTAGTTTTTTTTTTGTATCAATAAATCTCTTAGTTTTCGATCTTTTTCGAACATTATTTAGTTGATTAAAATAAACTGTATAAGGTATATATTTCATGGATTTGAAGATGTAATGATCAATTTGGATGTGTATAACCAATGTGAACCGTAAGTGCATTGTAATTCCAAATATATTTGTGTAACATGAATTCCTTCACGTAAGCCTTTGATATTGAAACGAAAATTTTAAACTGTATCCATTCAGTATCCTAGTGGTTATTCTATAGATAATTGCAGTAACTTAGTACCTAACTTTTGAACGTATACCGTGAATATCTGAAGGTTTGAATGTGATAGAAAGGATACAAGTTAAGTGGAATGAAAGGAAGAATATAAAAAAAATATAAAAAAATAAATAAATAAATAAAGATGAACTATCTATATGTTGGTTGTAGCTACCAATGATTTGAGTGCAGTAGGGCGTTATCACGAAACGTCCTATATCACTATGAGGTTTAAAAGCTCCCGACTGCCTGATGATAGTAGTCCAGCTAGGGTGTTATCACGAAACGTCCTATTGCTGGGAATGAAGGCATATGCTACACATGAGAAATTAAGTTCAAAAAAAAAAAAAGTTTAAGAATGGTTGAAAACTTAGTTATCTTCTGACTATCCCCAGTATAAACTGAATGATATGCTTTAGGGATTATCCTAATAAGTACACAGGAGGACTTTGTGTGGAACTGTTCCTGCCTATACCTAGGAAAGTCATTAGGACTGTCTGAATGGATATTTGTGTGTTTTGCTTGATTTATTCAAGAGAGGATAGTGGAAATTGAAAAGGCTTGTCACACACACACTTTGTTATACATTTATATTGAGGTTAACGCCTGGTTGTAATTCTAATGGTTGTATTATCTAGTTGTCCCTTATACTCTTCTATCTTCATTAATTTATCTCTTATTCATTTTGTTTTATCGCTTGTTTTGATTGAGGACGACCAAAAGCTAAGTAGGGGGTTGTGATGAGAGATAAATTTATGATCATTATTACGACATTTTACCCCAATATTGATACCATTTTGAGCATTATTGTATCAAATCAAGTCAAAATTACTAAGTTTTATTCAAATGTATAAGTAGTAGTTATTATATAAGTTATCGTATTTTTATAAGTTTTTTATTAGTTTTTGTACCGGTTTAGTAACCGGAGTGTCGTGTCGGATTTACGTTTGGTATTTTGGTGGTTCATTGCAGGATTATACATTGACTAAGATTCCACGTAACGACATGTTTTGAGTCTAAAAGATGTGTTTAGAGGATTAGAAGAAGATGCCACAAGCTTACGAGTTCAAATGGATCAAATTATCTTACATACTTAAAACCAAAACCTGTTTCGACGGATATTTGACCCAGCTTAGAGGCATTTTCAGGGGATGACTTCTTAATGAAAGTTGTAGATCTTCACATAAGCTTTCCAACGCACTTTGAATTACGTCAATTGGAGTTCTACAACTCAAGTTATGGTCAATTGACTAATCAATTCGGATTAGTAGAAATCACGAAATATCTTCGTAATACGAATGGCTCATCAAAACGACATTTTTCGAAGAAGTTTCCTTAATAAAAGTTGTATATCTTCAAGAACGATTTCCAATGGATTTTGAATCAAGTCAATCGGATTTCTACAACTCAAATGGTGGTCAAGTGGCTAATTGATTCAATTTCGTAAAAATCCCGAAATAGCTTCGGAGGAACACGAGGTAATCAAGAAGGCGTTTTCTGGAGAAGAGTCCTTCATGAAAGTTGTAGAGTTTCTCGAGATCTTAATTTTGGAATTTCATTTGCAATGTTTGGAGTTCGGGAGATTAAGTTATGATTTTTAGAAGTTAATTATGTAATTATATATAATTTATATCACCGGTAACATGCAGAACATGGAGTAATCATTAGTAATGATGGATACCGGATCGATCCGGCACCCATTCCGGACCGATCCGGGAAGGGGAAATTGCCTATATATATGGATCCATCGACTTTGCAATCGGGTGTACCTAAAATATATATATATATACCATATACTATATATATATATATCTCTTTCTCCCTTTTTATTTTGTAGTTTGTAAATCGGCCTTATGCCGAAATAAATTCAGTAGTAGTAGTACGGTAGTAATGCTCGGGAAATTCCCGGAAGATCGGTGTTGCTGAAGTCGTTGTAATGCCCGGAAAAAAGACGGTGTTGCTGACGTAATTCACTTTGAATTACGTCAATTGGAGTTCTACAACTCAAGTTATGGTCAATTGACTAATCAATTCGGATTAGTAGAAATCCCGAAATATCTTCGTAATACGAATGACTCATCAAAACGACATTTTCTGAAGAAGTTTCCTTAATAAAAGTTGTATATCTTCAAGAACGATTTCCAATGGATTTTGAATCAAGTCAATCGGACTTCTACAACTCAAATGGTGGTCAAGTGGCTAATTGATTCAATTTCGTAAAAATCCCGAAATAGCTTCGGAGGAACACGAGGTAATCAAGAAGGCGTTTTCGGAGAAGAGTCCTTCATGAAAGTTGTAGAGTTTCTCGAGATCTTAATTTTGGAATTTCATTTGCAATGTTTGGAGTTCGGGAGATTAAGTTATGATTTTTAGAAGTTAATTATGTAATTATATATAATTTATATCACCGGTAACATGCGAGAACATGGAGTAATCATTAGTAATGATGGATACCGGATCGATCCGGCACCCATTCCGGACCGATCCGGGAAGGGGAAATTGCCTATATATATGGATCCATCAGCTTTGCAATCGGGTGTACCTAAAATATATATATATATACCATATACTATATATATATATATATCTCTTTCTCCCTTTTTATTTTGTAGTTTGTAAATCGGCCTTATGCCGAAATAAATTCAGTAGTAGTAGTACGGTAGTAATGCTCGGGAAATTCCCGGAAGATCGGTGTTGCCGAAGTCGTTGTAATGCCCGGAAAAAAGACGATTTCTGAGTCAGCGCGCGCGGTTGTAATCGGGTAATTTTCTATAGTATTTATGTTTATGTTTTTCTTTGTTATTTTCATCTTTTTATCTTTTATAATGTTATTAGGCTAGATCTAACAACTAGCCAAAGTTATGTAATCGTTTTAATTCGATCTTTTCGTTAAAGAAATGTTGTTAAGTTAAAATGATTAAAATTGAGTTAATTGAATCTTTTTCTATTTTGATCGTATTCGTATTGACATATTTAATCGATCTGAGGAATTCATAATCTAATTATGAATTGACGCCTCGTAGTTAGGATATGAGATAAAAAATAGAAAAACCGGAGGGTAAAATTGGCCGTGTGAATAACGTGACAACGGAATCCTATTTCCTACCCGGGGGTAGATTTGTTTTGGGAGAAATGAATCTTATTATAATTTGTACTCGAGATCGTAATAATGTTAAATCATCAGTTTAATTGAAACTTAAACCGGAAAGTTGAATCGTCCGGCTTTGACAACCGGAGCCTTTTAAATAAAATTGACCGTTTGACGAACGGAGTGACTCCTTTTTATCTAAA
The DNA here is from genome assembly GCA_036785695.1 of Gentiana straminea. Lineage (NCBI taxonomy): Eukaryota > Viridiplantae > Streptophyta > Magnoliopsida > Gentianales > Gentianaceae > Gentiana > Gentiana straminea. The sequence continues at coordinate 2,616,930 of JAVUPR010000111.1, forward strand.
GGTAGATTTGTACTCGGGACCGTTCGAAAAACCGTAACGATTGTGGACCTTGGACCGATGCAATGGACTTATGACAATTTCATACGCTCGTGTGAGGAGGAGTTGTCTAGCTTAGGAGTACACCGATTCATATATAATTTACACCTTGAATAAAGGAAGATCTCGTCTCATTTATTTCTACTAAAAGATATTGATTCAAGTAAAGTATTCTTGGCTAGATCCAAAAATATATATATTATCTATTTTTATACATATATATTATATTTACTGTTTTACTAACATCTAACTAATCTAACTATCTAACCCGAGGAAACTGATAAAACTGCGACTTAGATCGAGTTAATAATAGCTTCTTGGTGTTTAACCCCACTTAAAAGAATTACCATGTTTTCCCTGAGGAATATGACCTGACTCACCAGACTAGCACTACAATTTGACCCGGTACACGCCGGTTAGGATCCGTATAGCCTAGGTAATGTCCGTCGACTTTCGGCGCCGTTTCCAAGGTTAGGTTTAGGATCCATCAAGTAAATCATCGCCAGGTGATAGTCCGCGAGTACCGGAATACGGCGGGGTCCCACATCCGTTAATTACGTTATGTGACAACTATACGTGTCATTAAAAGGAGGACACGTGTAAGGGTATTTATGGCAAGATCGGACAAAGATTCCTGGCGGCTAGGGTTTAGGGATTTGTGCCTATAAATACAGTTGTTGTCTCATTGTCCGAGTGTGTTGAATCTGTAAAATTCAGTGCATAATAAAATATCTCTTTTCTGCCCGTGGTTTTTTTACCTCTCCCACTGAGGGGTTTTCCACGTTAAATCTGTGTTCTTCTTGTTTCTGTTATCTCCTTTGATTGTTTATGTTTGATTGCTTCTATTTCTGTTTCTTGCATCTGAAGTTATCTCCATCCGTTTTATAACAAGTGGTATCGAGAGAAAGGTTCGGAGAAAACAACCGTACGATCAACTTCATCTTCACCAAGACCTTCGACAAGGTGCTAGGATCCGTGATAAAGTTGTGATCTTTAGCAAGAAAAGATGTTAGCAGTAAACGTAAAAATCGATAAATTTACAGGAAGGAACAGTTTTGGTCTGTGGCAAATCAAGATGCGTGCACTGTTGAAACAGCAAGGTTTGTGGAATCCTTTATCTGACAAACCAAATACAGGTGCAGCAGATTATGCCAGTCTGTAAGAGAAAGCACATTCAACCATCATGTTGTGCTTATCTGATGATGTTATCACTGAGGTTGCTGAGGAAGACACCGCAGCCAAGTTGTGAAAAAAGCTTGAAAGCTTGTATATGACCAAGTCACTGACCAACAAGTTGTTGTTGAAACAGAGGTTGTTCAGTTTGAAGATGCATGAAGGGAGTCCACTGAGGGAACATCTTGACCAGCTGAACACAATATTACTTGATTTAAGGAATATTGATGTTAAAATTAAAGATGAAGATGCAGCCCTAATCCTGTTGGTGTCATTACCGGCATCATATGAAAACTTTGTGCAGTCTTTCATAGTTGGAAAGGATACAGTAGCTTTGGAGGATGTGAGGTCCGCCTTACATGCCGGGGAGCTTAGATACAAGTGCTTTGGGACGGACATCAAATTTCGTTGGGCTAGTAGCTAGCAGTAATAGTGGAAAAGGATATGGACAGAAGAAGAAAAAGAAGTCAGGGTCCAAAGGTCCTAAGTCTACTGATGTCTGTAATTACTGTAAGGAGCAGGGACATTGGAAGTCCAATTGTCCAAGGAAGAAGAAACAGCAGGAAGGCAATTCTGGCACAGTAGCCTTGGCTACTGAGCAATCTGATGAGGATCTGGTTCTAGTTGCAGGGGATTATACACACCACAATGATGTGTGGATACTGGACTCTGGAGCATCCTACCATATTTGTCCAAACAGGGAGTGGTTTTCTACTTATGAGTAGATGGATGGTGGTCAAATCTATATGGCCAACAGCAAGGTTTGCAAAGTTGTGGGAATTGGCTCAGTAAAGTTAAGGACAGAGGATGGTAAATTTTGTACACTGAAGGATGTAAGACATGTTCCACAGATGACTAAGAATTTGGTATCTCTCAGTCTACTGGACAGCAAGGGGTTCAATTTCAAGGGTGAAGGTGGACAGCTGAATGTCTTTAAAGATTCAGTTGTAGTCCTCAAAGGCATCAAGAGGGGAACCATGTATATATTACAAGGATCTATCAGTATCGGCACCTTCGCTTTGTTGCATCCTCGCGAGTTCACCGATCTCGGCGAGACTCAATGTTGTGGCACATGAGACTTGGTCACATGGGTGAAAGGGGTATGCGTGTTCTTTCTTGAGCGAGGTTTTCTTGGAGGATATAAGGTTAAGAATCCGGACTTTTGTGAACATTGTGTGTTTGGGAAGTTGCACGAAGTAAGTTCTCGGCGGGGTTGCACAACACAAAGGCATCACTTGATTATATCCATTCAGATCTTCAGGGTCCATCAAAAGTTGAGTCATTGGGTGGTCACAGATATTTTGTGTCATTCATAGATGACTATTCAAGGATGACTTGGGTGGTGATGATGAAGAACAAAAGTGATGCATTCAATAACTTCAAGCGATGGAAGGCCCTAGTGGAGAATCGGTTAGGCAAGAAAATCAAGAAGCTTCGTACGGATAATGGTCCGGAATTTCGCATTGGACGGATTTTGATTCATTTTGTGCGGTGAGGGTATTGCCGGACATCATATCGTAAGGAATACACCTCGGCGAATGGTGTAGGCGAAAGGATGAATCAAACTCTTGGAGAGGGCAAGATGTATGCTTTCTCAAGTCGGTTTATCAAGGAGATTTTGGGCGGAGAGGTCGTTAAGACGCCTTGCTACTTAATCAACAGAGCCCTCACACGGGAATCAATCTCAAGACACCATTTGAGATGTGGTCGGGGCAAGCCTGCTAACTACTCGGTTCTAAGGGTTTTGGAAGTACTGACTTACTATCATGTTAGTGAAGGGAAGTTGGAGCCAAGAGCCAAGAAGGGAGTGTTTGTCGGGTATGGTGATGGAGTGAAAGGATATAGGATTTGGTCATCAGCAGAGTCCAGAGTAATCCTCAGCAGGGACGTTGTGTTTGATGAAAATTCTATGTTAAACTCATCAGTGGGGAGGTCTACTGAGTTTGAAACCAGTGCTGAATCTGATAGTGTTGAGAAACAGGTGGAGCTTCGGGTGGAGTCTACCGATATGCAACAATCGGTGGACCAAAATCAACACTATACCGATCCGGATAATGAACCGAGAACCGATCCAAGCCGCCTACCGAGACCAAATAGGGGCGTCATACAAACATTGATCGGCGAGTCTAGGCGCCGGCGGAAGCCTAGAAGATCTAATGTTGGGATACCTCCAAGGAGATATGGATATGATGATTTGGTGGATATGCACTCCAAGTTGCGAAGAAGTAGAGGTTGCCGAACCTACTACTTACGGGGAAGCAAAGTGACATGTACGAAGCATCCCGGTGGCATGCGCCATGGGAGATGAAATGGAGTCATTGTTGAAGAATCGGACTTGGGAATTAGTCAAACGTAACCTACCGACAAGGGAGTTGTGACTTGTAAATGGATTTTCAAGAAAAAGGAAGGAATAACAAAGGCGAAGGGGTCGGGTATAAGGCACGTTTGGTTGCAAGAGGATTCGGTCAAAAGGAAGGGTTGACTTTGATGAAATATTTTCACCAGTGGTCAGACACACTTCAATCGGGGTGTTACTAGCAATGGTGGCACAACGGGATCCGGAACTTGAGCAATTAGATGTGAAAAGCGCTTTTCTACATGGTGAGGTGGATAAGGAGATATACATGACACGGCACGAGGGTTTTCAAGTTCCCGGAAAGGAAAATTATGTTTGCAAGTTGAAGAAATCATTGTATGGTTTGAAGCAAGCTCCAAGGCGGTGGTATAAAAGGTTTGACAGTTTATGCTTTAGTAGGGTTACAACGAAGTCCTTATGATCGTTGTGTATACCATGATCGTTGAAAGATGGTTCATATATCTATCTTGTTACGTATGTGGATGACATGCCGATAGGCCGCAAAGCAAGGAAGTCGATGTTCAAAATCGAAGAACCTTCTTAGTGCTGAGTTTGAAATGAAGGATTTAGGTGCAGCCAAGAAAATCTTGGGGATGGAGATCTGGAGAGATAGAAGTCAGAAGAAATTATTTTTGTCTCGGCGGGGTTATGTGCGAAGATATTGGCCAAGTTTGGGATGTCTCACGCAAAACCAATAGATACTCCTATGGCATCAAATGTTCATCCGTCCGTTTATGCTTCACGATCGGTTGAAGAGAAGGAGTATATGTCAAAAGTTCCCTATGCTAGTACGGTTAGCGATCCCGATGTATGCCATGGTGTGCACTAGGCCTCGATCGATCGGCTCGGGCGGTCGGTGTTGTCGCAGGTTTATGGCTCAACCCGATAAGGAACACCGGAAAGCCGTTAAAAGGATATTCGGTACACGAGAGGTACAAGCGATGTTGGTCTCATTTATGGAGGTGATGCGGTCCGGTCACGGAGTTACCGTGATGCGATTATGCAGGTGATGTTGACGGTAGAAAATCAATGACCGGGTATGTGTTTACATTGGGAAATGCGGTGGTCGGTGGAAAGCTACTCTTCGGGCTACGTAGCCTTATCAACTACCGAAGCGAATATATGGCTCTTACTTGAAGCAAACTAAGGAGGGTATCCGGTTGAAGGGGCTAGTCGGTGATTTGGGGTTGCATCAGGATCAGGCTGATATATATTGTGACAGTCTTAGTGCAATATGTTTAGCCAAGGATCAGGTTCATCATGTTCATCTCTGATTGGCTCGCTGGCTTTTTTTGTTCCTTACTCCTCTTTTCGCGCTGATCCGATATTTATCTTCAATGCACTCCGAATTTTCTTCGATTTATCTTGAGATTTAATTCATCCATTTGTAATTATCCACCAATTTATCTCAATCTACAAAAATAAACATTTATCCCAAAATAAATCATATTTACATAATAAAAACGGATAAATACCAATTTATATTTTATAAATCACAAAACATTAAATAATCATTATACACATGTGATTTAACGTAAAATATATATTATTTGGCTCGATTTAAGGATAATGTTGATGACTTTTACGGGTATAATTTGACCGTCATCAACAATCTACCAGATTTGTTCACAAAGATTATTTCTACATCTATTTTGGTAAAAAATTGTTTTAGTGCTGGAATGCGTACATTTGAAAGACGTTTGTCGTAAAGAAAAACGACCACTTCAAAACTATTTTGATTATTTGGTCCTAAAGATCAACGACTGTACTTTTTTTCCTTTAAAAAAGTCATTTCCCATACGGTTTTCTTAGTTAAATGTTTTTAACGAGGCAGTCAAAAGAACACATATTGCAACAATTTACCTTGTCTAGATTTTATCCACATGGTTTTCTAGCAAATTTTATAGTACACGACATATACGTTACCCAAATTTATTGTATGTAGACAATGCATCTTGCACATCTCAATTGAATTGAGCTATATTAATGGGGATAGAACATAACATATTTCAGCTAATTTATTATTTACTCATGATTTGTAAAAGAGTGGAGAGAATAATGTATAGCAGATCCAGCCAACCGACAATCTGGCAGAATTACTTACCAAGACATTGCCGACTGCTAATTTGAAAGACTAGTGATCAAGAGCATTGAGATGCGACGTTTGAAAAATCCAAATTGATACTTTGTTTAGGTGGATCAGTGTAAATCAAATACAGATAAACATGCACTGTTTTCCTTAACTAAGATTTTTCCCACTTGGTTTTTTCTTAGTAAGGTTTTAATGAGGCATATCATGTCTATTGTATGTTGAATAATAGATATCCAATGAGAGTGTTATAAAATAATATCATTGATAGATTATCTATTATTCTGATTGATTTATGTAGAATTTTATTAATTCAAATTATTGTGTTCACACCGTTATATCTACCGTAAATACCCCTTATTCCTTTGGAATTTCTTTGTAATTTTATTAGTTTTATGACAAAGTTAATTTATTTGTGACAAGTAAACACGTGGTAGCTTAACCAGAGTAGTTTGACTCGAATGATAAGTGATGTTTGAGAACTTTTGCGGGAGTTCAACCGGTTTGATTCTACTCTACGGCGTCATGTTGAATGAGAGCTTTTGAGTAAGAGTCGGGTCTGTGGGCACGACCCGACCCGAACTCCGAATTAGTCGGATCAGTTGGTTCCGGATACAAAAGGCTTTAAGCAGAAGGAAAGAAAAAAAAAAACAAGGAAAAAACGTGGTAGCTTAAATATATTTAAGGAAGGAAAAATCAAAGTCAAAGGTAGATTTCCCTTCTAGAAAGTCTGGGTCGATGTCAAGCTGGAAAGATAATTCAACGATGTGAGAAATTAGTCCTTCTAGAAAAGAAAAAAGAAAGAGGCGCGTAGAGTTTCACTATATAAGCTGGTTGGCCTTCAACCTTTTGTTTCATTAATTCACTTCTTCAACGTTTCTTACATTTATTAACAGAAACCCTTATAATTATAAAGGAAACCAGATATCCATCCAGGAAATATTTATCTTCAATGGCTCCCACAAAAGTCTATATCATGTATGTAAATTTTTGTACCATTTTCTTCTTTTGAGTTCATTTTTCTTTTTCCTCTTGGAAACAGAGTCGCTTGGGCATGCCTATAATATATACTGTATATGTTTAGTTATTGGTTTGTTAATTTCAATCCTGCAATTAATGCAGACTTTTTAATTTCTGACCGCACTTAGCTTGTTAATCTTCTGTTTTGGAATCTAATTACTGTACGTTCGAATTTTGATTCGTTTTCAGTTACTACTCTATGTATGGACATATTGAGAGACTTGCACAAGAAATTAAGAAAGGAGCCGACAACGTCGAAGGAGTTGAGGCTACATTATGGCAGGTGCCCGAGACCCTTCCTGAAGAAGTTCTTCAGAAAATGGGCGCTCCCAAAAAGAGTGATGTGCCCGTGATCAGGATTGACCAGCTACCAGAGGCCGACACATTCATTTTTGGCTTCCCTACAAGATTTGGCATGATGCCAGCCCAGTTCAAAGCATTCTTTGATGCAACCGGAGGTCTATGGCAGCAAGGGAAGTTAGTTGGGAAAGGTGCTGGAATTTTCTATTCCACCGGAAGTCAGGGCGGCGGTCAAGAGACTACAGCGTGAGCACTAGAACCGTTCCTTTTATGATATAATGTTATTTTCTTTTATCTAATATATATGTGATATAAGGTTGTCCAACATTTTCATGTACGTGTTTTACAGTTTGACGACTATCACACAATTCGCTAATCATGCAATGATTTACATTCCAATTGGATACACATCCGGAGCTGGAATGGTCAATTTAGATGTGGTGAAAGGTGGAAGCCCATATGGTGCTTGGAACTATTGCCGGAAATGGAACCCTAGCCGCTAAAGGTCCAAATGATCTCGAATTGGAGACAGCTTTTCACCAAGGGAAATACACCGCCGGAATCGCCAAGAAGCTCAAAGGGACTGCTTGATCAGTTCACTTCATTAATGCATTATGTACTTTCTTTTAAGTCCACGTTGTTGTAGTTCAAAAAAATATTTACAGTTTGTGTTCCTTTTTCTCAATTACTGAGTTATTGCAAACCTTGTAGCTGCAATTTAAACATCTCTTAAGCAGCATGTATCGATTGATTATCATTTTAATTTAATGACATTTCACATCATTTTATATGATCATTCTTATTCTCCTTATGTTTTGTTACTTTGTTTCTTAAACTTTGAACTTGCCTCTAGTTTCTGCAAGTTAGTTCCTTCCACAGCAGTCTAGCAAGCAGAAGATCTCACATCCATAATTTCGTTGTGACGTAGGTAAATGGGGTTTCCGTTTAAACTTAGTCTATCCGGCATATAAATAGCTCACTTATTTTGACATTCTTTCTATCACATTCAAACCTTCAGATATTCACAGTACATGTTCAGAAATTAGGTACTAAGCTACTGCTATATCTAGGATAAATCACTAGAATACTGAATGGTTACAGTTTAAAATTTTCGCTTCAATATCAAAGGCTTATGTGAAGGAATTCATGTTACACAAATAAATTTAGGCTAAAATGCATTTACGGTTCACATTGGTTATACATATCCAAATTGATCATTACATCTTTAAATCCATGAAATATATACCTTATACAGATTATTTTAATCAACTAAATAATGCTCGAAAAAGAATCAAAAACTAAGGGTTTAAACACTTACTGCCATTTCTATACCAACCATACTCTACCCCCACTTACGATTTTGCATTATTCCCAAAGATAGAGAGAAAGACTTAGCCGATAAATCTGGCAGAAAGGTGCTATCGAATCCCGTAACAGCCATGAGAAAGCACGTCCCTAATCCCTGCACCAAAACAACCAAAACAAAGCAAACACGGGACATGGTCCTCGTGCCAAAATATGCAAAAGGGATATGGGAATAATAAGATAATGGCCCTGTTACGTCAGAAAATTCGATAGGCAATATATATATAGCTTTAGATGGAAAAATAACCCACACGGGTAAAGCACAGAACATCTAAGCATATACGTATTACATGAGCATATATCATAGTCAAGTCAGCTATTCCTAGATTCATTTTTATTACACACAGTTTTATTAATGTGGGAATACTCACCACTATACTACAACGACCAGAAATTTGAAACAGACTAGATCATAAAATGAAATGTGTGAAAGAGTATTGAGTCTTTTATACCCAGATCCTCAATGGTTCAATAACCTAAGTCCAAGAAATGATGCATTTGAATTTTATCTTTTTTCTCCATTGGGATTTTCGGATAACCACCTAATCGTTTCCTGTTAATGAAATTCAAACATTCATCCTGAGACTTGGTTGTGCTTTGTGTTCATCTTTCATACAGATTCTACATTTCATTAAGACTAGGCTTATCCAAATTATCATTATTATTATTATCGGGCTGCCTCCCGGTAGCGCTTTTGTTTAACGTCGTTTGCTCGACATGGTGACTCTATACAGACTCAATCAACCAAAATCCGAACTCAAGAAGATCAACAGCTTAAGAAAAATTAACAATGCGAGAACCAAAGAAATTGAATTGTCTAGAAGCGTACCTCGTTCGGCCCTCGATGTTATCTCCTCCCAGCCAGAGAATCTTCTTTTATCAGCCTGTCGAACCATCTTCTTTTGAAAATCACCATAAAGTTCATCCATTGGGGAGTATATGAAGGCGAATCGCGAGAAAATTCATCCTCACGAGTGGACGAATATAGTAATCCGGGACCGTCATATCAACTATTACCAACTTTCCCGGTGGCTTTACCGAAGATAGCCGATCAATCTCTTGCTCCTCTAACTCGAAATCTCATTATAGCAAACCGAATCCTCAACCTTTTTCTCGACCGAACTTCTTCGGTGATAACATCATCATCCTTAACCACCTCACATGTCTCTGCCTCTTTCACATACCTCACTAATTCAATCAATTTCCCCACCTTGTCTTGAAGATTTCTTATGGCGGAGTCGTACTTACCTTGAACTCCCGCATGTCCAACGGTCGCTCTTGCAAGATCCGGTCCAATCGCTCTAGTTGCTCTATTTGACCGTCGGTGAAGTCTTCTTGTGGCATGGGGGAAAACTGATCGTATTGACTTTGATTCATTGGAGGTGAGTAGTAGTCCTCTTGCCATTCCAGACACTGATCAGGTGGCTGAATCTGGGTAAAGCTATCAACGCATTGAGTATGAACACCGTAATCCTGATAAGCACTAGGGTTCGAAGAACCCTCATAATATTGTGGCTCATAACTCAAATAACCATAATTTTGATCCTGGTACGTACTAGGGCAATGATAGGACCAAGAACCTTGGTTATTCTGCTGTTGATATTGAGGATGAGGCACGAACTGTTGTTGATAGCATTGTTCAGGTGCATGAGCTTAATTTACCCCTTCAAAAATACAATTTATAAAGGACTCGTAACCGTGGGTAAACCAACTCTCTAACCAGCAGAGTACCGGGTCGATTGTTAGAATAGCTACAGGAGTACGAGGTCGTCCCAAGAGAAATGTGGTTGTGAGTACCAAAGTGAACGTGTTTCTTAGTCTAGGCGATCAAAGTTGTTGGTTTGTTTATACTAAAGATAGAAAAGAAAGAAAATTAAACTACTTGGTTTTAAAAGACATAGCCGAACCATGATCAAAATAGTTAATTTCAACCCCACGGATAGACAAAACCGGAACTGTGCATTATAACAAATGAACTCTCACATTCAATCTCACGGGTGCGTGCTCCTAGTTCTGATGCTAAAATCTGAACAACTCTCCTTCAACATCCTATGTGAGGTTATCTAATTCTCCCTTTAGAAAACCGATTAATCTAACATGATTAAGTGCTGTGAGACGCTCCGTTTTCACAGAAAAACCTCGTTAAGGAAACAAGTCCGAAATTACTCGGTCGACGTTACTACCCCCGATACTCACCAATGTACTACACGGAACATCTTAACGAGAATGTGTCAAAGCAGTAAAACGAAGCTTTACCTAATCCATGGTCTGCCCGAAAGACTCCGTGAAACAACTTGTCATCGTTGGCTCAAGAACCACCCGGCACTTCATAGTTCAACCCCGGGGTCTAACACTAAATTACACTAATCTAAACTACCACATTCAAGTTATTACGTTGATAATAATACATCGATGAGCGCGGGCCTAAATTCACGACCTAAAACCCGGTATGTTTTACCTCCCGATCTTAGAACCTTTTTTCCCACACCACTCTCTTTGAACAACTCTCAAGAGTGATGTGTGCGATTTTTGACCTAGGTTGTCAATCTAGTCCAAATCCGTTAAAACAAGTTCTAAGACGTGCAATATGTGAGATATAACAATAAAAAAAAACACTACACACTCCCTATTTCATTTTCCAAAGGTTGATTTCACCAAATTTTACATGATTCGACTATAATAAGTTTAGCTACCCATATAAACGGATTCTGTCAACATGTCATGGATTAAAATGGCGGGAATTTTTACATAATAGCCTTCTGTCAATGCCAGAATTCTATTAAAACCAAATTAAAACCTTAATCCAATCATTTGCCAGATTCTCGATACTTATATACATATATATATATAACAAAATGAAAGAAAACAAGAAAGAAAGAACGAAAAACGGAAACTATATTATAACGATAATTATTCGAAATTATAACGAAATTACAACTATATATATATATATATATATATATATATATATATATATATATATATATATATATATATATATATATATATATATGCCCCAAAATGAAAGAAAAATGAAGGGAAAAGATGAAGAAGGGATGGGGGAAGAAGGGGCAAGGAAAATGGATGGGAATGGGGGGTATTTATAGGCTCAAAATGGGCCGGTTCGAACCGAGTAGGAGGCCGGTTCGAACCGGGCTCAGTTCGATTCAGTAAAATGCCCATAACTTGAGTTGTAGACCTCCGATTGACGTGATTCAAAGTGCGTTGGAAAGCTTATTTGAAGATCTACAACTTTCATGAAGGACACTTCTTCAGAAAATGCCGTTTTGATGGGCCATTCGTTCGTCGAAGATATATTTTGATTTCCACTAAATCGAATCGATTAGCCACTTGACCACTTGACTTAATGATACTTGAGTTGTAGAAGTCCGATTGACGTGATTCAAAATGAGTTAGAAAGCTCTTTCAAAGATCTACAACTTTCATTAAGGACACTTCTTCAGATAATGTCTTTTTGATGGGCCATTTGCTCGTCGAAGATATTTCTCGATTTCCACTAAATCGAATCGATTAGCCACTTGACCACTTGACTTAATGATACTTGAGTTGTAGAAGTCCGATTGACGTGATTCAAAATTCGTTGGAAAGCACTTTCAAAGATCTACAACTTTCATTAAGGACACTTCTTCAGATAATATATTTTTGATGGGCCATTCGCTCGTCGAAGATATTTCTCGATTTCCACTAAATCGAATCGATTAGCCACTTGACCGGTACGCGATTTCCGGACGACCAAACACGTATACTCCGCATGCTTGCTAACGCATCACACCCAATCACTACCGCATAATCGCCCCATGGCTAGGGGAAACCTCAATATTGTCAAAGCATGACAATCCACACCGTGATGCCATGTAGACTCCGCTCCTAAGGATAATTACTCAACCATCACATAGTGTGACACTTACTTAAAACGGTGTAAGTGGGTCCGTCGAACGTACGCATTCTCTAATACACGTCCACGTACAGTCCAAGTGTCTCTACATTTCGATAGACATGATCTATCCCTGCCCTTAAAGACAAAAGATATCTAATACGTGCTAGTGTGTTTGTACTATCAATGCCCTGTTTAATAGTACATAAGCCTAGAGACATTTAAGTATCAAACTTATTAAAGTGATTAGAGATCTCATCAACCATAATCGCCTATCATGGTTTCTCTATCATAGTTTAATACTAAGGACGTTATCATATAACAATTCATAATTGGTTCTTTAAAAGAACACATATATAATAACCGAAAAGTCATTTATCATATGTATAAACATAAAGAAATAGTAGAAATGACCCGACCCGGTCGGATCCGGTCCAACCCGATTGGGTTTAGGTCACTATTTCAACATCACTCAGGGTTTTCATAACTCTCAAGCGGATCCCTCACTTTTTATTTATCATGGAGCATCTCGTATTGGCTATATGCTCGTATATGTTGATGATATCATCATTTAGTTTAGTAGTTTGTTCATCTCCTCTCTCAACGTTTTTCTGTCAATGATCTTGGCCATTTGACTTACTTTGTTGATATTTAGGAAGCAAAAACCCCACACGGTCTTCGATATTTGTTCATATTATTAGTAAACTCGAATCCTAGACGATCGAACATGCATAAATCCTACATATGCTTAAATAATAGGGAAATGCTCTGTTGAGATCGGTGAATTTCACATACAACGAATTCGGGCTAAATTGCAATTTTAGTCCTGTAGGTTGTCACATTTTTAGTTCTAGTCTTGTTTTTACTCCAATCACAATTTTAGTCCTATAGGTAGGCACGTTTTTTTGCAATTTTTGTCGTGTCTCGCCGGAATCGGATGACGGGGAACAAATTCCGGCCAAAATTTCTGACATAGCAATTACAACATGCCATTTCAAACTCTTTGTCCACCTAAGTAAATTTTGAAGCAAATTTTGGGTTATTTTGAGGTATTATACGATATTACATCCCCTATTGTTTTTATGATGACCATGTTGATTGTGTTGCACAAATGAGTACTGGTATTACATCTCGTATTTACATCCCTGTTTTTAGCCCTACATTCGATTATCTACATGAACTCTAGAAGATAGTTGATATATAAAAGTAAGCTCTAGTGACAATCTACTAGATTTGTTCACAAAGATTATTTCTACATCTATTTTGGTAAAAAATTGTTTTAGTCTTTGGAATGCGTACATTTGAAAGACTTTTGTCGTCAAGAAAAACGACAACTTCAAAACTATTTTGATTATTTGGTCCTAAAGATCAACGGTTTTCTTGTATGTTTTTTTCCTTTAAAAAAGTCATTTCCCATACGGTTTTCATAATTAACTCAGATCGCGCGAGAATATCATTTCATCCATTTATTGATTGAGATTTTGTCTACTATCACTTGATAAAAGAAAATCATCCAACTTTATTGTATGAAGACAATGCATCTTGCATATCTCAATTGAATTGAGCGATATTAATGGGGATAGAAAATAACATATTTTAGCTAATTTATTATTTACTCATGATTTGTAAAAGAATGGAGAGAATAATGTATAGCAGATCCAGCCAACCGACAATCTGGCAGAATTATTTACCAAGACATTGCCGACTGCTAATTTGAAAGACTAGTGATCAAGAGCATTGAGATGCGACGTTTGAAAAATCCAAATTGATACTTTGTTTAGGAGGATCAGTGTAAATCAAATACAGATAAACATGCACTCTTTTTTCATTAGTTTTTTCTTAGTAAGGATGAGACATATCATATCTATTGTATGTTGAATAATAGATATCCAATGAGAGTATTATAAAATAATATGATAATCTATTATTCGATTGATTTAGATTTTTACAAAATTATCAAAAAAGGACCGTTATATGTAAATACCCCTTATTCCTTTGGACCTTTGTAATTTTATTGGATATGATAAAAAATTTATTTGTGCAAGTAAACAGAAGGAAGAAAAAAAAAAACATGGTAGCTTAATATATTTAAGGAAGGAAAAATCAAAGTCAAAGGTAGATTTCCCTTCTAGAAAGTCTGGGTCGATGTCAAGCAGGAAAGATAATTCAACGATGTAAGAAATTAGTCCTTCTAGAAAAGAAAAAAAAAAAAAAAAAAAAAAAAAAAAAAAGAAAGAGGCGCGTAGAGTTTCACTATATAAGCTGGTTGGCCTTCAACCTTTTGTTTCATTAATTCACTTCTTCAACGTTTCTTACATTTATTAACAGAAACCCTTACGCCTTATAATTATAAAGGAAACCAGATATCCATCCAGGAATTATTTACTATCTTCAATGGCTCCCACAAAAGTCTATATCATGTATGTAATTTTTCATTTTTTGTTCCATTTTTCTTTTCCCTCTCGGAAACAGAGTCGCTTGGGCATGCGGCATGCAAATAATATATACTGTATATATGTTTAGTTATTGGTTTGTTAATTTCAATCCTGCAATTAATGCAGACTTTTTAATTTCTGACCGCACTTAGCTTGTTAATCTTCTGTTTTGGAATCTAATTACTGTACGTTCGAATTTTGATTCGTTTTCAGTTACTACTCTATGTATGGACATATTGAGAGACTTGCCCAAGAAATTAAGAAAGGAGCCGACACCGTCGAAGGAGTTGAGGCTACATTATGGCAGGTGCCCGAGACCCTTCCTGAAGAAGTTCTTCAGAAAATGGGCGCTCCCAAAAAGAGTGATGTGCCCGTGATCAGGATTGACCAGCTTCCAGAGGCCGACACATTCATTTTTGGCTTCCCTACTAGATTTGGCATGATGCCTGCCCAGTTCAAAGCATTCTTTGATGCAACCGGAGGTCTATGGCAGCAAGGGAAGTTAGTTGGGAAAGGTGCAGGAATTTTCTATTCCACCGGAAGTCAGGGCGGCGGTCAAGAGACTACAGCGTGAGCACTCAAAACCGTTCCATTTGTGATATAATGTTATTTTCTTTTATCTAATATATATGTGATATAAGGTTGTCTAACATATTCATGTACGTGTTTTACAGTTTGACGACTATCACACAATTCGCTAATCATGCAATGATTTACATTCCAATTGGATACACATCCGGAGCTGGAATGGTCAATTTAGATGTGGTGAAAGGTGGAAGCCCATATGGTGCTGGAACTATTGCCGGAAATGGAACCCTAGCCGCTAAAGGTCCAAATGATCTCGAATTGGAGACAGCTTTTCACCAAGGGAAATACACCGCCGGAATCGCCAAGAAGCTCAAAGGGACTGCTTGATCAGTTCACTTCATTAATGCATTATGTACTTTCTTTTAAGTCCACGTTGTTGTAGTTCAAAAAAAATATTTACAGTTTGTGTTCCTTTTTCTCAATTACTGAGTTATTGCAAACCTTGTAGCTGCAATTTAAACATCTCTTAAGCAGCATGTATCGATTGATTATCATTTTAATTTAATGACATTTCACATCATTTTATATGATCATTCTTATTCTCCTTATGTTTTGTTACTTTGTTTCCGAAACTTTGAACTATCAAGCAGAAGATCTCACATCCATAATTTCGTTGTGACGTAGGTAAATGGGGTTTCCGTTTAAACTTAGCCTATCTCAAACTAATAATTAAATTATCAAGATATCATTGATTGGAATTCGATTTTTCACCGGGGTGAATAGTGTATGATATGCAATCGAGAGCTTAATCGTATTGAACCAGTAGAATCTCATCGAGGTGAGGACGTGAGGGAGACACAGAGTGGTTGTATGCACCTGTATGAGGGACAATTACTAAATTGGAAGGGTTTCACCATCAACACTGACACAAGATCTCTAATGGATGGTTGAAAGGCTAATGTCATTCTCATGAAACTATAGGAGATAATCACTTGAACTCACATATCTTGGCTAGCACATTACATATTTAACTTTTAATTTGTTTATTAATTTTGCATGCCTTAAATCATTTTACTCATTCATGCACTTCGTTGATTTGAACCAAAAGAATACGATTGCTCGGTACTTAACCTCACAACCTTGTGGATTCGACCTTGACTCACCTACCTAGATTACAATTGACCCGACATTCATGTTGGTGATTTCGGACACCTAGAAAAGTCCAATCAAGAGGCATTGTTGATGGAAAGTCTTTTTTGAGGGGTAGAAGAATGTGTCCAAAGCTAAAGAGTTGAAATTGATCAAGAATTTTTGGTATTTTCACCCTACCTTCACTTCATATGCATTTTGATCCACTTTACGGGCATTTGTTGTACTGGACATCTCAAAGAATTTGTAGGTAATTGAATGAGCTTTCCACGCGAGTCACTCAAATTAGAGCTCTTCACGCAATCATATCGCCGAATTTCTGAAGATGTATCAGTGCTATTGCAATCTGCGAATCCGGCGCGCACCCGGAGAAGTATGGACGTACGCCTTACCGGAAAAAATGTATATCCGTATATTAATCGATTTTTGAATTGCATAGCTAGTTGCAAGATTGTTGCTTTTGGATTCGACTTTACGGGGAGAGACCGACAATTTCTCAACGGGCATCCGGAGAGTCAATTTTATTCACTTTTACATCATGGTAACTTCTTTCCATTGTTTTTCATTTTAATGGCTTCAAATTCAATTGCTTGCTACGACCTCCGTCCCAAAATATAAGTCCATTTACACCTTTTTCACATGAGTTTAAGAATGTAGTTAAGTGTCATTAATTTTAATGATAAAAGTCTAGATACCCTTTGACTCTTATTAATGTAATTGTAATAAAGTAGGTGGATGCATAATGAATTAGGGGTAAAAGGAAGAAAAATGTAATAAATGCTCCATTGTTATTCTAAAAAGACTTGTATTATGGGACAAATTCAAAAAACTAAACGGATTTACGTTTTGGGACAAAGAGTATTTCTTTATGATATGAGTAGCTAAGTTAATTTATAGCCGAATTATGTGACGGTCAATGAAATTGATGTCTTGATATAAGAATTGGGAATATGGTGTGCGTAAGATAGAGTTTTGAATTTTGTGTCGTAAAAATTATGCCAGTGGGTTGAATTAAATTGATCACTTATTTCATTAATCTACACACGATCTTTACATATGTGTTTTGTGAGAGAGTGTGAGAAAAGAGGTTTTGGGATCGCTAGGTTAAATTGGTCAAGGTGTTCGGGTCCAGTTTCTTGAGTGGGGTTTTCGGTTTAAATTGAGGGTCTCTAGAACTTAATCATGTTTGGTTAGTTAAATCCTGACGATGCGACTGTAGACCCGAAGCATGTGACTTAATATGTGATTCTTTTATCAGAATGAAATTAAAATGCACTTATAGCTTCAACTTTATGAATCATGGTGATTAGAGAAAGATTATGGTAGACATTGTTGATTCAGTTATCCAAAACCCATACAATTAACTTCAAGGCGAAATCTAAAGGTTGTTCATGGTAGTGTAAGGTATAACAGTCCTGGCGTTTCTTTGACCCGATCTACCAAATGGCCAGGACCGTCATCCCTTACTCTACCATGAACAACCTACTCTGTGATTGTAATTGATCACATTTTCAACTATTGTTGACCTAAACTAAGTATAACTCAACTATTTTTGCCCATTCCGCGCTGTGCTCGGCCTTAGACTTCTTCTTAGTCCGATTCTTCATCATTTCAGCTCTAGATATTTTTCCTTAACGCTTGGAATACTTTGTAAGTTTCAAATATTTCAAAAAACACGCAAAGTACTACCGATTTCCGGGATAATTATTAAAAATACCAAATTTAAAAACCACGAACCACATGACATGAAATTAACACAAATTGTTCGTGATTCATCACAAGAATTATTGGATTTAGCCCATAATAGGAGTAATGTTGATGCCTTAATTGATATAATTTCGACCGTCATCACACTCCACCAGACAAAGTGCCTACATTTGCCTAGATCCCCACACACTATGAGTTTATGTCTCTCGCCATGTACAATTTGTTGAACTGTATTCCCTTTTACTAGTCTACAAAGTGATATGGACACCCCTTTAGATCATATCACCCTTGTTTCCACTTGGATACCTCCATCTGCACCTTCTGCCGATCATCCTCTTAACGCATCTCTTCCCATACCCGATCCACCCCCACCCTCCCCTCCCTCACACCGCCTTTATCGCCCACCCCACCACCTCTTGTCTCACATCCCATGACCTCTCATGCCAAATATAATATCCGCAAACTCATACATAAATCAGTCTTGCTACACAACATCCAACTGCAACCATACCCATTGAAGTGTCCAATTCCATTGAATCTAGTAACAAGAGACATGCCATACAAGCTGAGTTTGATGATCTCCCATATAACCACCCTTGGGATCTCATGTCATACGATCCATATATCCTATAACGTTGCTCCAAATGGGTGTATAAAACAAAATACAAACAAGATGGTTCCTTGGACTTATACGATAGCCTGTCTAGTGGACAAATTTCATCAGCATCTCAGAGAGGATTACTATTTAACTTTCAGCCCTAGTGGTAAAACCCACCACCGATCATAGATCATAACCCTTGCAACTATCTATGAGTGGTCCCTCCGACAACTTCATGTTAATAATGCATTCTTGTAGGGATCTTTCAATGAAACAGTGTACTCTCTCCGTCCCATTTTATTTGTCTCGTTTAACTTTTCACAAAGATTAAGAAAATTTTAGTTAATGCTTTGAATCTAATTAAATGATCCAATATTTTTACATTTATGGCCTTCAAGTAGTTTTGCAAGCATTTAATGCTTCACATTTTTAGTGTAAATAATGTAAAGAGGAAGGATATTTGAAGAAATTCGACAACTAATGCATAAAGTTGACACTTATTTTGGGACAAACCAAAAAGGAAACGTGGACAAATAAAATTGGACGGAGGGAGTATATGCAACAACCTTAAGGTTTTAAAGACACGAGTCATCCTCATCATGTGACCAGATTACGAATGGCGAATAATGGACTTAAACAACCACCACCCCGTGCATAGTATTCTAAACTTGGCATTTTCCACTCACTTGTTCGGAAATGTACGCGAGAACGCAACGGAATTTAAAATTTTATTTCTTTTTAACCCAGATCGACTTTTTTAAGCAATAAACAAATAAGTAGAAGATGGTGATTACCTTGCTTGATCTAAATGATCGACGCTTTGACCGTCTAAGGAGAGTAGTGATGCATGAAGGTGCCCAAGTGTTCGGCCTCTACCGGTGATCCACACGAATAGCCCGCCGGAATCCCATCATGGATTACTATCAGAAAAACTCGGTTGCTAGACCGACTTTTTCTCTCTCTCAAAAACTCTCTCCAAGAAGCTCTCTATTTTTTTACGAGGACTATTAGCTCCTCGAATTGTGAAGATCGAAAGAGCTAGCCATGCCTCCCTTAAATAGGGTGGAAGCCCATATGGTGCTGGAACTATTGCTGGAAATGGAACCCTAGCCGCTAAAGGTCCAAATGATCTCGAATTGGAGACCGCTTTTCACCAAGGGAAATACACCGCCGGAATTGCCAAAAGCTCAAAGGACTGCTTAAGTTCACATAATGCATTATTTACTTTCTTTTGAGTCCACACACCATCCCCGTCGTCCATTTAGATTTCGTTGTTAAGTAGGTTTAATAAAATTTCGTTTGTGTTGCTTTTTCTTAATTCCCGAGTTATTGCAAAAAGCTTGTAGCTGCTACTTAAACATCTCTTAATTAAGCAGCATGTATCAATGGATTATCATTTTAATTTAATGAAATTTCGCATCGTATAGTTTTTATTTGAACATTCTTATTATCCTCTCGTGTCGTTTCGAAACTTTGAAGTAGCCTCTTGTTTAAGCAAGTTCCTTCCTTCAACAACGGGTGCATCCTTGTGAGTGTAAATTGCACTCACAAAGACGCACTCGCCGAGGAAGGAATGAACTTGCTTAAACAAGAGGCTACTTCAAAAGCAATAATGGGTGTCAAACCACCACAGATAAATTACCTGCTATTTATAACTTATATAGGGCGAGCATGATTGTCTCTAAAAGCAACGGTGAATTTTTCTTTTCTTTTCAAATCGTCAAAAGACCAAATTTTTGGAGTATATAATTAATCTAAAAAAGTAAAATAAATAATTCAGTTTAATTAATTTTTTCACCTTGATTTCCTCAACCAATCACAGATGCAAAGATGACTCGTTGCTTCTTTGATAAAAATGTTATAGTTACCGACGCACGTCAAGTAATCAATATCTCTTATATTCAAAAATTAGTACACGGTGCACTCAGCAAGCTTCCTTCAGCACATATATGGTATAACGGTAACATCCTCTTCAAGCAAAGAATGGTACATGATCAACTTGCACTCAACAGACTTCCTTTAGCTACTGAAGCTCTGAAATATCTTTGAAATGCCCAACTTATCTGACAAATATGAGAAAATAGGTGCATCCAGAGCCTTGGTTAGGATGTCAGCAACTTGTTCTTTTGTGTTGGCGGTAGGAGCTTGAAAAGTCTAGACTTAACTTTGTCTCTTACAACAAGACAATCAATCTCAATACGTATTGTTCTCTCATGGAACTCATAGTTATGAGCAATGTTCCTAGCACTTGCATTATCACAAAAGAGTAAGGCAGGCAACTGAACAGGAATCGTTAGATCCTGGAAAATGTAAACCAGCCATTGAAGTTCATAAATTGCATTGGCCATAGCTCTATATTCTGCTTCTAAAGAGCTCCTTGCAATTGTTGCCTGCTTCTTAGCTTTCCAAGAGATAGGAGCATTCCCTAAAAACATCATGTATTATCATACTAAATTTCTGGTTTCAGGATAGCCAGCCCAATCACTGTCCGTAAAACCTTTCAAAACAAGGTTATTCTCAGCTGGGAATATGATTCCTTGCCGAGGATTGGCTTTCAAATACCCGACCAGTCTGTGTGCTGCTTTAATGTGATTTTCAGTATGAGTGTCAAAAAATTGACTTAGCTGTTGAACTGCAAAAACAATGTCTAGTCTGGTAAAAGTGGGGTAGATCAGCTTACCCACCAGTGATCTGTATGCAATATTGTCTTCCAAAAATTGCGAATCACCATGTTGTTAGGTCTGCTTGGACTCCATAGGTGTCTTTGCAGGTTTGGACCCAAAAAATTCTTATTCTTCTAGAAGGTTGAGTGTGTACTTACTTTGAGAAATAGAAATGCCCGTAGAAGCTCTGGCAGTTTCAATACCTAAGAAACACTCAATTTTCCAAGGTCTTTAACGGTGAACTGCTGATGCAAAACATCTTTCACTTGCTGAATTAGCTGATCATCAGGACTTGCTGCTATTATATCATCTACATAGACCAACCAACAAGGCAATAAAAGACTGTCCTGACCCATTGGAGAACACACTGTGATCATTCTTTGAGTGAACAAATCCTTGTGTTTCTAGAGACTCAGTCAACTTGCAATTCCATTGCCTATTGGCTTGTTTTAGACCATATAAGGATTTTGTTAATCTGTAAACTTGATTTGGTTTTTGTGTGGCCAATCCGGGAGGCAACTGCATATATACTTCTTCATGTAGATCACCATGTAAGAAAGTTGTATTGATATCCATCTGGTGAAGATGCCAATTATTAGCTGCTGTTGCTGCCAGCAAAGCCCTGACTGTGGTAATTTTGACACTAGGTGAAAAAGTCTCTTGATACTGAATACAATATGTCTGAGTGTAACCTTTTGCCACCAATCTAGATTTGTATCTCTCCACTGAACCATCAGGATTGTACTTGTTAAGTAATTTATGCTTTGGTTTTATGTTGATTAATTTTAAAATGTCCCCCTTGTGATTCAAAGCGTTTATCTGTGTCATTATTTGATATACTGAGTTACTAACCGGCCATTAAGCTATTGCTTACATATATGGCCATTACCTTATTTTTATTGTGTTATAGGTTTTAATTTAATTATTGTTTTTAAATAAAGTCTGATGGACCTGCATGCTCTTGATCTAGTTATTTGTTCCGCCCATTAGCCCTTCTTATTTAATCTGCTAGTTAATTGCTCAATCGGACCTAAGTTGTCACGTTTTTAGTTGTCACATACATCGAATTCGGGTAAAATTGCAATTTTAGTCCTGTAAGTTGTCACGTTTTTAGTTTTAGTCCTGTTTTTACTCCGATCACAATTTTAGTCCTATAAGTAGGCATTTGTTTTGCAATTTGGTCCTGTCTTGCCGGAATCTACTGACAGGGAACAAATTCCGGCCAAAATCGCTGACATAGAAATTACAACATGCCATTTCAACCATTTTTGTCCGCGTAAGAAAATTTTGAAGCGAATTTTGGGTTATTTGGTTGAATTATACGATATTACATCCCCTATTGTTTTTACAACGAAGATGCTGATTGTGTTGCATGTGTTGCACAATTGAGTAACGGTATGACCGTTTTTAGCCCTACATTCGATTATCTATACGAGCTCTAGAAAAGAGATGATATATAAATGTACGCTCGAGTGACAATCTGTCAGATTTGTTCACTAAGATTATTCCTCCATCTATTTTGGAAAAAAATCGTTTTAGTGCTGGAATTCGTATATTTGAAAGACGTTTGTCGTTAAGAAAAGCAACAACTTCAAAACTATTTGGTCCTAAAGATCAATGACTGTAAATTTTTTTCCCTTTAAATAAGTCATTTCTCATAGGATTTTCTTAGTTAAATATTCTTAACGAGGCAGTCAATGCAACATATAGAACACATTTTGCATGAACAATTTACCTTGTCTAGATTTTTCCCACTGGGTTTCCTAACAAAGTTTATAGTACATGACATATACGTTATGCAACTCAGATCGTTGGAGAAAATCATTCATCCATTTATTGATTGAGATATGGTCTACTCTCACTTGATAAAAGAAAATCATCCAACTATATTGTATGAAGACAATGCCTCTTGCACATCTCAATTGAATTGAGCTATATTTATGGGGATAGAACATAACATATTTCAGCTAATTTATTCTTTACACATGATTTGTAAAAGAGTGGAGAGATTAATGTACAGAAGTCCAGTCAACCGACAATCTGGCAGAATTATTTACCAAGGCATTGCCGACTGCAACATTTAAAATACTAGTGAAGAGAATTGAGATGCGACGTTTGAGAAATCCAAATTTATGCTTTGTTTAGGGGATCGGAGTAAATCAAATACAGATAACTATGTACTCTTTTCCTTAACTAGATTCTTTCCCACTAAGTTTTTTCTTAGTAAGGTTTTAATGAGTTATATCATCTCTGTTGTATGTTGAATAATATATTTTCAAAATGGAGTGTTATAAAATAATATCATTGATTTACGTAGATTTTTATTCATTTCAATGATTGTGTTCACACAGTAATCTCTACTGTAAATACCCTTATGCCTTTGGAATTTCATTGTAATTTTATTAGTTTTATAACAAAATTAATTTTTTTTGTGACAACTAAACACGTGCTGGCTTAACAAAGTAGTTTGGATCTAATGAAATGTGACTTGAGAATGCCTTAGGAGGTCACTGATGATTCTCCTCTGAGGCTGTTAGAGATAATGATAAGATTGATCAGTTGTTAGAAAATTATGTTTGAATATGAATTATGTTAGGATATATTATTTGGTTTAGATAAATTTGTATGTATCATCTATTAGTCTATAAATATTGTATCTCTGTTCATTATTATTACAAGATCCATTCATTGCGAGTCAATCTCTATGTTCTTTGCGTTACCATGGGATTGCGGAGCGTGTTGAGATAATGACAAGATTGTGTTGTTTAGAAAATTATGTTTGAATATAAATTATGTTAGGATATATTATTTGGTTTAGATAAACTTATATCTATCATCTATAAGTCTATAAATATAATATCTCTGTTTATTATTATTATCAATGCAATCACTTTTCTATTTCTCTATTAGGGGCGTCATGTTGAAAGAGCTATTGGGTAGGTCTTACCTCTGACCCAATTCCGAATTAGTTGGACCAGTTGGTTCCGGATATCAGGAGTTTTAGGCAGAAGAAAAAAAAAAAAAAAAAAAAAAAAAAAAAAAAAAACAAACAAACAAGAAAAAAACGTGGTAGCTTAATATATTTAAGGAAGGAAAAATCAAAGTCAAAGGTAGATTTCCCTTCTAGAAAGTCTGGGTCGATGTAAAGCAGGAAAGATAATTCAACGATGTAAGAAATTAGTCCTTCTAGAAAAGGAAAAATAAAAAATAAAAAAGAAAGAGGCGCGTAGAGTTTCACTATATAAGCAGGTTGGCCTTCAACCTTTTGTTTCATTAATTCACTTCTTCAACGCTTCTTACATTTATTAACAGAAACCCTTATAATTATAAAGGAAACCAGATATCCATCCAGGAAATATTTATCTTCAATGGCTCCCACAAAAGTGTATATCATGTATGTAAATTTTTGTACCATTTTCTTCTTTTGAGTTCATTTTTCTTTTTCCTCTTGGAAACAGAGTCGCTTGGGCATGCCTATAATATATACTGTATATGTTTAGTTATTGGTTTGTTAATTTCAATCCTGCAATTAATGCAGACTTTTTAATTTCTGACCGCACTTAGCTTGTTAATCTTCTGTTTTGGAATCTAATTACTGTACGTTCGAATTTTGATTCGTTTTCAGTTACTACTCTATGTATGGACATATTGAGAGACTTGCACAAGAAATTAAGAAAGGAGCCGACACCGTCGAAGGAGTTGAGGCTACATTATGGCAGGTGCCCGAGACCCTTCCCGAAGAAGTTCTTCAGAAAATGGGCGCTCCCAAAAAGAGTGATGTGCCCGTGATCGGGATTGACCGGCTACCGAGAGGCCGACACATTCATTTTTGGCTTCCCTACAAGATTTGGCATGATGCCTGCCCAGTTCAAAGCATTCTTTGATGCAACCGGAGGTCTATGGCAGCAAGGGAAGTTAGTTGGGAAAGGTGCGGGAATTTTTTATTCCACAGGAAGTCAGGGCGGTGGTCAAGAGACTACAGCGTGAGCACTCAAAACCGTTCCTTTTGTGATATAACATTATTTTCTTTTATCTAATATATATGTGATATAAGGTTGTCTAACATTTTCATGTACTTGTTTTACAGTTTGACGACTATCACACAATTCGCTAATCATGCAATGATTTACATTCCAATTGGATACACATCCGGAGCTGGAATGGTCAATTTAGATGTGGTGAAAGGTGGAAGCCCATATGGTGCTGGAACTATTGCCGGAAATGGAACCCTAGCCGCTAAAGGTCCAAATGATCTCGAATTGGAGACAGCTTTTCACCAAGGGAAATACACCGCCGGAATCGCCAAGAAGCTCAAAGGGACTGCTTGATCAGTTCACTTCATTAATGCATTATGTACTTTCTTTTAAGTCCACGTTGTTGTAGTTCAAAAAAATATTTACAGTTTGTACGTGTTCCTTTTTCTCAATTACTGAGTTATTGCAAACCTTGTAGCTGCAATTTAAACATCTCTTAAGCAGCATGTATCGATTGATTATCATTTTAATTTAATGACATTTCACATCATTTTATATGATCGTTCTTATTCTCCTTATGTTTTGTTACTTTGTTTCCGAAACTTTGAACTAGCCTCTAGTTTCTGCAACTCTCCTTCAACATCCTATGTGAGGTTATCTAATTCTCCCTTTAGAAAATCGATTAATCTAACATGATTAAGTGCTGTGAGACGCTCCGTTTTCACAGAAAAACCTCGTTAAGGAAACAAGTCCGAAATTACTCGGTCGACGTTACTACCCCCGATACTCACCAATGTACTACACGGAACATCTTAACGAGAATGTGTCAAAGCAGTAAAACGAAGCTTTACCTAATCCATGGTCTGCCCGAAAGACTCCGTGAAACAACTTGTCATCGTTGGCTCAAGAACCACCCGGCACTTCATAGTTCAACCCCGGGGTCTAACACTAAATTACACTAATCTAAACAACCACATTCAAGTTATTACGTTGATAATAATACATCGATGAGCGCGGGCCTAAATTCACGACCTAAAACCCGGTATGTTTTACCTCCCGATCTTAGAACCCTTTTTCCCACACCACTCTCTTTGAACAACTCTCAAGAGTGATGTGTGCGATTTTTGACCTAGGTTGTCAATCTAGTCCAAATCCGTTAAAACAAGTTCTAAGACGTGCAATATGTGAGATATAACAATAAAAAAAAACACTACACACTCCCTATTTCATTTTCCAAGGGTTGATTTCACCAAATTTTACATGATTCGACTATAATAAGTTTAGCTACCCATATAAACGGATTCTGTCAACATGTCATGGATTAAAATGGCGGGAATTTTTACATAATAGCCTTCTGTCAATGCCAGAATTCTATTAAAACCAAATTAAAACCTTAATCCAATCATTTGCCAGATTCTCGATACTTATATGTATATATATATATATATATATATATATAACAAAATGAAAGAAAACAAGAAAGAAAGAACGAAAAACGGAAACTATATTATAACGATAATTATTCGAAATTATAACGAAATTACAACTATATATATATATATATATATATATATAGGCCCCAAAATGAAAGAAAAATGAAGGGAAAAGATGAAGAAGGGATGGGGGAAGAAGGGGCAAGGAAAATGGATGGGAATGGGGGGGGGGGGGGGGGGGGGTATTTATAGGCTCAAAATGGGCCGGTTCGAACCGAGTAGGAGGCCGGTTCGAACCGGGCTCAGTTCGATTCGGTAAAATGCCCATAACTTGAGTTGTAGACCTCCGATTGACGTGATTCAAAGTGCGTTGGAAAGCTTATTTGAAGATCTACAACTTTCATGAAGGACACTTCTTCAGAAAATGCCGTTTTGATGGGCCATTCGTTCGTCGAAGATATATTTTGATTTCCACTAAATCGAATCGATTAGCCACTTGACCACTTGACTTAATGATACTTGAGTTGTAGAAGTCCGATTGACGTGATTCAAAATGAGTTAGAAAGCTCTTTCAAAGATCTACAACTTTCATTAAGGACAGACTTATATATTTTTATACGCGATTTCCGGACGACCAAACACGTACTCCGCATGCTTCAGTATCACACCCAATCACTACCGCATAATCGCCCCATGGCTAGGGGAAACCTCAATATTGTCAAAGCATGACAATCCACACCGTGATGCCATGTAGACTCCGCTCCTAAGGATAATTACTCAACCATCACATAGTGTGACACTTAACAGTGTAAGTGGGTCTGTCGAACGTACGCATTCTCTAATACACGTCCACGTACAGTCCAAGTGTCTCTACATTTCGATAGACATGATCTATCCCTGCCCTTAAAGACAAAAGATATCTAATACGTGCTAGTGTGTTTGTACTATCAATGTTTAATAGTACATAAGCCTAGAGACATTTAAGTATCAAACTTATTAAAGTGATTAGAGATCTCATCAACCATAATCGCATATCATGGTTTCTCTATCATAGTTTAATACTAAGGACGTTATCATATAACAATTCATAATTGGTTCTTTAAAAGAACACATATATAATAACCGAAAAGTCATTTATCATATGTATAAACATAAAGAAATAGTAGAAATGACCCGACCCGGTCGGATCCGGTCCAACCCGATTGGGTTTAGGTCACTATTTCAACATCACTCGGGTTTTCATAACTCTCAAGCGGATCCCTCACTTTTTATTTATCATGGAGCATCTCGTATTGGCTATATGCTCGTATATGTTGATGATATCATCATTTAGTTTAGTAGTTTGTTCATCTCCTCTCTCAACGTTTTTCTGTCAATGATCTTGGCCATTTGACTTACTTTGTTGATATTTAGGAAGCAAAAACCCCACACGGTCTTCGATATTTGTTCATATTATTAGTAAACTCGAATCCTAGACGATCGAACATGCATAAATCCTACATATGCTTAAATAATAGGGAAATGCTCTGTTGAGATCGGTGAATTTCACATACAACGAATTCGGGCTAAATTGCAATTTTAGTCCTGTAGGTTGTCACATTTTTAGTTCTAGTCTTGTTTTTACTCCAATCACAATTTTAGTCCTATAGGTAGGCACGTTTTTTTGCAATTTTTGTCGTGTCTCGCCGGAATCGGATGACAGGGAACAAATTCCGGCCAAAATTTCTGACATAGCAATTACAACATGCCATTTCAAACTCTTTGTCCACCTAAGTAAATTTTGAAGCAAATTTTGGGTTATTTTGAGGTATTATACGATATTACATCCCCTATTGTTTTTATGATGACCATGTTGATTGTGTTGCACAAATGAGTACTGGTATTACATCTCGTATTTACATCCCTGTTTTTAGCCCTACATTCGATTATCTACATGAACTCTTGAAGATAGTTGATATATAAAAGTAAGCTCTAATGACAATCTACTAGATTTGTTCACAAAGATTATTTCTACATCTATTTTGGTAAAAAATTGTTTTAGTGCTGGAATGCGTACATTTGAAAGACTTTTGTCGTCAAGAAAAACGACAACTTCAAAACTATTTTGATTATTTGGTCCTAAAGATCAATGACTGTACTTTTTTTCCTTTAAAAAAGTCATTTCCCATACGGTTTTCATAATTAACTCAGATCGCGCGAGAATATCATTTCATCCATTTATTGATTGAGATTTTATCTACTATCACTTGATAAAAGAAAATCATCCAACTTTATTTCATCCATTTATGAAGACAATGCATCTTGCACATCACAATTGAATTGAGCTATATTAATGGGGATAGAACATAACATATTTCAGCTAATTTATTATTTACTCATGATTTGTAAAAGAATGGAGAGAATAATGTATAGCAGATCCAGCCAACCGACAATCGGCGAATTATTTACCAAGACATTGCCGACTGCTAATTTGAAAGACTAGTGATCAAGAGCATTGAGATGCGACGTTTGAAAAATCCAAATTGATACTTTGTTTAGGAGGATCAGTGTAAATCAAATACAGATAAACATGCACTCTTTTCCTTAACTAAGATTTTTCCGACTTGGTTTTTTCTTAGTAAGGTTTTAATGAGACAAATCATATCTATTGTATGTTGAATAATAGATATCCAATGAGAGTATTATAAAATAATTAGATTTTTGTCCAGAAGGACAAAATTATCAAAAAATCAGGATAGAAGGAAACTGTAATTTAATAAGGACAAAAGTAACAATTATAAAGTTAGTATGAATAACAAATGTGGAATTGAGTAAATATTAACAATTGTGAAACACAAAGTAATATTAACACGTGAAATAACAATTTTAAAGTAACAATTGTGATTTTTGTCATTTATAATCATGAAAATGTTAATTTTGTCCTTCCAGACCCATTTATTAATTTTTTTGTCCTTGTGTCCCCTTCCCTCTAAAATAATATCATTGATAGATTATCTATTATTCTGATTGATTTATGTAGATTTTTATTCATTCAAATTATTGTGTTCACACCGTTATATCTACCGTAAATACCCCTTATTCCTTTGGACTTTCTTTGTAATTTTATTAGGAAGAAAACAAGAAAAAAAACGTGGTAGCTTAATATATTTAAGGAAGGAAAAAATCAAAGTCTGGGTCGATGTCAAGCAGGAAAGATAATTCAACGATGTAAGAAATTAGTCCTTCTAGAAAAGAAAAAAAAAAAAAAAAAGAAAAAAAAAAAAGAAAGAGGCGCGTAGAGTTTCACTATATAAGCTGGTTGGCCTTCAACCTTTTGTTTCATTAATTCACTTCTTCAACGTTTCTTACATTTATTAACAGAAACCCTTACGCCTTATAATTATAAAGGAAACCAGATATCCATCCAGGAATTATTTACTATCTTCAATGGCTCCCACAAAAGTCTATATCATGTATGTAATTTTTCATTTTCTTTTTTGTTCCATTTTTCTTTTCCTCTTGGAAACAGAGTCGCTTGGGCATGCGGCATGCAAATAATATATACTATATATGTTTAGTTATTGGTTTGTTAATTTCAATCCTGCAATTAATGCAGACTTTTTAATTTCTGACCGCACTTAGCTTGTTAATCTTCTGTTTTGGAATCTAATTACTGTACGTTCGAATTTTGATTCGTTTTCAGTTACTACTCTATGTATGGACATATTGAAAGACTTGCCCAAGAAATTAAGAAAGGAGCCGACACCGTCGAAGGAGTTGAGGCTACATTATGGCAGGTGCCCGAGACCCTTCCTGAAGAAGTTCTTCAGAAAATGGGCGCTCCCAAAAAGAGTGATGTGCCCGTGATCAGGATTGACCAGCTTCCAGAGGCCGACACATTCATTTTTGGCTTCCCTACAAGATTTGGCATGATGCCGGCCCAGTTCAAAGCATTCTTTGATGCAACCGGAGGTCTATGGCAGCAAGGGAAGTTAGTTGGGAAAGGTGCTGGAATTTTCTATTCCACCGGAAGTCAGGGCGGTGGTCAAGAGACTACAGCGTGAGCACTCAAAACCGTTCCATTTGTGATATAATGTTATTTTCTTTTATCTAATATATATGTGATATAAGGTTGTCTAACATATTCATGTACGTGTTTTACAGTTTGACGACTATCACACAATTCGCTAATCATGCAATGATTTACATTCCAATTGGATACACATCCGGAGCTGGAATGGTCAATTTAGATGTGGTGAAAGGTGGAAGCCCATATGGTGCTGGAACTATTGCCGGAAATGGAACCCTAGCCGCTAAAGGTCCAAATGATCTCGAATTGGAGACAGCTTTTCACCAAGGGAAATACACCGCCGGAATCGCCAAGAAGCTCAAAGGGACTGCTTGATCAGTTCACTTCATTAATGCATTATGTACTTTCTTTTAAGTCCACGTTGTTGTAGTTCAAAAAAATATTTACAGTTTGTGTTCCTTTTTCTCAATTACTGAGTTATTGCAAACCTTGTAGCTGCAATTTAAACATCTCTTAAGCAGCATGTATCGATTGATTATCATTTTAATTTAATGACATTTCACATCATTTTATTTATTCTCCTTTGTTTTGTAAATTACTTTTTTTCCGAAACTTTGAACTAGCCTCTTGTTTCTGCAAGTTAGTTCCTTCCACAGCAGTCGAGAGCTTAATAGTGTTGAACCAGTAGAATCTCATCGAGGTGAGGACGTGAGGGAGACACAGAGTGGTTGTATGCACCTGTATGAGGGACAATTACTAAATTGGAAGGGTTTCAGCATCAACACTGACACAAGATCTCTAATGGATGGTTGAAAGGCTAATGTCATTCTCATGAAACTATAGGAGATAATCACTTGAACTCACATATCTTGGCTAGCACATTACATATTTAACTTTTAATCTGTTTATTAATTTTGCATGTCATAAATCATTTTACTCATTCTTGCACTTTGTTGACTTGAACCAAAAGAATACGATTGCTCGGTACTTAACCTCACAACCTTGTGGATTCGACCTTCAATCATCTACCTAGACTACAATTGACCCGACATTCATGTTGGTGGTTTCGAACTCCAATCAAGAGGCATTGTTGATGGAAAGTCTTTTTTAAGGGGTAGAAGAATGTGTCCAAAGCTAAAGAGTTGAAATTGATCAAGAATTTTTGGTATTTTCACCCTACCTTCACTTCATATGCATTTTGATCCACTTTACAGGCATTTGTTGGACTGAACATATCAAAGAATTTGTAGGTAATTGAACGAGCTTTCCACGCGAGTCACTCAAATTAGAGCTCTTCACGCAATCATATCGCCGAATTTCTGAAGATGTATCAGTGCTATTGCAATCTGCGAATCCGGCGCGCGCCGGAGAAGTATGGACGCACGCCTTACCGGAAAAAATGTATATCCGTATATTAATCGATTTTTATGATGTGTGGTTCCTATATAAACGTCCTTTACAGTATTTTGACAATATTAAGCAGTAGATAGTCGAATTTTCTTCCTCTTGAACCCTAGATTAGCTAAAAACATATTCTCTCTTTGAATTGCATAGCTAGTTGCAAGATTGTTGCTTTTGGATTCGACTTTCCGGGGAGAGACTGACAATTTCTCAACGGGCTTCATCCGGAGTGTCAATTTTATTCACTTTTACATCATGGTAACTTCTTTCCATTGTTTTTCATTTTAATGGCTTAAAATCTTGCTACGACCTAATATAAGTCCATTTACACCTTTTCACACGAGTTTAAGAATGTAGTTAAGTGTCATTAATTTTAATGATAAAAGTCTAGAGACCCTTTGACTCTTATTAATGTAATTGTTATAAAGTAGGTGGATGTATAATGAATTAGGGGTAAAAGGAAGAAAAATATAATAAATGCTCCATTGTTATTCTAAAGAGACTTGTAGTATGAGACAAATTCAAAAAACTAAACGGATTTACGTTTTGGGACAATGAGTATTTCTTTATGTTTATGAGTAGCTAAGTTAATTTATAGCCAAATTATGTGACGGTCAATGAAATCGATGTCTTGATATATGAATTGGGAATATGGTGTGCGTAAGATAGAGTTTTTGAATTTTGTGTCGTAAAAATTATGCCTATGGGTTGAATTAAATTGATCACTTATTTCATTAATCTACACACGATCTTTACATATGTGTTTTGCGAGAGAGTGTGAGAAAAGAGGTTTTGGGATCGCTAGGTTAAATTGGTCAAGGTGTTCGGGTCCAGTTTCTTGAGTGGGGTTTTCGGTTTAAATTGAGGGTCTCTAGAACTTAATCATGTTTGGTTAGTTAAATCCTGATGATGCGACTGTTGACCCGTAGCATGTGACTTAATATGTGATTCTTTTATCAGAATGAAATTAAAATGCACTTATAGCTTCAACTTTATGAATCATGGTGATTAGAGAAAGATTATGGTAGACAGTGTTGATTCAGTTATCCAAAACCCATACAATTAACTTCAAGGCGAAATCTAAAGGTTGTTCATGGTAGTGTAAGGTATGACAGTCCTGGCGTTTCTTTGACCCGATCTACCAAATGGCCAGGACCGTCATCCCTTACTCTACCATGAACAACCTACTCTGGGATTGTAATTGATCGCATTTTCAACTATTGTTGACCTAAACTAAGCATAACTCAACTATTTTTGCCCATTCCGCGCTGTGCTCGGCCTTAGACTTCTTCTTAGTCCGATTCTTCAACATTTCAGCTCCAGAAATTTTTCCTTAACGCTTGGAATACTTTGTAAGTTTCAAATATTTCAAAAAACACGCAAAGTACTACCGATTTCCGGGATAATTATTAAAAATACCAAATTTAAAAACCACGAACCACATGACATGAAATTAACACAAATTGTTCGTGATTCATCACAAGAATTATTGGATTTAGCCCATAATAGGAGTAATGTTGATGCCTTAATTGTTTTAATTTCGACCGTCATCACACTCCACCACAAAGTGCCTACATTTGCCTAGATCCCCACACACTATGAGTTTATGTCTCTCGCCATGTACAATTTGTTGAACTGTATTCCCTTTTACTTGTCTACAAAGTGATATGGACGCCCCTCTAGATCATATCACCCTTGTTTCCACTTGGATACCTCCATCTGCACCTTCTGCCGATCATCCTCTTAACGCATCTCTTCCCATACCCGATCCACCCCCACCCTCCCCTCCCTCACACCGCCTTTATCGCCCACCCCACCACCTCTTGTCTCACATCCCATGACCTCTCATGCCAAGTATAAAATCCGCAAACTCATACATAAATCAGTCTTGCTACACAACATCCAACTGCAACCATACCCATTGAAGTGTCCAATTCCATTGAATCTAGTAACAAGAGACATGCCAAACAAGCTGAGTTTGATGCTCTCCCATATAACCACCCTTGGGATCTCATGTCATATGATCCATATATCCTATAACATTGTGGCTCCAAATGGGTGTTTAAAACAAAATACAAACAAGATGGTTCCTTGGACTTATACGATAGCCTGTCTAGTGGACAAATTTCATCAGCATCTCAGAGAGGATTACTATTTAACTTTCAGCCTAGTGGTAAAACCCACCCCTGATCATAGATCATAACCCTTGCAACTATCTATGAGTGGTCCCTCCGACAACTTCATGTTAACAATGCATTCTTGTAGGGATCTTTCAATGAAACAATGTACTCCCTCCGTCCCATTTTATTTGTCTCGTTTGACTTTTCACACAGATTAAGAAAAATTTAGTTAATGATTTGAATCTAATAAATGATCCAATATTTTTACATTTATGCCCTTCAAGTAGTTTTTGCTGCATTTAATGCTTCACATTTTAAGTGTAAATAATGTAAATAGGAAGGATATTTGAAGAAATTTGACAACTAATGCACAAAGTTGACACTTATTTTGGGACAAACCAAAAAGGAAACATGAACAAATAAAATTGGACGGAGGGAGTATATGCAACAACCTTAAGGTTTTAAAGACACGAGTCATATATCCTCATCATGTGATCAGATTACGAACGGCGAATAATGGACTTAAACAACCACCACCCCTAGTGCATAGTATTCTAAACTTGGCATTATCCTCTCACTTGTTCGGAAATGTACGCGAGAACGCAGCGGAATTTAAAATTTTATTTCCTTTTAACCCAGATCGACTTTGATTAAGCAATAAACAAATAAGTAGAAGACGGTGATTCCCTTGCTTGATCTAAAAGATCGACGCTTTGACCGTCTAAGGAGAGTAGTGATGCACAAAGGCGCCCAAGTGTTCGGCCTCTACCGGTGATCCACACGAATAGCCCGCCGGAATCCCATCATGGATTGCCATCAGAAAAACTCGGTTGCTAGACCGACTTTTTCTCTCTCTCAAAAACTCTCTCCAAGAAGCTCTCTATTTTTATTACAAGAACTATTAGCTCCTGGAATTGTGAAGATCGAAAGAGCTAGCAAAGCCTCCATTAAATAGGGTGTTGGGGCGCCTCATTCATATCCCAATCTGATTGGGAGAAACTTCCTAGTAGATTGAGGAGAAAGAAAACATTTTCCTAATAAAATAAGGAAAATATATTTAATTGATTTATCTCATTTAATATTCAATATATTATATTAGATATTTCAAATATATTGTCAATATCATATATTGATATATTTATCTTATTTCCATAAATCTATTTTTTTCAAAATCAATTAATATCTAATATATTAATATATGGTAATCTCATTAATTAAATTGCACAAACCAAATGTATCCAATACATACGGCGCCCCTTCCCCCACTAATTTGGGAATTGAGATTTTCTTTAATTAATATAATACCATGATTAATTAATTCACAAAATACATGTATATCACATATATATATATATATCATATATATAAAATATATATATATATATATATATATATATATATATATATATATATATATATATATATATACATACATCTTATGTATATTTAATTAATCAACATAATTAATATCTTGTATTATATTTATTCATAATAAATAAATACCACCATATTAATTTACCACTATAACCCTTATAGTATGAGACAAATTCTTTCCTTTTTTGGTTGTCAACTATAACCACATTTTAATCCGGCTAGATGTTCTTATGTGTGTGACCCGATAGGCTTCCGAATATGTTGGCCGTAGGCACAAAGTGCAAACTACGAAAATGCCCTTCACACCTAACGATCACGGGATAGCATCTAGCAACACACCGTGACCCCCAATCATCGGAAGAGTCAAATGCAATGACAACTACCTTTCATATGAAACAGTTACCGTGTAAATAGAATCCTATCGCTGTATTAATATCCATACGGTCGTACGTTGAGTGTAAAAATCAACGACCGTATCTTATAATCTGGATATCATGCTCTCTCGAAGTAACTCATTTACTTCCACTTTGCAAAGATTCATGAGAGTAAGACATTCCTTATAAGAAGGCCCATTCGGATATTCACCCCTACTGATAGGGTACGCGATTTCCGGACGACCAAACATGTATACTCCGCATGCCTCAGTATCATACCCAATCACTACCGCATGATCGCCCCGTGGCTAGGGGAAGCCTCAATAGTGTCAAAGCATGACAATCCACACCGTGATGCCATGTAGACTCCGGTCGTAAGGATTTTTACACAATCGTCACATAGTGTGACACTTAACAGTGTAAGTGGGTCAGTCTAACGTATGCATTCTCTAATACACGTCCACGTACCGTCCAAGTGTCTCTACACTTCGATAGATGAGATCTATCCCTGCCCTTAAGGACAGAAGACATCTAATACGTGCTAGCCTGTTTGTACTATCAATGCCCTGTTTAATAGTACATTAGCCTAGAGACATTTAGGTATCAAACTTATTAAAGTGGTTAGAGATCTCATCAACCATAATCGCCTGTCATGGTTGCTCTATCACATTTTAATACTAAGGACATTATCATATAACAATTCATAATTGGTTCATTAAAAGAACAAATATATAATAACAGAAAAGCCATTTATCACATGTATAGACATAAAAAAATAGTTGAAATGATCTGATAAGGTCGGATCCTGTCCAACCCGATTGGGTTTAGAACACTATTTCAACAATCTCCCACTTGGCCTAAAACCAATCACTCGCACACACAAGACCAATTTTAAACACAAGAATCTCATTCAATACTCGCAACCAGCCTTAGCCGTGAACGGATCGCTATCCGTGGGGACTCAGACTATCTTCATACCATGCTTCAAATGACCAAGTCAAAATAAACTGCCTCTACACACATGAATCTCTAACGAGACCCTAGTCATTGCCTAAGCAATGAATCCACTTACTATATCAGCTATATAGAAAAGGTGGAAGAACCACACAAGGTTCGTGAATGAACCTTCTAGATCAATGTTCTGCTCCCGCTATTCCTCCAAGGCACTATTGTGTTTTGGCCTAGTCGTAGAATCTCCAGTGACTTCTAGCTAACAACATTTCCA
The DNA here is from genome assembly GCA_036785695.1 of Gentiana straminea. Classification (NCBI taxonomy): domain Eukaryota; kingdom Viridiplantae; phylum Streptophyta; class Magnoliopsida; order Gentianales; family Gentianaceae; genus Gentiana; species Gentiana straminea. The sequence goes on from JAVUPR010000111.1 coordinate 2,654,154, forward strand.
GCCCACTGGATCACTCAATCAAAGTGACTGCAAACCCAGACTGTAGCTCCCACTCGCCTTCATAAGACTCAGGATACACGTCTGTATATCTATATTTAACCGATTCCAAGTTTCGATAAACTAGGAAACCCACATTAACTTGTTTAATGATATTCTCGACATTCACAAGATTTACTTTCATACTTGCTAATAATTCTTCATGGACTATGAACATCTAGCATAACTTTTATTATGGTTCCTATCGCTTAGCAAAGGAAACATTCCATAAGCGTCATCTTTCACCTTATCTTTAGGACTAATGTCCTAACATAGATAGATCTTGAGCACACCGGCTAGCAGTATCCCCTGTCACGATCTATGCTAAACTCTTTTAGCATCACATCTATATAGGTAAACTATAAACTAACAGCAATTCAACCTATCACTATAGATTCTTATTTCAAAATTAAGAACTGCTAATCCAAGTGCTTTCGTAAAGACCTTGAACTACCAAACATTAATTTGATTGTGATAGGGGTGATAATTCATGTGAGAGATATCCAATAACTTACTCAAAAATTGTAACACACTCCCACTATCCCTCTTGCACATTGGGCTTATTAAGTCCACAAATGGATCTCGTGGGCTCTCATATCATATTATCATCTATGAACATCGAGCATGTTTGCCCAACGTCTTCAACACTATCATATAGCCATTATACGAAGTTTTAACAAGCATAGTCTAAATAGAACCGGGCTCGATGGCAAAGATAAAGATAATTACAAGGTTTACAACCCGTACCCTTCGGCCCGTCACTATAGCCTTATGGTAATCATATTACTATCCATGTCAGCCTCTCAGGGTCATTCCCTCTAGGTAAGACAGATGTTGAGCTCGAAATTCACCCACACAAAAATACATTTATAAAAGACTCGCAAAACCGTGGGTAAACCAACCCTCTAACCGGCAGTGGACCGGATCGATTGTTAGAATAGCTACAGGAGTACGAGGTCGAACCCAAGGGATAAGTGGTTTGTAAATACCAAAGTGAACGTGTTTCTTATTCTAGGCGGATAAACAATTAAAACAACTAGAACGCACCATTGTTTCACCACCCCACCGAAATTAACAAGAAAGGCACACTCATTCGTAAGTCTTGGATTATAATCTACTAAAGAGGCGTTTCCTCTCTCGGTTCATCGCCTTTTAATTAGTCCCCACTTTCGGTACAACTAAAGCATTTACGGATCAAAGATTTGGATAAAAATTATCCTAATCTAACAATATTCTCCCTCAACTCTCGCTTGTTGGAAAAATATTATCACTCTCCTTCACGGTAATCTATGAATTTATCAACTTTCGTATGTTTAAATTCGATTAGCATGCAACACACGTATTGTTCATACACATTGCACTTTAAACAATTCTAAACATGAAGGAAGAACAAGAAAGCTTACGAAAAATGCATAAATCCTTATTTATTCCGGTGATGGTAGTTTCACCAAGGTGGTTCTAGCTTAGAGACATTACCAATCACTACTTTATTTATTTATACACATATACATGTATATATACATACATACTACATATGTATACATACACGGGCCCAAAACGAAAATAAAAACATAAGAAGAAAAGAAAAGGAGATGGGAGAATTCTTGGCCAGAGTGGCCAAGAAGGGGCGTATTAAGGATGGAGATTGGAGGGTTTATATAGGGAAGATATATATGAGGGAGGTGCATATGAGAAAGGGGTGTAAACGAGGGAGGTAGCCTTTGAGGGAGGTGTAAATGAGGGAGGTAAGAAGTTTGTTAGAAGTTGGTGGGTGTAATGATGAGTTTGGAGTGATTGCTAGCATGTGGAGGTGATGATTAGTTAGCATGTGAAGGTGGTGAGTCATGTATTAGCATGTGAAGTTTGTTGGGGAGGAATCTTGGGCACATGGTATTTGGGAAGGTTGTTTTTTTTTTGGGGAGAAGGTTGTATAAGGGAGGTGATATAAGGAGGAGGTGATGGTGAGTCACCAAAAACATGTGGAAGTAGTTACAAGGTATCATTACATACCATGTGCAAGGAAAATGCAAGTAACATGCAAGGAATATGCTAGGAATATGCTAGGAATTCTCCCGGTTCGTCCGTAATTCCAGCAGTCCGGTAAAAAAATCATAACTTGAGTTGTAGACCTCCGATTGACGTGATTCAAAATGCGTTGGAAAGATCATTTGAAGATCTACAACTTTCATGAAGAACTCTTCCCCTGAAAATGCCTCTAGGTCGGGTCAAAAATCCGTCGAAAACAGATTACGGTAAAAGCTCGTAGGAAAAATGATCCGTTAAACTCGTTAGCTCGTGGCATCTTCTTCAAAATCCATCTTTTAGACCTCAAAACATATTGTTACATGTGATATTTTGCAAACCTTGGTCACCAAGTTTGGGCCGAATCGAATCGAGCTTTCTTCATTCGAATCGAGCTTTCTTCTTAACCTTCATCCGATCTTCGTTTAAACTCCTCATTTAACATGCAAGCGTACCTACATTCATGATAACATCGTGCAAATTGTAACATCTCATATTCAAAGATTTTTATCAATGAAACCACATAAACAACACAAATTTGCACTTAAACACTTTTAAAACTCATTTGCTCAATAATTCGATTAAACCCTTAATTTCTATGCAAATTATACGAATATGGAGGAAATCGTTATAAAATATAACGTTATAAATCATGTAAAATCACCCTAAACAACTCCCCCACACTTAGCTTTTGCTCGTCCCGAGCAAAACAAAACAAGAATCAAGGCTCGGAAAAGATAGACACCTCAAGCAAATACAACATATATTCAATAAATCGAGGTTCACCCCGTGTGTGTGCATAGCCATAGAAAACTTCCACTAAGTCCAAACTCGAAAATTTCAAGCAACTAGCAAATACCCCCTTCAAATTAGTAACAAATGATACTTATAAGTGTACCCTACAAAACGTGACATATCCCGAAAAGAATGATAGAATATATCTAGGGCCTTTCGATATACTCGAGAGGATAATCCCTACAACATATCCGTCACATTATCGGGGATAAGGTATATGATAACTAAGTCCTTAACTTATTCATAATAATAAATTTTTTCGATTTTTTTTCTTTTTTTTTTTTCACTTTTTTTTTTTTTTTTTTTCAACACACATCGAATGAGCTTTTGCCCGTCATACTAGAATAGGACATTTCGAGATAATCCCCTATCTACTCAAATCATAAGGCAGCTTTTTTCGATCGTCGTGAGCTTTTGGTCATCATAGTGGTATAGGACATTTCGAGATAATGCCCTACCGCACTCAAATCATCGACCGACTTTCGACACACACAATTGATTACTTTTTTCGAGATTTACGGCGGCGGTGGTTAACATGCTAAAAGCAATTCAAACCTGCGAGCATAACACCTCAAGCAATGATTTATTTGTTAATTATTGTGCAAGAACATTAGTTATGAACACTTATCACATTCAAACGTTCAGATATTCACAATATATCATACTCTGGCTATAAACACAAACTATCATAATTCTCACGATACGTACGTTAGCACTAAGCACATGACTTATAAGATAATCAAAAATCACTAATCAAAAAGGGGTATAGCTTTATAATTTAGCTCATCATTCACTATGGCTCGTGAAAAATATATTGGGTGAAACAACTAACTTATCGAACATACGGAATATAGCATCAATGACTATAAAAATAACGAACAAACATATGCATTGTTTACTCGGGAATAAACAAAAATTTGAAAATTTAGCCCATTTAGCATAGAATCAAAATAATTTAAGCAAATGGTAGATACATATAACCGACTATTCCCTCCCCCACACTTAAATCACAACATGTCCTCAAGTTGTGCAGAATGTAAAAAGAAAAAGAACACTTAGCTGATTGTGGTTCGAAAGTGGCAATTCCGGAAGTGGCCTAGAATCGGCTCCGAAATGCTCGATGAAGCGTGAGCGTGGACCATCCACCGGAAAAGCGGCATCATCCGAAACTCACAATTGCTATCGAAAATATCCCGCACACTTGACAAACACGGAAATATCTCGGGGACACGGGGGAATATAACATATCGCGAAGAAAAGTTCGATACAAGCTCAAGAAATAATTGTTCGGATGGAAAAATCACCACACGGGGAAAATACGGGACATCTAAGCATATACGTATCATAGAGAGTATCACATGAGCATATATCATCAATTCATAGTCAGATATTCCTACTAGATCATAAAATGAAATGTAGTGAGTCTTTTATACCCAGATCCTCAAGGGTTCAACAACCTAAGTCCAAGAGATGATGTATTTGAATTTTCTCTTTGTTATATCTCGGGATTTTCGGATAACCACCTAATCGTTCCCTCGTTAAATGATATTCAAACATTCATCTCGGGATTTAGTTGTTGTTGTTGTTTTTTTTTTTTAAAGATAATTAATATTTTTACGGGTTGCCTCCCGGTAGCGCTTTTGGTTAACGTCGTTTGCTCGACAAACCAAGAGAAACAAAACAGAAATAAACTACAGACAGAAAAAGAAAAGATATCTAGGTAACCGTCCTAGTAGGGCTTAATTATAGTCGGGAGCTCGACTAACAAAAACAAACAACCAAAATCGAAAACAACATGAAAACAAAAATATTTTTTTTCTTTCTCGGTAATTACCGACGCCACTCGGTATTTACCGAGTTTTTTTTTTTTTTTTTTTTTTTTTTTGCGAAAAACAGAAAACACACACACGAAGATATTACAAATAGCACACTTATCCCCGGCAACGGCGCCAATTTTGTTGAGCTCGAAATTCACCCACACAAAAATACATTTATAAAAGACTCGCAAAACCGTGGGTAAACCAACCCTCTAACCGGCAGTGGACCGGATCGATTGTTAGAATAGCTACGGGAGTACGAGGTCGAACCCAAGGGATAAGTGGTTTGTAAATACCAAAGTGAACGTGTTTCTTATTCTAGGCGGATAAACAATTAAAACAACTAGAACGCACCATTGTTTCACCACCCCACCGAAATTAACAAGAAAGGCACACTCATTCGTAAGTCTTGGATTATAATCTACTAAAGAGGCGTTTCCTCTCTCGGTTCATCGCCTTTTAATTAGTCCCCCTTTCGGTACAACTAAAGCATTTATGGATCAAAGATTTGGATAAAAATTATCCTAATCTAACAATATTCTCCCTCAACTCTCGCTTGTTGGAAAAATATTATCACTCTCCTTCACGGTAATCTATGAATTTATCAACTTTCGTATGTTTAAATTCGATTAGCATGCAACACACGTATTGTTCATACACATTGCACTTTAAACAATTCTAAACATGAAGGAAGAACAAGAAAGCTTACGAAAAATGCATAAATCCTTATTTATTCCGGTGATGGTAGTTTCACCAAGGTGGTTCCAGCATTACAACAGTACTACTTTATTTATTTATACACATATACATGTATATATACATACATAGACATATGTATACATACACGGGCCCAAAACGAAAATAAAAACATAAGAAGAAAAGAAAAGGAGATGGGAGAATTCTTGGCCTAGAGTGGCCAAGAAGGGGCAAGTATTAAGGATGGAGATTGGAGGGTTTATATAGGGAAGATATATATGAGGGAGGTGCATATGAGAAAGGGGTGTAAACGAGGGAGGTAGCCTTTGAGGGAGGTGTAAATGAGGGAGGTAAGAAGTTTGTTAGAAGTTGGTGGGTGTAATGATGAGTTTGGAGTGATTGCTAGCATGTGGAGGTGATGATTAGTTAGCATGTGAAGGTGGTGAGTCATGTATTAGCATGTGAAGTTTGTTGGGGAGGAATCTTGGGCACATGGTATTTGGGAAGGTTGTTTTTTTTTTTTGGGGAGAAGGTTGTATAAGGGAGGTGATATAAGGAGGAGGTGATGGTGAGTCACCAAAAACATGTGGAGGTAGTTACAAGGTATCATTACATACCATGTGCAAGGAAAATGCAAGTAACATGCAAGGAATATGCTAGGAATATGCTAGGAATTCTCCCGGTTCGTCCGTAATTCCAGCAGTCCGGTAAAAAAAATCATAACTTGAGTTGTAGACCTCCGATTGACGTGATTCAAAATGCGTTGGAAAGATCATTTGAAGATCTACAACTTTCATGAAGAACTCTTCCCCTGAAAATGCCTCTAGGTCGGGTCAAAAATCCGTCGAAAACAGATTACGGTAAAAGCTCGTAGGAAAAATGATCCGTTAAACTCGTTAGCTCGTGGCATCTTCTTCAAAATCCATCTTTTAGACCTCAAAACATATTGTTACATGTGATATTTTGCAAACCTTGGTCACCAAGTTTGGGCCGAATCGAATCGAGCTTTCTTCATTCGAATCGAGCTTTCTTCTTAACCTTCATCCGATCTTCGTTTAAACTCCTCATTTAACATGCAAGCGTACCTACATTCATGATAACATCGTGCAAATTGTAACATCTCATATTCAAAGATTTTTATCAATGAAACCACATAAACAACACAAATTTGCACTTAAACACTTTTAAAACTCATTTGCTCAATAATTCGATTAAACCCTTAATTTCTATGCAAATTATACGAATATGGAGGAAATCGTTATAAAATATAACGTTATAAATCATGTAAAATCACCCTAAACAACAGACAAGGTTCACAACCTGGTTGTCACTGTTGGAATTTAATTCAGATATTATGGTTCCTGGCCATATCTCTCAATCTTGCCTTTCAAACAATCCTTCATAATTCGTGAGATATTCATTCTTCAAGATGAACATACCAGTAGCCTTTTCAGGCTTGAGGTTATCCACAGACTTATAGAGCATTTGTGTGCACAGAGCAGTATTCTACACCTCATCGGTATGTGGCGTCTGCTCACGTTCCTATGGTTGAATCTTTCCTAGTGGCTCTCAAACTCTTTTGAGATCTCACTTACTCCCACTATCTCTTTTAGAAGAAATACCTCCTCTAGAAGACAGTATGTTTGGAGACAAACATTAATGTTCCGCAGGAAAGTGGACAATATCTAGCGTACTTGCCAAGACATTTCACAAAGTTGCGTATGTCGTACTGGGCTCCAAGCCTTTCTGACTTTGTCTGTGAAAACTTCAAATCATTGGTTAAGATCGATTCGACATTATCCCCTTCCACATCTAATATGGAATTTATTCAACCCTTTTCTTTGGAGCTTGGTTAAGTAAGTGTTTCATATAAGGGCACTATCCCGAAACAGATAAGGGGTAATTCGTATGGCTTACATCACACCTTTATCATATAAAGTGTGTTTCCATTTTAGGAACACAATCTAACTGCGTATCCAAAAGATGGTATCCTACAAGGGAGAATCTTATTCCTTTTCTGACAGCTTCTGAAACACCCTTCAAGGATTAATTACTTCAATCCAATTGAAGATTAACTCCTAAGTAGCTCATCAATCTCATATTCATACTAGCTCAAACTTTTCGGGCTTTCCGAATTGTTGTACTTCACTTAAGAACATTCAACTATTTCTAAAAATAGTCATAGAGATTAATAAACAATTATTTGTGACATCAATTGTTATGAGCCAACGAACATTGGTATGTTTAGGCTTTTAGACAACTTTCTAGATCTTATAACCTTTTTCATAAAAGGGTATTTTAGTCATCTTTAGATAAGATACTGATTACCCACATGATTCATAATCACGTGGTTCAGACATCATCAGAATGACATCTGATCACACGATTTCCCTCCATAGAGACTATGTCTAGAACAACCACAAATTTTAAGGATAACAGCCACACAAATACTTAGTTGAGATTTCATCACCTATATCAACTATATAGTGACACCAATCTAGTATGTTAGATTCAGTGACCGTTCAACCTTATCGGAACAACATTTATTCCTTACAATTGAATATGTCTAATAAATCCTAACAATTAACTGAACTCGTGTTCTTCATAAGAACCGGAACACAATAACATATATTTAGTTCATTTATCAGTTTACTAGACACAAAATACAAAACTGAAAAATGTCGCAACATTTGCTTCACTTTTCGTATCTTGGCATATTCTAATCTTTCTAATTTAATCACACTCGTAAGATATAATATATCTAAGAGTTGACTTGAACTTAGATATATTTATCTCAACATTTTTGTCTAGAATAGAGACTTCGATAAGTTCTCTTACTTAAGCACTTTCCATATCTTTCCTTTTTATTCCTTTAAGCACTCGTAAATATTTCTCAATTTAGTCTTCATAAGGCTTAAGAGAAATCACAAGAGCCGTGTCTTCAATTTCCTTTCTTAAAGAAAATCTAAAGTTTATTAAGTAGTTTATTTAACCTTTTGAATCATATTCAAAACATGAACCATTTAATTAATTTTAAGCAATGATAGAATTAAGTCGATACTTAATTCTTACAATTTTGAAAACAACTTTTCCAAAAATTCGATGTGGTCACTCTTATCCAACATTTGAATTAATTGTCATCGTATGACAGAATGATCATCTTGGATCGTATCCAATATATGATTAATTCATTGAAACTTATTTCAAATGATTTAATCATATCATGAGCTTCCATTTTCATTAATTATTAAAGCCTTGGAGTACTCCATCAAATATATGGTCTCATTGTCTCTAACTACTATAACGGGATTGCTCGTGTCATTGCTTATTTTAAGAAGATTTTTATATTACTTAACCAAATTTGGTTTTACTAATCGAGAATAAAAACTTAAATATAAAAGTTTGCTAAAAACTACAACATAAAAATAAAGATAAAAGAGTGTTGTTGTTTATACATGCAAAATCAAAAATGGTCTTTGGTTTATGATTTTGCTCCCACTAGCCAACTACTCACATTTGACTTTCAAGAATTTTTCAAAAATTCTTTAGTGGCCAAGATCCCATCTTGTTACCCGGTTCCCGACGAGGGCCAATCAACCGGAATAATTCAAAAGGTAGGTAACACATTACCAATCACATCTCTGTGTGACTCTTGGTGGTTGACTAGTCAACTCTTTGACAATTCACATCTTATTCGATAGTCAACCCCTTGTCTCTAAAACCAGACGGTCCTGACGTGGGTCAATCACCGTAAGATTCTTAGTCGAGTCGTAACCCAAATATTCATGAGATCTCATAACGATCATATCTCGATAACGGCGATATACCCGAGGTAGGTCAAATCCCGATGAGGGCCGATCAGTTGGATCCGAACAAGGGCTCTTCACCGTTATTATAATATTGGGAGACAAATATAACTCGATTTTGGTTGTGGGAGTAATTTTAAATTAATTCACTTAATTAATTTTGAATTAATTCACTTAATTAATAGATTACGGTCTCATCAAATATATCTATCTCTATAGACATACATCCTACACATTCATCTAGATCGTGCCTAGTTATGCATCTATCGTATCATATAAAATAAATACAAGCATAAAATAAATAAATGTGTAAAGTAACCGGTATGATCATGGATTTTTCCTAGGCGCGGTTTCGAATACAAACGGACGAAACGGCGGTCACAATCTAAAGGTAGCCGCAACCGCCAATAGGATCTTTAATGCTCCATTCTCCAATAGGATCTTTATTTTCGTCTTTCTTTGGTCTTCACCCCTTTCGGATATTCACCCCTGCGATAGGGTACGCGATTTCCGGACGACCAAACACGTATACTCCGCATGCCTCAGTATCACACCCAATCACTACCGCATGATCGCCTCATGGCTAGGGGAAGCCTCAATAGTGTCAAAGCATGACAATCCACACCGTGATTCCATGTTGACTCCGGTCCTAAGGATAATTACACAACCGTCACATAGTGTGACACTTAACAGTGTAAGTGGGTCAGTCGAACGTACGCATTCTCTAATACACGTCCATGTACAGTCCAAGTGTCTCTACATTTCGATAGACAAGATCTATCCCTACCCTTAAAGACAGAAGACATCTAATACGTGCTAGCATGTTTGTACTATCAATGCCATGTTTAATAGTACATAAGCCTAGAGACATTTAAGTATCAAACTTATTAAAGTGATTAGAGATCTCATCAACCATAATCTCCTATCATGGTTTCTCTGTCAGAGTTTAATACTAAGGACATTATCATATAACAATTCATAATTGGTTCTTTAAAAGAACACATATATAATAACCGAAAAGCCATTTATCATATGTATAAACATAAAGAAATAGTAGAAATGACCCGACCCGGTCGGATCCGGTCCAACCCGATTGGGTTTAGGACACTATTTCAACATCACTCAGGGTTTTCATAACTCTCAAGCAGATCCCTCACTTTTTATTTATCATGGAGCATCTCGTATTGGCTATATGCTCGTATATGTTGATGATATCATCATTTATTTCAGTAGTTTGTTCGGCTCCTCTCTCGGTGTTTTTCGTCAATGATCTTGACCATTTGACTTACTTTGTTGATATTTAGGAAGCAAAAACCCCACACTTGTCTTCGATATTTGTTCGATTATTAGTAAACTCGAATCTAGACGATCGAACATGCATAAATCCTACATAGGCTTAAATAATAGGGAAATGCTCTGTTGAGATCGGTGAATTTCACATACAACGAATTCAGGCTAAATTGTAATTTTAGTCCCGTAGGTTGTCACATTTTTAGTTTTAGTCTTGTTTTTACAACAATCACAATTTTAGTCCTATAGGTAGGCACGTTTTTTGCAATTTTTGTCTGTCTCGCCGGAATCGGATGACGGGGAACAATTTCCGGCCAAAATTTCTAACATAGCAATTACAACATGCCATTTCAAACTCTTTGTCCACGTAAGTAAATTTTGAAGCAAATTTTGGGTTATTTTGAGGTATTATACGATATTACATCCCCTATTGTTTTTACGATGACAATGTTGATTGTGTTGCACAAATGAGTACTTTGTATTATATATCGTATTTACATCCCTATTTTTAGCCCTACATTCGGTTATCTACATGAACTCTAGAAGATATTTGATATATAAAAGTAAGCTCTAGTGATAATTGATGACGTAGATCAAGTAATAATAAAATACTTGACCACCATAAACCAATACTAGCAAGAGGACTAGGTCCATCGTAGTATAGCTATAGCGAATCAAGGTCGATCCCACAGGGAACCAATTGTGGATCATTTATATACAAACAATTAATCATTCATGTCAAGGACACAAAGCGGTCTACGACCAACAAAAGACAAGAAAAATAAAGGACTCAACTCGACACAACACATAAACAACGTAATTAACCTCCCCAATTATTATGTTATCGTTTGGATCTAGAGATTCTATATAATTAAGCTAGACTCGACAACTATTGATCCGATTTGTATCTCTTTTATAGTGGCTACGGGAGTCATCCCCTAAACTAGATCTAGCTCCGGGTAGGCCATCTAGATCACTATGCTACATTACGTGACTGCGCTTTTTAGGCCTCCATCTCATATAACTTGCACGCTTACAAAACTAGGGATGCCGATATTAACCGTATTCCTCACCTAAGCAACATTCATGTGGTTAGGCGTACTTCCTAAGCGATCGCATCAGTCTCCGTCCCATTAACACTAACTTTTTAGGTATCATGTTAATCTACGATTTACGTATAACTAGATGTGCACAATTCCCTAATACAGAACAGATCTAGATCTCGCTGAAAGTCCCGGAAGATCAATTCATGAGCCGACCTAGGAGCCCTATATTGGTATTTTCTAATCATACGCTAATTAAAACAGACGAGCAACGTAGCCGTAGCCATACCTACTAAGATAAGAAATTCTAGGTGGACAATCACACCATAAAGACGTGGCTAGATTGACGCGGCGAAAACCTAAATCTTAGCGTTTCTCTATACGTAACGGATAAAATAGAGATTCATAAAGCAATTATATAGATCTACTAAAAACACGGTTGTCGACCATACCAAAGTCATCTATAGATCACCGGATAACGAGATCCGGGCGTGTGGATCCTTATAGACAAGGAATCCCCATCGCCTCAAATCGTATCCTTAGATCTACATCGTTCGGTGAAGAACGAACAACCTCAAACGATAAACAATAATTGGGGGACTTAATTACAAAGAACAAAGAACAACTAAATACAAGAACTCACATAATTACTCTTTGAACTTGTATTAAAAAATGCTACGAGAAAAGCGAGGATTTTTATTATGAATTTTGTAAAAGTTGTATTTTAGTTGATGCAATGGAACAAATATATATAGGGTTGAAAAACCGACTTAAGATAAGCTTCAGCCGATTTAAATTACGTTTCCTAAATCCTAAAGGAGTCTAAAACGCGTCGAGATAACTCTATGTCGATCCTCTGATTTTAATGACCTCGCCCCCAGCGAGCCCTATCTTCGCTGCCAGCGAGTTCACCAATCTCTGATTGGCTCGCTGGCTTTTCTTGTTCCTTACTCCTCTTTTCGCGCTGATCCGATATTTATCTTCAATGCACTCTGAATTTTCTTCGATTTATCTTGAGATTTAATTCATCCATTTGTAATTATCCTCCAATTTAGGCAAGAAAATCAAGAAGCTTCGAACAGATAATGGTCTGGAATTCTGCTGGACGGATTTTGATTCATTTTGTGCAGCTGAGGGTATTGCCAGACATCATACTGTAAGGAATACACCTCGGCAGAATGGTGTAGCTGAAATGATGAATCAAACTCTACTGGAGAGGGCAAGATGTATGCTTTCTCAAGCTGGTTTATCAAGGAGATTTTGGGCAGAGGCTGTTAAGATAGCTTGCTACTTAATCAACAGGAGCCCTCACACAGGAATCAATCTCAAGACACCATTTGAGATGTGGTCAGGCAAGCCTGCTGACTACTCAGTTCTAAGGGTTTTTGGAAGAACAGCTTACTATCATGTTAGTGAAGGAAAGTTGGAGCCAAGAGCCAAGAAGGGAGTGTTTGTGGGGTATGGTGATGGAGTGAAAGGATATAGGATTTGGTCATCAGCAGAGTCCAGAGTAATCCTCAGCAGGAACGTTGTGTTTGATGAAAATTCTATGTTAAACTCATCAGTGGGGAGGTCTACTGAGTTTGAAACCAGTGCTGAATCTGATAGTGTTGAGAAACAGGTGGAGCTTCAGGTGGAGTCTGCGATATGCAACAATCGGTGGACCAAAATCAACACTATGCGATCGGATAATGAACCGAATCGATCCAAGCCGCCCCTGCGAGACCTCGGCGGGGCGTCATACAAACATTGATCGGCGAGTCTCATTGGCGCGGCCTAGAAGATCTAATGTTGGGATACCTCCAAGGAGATATGGATATGATGATTTGGCTGGATATGCACTCCAAGTTGCTGAAGAAGTAGAGGTTGCTGAACCTACTACTTACAGGGAAGCAGTGACATGTACAGAAGCATCCCAGTGGCATGTTGCCATGGGAGATGAAATGGAGTCATTGTTGAAGAATCAGACTTGGGAATTAGTCAAACAGCCTACTGACAAGGGAGTTGTGACTTGTAAATGGATTTTCAAGAAAAAGGAAGGAATAACAAAGGCGAAGGGGTCAGGTATAAGGCACGTTTGGTTGCAAGAGGATTCAGTCAAAAGGAAGGGGTTGACTTTGATGAAATATTTTCACCAGTGGTCGACACACTTCAATCGGGGTGTTACTAGCAATGGTGGCACGGCGGGATGCGGAACTTGAGCAATTAGATGTGAAAGCGCTTTTCTACATGGTGAGGTGGATAAGGAGATATACATGACACAACCTGAGGGTTTTCAAGTTCTGGAAAGGAAAATTATGTTTGCAAGTTGAAGAAATCATTGTATGGTTTGAAGCAAGCTCCAAGGCAGTGGTATAAAAGGTTTGACAGTTTTATGCTTCAGCAGGGTTACAACAGAAGTCCTTATGACTGTTGTGTATACCACAGTCTGTTGAAAGATGGTTCATATATCTATCTTGTTCTGTATGTGGATGACATGCTGATAGCTGCAGCAAGGAAGTCTGATGTTCAAAATCTGAAGAACCTTCTTAGTGCTGAGTTTGAAATGAAGGATTTAGGTGCAGCCAAGAAAATCTTGGGGATGGAGATCTGGAGAGATAGAAGTCAGAAGAAATTATTCTTGTCTCAGCAGGGTTATGTGCAGAAGATATTGGCCAAGTTTGGGATGTCCGTCGCAAAACCAATAGATACTCTATGGCATCAAATGTTCATCTGTCGTTTATGCTTCACGATCGGTTGAAGAGAAGGAGTATATGTCAAAAGTTCCCTATGCTAGTGCGGTTGGCGGCCCGATGTATGCCATGGTGTGCACTAGGCACGATCGGCTCGGGCGATCGGTGTTGTCGGCGAGGTTTATGGCTCAACCCGATAAGGAACACCGGAAAGCCGTTAAAAGGATATTCGGGTACACGAGAGGTACGGTGATGTTGGTCTCATTTATGGAGGTGATGCGGTCCGGTCACGGAGTTCTTGTGATGCGATTATGCGGTGATGTTGACGAGTAGAAAATCAATGACCGGGTATGTGTTTACATTGGGAAATGCGGTGGTCGGTGGAAAGCTACTCTTCAGGCTACAATTGACAATCTACTAGATTTGTTCACAAAGATTATTTCTACATCTATTTTGGTAAAAAATTGTTTTAGTGCTGGAATGCGTACATTTGAAAGACTTTTGTCGTCAAGAAAAACGACAACTTCAAAACTATTTTGATTATTTGGTCCTAAAGATCAATGACTGTACTTTTTTTCCTTTAAAAAAGTCATTTCCCATACGGTTTTCATAATTAACTCAGATCGCGCGAGAATATCATTTCATCCATTTATTGATTGAGATTTTGTCTACTATCACTTGATAAAAGAAAATCATCCAACTTTATTGTATGAAGACAATGCATCTTGCATATCTCAATTGAATTGAGCGATATTAATGGGGATAGAAAATAACATATTTTAGCTAATTTATTATTTACTCATGATTTGTAAAAGAATGGAGAGAATAATGTATAGCAGATCCAAACCAACCGACAATCCTGCGTAATTATTTACCAAGACATTGCCGATCGCTAATTTGAAAGACTAGTGATCAAGAGCATTGAGATGCGACGTTTGAAAAATCCAAATTGATACTTTGTTTAGGAGGATCGTGTAAATCAAATACGTATAAACATGCACTCTTTTCTTTAACTAAGATTTTTGCACTTGGTTTTTTCTTAGTAAGGTTTTTCATATCATATCTATTGTATGTTGAATAATAGATATCCAATGAGAGTGTTATAAAATAATATCCGATTACTATTATTCGATTGATTTATGTAGATTTTTATTCATTCAAATTATTGTGTTCACACCGTTATATCTACCGTAAATACCCCTTATTCCTTTGGAATTTCTTTGTAATTTTATTAGTTTTATGACAAATTAATTTATTTGTGACAAGTAAGCACGTGGTAGCTTAACCAAGTAGTTTGACTCAAATGATAAGGAAGAGTTCACCGGTTTGATTCTAATGTTGAAAAAAACAGTGGTAGCTTAATATATTTAAGGAAGGAAAAATCAAAGTCAAAGGTAGATTTCCCTTCTAGAAAGTCTGGGTCGATGTCAAGCAGGAAAGATAATTCAACGATGTAAGAAATTAGTCCTTCTAGAAAAGAAAAAAAAAAAAGAAAAAAGAAAAAAGAAAGAAAGAGGCGCGTAGAGTTTCACTATATAAGCTGGTTGGCCTTCAACCTTTTGTTTCATTAATTCACTTCTTCAACGTTTCTTACATTTATTAACAGAAACCCTTACGCCTTATAATTATAAAGGAAACCAGATATCCATCCAGGAATTATTTACTATCTTCAATGGCTCCCACAAAAGTCTATATCATGTATGTAATTTTTCATTTTTTGTTCCATTTTTCTTTTCCTCTCGGAAACAGAGTCGCTTGGGCATGCGGCATGCAAATAATATATACCGTATATATGTTTAGTTATTGGTTTGTTAATTTCAATCCTGCAATTAATGCAGACTTTTTAATTTCTGACCGCACTTAGCTTGTTAATCTTCTGTTTTGGAATCTAATTACTGCGTTCGAATTTTGATTCGTTTTCAGTTACTACTCTATGTATGGACATATTGAGAGACTTGCCCAAGAAATTAAGAAAGGAGCCGACACCGTCGAAGGAGTTGAGGCTACATTATGGCAGGTGCCCGAGACCCTTCCCGAAGAAGTTCTTCGAAAATGGGCGCTCCCAAAAAGAGTGATGTGCCCGTGATCGGGATTGACCAGCCTTCCGAGGCCGACACATTCATTTTTGGCTTCCCTACTAGATTTGGCATGATGCCTGCCCAGTTCAAAGCATTCTTTGATGCAACCGGAGGTCTATGGCAGCAAGGGAAGTTAGTTGGGAAAGGTGCAGGAATTTTCTATTCCACCGGAAGTCGTGGCGGCGGTCAAGAGACTACAGCGTGAGCACTCAAAACCGTTCCATTTGTGATATAATGTTATTTTCTTTTATCTAATATATATGTGATATAAGGTTGTCTAACATATTCATGTACGTGTTTTACAGTTTGACGACTATCACACAATTCGCTAATCATGCAATGATTTACATTCCAATTGGATACACATCCGGAGCCGGAATGGTCAATTTAGATGTGGTGAAAGGTGGAAGCCCATATGGTGCTGGAACTATTGCCGGAAATGGAACCCTAGCCGCTAAAGGTCCAAATGATCTCGAATTGGAGACAGCTTTTCACCAAGGGAAATACACCGCCGGAATCGCCAAGAAGCTCAAAGGGACTGCTTGATCAGTTCACTTCATTAATGCATTATGTACTTTCTTTTAAGTCCACGTTGTTGTAGTTCAAAAAAAATATTTACAGTTTGTGTTCCTTTTTCTCAATTACTGAGTTATTGCAAACCTTGTAGCTGCAATTTAAACATCTCTTAAGCAGCATGTATCGATTGATTATCATTTTAATTTAATGACATTTCACATCATTTTATATGATCATTCTAATTCTCCTTATGTTTTGTTACTTTGTTTCCGTAGTCTAGCAAGCAGAAGATCTCACATCCATAATTTTGTTGCGACGTAGGTAATTGGGGTTTCCGTTTAAACTTAGCCTATCTCAAACTAATAATTAAATTATCAAGATATCATTGATTGGAATTCGATTTTTCACCGGGGTGAGTAGTGTATGATATGCAATCGGGAGCTTAATCGTGTTGAACCGTAGAATCTCATCGAGGTGAGGACGTGAGGGAGACACAGAGTGGTTGTATGCACCTGTATGAGGGACAATTACTAAATTGGAAGGGTTTCACCATCAACACTGACACAAGATCTCTAATGGATGGTTGAAAGGCTAATGTCATTCTCATGAAACTATAGGAGATAATCACTTGAACTCACATATCTTGGCTAGCACATTACATATTTAACTTTTAATCTGTTTATTAATTTTGCATGCCTTAAATCATTTTACTCATTCATGCACTTCGTTGATTTGAACCAAAAGAATACGATTGCTCGGTACTTAACCTCACAACCTTGTGGATTCGACCTTGACTCACCTACCTAGATTACAATTGACCCGACATTCATGTTGGTGATTTCGGACACCTAGAAAAGTCCAATCAAGAGGCATTGTTGATGGAAAGTCTTTTTTGAGGGGTAGAAGAATGTGTCCAAAGCTAAAGAGTTGAAATTGATCAAGAATTTTTGGTATTTTCACCCTACCTTCACTTCATATGCATTTTGATCCACTTTACAGGCATTTGTTGTACTGGACATCTCAAAGAATTTGTAGGTAATTGAATGAGCTTTCCACGCGAGTCACTCAAATTAGAGCTCTTCACGCAATCATATCGCCGAATTTCTGAAGATGTATCATTGCTATTGCACCGCGAATCCGGCGCGCACCCGGAGAAGTATGGACGTACGCCTTACCGGAAAAAATGTATATCCGTATATTAATCGATTTTTTGGTGGAATTTGTGGATGTGTGAATAGTTCTATTGTGCTTTCAAAAAAAAAAAGATTAGTGCTATTTTGATAATGGATTATTGGAGGAGACAAACGGGTGCTAATACCGGGGGTTTTGAAGATTCGAGGAGATCAATGAGATTAAAATCACCTAATGGAGTTAACAATTGGCAGCCCCCTACGTGCCAAATTTGTGCTAAAACAGTCATACGGCCCCAGCCTTGTTCTCTTCGATATGCGTACTACCACCAACCGGTATCTCGTCCTCTTCCACCTCGGCCCCCACAAGCATATACGGGGTACACCCATCCCGGCTCTGATTGGATTGCGGATACGGAGGCTACTCATCATCTCACTCATGACCTTCGAAATCTCAACCTATCATCTGCATCTTATGTTGGGCCTGACAAAGTGCATGTAGGCGACGATACATGTTTATTTATTACTCATTATGGCTCTTCTTTTGTATGTGCTCCCTCCCGCCTTTTTATTTATCTAATATCCTTGTTAGCCCTTCTATTACCCGAAACCTTTTATCTGTGCATAAGTTTGCCTCTGATAATAACGTGTACTTTCAATTTCATGGGTCGTACTTTATATAAAAGATTATTCGAGACACGTCCATCTCAGGGGATTTGTTAAGGATGGACTCTGTCACTTCTCCACCCCGCTCCACCGACCCTCCAGTACCCCTCCCCAAGCTTTTAACTCCTCTCTCACTTCGTGCTCCGCCAAGCCATAAAAGGTCTATCCACTTTTACTCCTACTAAACCGCCCCCTGATGTGTGTGCCATGTGTCAGTTAGCTAAGAGTCACCACTTCCCGTTATATATACACCTCTGATTTTACCTTTACTGCTCCTTTGGACCTGATTTACTCTGATGTATGGGGCCCCCGTTCTGAACCCTTCGTTTATGGTTCCCGTTACTATGTTAGTTTTCACGATGACTTTACCAAATACTTATGGCTTTATCCACTGAAAAATAAATCTGATGTTGAAACGATCTTTCCTGACTTTCTTGCTATGATTGAACGTCAGTTCAACACCAAACTCAAATCTATCTAAACTGATAAGGGTGGTGAGTATCGTCGTGTTTCCACTCTTCTTACTTCTCTTGGCATCTGGCATCTCCATTCTTGTCTCTACACCCACGAACAAGTTGGTGCCATTGAGCGCCGCCACCGTCAAATTATTGAAGTCGGCCTTTCTCTTCTTGCCCAATCCAACATTCTGCTTCCTTATTAGGAGGATGTCTTTATAACTGCCACATATATCATCAATCGTCTTCCCACCAAAGTCCTACATGATAAGTCTCCCTTTGAAATGGTCCACCATCGACCTCCTGACTATACTTTTCCTTCGGGTCTTTGGGTGTGTGTGTTGGTCCTATCTCCGTCCCTACAACCACCATAAGACTGATTTTCGCTCCAAAACCTGCATCTTTCTCGGATATAGTCCTTCCCACCATGCTTATAAATGTCTGGAACTTGCCTCTGGCCGTATTCACATTGCCCGTCACGTGGTCTTTGACGAATCTATTTTCCCATATACACCATTTCCTTCAAAACCCACTCTCGATACACTTACTGTACCGCTCCCTATCTCTCTGTCTGCACCTCCACCACTTCCTCCTCCTTTGTCGGCTCGCTCCAATCCGGCCGTACCTCCTCTGTCCCCCGCTCCCGAGCCTTCCCCACCCACCTCTCCTGTGTCCATTTCGGCCTCGGCCTCTCCGACCTCGTCACATGACCAACCGGCTCCACACACACCATGGTTACTCGCACCAAAACCAACTCCCTCAAGCCTATCTTTTGGCCTGACTTTATGCGCTACCCACTTCCTAAAGCCCTTGTTGCTTCTACCGACTCCCTGGACCCAACTTCGTATACCAAAGCTTCTAAACACTCAAATTGGCGTAATTCTATGAGAGAGGAAATTGATGCGTTGTTGCGGAATCACACTTGGGACCTTGTTCCTACGACTCCTTCTGTGAATATTGTTGGCAATAAATGGGTTACACAACTAAGCATCATGTAGATGGGCGTTTTGAGGGTCACAAGCCTCGCCTTGTGGCCAAGGGTTTTCATCAGGCAAAAGGCATGGATTTTACCAACACCTTTAGTCCAGTTGTCAAGCCGGTCATGATTCATGTGCTTCTCTCTCTTGCAATTTCTCAAGGTTGGTCTCTTCGACAAGTAGATATTCAAAATGCCTTTCTTCATGGGCATTTATCTCGAGACCGTTTATATGTAGCAGCCACAAGGGTTTATTCACCTTGATTATGTCTGCCGCCTTCGCCGCAGTCTTTACGGCCTTCGTCATGCCCCTCGTGCGTGGTTTTCTCGATTTACTAACGTGCTCTCTCGGTTTGGCTTTGTTGGATCCAAAGCTCACACCTCTTTATACATCTACTCTCGTGGTGGTGCTCGTGTCTTTATATTTATTTATGTGGTTGACATTATTATTACTGGCTCTTCGTCTTCTCTTGTTGAGCATGTTATCTCGTATCTTGGTCGGTATTTTCCGGTTAAGGACCTTGGTTCGCTATCCTATTTTCTTGGTATTGAGGTGCTCCCCACCTCCGATGGTTTATATCTCACTCAACGCAAGTATATTTTTTAGCTTCTGCGGCGTGCTTCTTTTGACAAGGCTAAGCCTTGTCAGACACCTATGTCAACCTCCACCCAGCTCACTCTTGATAATGGACCTCCTTGCTCTGACCCTTCTCTTTACCGCACCATCGTAGGCGGCTTGCAGTATCTTAGCTTCACGCAGCCTGACATAGCCTTTCCGGTTCATAAGGTTAGCAAATACATGCATTCTCCTACTGAAGCCCATTTGGTCACTGTTAAACGCATTCTCCGGTATCTCATGCACACTATCTCGGATGGCCTCTTCTTCACTCGCCGTTCCTCTCTCACTCCTAGAGATTTCTTTGATTCTAACTGGGCCTCTGATCGTGATGATCGTAGCTCTATTGGGGCGTATTGTGTTTTTCTCGGGGATATTCTTGTCATTGGCACTCTAAGCAGCACTTGACCGTCTTCAAAAGTAGCACTGAAGCTAAATATAAGACACTTTCTAATACCACAGCTACACTGCAGTTGCTATGCAGCCTTCTTCATGATATGCAGGTTCCTCTTTCCTCTCCGCCTACCCTTTGGTGTGATAATATTGGGGCCACTTACCTTGCTCATAATCCAGTTTTCCACGCCCGCATGAAGCACATAGAGATGGATTTCCATCACGTTCGTGAGTTGTTTGCCGCCCGTAAGCGCGCTATCTCCTTCATTACTTCGAAGGATCAATTGGCCGATCTCCTTACAAAGCCGTTGGCTCAGCATCGTTTTACAAGTTTGAAGGTCAATCTCCGTGTCCGGGGCCACTTCCCACGGGATTGAGGGGGCGTGTCGAGGATAATATAGTTTGAATGTTATTTGAGTTTTATTATTTACTATAAATATTATTATTGTCGTATTTATCTTTTAGAGTGGCTTATTGACTAAGTCACCGAACACTATATATTTGTACTCTCGAAAAATCATATTGAATCAATGAAATACAATACACTTTGAATCATGCATGTAGCAGGCCCACACAGAGCAGTTTCAAATTAGTCTTGATCCGATCGCATCAAATCCGGCCAAGAACAAAAGTAAACATAAACGCCGACGTGGAAATTCTTTTATTCAACGCCGACGTGGCATTCATTTTTTGGGACGACATGTCGTCCCTAAAGACAAATTAATTTATATTATTCCGAAATTAATTTATATTATTTATATTATTTCACAAAAACAAAATAAATAATGTAAATTTTATTAGGGACGACAATGTCGTCCCTAAAAATGTACAATAAATTTAATTTAATTTCAGAAAACGAACTATTTTTTGGGACGACAAATGTCGTCCCTAATGATCGGCTATAAATTTTTTTTTTATTTTTTTGGCAGCATTTGTTTTTAAAAATCGAAACGCAACATTAACATGAATCAAAAATCATCTAAATGAACCAAAACTACTAGCTAGGGGATGAATAAACATAATAATAATATGAAAATCGAAATTCCATCGTAACGTACAGTTAACCAACAAAATATTTAAAACAAAGTTATAAGTTATGTTTGTGATCCATCGTGTGTACCATCGCTCCGATCCTCATCACCATCTTCCAGTATTATCAACACCATAGCAATCTATATACTTAATCCCCCTTGCTGCCATATCTTCCAGTAATCTTGAAGATTTTAAGGCTGAAATAGCAGTTACCATCCAAACAATCTTAAAGCAAAACAGATAAGACGAAAAAGACAAACAATTCTATATGGCAGATTATTTACAGACACCATTTGTTAAATGGTTTCTGATACAACATCATTATACCTGCATACACCCCGCCATTTCCATCCGGAGACTTAGCCATCTGGCTTTGAAAACAGGTTAGAGTTACAAGCCATACTGAGTGAAACACATGACACAATTAAAAAACTAGGAAGACGGCAAACCAGTGCATGGACTAGTGTAATATATCACGTGGCAAATTATCTCAAATTACAATCTGAAATGAACACAACCGGGAGAAGATAAGTACCCTCCCCACCCACCTAGAAGAACCCAGTATTATAGGACGACGAGAATTCAATCCTTACGTTACTTTTTAGACACACTTATCAGTTACACATTTAATGATTATCACAAAAAGAAGCAGAGGAAAAAAATTGAAAAAAAAATAATAAGAAGAACCTACTCTATGTGGGGTTTCCATGATGAATCTGCCGTCCATAGATAAACAAGGAATTGTCCCTTGCTGGAAGAAAGTAATCTGCACTCGTAATATACATCTACTGTAAGCAAAAACAAATATATGCAAGTCTAGAAGCTTGATCTCATTACCACTATGAAAATCAGGAAATCAGTAACAAGTATAAAACATGCAAACAAATAAACTTACTTGATCTTGTTCAAGACCAAAATACTTGCGTCTTTCAAAGAACTTGCGGGTAGCTTCGTCAGTGAAGGGGCTAGTCATTATGTACCAATGTATACGTGGGACAACTTTACCACCTAAACATTAAATAAACGGCATAAGCACCTCTGGAGAAAATAAGCTAATATTCTGCCAGATATAGAAATGTGTATTCACCGTCATCCACTGATTGAGAAGCCAATCTTTGTACGCACAAAATCCGTTCTGCTTGTAGCTGGAAAAGTGATTTCCCAGATGGAAGTCCAATATCTGAGAAGAGAACATGAAACATGAGCAGTAGAACAAGCAGGTGGCGGAATATCTTCCTTCATTTATTAACAAGGTAGATACACAGATAATCAGATACAACAATATTCAATTGATTATATGATTATCAAATGACTTTAAACAAGGTAAAAGAGTGCTTTCACAAATCTCAGATATTGCAGTCAAAACAAATTATGAACAGACTTAACAAGCTGATTGCTTGACTGAAAAACAATATCTCAAATTACTGAGACTTAATCAGCACATAGGCAGCGGGCTGAAAGTGCTCACAGTGCAACAAGATTGAATCGATTCAGCTTTAGTATACAGCAGGAAGGTATCACCATACAGGATACAAGTTTCACACCACAAAGGAATATTCACTACTAAAGTGCAGGCTTAAATAATAATCACCAGAAGTTCAGCCAAACAATTGCATTTTAGTTTATTCAACTAAACAATTGTAATATGCAGTAATAACGACTTTGGTGATTTAAAGACAATATTGATTATTGATATATCAACCTAATTAATTCAGAAGTGATAGAATCAATTAATTAATCAGACACAGATGACACAGATGACATGAACACAAAACCTTATACACCTTTTAGACAGAATTCACATTACACCAGAAATAATATGAATTCTGTTAATGCAGTTCATATGTATGATTAAGACTCATGGGAATACTTAATAATACATATATCTATAACCAAATCGATTAAGCATTGATATTGAATCATCAATCGAAATGCAACCAAGACGATTTCATCAATCTGACAGTCTTGAATCGACACAATACTTCACCGATTTAATTAAGATTTGACTCAAGTACAGAACAGAGAGGATGAGAAGTTATATTCATGATACCTGAGCCAGATTTAAGAACAATCTGGACTTTACCTGTTAGAGAAGGTCGATTTTCATGGAGCATGAAGACCGGACCTTTACAGAAGAAGAAAGGCTGCAGCTTTTCTCTTAATCAAACATCGAAAAGATGATATAGCCTCTGATTCTTCATAAAGCAGTCATCTTTCGATCTGTCAGACTTTTATTGAAGGTCGATTGACCTTTTCTGTCATGTGAAGAAGAAGGATGGCTGAAAGGATAATCAAAAACAATTCATTCAGTGTAAAAGGGTCAGAATCGAGGAGTGGTTAGAACAGCAATTGAAAGAAAAGGAGAATGGTCGGAGAATGAAAAGGGGAAGGTTTCTAGATGGAGAAGAAAGAACGGTTCTTGCAATTAATGGGAGGTGGGGTGGTTTTGTCTGAAGGAGAAGGGGTTGAGGATTGAGGATTGAGGATTGAGGATTGAAGATTGAAATGGGGAGGCCGACATTTTTAGGTTTTAGGGAATTATGAGTTTATTAGGCATTTGGTAATAAAAATAGGGTAATTGAAAATATATTTAGCAGATCTAGGAATCTTTATATGTCAAATGTTGATTTCAAACTCGAGATTGATTAATGATTAATGATTTTCAAAACCCTGCGGGAACCGATCTTATAAAGTCGTCAAATGTTGATTTCAAACTCGAGATTGATTAATCAATATTGATTTTCAAACCCTTATGCTCGATAATAATAAGTCAAATGTTGATTTCAAACTCGATATTGATTAATAAGTAGTAAATTCAAACTCAATGCTCGTTACGTATAAGTCAAATGTTGATTTCAAACTCGATATTGATTAATAAGTTGTAAATTCAAACTCCAATGCTTGTTACTTATAAGTCCATTGTTCATTTCAACCTCGAGATTGATTAACGAGTACTGGTCTTCAATCCCGAGGATCGTTACTAGCTTATATGTCAAATGTTGATTTCAAACTCGAGATTGATTAATGATTAATGATTTTCAAAACCCTTAGGCTCGATACTTATAAGTCAAATGTTGATTTCAAACTCGAGATTGATTAATCAATATTGATTTTCAAACCCTTATGCTCGATAATAATAAGTCAAATGTTGATTTCAAACTCGATATTGATTAATAAGTAGTAAATTCAAACTCAATGCTCGTTACGTATAAGTCAAATGTTGATTTCAAACTCGATATTGATTAATAAGTTGTAAATTCAAACTCCAATGCTCGTTACTTATAAGTCCATTGTTCATTTCAACCTCGAGATTGATTAACGAGTGCGGTCTTCAATCCCGAGGTTCGTTACAAGCTTATATGTCAAATGTTGATTTCAAACTCGAGATTGATTAATGATTACTGATTTTCAAAACCTTTAGGCTCGTTACTTATAAGTCAAACTCGAGACTCGTTACTTATAAGTCAAATGTTGATTTCAAACTCGAGATTCATTAACGAGTAGTGATTTTCAAACCCGATGCTCGTTACTTTTAAGTCAAATGTTGAATTCAACATCGAGATTGATTAATAAGTAGTAAATTAAAACTCATTCTCGTTACTTATAAGTCAAATGTTGATTTCAAACTCGATATTGATTAACGAGTAGTGAATTTAAAATAATAAATATAATTTTTAGATACAAAAATATAATTATTAAATATTAAATAAAATTTTTAGGTTAAAAATTTGAATTTTAAATATTAAATATAATTTTTAATAAAAAAAATAGTTTTTAATAAAAATTTCATTTTTAGGGACGACATATGTCGTCCCTATTAAACAAATAGAAATTCGAATTATTTCATTAAATTTTGGGTGGGAAAAAATTAAAAACAGGGACGACTTTGTCGTCCCTAAAGAGTTTCCCGGGTAAAATTTGTCATTCTGGAATCCACGTGGAAGGGCGGGAAATTTAATGATTATTAGGGACGACATTGTCGTCCCAAAAGATAAAGAATCGTCCCGAAAGATTTCAATTTCTCATATTTAATTAATCGAACGTTGACCGATCTTTAGGGACGGCATGTCGTCCCTAATAATCTACATTTTGGGACGACAAATGTCGTCCCTAAAGGTTCGGTCTCTAAAAACCTAATTTGTTGTAGTGCACAGCAGTCTAGCAAGCAGAAGATCTCACATCCATAATTTCGTTGTGACGTAGGTAAATGGGGTTTCCGTTTAAACTTAGTCTATCTCAAACTAATAATTAAATTATCATGATATCATTGATTGGAATTCGATTTTACACCGGGGTGAGTAGTGTATGATATGCAACCGAGAGCTTAATCGTGTTGACCCAGTAGAATCTCATCGAGGTGAGGACGTGAGGGAGACACAGAGTGGTTGTATGCACATGTATGAGGGACAATTACTAAATTGGAAGGGTTTCACCATCAACACTGACACAAGATCTCTAATGGATGGTTGAAAGGCTAATGTCATTCTCATGAAACTATAGGAGATAATCACTTGAACTAACATATCTTGGCTAGCACATTACATATTTAACTTTCAATTTGTTTATTAATTTTGCATGTCTTAAATCATTTTACTCATTCTTGCACTTCGTTGACTTGAACCAAAAGAATACGATTGCTCGTTACTTAACCTCACAACCTTGTGGATTCGACCTTGACTCACCTACCTAGACTACAATTGACCCGACATTCATGCTGGTGATTTCGGACACCTAGAAAAGTCCAATCAAGAGGCATTGTTGATGGAAAGTCTTTTTTGAGGGGTAGAAGAATGTGTCCAAAGCTAAAGAGTTGAAATTGATCAAGAGTTTTTGGTATTTTCACCCTACCTTCACCTCATATGCATTTTGATCCACTTTACAGGCATTTGTTGGACTGAAAACCGTTCCTTTTGTGATATAACATTATTTTCTTTTATCTAATATATATGTGATATAAGGTTGTCTAACATTTTCATGTACTTGTTTTACAGTTTGACGACTATCACACAATTCGCTAATCATGCAATGATTTACATTCCAATTGGATACACATCCGGAGTTTGGAATGGTCAATTTAGATGTGGTGAAAGGTGGAAGCCCATATGGTGCTGGAACTATTGCCGGAAATGGAACCCTAGCCGCTAAAGGTCCAAATGATCTCGAATTGGAGACCGCTTTTCACCAAGGGAAATACACCGCCGGAATTGCCAAAAAGCTCAAAGGGACTGCTTAACTTCACATAATGCATTATTTACTTTCTTTTGAGTCCACACACCATCCCCGTCGTCCATTTAGATTTCGTTGTTAAGTAGGTTTAATAAAATTTCAGTTTGTGTTGCTTTTTCTTAATTCCCGAGTTATTGCAAAAAGCTTGTAGCTGCTACTTAAACATCTCTTAATTAAGTAGCATGTATCAATGGATTATCATTTTAATTTAATGAAATTTCGCAACGTATAGTTTTTATTTGAACATTCTTATTATCCTCTCGTGTCGTTTCGAAACTTTGAAGTAGCCTCTTGTTTAAGCAAGTTCCTTCCTTCTCAACAGTGCGTCCTTGTGAGTGTAAATTGCACTCACAAAGACGCACCGGCCGAGGAAGGAAGGACTTTGCTTAAACAAGAGGCTACTTCAAAAGCAATAATGGGTGTCAAACCACCACGATAAATTACCTCGCTATTTATAACTTATATAGGGCGAGCATGATTGTCTCCAAAAGCAACGGTGAATTTTTCTTTTCTTTTCAAATCGTCAAAAGACCAAATTTTTGGAGTATATAATTAATCTAAAAAAAGTAAAATAAATAATTCAGTTTAATTAATTATTTCCACCTTGATTTCCTCAACCAATCACAGATGCAAAGATGACTCGTTGATTCTTTGATAAAAATATTATAGTTACCGACGCACGTCAAGTAATCAATATCTCTTATATTCGAAAATTAGTACACGGTCACTAATTATCACCTAACCAAAAGACACCCCTAAACACGGTCATTGGTGTTTTGTGTTCCTGTAACGGCCCGCTTCGGGATACCGAGTCCTTATCCGGAAATGAACTTTCAGCATGTATAATAATAAATAAATCCAATATTATACGTAAGCCTCTACGTCGTCGTATCAAAATAAAGCAAACGGAAGCTAAATCACTATAAATGTTGCTAAGAATATATTACAAACCGACTAAAGATGGAAGGTTTATCTTACAACGACGAAACAAAAGAAACTTACAACATACGATGACTTAAAAAAATACAACAACTTATATTACAAAAATATGTAAATAAAGTACAACATGTCTAGTACAACATTTAATAAGTAAAAGAAAGCGAAAGCATCATCATGGCAAACATCATCCTCAGCAAGCTCGTAGTCAACCTGTTCATCTTTTCACCGTACAAAGCATACAACAAAATGCAATATAAGTAAGTACAAAAAACTTAGATAAGGGGGAGAAGCTAATTTATAAAGAAGTCTAACAACAAAAAGGCTCATATTATTAATTAAGTTATCTTTATGTGACCGACACAATTTTAGAGTTCACTTCATTCTCATCAACATGTTGTGACGAATGGTTTCTAGCTTAGCTTATCTTTGTTACATCCGTATTCAAGGGCACTATGCATGGTGCTACTCACCATGAAGTATCTGGTGCAACATATTGATGGATCACACCAATAACCACAGAAGTCTATTCTGGAAGACTCCGATAGTGTACGCGTTCGGTGAAGTCCCTCTACTCCTAGTGCCCCTTCGTGGCCAGCAAAGTTATTTGTTCACGAAGTCCCCTACTCCTGGTGCC
Organism: Gentiana straminea; assembly: GCA_036785695.1. Taxonomy (NCBI): domain Eukaryota; kingdom Viridiplantae; phylum Streptophyta; class Magnoliopsida; order Gentianales; family Gentianaceae; genus Gentiana; species Gentiana straminea. The sequence goes on from JAVUPR010000111.1 coordinate 2,682,992, forward strand.
TTTCAAAGGCCATCAGAGTTATTCGCTTTATCCGAACGGCCCACACAACGCGATATATCTTGTGCCTTACCAAGAATAACATGATGTTTAGTCTTTAACTATACACATACGTTTATTATTGATTGTTAACTAACCACCTATGTATTTGGAAGTAGGCTACCTCACATCTACTACTCTCTTTCCTAAAACACTAGACACGGACTAGACCTAGCACATACACAAATTTTGGTGAATGTTAATTCACTAAAGCACAAGCCAATCATACTCTTCCGACGGTCCCAAACTCCATCTCTTAGGAAGAGTACATTCGGTGCCGGAACTAAAAACATCAGAAGCTTAATCGTGGCTTGTTTATGTTTATTTAAAGTTATTAGACCAAGAAACAACATTCAAAACTAGTATCGGGGCTCAAAACAAGCCAAACCTCAAAAGCTGTCTCAATGTGTGTGCATTCTTACTCAATGCGCACGCATTGAGTGACCAAAAAACCCCAAAAACATTTTGCATTGGCAATGTGTGTGCATTGCCTTCAAATGCGCACGCATTTTGCACAGAAAAAAAATACGAGACAAACTGTTGCCTCAATGTGTGCACATTGCCACTCAATGCGCACGCATTGAGCGCAGTAATTTCCCAAAACACTGTTTTCAACCCTTTATTGGTTTCTACCCCATTCCAACCAAGTTTAACGTCAAAATAAACATCAAAACAGAAGAAAATCACCTTTCTAACAACATTTAGCATCATAGACTTGTATAACTACAAATTAGGCATGATTCTACATCAAACCACATAAAACACTCAACCTTAAACATCATAAACCTAATTACACATTCGGAAGAGCCTCTTACTTGTTCAAAGAAAAAACAAACAACCTTCAAAGCACACAACCCCGTAAACGTAGATTCTTCAACCAAGCCCCTAGAAAAAGTTGAACTTTTTGTATCCAAACGATCCCCTTCTCGTGTTGAATCCCTTTCCGTAATCGATTCCGAAATCCGTTGAAGAACTTGTAAGAATTCCGGAGAAGTCTCTTTTACTTTTACTTGTCTCGCTTTCTTTTCTCCTTTCTATGTGTTCGAACAAAGCCAATGAATCTATTTCCCGACAACTTCTCTTCTTAATGGGAAGTCGCTTTATTTTTCCCCAATTAAAACTTCCGAGACACTAACTCCCTTTATTTACAATTAAATCCAAGAAAATCCCTTTTATTTCTTCTTATATATACATATTTCGAATATATATATATAGTCATCACCTCAAGTCCATAATTATTATTAAACATAATATTTCGAATTTTACAAAATGACACGTCGTCTTTTTCTAAAGTTCGGGATATTACACTTCCGACCGCGTTAAAATTTCAAATCTAAATATTAATGCACACGCAAAGTTGATTTTAATTCAGATTATTCATTTTCAAGATAGGCGATTCTATGGGTTGTGAACCGAAAAATCATTTCATATGCAACTAATATAAAAATCATGAATGATTACGTATTCACTATTCCAACTAGTTGTCGATCATCTTATGAAAAACACTCCTATGGATAACCCTACTCTATGATTTTTTACCCTCCATTCCAAGCCGTAATGAAGAAGGATAATATCATTCATCTTCTTCAAAATCTAACCTTGACGCCATGAAAGCCCCCAACCTACGATCGAAGATCGAACGGCGGACAATGACCAAGTGCGGAGCCATGGCTTGCTTGGGAGATTTCCCGCTCCAAAAGAAATATCAAATAGTGCTTTGTATTCGGCTCTTATGAAATCATGGAGCTGCAGTTCATTTACCCTAATCAGCTTTATGAAAAACGTCTACTAGTTTGTTTTTGAGAAATCGGCAATTCATCTAGGGTTTTAGGGAGAGTCCTTTTGTGCTTTTATGGCTTTTTACTCGTTCTTCTCTCGATTGAACGATTAGTGGGTAGCCTTGGATACTTTTCTTGTAGACACGAGTTTAAGATCCATGTTCATGACCTCTCAACCCATCAAACAATCCGGCAAGTGGTGAGGAACATTGCAATGGCGTTGGGCGGTGATGAGAGTATACCTCGCTATCATCCGATGTATGATTTTATACCCTATTATGATTTAATTGATATGCTTTGGGATTAATTGGTTTATTTATGATGCATTTTTAATCGTACACTCACTACAATGTCAAGTGGCAATTAGTCCGGAAATCTCGTCATTTTAGGTAAAATACCGCATATTTAATGGCCTATTTTTATCTTGTGAGAATTATGCAAGGTATTTTTGTTTTTTTTTATTTGCATGATATATATTTATTGTGATCCTGGAAGGAGAGGTGTAAAATCCTACATCTGTAAAATAGTAGAATATTCACCCCCATATAAGTGAGAGACATAAAGGTCTTGTCAACTCGGGTTAGCCCTTTTAAACCAAGCAAGGACGGTGCCTAAGTACTTAACCGGACCATTTATGATTCATTTAACGCTACCTGGCACAAGTCTAGGCGTTACGTAATGGTATCGAACCGACTATCATATGGAACTATGCGCCGCACCGTACAAGAAGACGGTGTAAAGATGGCCTCTAGTTACCTCTCCGGTAGGGACGATCCGGGAACAAGCCCCGGCCGTCCCGGTGAGGACGCTAGTCCCTTATGGGGGGAGAATGTAAAGTTCCACATCGGGTGATTGTCGACGACTCACGAAATCAGCCCCCATTTCTTGCCATGTAAGGTTGACATGCCTATTAAGAAGTTCACTCACCGTATTTGGATAATATAGTGAGACTTCATGGTGTGCCTTTATCTATTGTATCCGACGGGGATAGCGATTTATAAGTCACTTCTAGAAAGGTTTGCAAAAGGCTTTTGGAACTAGGATGATTTGAGTACAAATGCCTTTCACCCGCGTACGTACGGTCAATCCGAGAGGACGATTCAAACTCTCGAGGACATGCTTAGAGCTTGTGTTCTTGAAGTAGGGGGATCAGCGGGATGATTACCTCTCGTGGCGTAGTTCGCTTATAATATTGCATTGTTTAGTGTGAAAGTGAAAACAATGCATTAATCTTATATTGAAATATGAGAATGACTTATATTTTGGGACACCAAAAAAAAAGCCTAAAAAGACTTATATTCATGACGGAGGGAGTAGATTTTTATTCATTCAAATTATTGTGTTCACACCGTTATATCTACCGTAAATACCCCTTATTCCTTTGGACTTTCTTTGTAATTTTATTAGTTTTAAGACAAAATTAATTTATTTGTGACAAGTAAACACGTGCTAGCTTAAACCAGTAGCTTTGACTCAAATGATAAGCCGACTCGGTAACGTCGGGGCGAGTTCACCGGTTTGATTCTCCTCTCGCGGCGTCATGTTGAATGAGAGCTTTTGAGTAAGAGTCAGGTCTGCAGGCACGGCCCGACCCGAACTCCGAACTAGTCGGACCAGTTAGTTCCGGATACAAAAGACTTTAAGCAGAAGGAAGAGAAAAAAAAAAACAAGAAAAAAACGTGGTAGCTTAATATATTTAAGGAAGGAAAAATCAAAGTCAAAGGTAGATTTCCCTTCTAGAAAGTCTGGGTCGATGTCAAGCTGGAAAGATAATTCAACGATGTAAGAAATTAGTCCTTCTAGAAAAGAACAAGAAAAAAGAAAAAAGAAAGAGGCGCGTAGAGTTTCACTATATAAGCTGGTTGGCCTTCAACCTTTTATTAACAGAAACCCTTATAATTATAAAGGAAACCAGATATCCATCCAGGAAATATTTATCTTCAATGGCTCCCACAAAAGTGTATATCATGTATGTAAATTTTTGTACCATTTTCTTCTTTTGAGTTCATTTTTCTTTTTCCTCTTGGAAACAGAGTCGCTTGGGCATGCCTATAATATATACTGTATATGTTTAGTTATTGGTTTGTTAATTTCAATCCTGCAATTAATGCAGACTTTTTAATTTCTGACCGCACTTAGCTTGTTAATCTTCTGTTTTGGAATCTAATTACTGTACGTTCGAATTTTGATTCGTTTTCAGTTACTACTCTATGTATGGACATATTGAGAGACTTGCACAAGAAATTAAGAAAGGAGCCGACACTGTCGAAGGAGTTGAGGCTACATTATGGCAGGTGCCCGAGACCCTTCCCGAAGAAGTTCTTCGTAAAATGGGCGCTCCCAAAAAGAGTGATGTGCCCGTGATCAGGATTGACCAGCTTCCAGAGGCCGACACATTCATTTTTGGCTTCCCTACAAGATTTGGCATGATGCCGGCCCAGTTCAAAGCATTCTTTGATGCAACCGGAGGTCTATGGCAGCAAGGGAAGTTAGTTGGGAAAGGTGCTGGAATTTTCTATTCCACCGGAAGTCAGGGCGGTGGTCAAGAGACTACAGCGTGAGCACTCAAAACCGTTCCTTTTGTGATATAATGTTATTTCCTTTTATCTAATATATATGTGATATAAGGTTGTCTAACATATTCATGTACGTGTTTTACAGTTTGACGACTATCACACAATTCGCTAATCATGCAATGATTTACATTCCAATTGGATACACATCCGGAGCTGGAATGGTCAATTTAGATGTGGTGAAAGGTGGAAGCCCATATGGTGCTGGAACTATTGCCGGAAATGGAACCCTAGCCGCTAAAGGTCCAAATGATCTCGAATTGGAGACAGCTTTTCACCAAGGGAAATACACCGCCGGAATCGCCAAGAAGCTCAAAGGGACTGCTTGATCAGTTCACTTCATTAATGCATTATGTACTTTCTTTTAAGTCCACGTTGTTGTAGTTCAAAAAAATATTTACAGTTTGTACGTGTTCCTTTTTCTCAATTACTGAGTTATTGCAAACCTTGTAGCTGCAATTTAAACATCTCTTAAGCAGCATGTATCGATTGATTATCATTTTAATTTAATGACATTTCACATCATTTTATATGATCATTCTTATTCTCCTTATGTTTTGTTACTTTGTTTCCGAAACTTTGAACTAGCCTCTAGTTTCTGCAAGTTAGTTCCTTCCACAGCAGTCTAGCAAGCAGAAGATCTCACATCCATAATTTCGTTGTGACGTAGGTAAATGGGGTTTCCGTTTAAACTTAGTCTATCTCAAACTAATAATTAAATTATCATGATATCATTGATTGGAATTCGATTTTTCACCGGGGTGAGTAGTGTATGATATGCAACCGAGAGCTTAATCGTGTTGACCCAAAAGAGAATCTCATCGAGGCGAGGACGTGAGGGAGACACAGAGTGGTTGTATGCACATGTATGAGGGACAATTACTAAATTGGAAGGGTTTCACCATCAACACTGACACAAGATCTCTAATGGATGGTTGAAAGGCTAATGTCATTCTCATGAAACTATAGGAGATAATCACTTGAACTAACATATCTTGGCTAGCACATTACATATTTAACTTTTAATTTGTTTATTAATTTTGCATGTCTTAAATCATTTCACTCATTCTTGCACTTCGTTGACTTGAACCAGAAGAATACGATTGCTCGTTACTTAACCTCACAACCTTGTGGATTCGACCTTGACTCACCTACCTAGACTACAATTGACCCGACATTCATGCTGGTGATTTCGGACACCTAGAAAAGTCCAATCAAGAGGCATTGTTGATGGAAAGTCTTTTTTGAGGGGTAGAAGAATGTGTCCAAAGCTAAAGAGTTGAAATTGATCAAGAGTTTTTGGTATTTTCACCCTACCTTCACCTCATATGCATTTTGATCCACTTTACAGGCATTTGTTGGACTGAACATCTCAAAGAATTTGTAGGTAATTGAACGACCTTTCCACGCGAGTCACTCAAATTAGAGCTCTTCACGCAATCATATCGCCGAATTTCTGAAGATGTATCAATGCTATTGCAATCTGCGAATCCGGCGCGTGCCCGGAGAAGTATGGACGCACGCCTTACCGGAAAAAATGTATATCCGTATATTAATCGATTTTTATGATGTGTGGTTCCTATATAAACGTCCTTTACAGTATTTTGACAGTATTGAGCAGTAGATAGTCGAATTTTCTTCCTGTTGAACCCTATATTAGCTAAAAACATATTCTCTCTTCGAATTGCATAGCTAGTTGCAAGATTGTTGCTTTTGGATTCGACTTTCTGGGGAGAGACCGACAATTTCTCAACGGGCATCCGGAGAGTCAATTTTATTCACTTTTACATCATGGTAACTTCTTTCCATTGTTTTTCATTTTAATGGCTTCAAATTCAATTGCTTGCTACGACCTCCGTCCCAAAATATAAGTCCATTTACACCTTTTTCACATGAGTTTAAGAATGTAGTTAAGTGTCATTAATTTTAATGATAAAAGTCTAGATACCCTTTGACTCTTATTAATGTAATTGTAATAAAGTAGGTGGATGTATAATGAATTAGGGGTAAAAGGAAGAAAAATGTAATAAATGCTCCATTGTTATTCTAAAAAGACTTGTATTATGGGACAAATTCAAAAAACTAAACGGATTTACGTTTTGGGACAAAGAGTATTTCTTTATGATATGAGTAGCTAAGTTAATTTATAGCCGAATTATGTGACGGTCAATGAAATTGATGTCTTGATATAAGAATTGGGAATATGGTGTGCGTAAGATAGAGTTTTTGAATTTTGTGTCGTAAAAATAATGCCTATGGGTTGAATTAAATTGATCACTTATTTCATTAATCTACACACGATCTTTACATATGTGTTTTGCGAGAGAGTGTGAGAAAAGAGGTTTTGGGATCACTAGGTTAAATTGGTCAAGGTGTTCGGGTCCAGTTTCTTGAGTGGGGTTTTCGGTTTAAATTGAGGGTCTCTAGAACTTAATCATGTTTGGTTAGTTAAATCCTAACGATGCGATTGTTGACCCGAAGCATGTGACTTAATATGTGATTCTTTTATCAGAATGAATTTAAAATGCACTTATAGCTTCAACTTTATGAATCATGGTGATTAGAGAAAGATTATGGTAGACATTGTTGATTCAGTTACCAAAACCCATACAATTAACTTCAAGGCGAAATCTAAAGGTTGTTCATGGTAGTGTAAGGTATAACAGTCCTGGCGTTTCTTTGACCCGATCTACCAAATGGCCAGGACCGTCATCCCTTACTCTACCATGAACAACCTACTCTGTGATTGTAATTGATCACATTTTCAACTATTGTTGACCTAAACTAAGCATAACTCAACTATTTTTGCCCATTCCACGCTGTGCTCGGCCTTAGACTTCTTCTTAGTCCAATTCTTCAACATTTCAGCTCTAGATATTTTTCCTTAACGCTTGGAATACTTTGTAAGTTTCAAATATATCAAAAAACACGCAAAGTACTACTGATTTCCGTGATAATTATTAAAAATACCAAATTTAAAAACCACGAAACACATGACATGAAATTAACACAAATAGTTCGTGATTCATGACAAGAATTATTGGATTTAGCCCATAATAGGAGTAATGTTGATGCCTTAATTGATATAATTTCGACAGTCATCACACTCCACCACCCAAAGTGCCTACATTTGCCTAGATCCCCACACACTATGAGTTTATGTCTCTCGCCATGTACAATTTGTTGAACTGTATTCCCCTTTACCAGTCTACAAAGTGATATGGACACCCCCTTTAGATCATATCACCCTTGTTTCCACTTGGATACCTCCATCTGCACCTTCTACCGATCATCCTCTTAACGCATCTCTTCCTATACCCGATCCACCCCCACCTCCCCTCCCTCACACCGCTGTCATCGCCCACCCCCACCACCTCTTGTCTCACATCCCATGACCTCTCATACCAAATATAATATCCGCAAACTCATACATAAATCAGTCTTGCTACACAACATCCAACTACAACCATACCCATTGAAGTGTCCAATTCCATTGAATCTAGTAACAAGAGACATGCCATACAAGCTGAGTTTGATGCTCTCCCATTTAACCGCCCTTGGGATCTCATGTCATATGATCCATATATCCTATAACGTTGTGGCTCCAAATGGGTGTTTAAAACAAAATACAAACAAGATGGTTCATTGGACTTCAACGATAGCCCGTCTAATGGACAAATATTTCATCAAGCATCTCGAGAGGATTACTATTAAACTTTCGGCCTAGTGGTAAAACCCACCACCGATCATAGATCATAACCCTTGCAACTATCTAGCGAGTGGTCCCTCCGACAACTTCATGTTAACAATGCATTCCCGTAGGGATCTTTCAATGAAACAATTGTACTCTCTCCGTCCCATTTTATTTGTCTCGTTTGACTTTACACACAGATTAAGAAAATTTTAGTTAATGCTTTGAATCTAATTAAATGATCCAATATTTTTACATTTATGGCTTTCAAGAGGTTATCGCAGCATTTAATGCTTCACATTTTTAGTGTAAATAATGTAACGAGGAAGGATATTTGAAGAAATTCGACAACTAATGCATAAAGTTGACTATTTTGGGACAAACCAAAAAGGAAACGTGGACAAATAAAATTGGACGGAGGGAGTATATGCAACAACCTTAAGGTTTTAAAGACACGAGTCATCCTCATCATGTGACCAGATTACAAACGGCGAATAATGGACTTAAACAACCACCACCCCTCGTGCATAGTATTCTAAACTTGGCATTTTCCACTCACTTGTGAGGAAATCTACGCGAGAACGCAGCGGAATTTAAAATTTTATTTCTTTTCAACCCAGATCGACTTTTTTAAGCAATAAACAAATAAGTAGAAGATGGTGATTACCTTGCTTGATCTAAAAGATCGACGCTTTGACCGTCTAAGGAAAGTAGTGATGCACGAAGGCGCCCAAGTGTTCGGCCTCTACCGGTGATCCACACGAATAGCTCGCCGGAATCCCATCATGGATTACTATCAGAAAAACTCGGTTGCTAGACCGACTTTTTCTCTTTCTCAAAAACTCTCTCCAAGAAGCTCTCTATCTTTTTTACAAGGACTATTAGCTCCTCGAATTGTGAAGATCGAAAGAGCTAGCCATGCCTCCCTTAAATAGGGTGTTGGGGCGCCTCATTCATATCCCAATCTGATTGGGAGAACCTTCCTAGTAGATTAGGAGAAAGAAAACATTTTCCTAATAAAATAATGAAAATATATTTAATTGATTTATCTCATTTAATATTCAGTATCTTATATTAGATATTTCTAATATATTGTCAATATCTTATATTGACTATATTTATCTAATTACCAAAAATCTATTTTTTTGTTCAAAATCAATTAATATCTAATATTAATATATGGTAATTTCATTAATTAAATTGCACAAACCAAATGTATCTAATACATATGGCGCCCCTTCCCCCACTAATTTGGGAATTGAGATTTTCTTTAATTAATATAATACCATGATTAATTAATTCACAAAATACATGTTTATCATATATTTATATATATATATATATATATTCGAAACATATATACATCTTATGTATATTTAATTAATCAACATAATTAATATCTTGTATTATATTTATTCATAATAAATAAATACCACCATATTAATTTACCACTATAACCCTTATAGTATGAGACAAATTCTTTCCTTTTTTGGTTGTCAACTATTACCATATTTTAATCCGGCTAGATGTTCTTATGTGTGTGACCCGATAGGCTTCTGAATATGTTGGCCGTAGGCATAAAGTGCAAATTACGAAAATGCCCTTCACACCTAACGATCACGGGATAGCATCTAGCAACACACCGTATCCCTCAATCATCGGAAGAGTCAAATGCAATGACAACTACCTTTCATGTGAAACAGTTACCGTGTAAATAGAATCCTATCGCTGTATTAATATCCATACGGTCGTACGTTGAGTGTCAAATATCAACGACCGTATCTTATAATCTGGATATCATGCTCTCTCAAAGTAACTCATTTACTTCCACTTTGCACAGATTCATGAGAGTATGACATTCCTTATAAGAAGGCCCTTTCGGATATTCACCCCTACTGATAGGGTACGCGATTTCCGGACGACCAAACACGTATACTCCGCATGCCTCAGTATCACACCCAATCACTACCGCATGATCGCCCCGTGGCTAGGAGGAGCCTCAATAGTGTCAAAGCATGACAATCCACACCATGATGCCATGTAGACTCCGGTCCTAAGGATAATTACACAACCATCACATAGTGTGACACTTAACAGTGTAAGTGGGTAAGTCTAACGTATGTATTCTCTAATACACGTCCACGTACAGTCCAAGTGTCTCTACACTTCGATAGACAAGATCTATCTCTGCCCTTAAAGACAGAAGACATCTAATACGTGCTAGCATGTTTGTACTATCAATGCCCGGTTTAATAGTACATAAGCCTAAAGACATTTAAGTATCAAACTTATTAAAGTGATTAGAGATCTCATCAACCATAATCGCCTATCATGGTTTCTCTATCACAGTTTAATACTAAGGACGTTATCATATAACAATTCATAATTGGTTCTTTAAAAGAACAAATATATAATAACGAAAAGCCATTTATCATATGTATAAACATAAAAAATAGTAGAAATGATCCGACCCGGTCGGATCCGGTCCAACCCGATTGGGTTTAGGACACTATTTCAACAATCTCCCACTTGGCCTAAAACCAATCACTCGCACACACAAGACCAATTTTAAACACAAGAATCTCATTCAATACTCGCAACCATCCCTTAGCCGTGAACGGATCGCTATCCGTGGGGACTCAGACTCTCTTCATATCATGCTCCAAATGATCATGTCAAAGGAACCGCCTCAACACACATGAATCTCTGACGAGACCCTGGTCCTTGCCTAAGCAATGAATCCACTTACTATATCAACTATATAGAAAAGGTGGAAGAACCACACAAGGTTCATGAATGAACCTTCTAGATCCATGTACTGCTCCCGCTGCGCCTCCAAGGCACTACTGTGTTTTGGCCTAGTCGTAGAATCTCCAAAGTGATTTCTAGCTAACAACATTTCAAACCCATTGGATCATTCAATCTAAGTGATTGCAAACCTAGATCGTAGCTCACACTCGCCTTCATAAGACTCGGGATACACACGTATATCTATATTTAACCGATTCCAAGTTTCGATAAACTAAGAAACCATATTAACTTGTTTAAGGATATTCTCGACATTCACCGATTTACTTTCATACTTGTTAATAACTCTTCATGGACTATGAACATCCGGCATTACTTTTATTATGGTTCTTATCGCAAGTAGCAAAGGAAACATTCCATAAGCGTCATCTTTCACCTTATCTTTAGAACTAACATCCTAACATAGATAGATCTTGAGAACACCGGCTAGCAAGTATCCCCCGTCGCGATCTATGCTAAACCCTTTTAACATCACATCTATATAAGTAAACTATAAACTAACATCATTTAAATCTATCACTATAGTTTCTTATTTCTAAAATAAGAACTCGCTAATCCAAGTGCTTTCGTAAAGACCTTGAACTACCAAACATTAATTGATCGTGACAGGGGTGATAATTCTCGAGAGAGATATCCAATACCTTACTAAAAAATCGTAACACACTCCCACTATCCCTCTTGCACGTTGGGCATATCCCATCTTTTGACTAAATCAAACTCCTTTGATTATCAAACAAAGAAATTGTCTAGAGAAACTTGTTTAAGTCCACAAATGGATCTCGTGGGCTCTCATATCATATTATCATCTATGAACATCGAGCTGTTTGCCCAACGTCTTCAACACTATCATATAGCCATTATACGAAGTTTTAACAAGCATAGTCTAATAGAACCGGGCTCGGATGGCAAAGATAAAGATAATTACAAGGTTTAAACCCATACCCTTCAAACCGTCACTATAGCCTTATGGTAATCATATTACTATCCATGTCGGCCTTTCGTGAGACATTCCCTCTAGGTAAGACAGACTAAGTTCACAACCCGGTTGTCACCGATGGAATTTAATTCGATATTATGGTTCCCGGCCAGATCTCTCAATCTTGCCTTTCAAACATTCCTTCATAAGTCGTGAGATATTCATTCTTCAAGATGAACACACCAGTAGCCCTTTCAGGTTTGAGGTTATCCACAAACTTATAGAACATTTGTGTGCACTGAGCAGTATTCTACACCTCATCAGTATGTGGCGTCTGCTCACGTTCCTATGGTTGAATCTTTCCTTGTGGCTCTCAAACTCTTTTCAGATCTCACTTACTCCCACTATCTCTTTTGGAAGAAATACCTCATCTAGAAGATAGCATGTTTAGAGACAAACATTTTTGTTCCGCAAGAAAGTAGACAATATCTAGCATACTTGCCAAGACATTCCACAAAGTTGCATATGTCGCACTGGGCTCCAAGCCTTTCTGACTTTTCCTGTGACAACTTCAAATCATCGGTTAAGATCGATTCGACATTATCCCCTTCCACATCTAATATGGAATTTATTCAACCATTTTCTTTGGAACTTGGTTAAGTAAGTGTTTCGTATAAGGGCACTATCCGGAAACAGGTAAGGGATAATTCGCATGGCTTACATCACACCTTTATCATATTAAGTGTTGTTTTTATTTTAGGAACACAATCTAATTGCGTATCCCAAAGATGGTATCCTAAATCTTATTCCTTTTTCCGACAGCTTCTGTTAAACTCTTCAGGGATTAATTACTTCAATCCAATTGAAGATTAACTCATAAGTAGCTCCTCGATCTCATATTTTTACTAGTTCGAACTTTTCGGGCTTTCCGAATTGTTGTACTTCACTTAAGAACAATCAACTATTTCTAAAAATAGTCATAGAGATTAATGAACAATTATTTGTGACATTAATTGTCGTAATCCAACATACATCGGTATGTTTAGGCTTTAGACAACTTTCTAGATCTTATAACCTTTTCATAAAAGGGTATTTTAGTCATCTTTAGATAAGATACTGATTACCCACATGATTCATAATCACGTGGTTCAGACATCATCAGAATGACATCTGATCACACGATTTCCCTCCATAGAGACTGTGTCTAAAACAACCACAAATATTAAGGATGACAGTCATACAAATATTTAGTTGAGATTTCATCACTTATATCAACTATATAGTGACACCAATCTAGCATGTTAGATTCAGTGACCGTTCAACCTTATCGGAACAACATTTATTTCTTACAATTGAATATGTCTACTAAATCCTAACAATTAATCGAACTCGTGTTCTTCATAAGAACCGGAACACAATAACATATATTTAGTTCATTTATAACTTACTAGACACAAAATACAAAACCTCGAAAAATGTTGCAACGTTTGCTTTTCTTTTCATAACTTGGTGTATTCTAATTTTTCTAATTTAATCACACTTGTAACATATCATATATCTAAGAGTTGACTTGAACTTAGACAGATTTATCTCAACATTCTTGCCTAGAACAGAGACTTTGATAAGTTCTCTTACTTAAGCACTTGCCCTATCTTTCCTTTTTAATCCTTTAAACACTCGTAAATATTTCTCAATTTAGTCTTCATAAGGCTTAAGAGAAATCACAAGAGCTATGTCTTCAATTTCCTTTCGTAAAGAAAATCTAAAGTTTATTAAATAGTTTATTTAACCTTTTGAATCATATTCAAAACATGAACCATTTAATTAATTTTAAGCAATGATAGAATTAAGTCGATACTTAATTCTTACAATTTTGAAAACAACTTTTCCAAAAATTCGATGTGGTCACTCTTATCCAACATTTGAATTAATTGTCATCGTATGACAGAATGATCATCTTGGATCGTATTCAATATATGATTAATTCATTGAAACTTATTTCAAATGATTTAATCATATCATGAGCTTCCATTTTCATTAATTATTAAAGCCTTGGAGTACTCCATCAAATATATGGTCTCATTGTCTCTAACTACTATAACGGGATTGCTCGTGTCATTGCTTATTTTAAGAAGATTTTTATATTACTTAACCAAATTTGGTTTTACTAATCGAGAATAAAAACTTAAATATAAAAGTTTGCTAAAAACTACAACATAAAAATAAAGATAAAAGAGTGTTGTTGTTTATACATGCAAAATCAAAAATGGTCTTTGGTTTATGATTTTGCTCCCACTAGCCAACTACTCACATTTGACTTTCAAGAATTTTTCAAAAATTCTTTAGTGGCCAAGATCCCATCTTGTTACCCCGGTTCCCGACGAGGGCCAATCAACCGGAATAATTCAAAAGGTAGGTAACACATTACCAATCACATCTCTGTGTGACTCTTGGTGGTTGACTAGTCAACTCTTTGACAATTCACATCTTATTCGATAGTCAACCCCTTGTCTCTAAAACCGACGGTCCCGACGTGGGTCAATCACCGTAAGATTCTTAGTCGAGTCGTAACCCAAATATTCATGAGATCTCATAACGATCATATCTCGATAACGGCGATATACCCGAGGTAGGTCAAATCCCGATGAGGGCCGATCGCTTGGATCCGAACAAGGGCTCTTCACCGTTATTATAATATTGGGAGACAAATATAACTCGATTTTGGTTGTGGGAGTAATTTTAAATTAATTCACTTAATTAATTTTGAATTAATTCACTTAATTAATAGATTACGGTCTCATCAAATATATCTATCTCTATAGACATACATCCTACACATTCATCTAGATCGTGCCTAGTTATGCATCTATCGTATCATATAAAATAAATACAAGCATAAAATAAATAAATGTGTAAAGTAACCGGTATGATCATGGATTTTTCCTAGGCGCGGTTTCGAATACAAACAGACGAAACAGCGGTCACAATCTAAAGGTAGCTGCAACCGCCAATAGGATCTTTAATGCTCCATTCTCCAATAGGATCTTTATTTTCGTCTTTCTTGGTCTTCACCCCTTTCGGATATTCACCCCTACTGATAGGGTACGCGATTTCCGGACGACCAAACACGTATACTCCGCATGCCTCAGTATCACACCCAATCACTACCGCATGATCGCCTCATGGCTAGGGGAAGCCTCAATAGTGTCAAAGCATGACAATCCACACCGTGATTCCATGTTGACTCCGGTCCTAAGGATAATTACACAACCGTCACATAGTGTGACACTTAACAAAGTGTAAGTGGGTCGGTCGAACGTACGCATTCTCTAATACACGTCCATGTACGGTCCAAGTGTCTCTACATTTCGATAGACAAGATCTATCCCTACCCTTAAAAGAGAAGACATCTAATACGTGCTAGCATGTTTGTACTATCAATGCCATGTTTAATAGTACATAAGCCTAGAGACATTTAAGTATCAAACTTATTAAAGTGATTAGAGATCTCATCAACCATAATCTCCTATCATGGTTTCTCTCGTCGAGTTTAATACTAAGGACATTATCATATAACAATTCATAATTGGTTCTTTAAAAGAACACATATATAATAACCGAAAAGCCATTTATCATATGTATAAACATAAAGAAATAGTAGAAATGACCCGACCCGGTCGGATCCGGTCCAACCCGATTGGGTTTAGGACACTATTTCAACATCACTCAGGGTTTTCGTAACTCTCAAGCGGATCCCTCACTTTTTATTTATCATGGAGCATCTCGTATTGGCTATATGCTCGTATATGTTGATGATATCATCATTTATTTCAGTAGTTTGTTCGGCTCCTCTCTCAGTGTTTTTCTGTCAATGATCTTGACCATTTGACTTACTTTGTTGATATTTAGGAAGCAAAAACCCCACACTGTCTTCGATATTTGTTCAGATTATTAGTAAACTCGAATCCTAGACGATCGAACATGCATAAATCCTACATAGGCTTAAATAATAGGGAAATGCTCTGTTGAGATCGGTGAATTTCACATACAACGAATTCAGGCTAAATTGTAATTTTAGTCCCGTAGGTTGTCACATTTTTAGTTTTAGTCTTGTTTTTACAACAATCACAATTTTAGTCCTATAGGTAGGCACGTTTTTTGCAATTTTTGTCCTGTCTCGCCGGAATCGGATGACAGGGAACAATTTCCGGCCAAAATTTCTAACATAGCAATTACAACATGCCATTTCAAACTCTTTGTCCACGTAAGTAAATTTTGAAGCAAATTTTGGGTTATTTTGAGGTATTATACGATATTACATCCCCTATTGTTTTTACGATGACAATGTTGATTGTGTTGCACAAATGAGTACTGTATTATATATCGTATTTACATCCCTATTTTTAGCCCTACATTCGGTTATCTACATGAACTCTAGAAGATATTTGATATATAAAAGTAAGCTCTAGTGATAATTGATGACGTAGATCAAGTAATAATAAAATACTTGACCACCATAAACCAATACTAGCAAGAGGACTAGTCCATCGTAGTATAGCTATAGCGAATCAAGGTCGATCCCACAGGGAACCAATTGTGGATCATTTATATACAAACAATTAATCATTCATGTCAAGGACACAAAGCGGTCTACGACCAACAAAAGACAAGAAAAATAAAGGACTCAACTCGACACAACACATAAACAACGTAATTAACCTCCCCAATTATTATGTTATCGTTTGGATCTAGAGATTCTATATAATTAAGCTAGACTCGACAACTATTGATCCGATTTGTATCTCTTTTATAGTGGCTACGGGAGTCATCCCCTAAACTAGATCTAGCTCCGGGTAGGCCATCTAGATCACTATGCTACATTACGTGATCGCGCTTTTTAGGCCTCCATCTCGTATAACTTGCACGCTTACAAAACTAGGGATGCCGATATTAACCGTATTCCTCACCTAAGCAACATTCATGTGGTTAGGCGTACTTCCTAAGCGATCGCATCAGTCTCCGTCCCATTAACACTAACTTTTTAGGTATCATGTTAATCTACGATTTACGTATAACTAGATGTGCACAATTCCCTAATACGAAACGCATCTAGATCTCGCTGAAAGTCCCGGAAGATCAATTCATGAGCCGACCTAGGAGCCCTATATTGGTATTTTCTAATCATACGCTAATTAAAACAGACGAGCAACGTAGCCGTAGCCATACCTACTAAGATAAGAAATTCTAGGTGGACAATCACACCATAAAGACGTGGCTAGATTGACGCGGCGAAAACCTAAATCTTAGCGTTTCTCTATACGTAACGGATAAAATAGAGATTCATAAAGCAATTATATAGATCTACTAAAAACACGGTTGTCGACCATACCAAAGTCATCTATAGATCACCGGATAACAGATCTGGGCGTGTGGATCCTTATAGACAAGGAATCCCCACTGCCTCAAATCGTATCCTTAGATCTACATCGTTCGGTGAAGAACGAACAACCTCAAACGATAAACAATAATTGGGGGGACTTAATTACAAAGAACAAAGAACAACTAAATACAAGAACTCACATAATTACTGCTGAACTTGTATTAAAAAATGCTCTGAGAAAACTGAGGATTTTTATTATGAATTTTGTAAAAGTTGTATTTTAGTTGATGCAATGGAACAAATATATATAGGGTTGAAAAACCGACTTAAGATAAGCTTCAGCCGATTTAAATTACGTTTCCTAAATCCTAAAGGAGTCTAAAACGCGTCGAGATAACTCTATGTCGATCCTCTGATTTTAATGACCTCGCCCCCAGCGAGCCCTATCTTCGCTGCCAGCGAGTTCACCAATCTCTGATTGGCTCGCTGGCTTTTCTTGTTCCTTACTCCTCTTTTCGCGCTGATCCGATATTTATCTTCAATGCACTCTGAATTTTCTTCGATTTATCTTGAGATTTAATTCATCCATTTGTAATTATCCTCCAATTTAGGCAAGAAAATCAAGAAGCTTCGAACAGATAATGGTCTGGAATTCTGCTGGACGGATTTTGATTCATTTTGTGCGGTGAGGGTATTGCCGTACATCATATCGTAAGGAATACACCTCGGCGAATGGTGTAGCCGAAATGATGAATCAAACTCTACCGGGAGAGGGCAAGATGTATGCTTTCTCAAGCCGGTTTATCAAGGAGATTTTGGGCGTAGGTCGTTAAGATAGCTTGCTACTTAATCAACAGAGCCCTCACACAGAATCAATCTCAAGACACCATTTGAGATGTGGTCAGGCAAGCCTGCTGACTACTCAGTTCTAAGGGTTTTTGGAAGAACAGCTTACTATCATGTTAGTGAAGGAAAGTTGGAGCCAAGAGCCAAGAAGGGAGTGTTTGTGGGGTATGGTGATGGAGTGAAAGGATATAGGATTTGGTCATCAGCAGAGTCCAGAGTAATCCTCAGCAGGAACGTTGTGTTTGATGAAAATTCTATGTTAAACTCATCAGTGGGGAGGTCTACTGAGTTTGAAACCAGTGCTGAATCTGATAGTGTTGAGAAACAGGTGGAGCTTCAGGTGGAGTCTACTTATATGCAACAATCAGTGGACCAAAATCAACACTATACTGATCCGGATAATGAACCGTAATCCGATCAAGCCGCCCTACCGAGACCTCGGCGGGCGTCATACAAACATTGATCGGCCAGAGTCTAGCGCCGGCAAACAGTGCCTAGAAGATCTAATGTTGGGATACCTCCAAGGAGATATGGATATGATGATTTGGCTGGATATGCACTCCAAGTTGCTGAAGAAGTAGAGGTTGCTGAACCTACTACTTACAGGGAAGCAGTGACATGTACAGAAGCATCCCAGTGGCATGCTGCCATGGGAGATGAAATGGAGTCATTGTTGAAGAATCAGACTTGGGAATTAGTCAAACAAACCCTACCGACAAGGGAGTTGTGACTTGTAAATGGATTTTCAAGAAAAAGGAAGGAATAACAAAGGCGTAAGGGGTCGTGTATAAGGCACGTTTGGTTGCAAGAGGATTCGGTCAAAAGGAAGGGGTTGACTTTGATGAAATATTTTCACCAAAGTGGTCGACACACTTCAATCGTGGTGTTACTAGCAATGGTGGCACAAAGCAGATCCGGAACTTGAGCAATTAGATGTGAAAACCGCTTTTCTACATGGTGAGGTGGATAAGGAGATATACATGACACAACCCGAGGGTTTTCAAGTTCCCGGAAAGGAAAATTATGTTTGCAAGTTGAAGAAATCATTGTATGGTTTGAAGCAAGCTCCAAGGCAAGTGGTATAAAAGGTTTGACAGCTTTATGCTTCAAAGACAGGTTACAACAGAAGTCCTTATGATCGTTGTGTATACCACGATCCGTTGAAAGATGGTTCATATATCTATCTTGTTCGTATGTGGATGACATGCCGATAGCGGCAAAGAAGGAAGTCCGATGTTCAAAATCAAGAACCTTCTTAGTGCCGAGTTTGAAATGAAGGATTTAGGTGCAAAGCCAAGAAAATCTTGGGGATGGAGATCCGGAGAGATAGAAGTCGAAGAAATTATTCTTGTCTCAAAACAGGTTATGTGCGTAAGATATTGGCCAAGTTTGGGATGTCCGTCGCAAAACCAATAGATACTCCTATGGCATCAAATGTTCATCCGTCCGTTTATGCTTCACAGTCAGTTGAAGAGAAGGAGTATATGTCAAAAGTTCCCTATGCTAGTACAGTTGGCAGTCTGATGTATGCCATGGTGTGCACTAGGCCTGATCTGGCTCAGGCAGTCAGTGTTGTCAGCAGGTTTATGGCTCAACCCGATAAGGAACACCGGAAAGTCGTTAAAAGGATATTCGGGTACCGAGAGGTACAAATTGATGTTGGTCTCATTTATGGAGGTGATATCGGTCCGGTCACGGAGTTACCGTGATGCCGATTATGCGCAGTGATGTTGACAGTAGAAAATCAATGACTGGGTATGTGTTTACATTGGGAAATGCAGTGGTCAGCTGGAAAGCTACTCTTCAGGCTACAATAGCCTTATCAACTACTGAAGCAGAATATATGGCTCTTACTGAAGCAGCTAAGGAGGGTATCTGGTTGAAGGGGCTAGTCAGTGATTTGGGTTGCATCAGGATCAGGCTGATATATATTGTGACAGTCTTAGTGCAATATGTTTAGCCAAGGATCAGGTTCATCATGTTCATCTCTGATTGGCTCGCTGGCTTTTTTTGTTCCTTACTCCTCTTTTCGCGCTGATCCGATATTTATCTTCAATGCACTCCGAATTTTCTTCGATTTATCTTGAGATTTAATTCATCCATTTGTAATTATCCACCAATTTATCTCAATCTACAAAAATAAACATTTATTCCAAAATAAATCATATTTACATAATAAAAACGGATAAATACCAATTTATATTTTATAAATCACAAAACATTAAATAATCATTATACACATGTGATACAATCTACTAGATTTGTTCACAAAGATTATTTCTACATCTATTTTGGTAAAAAATTGTTTTAGTCTTTGGAATGCGTACATTTGAAAGACTTTTGTCGTCAAGAAAAACGACAACTTCAAAACTATTTTGATTATTTGGTCCTAAAGATCAATGATTTGTACTTTTTTCCTTTAAAAAAGTCATTTCCCATACGGTTTTCATAATTAAATGTTTTCGGATCGCGCGAGAATATCATTTCATCCATTTATTGATTGAGATTTTGTCTACTATCACTTGATAAAATAAAATCATCCAACTTTATTGTATGAAGACAATGCATCTTGCATATCTCAATTGAATTGAGCGATATTAATGGGGATAGAAAATAACATATTTTAGCTAATTTATTATTTACTCATGATTTGTAAAAGAATGGAGAGAATAATGTATAGCGATCGACCAACCGACAATGCGGAGAATTATTTACCAAGACATTGCCGACTGCTAATTTGAAAGACTAGTGATCAAGAGCATTGAGATGCGACGTTTGAAAAATCCAAATTGATACTTTGTTTAGGAGGATCAGTGTAAATCAAATACAGATAAACATGCACTCTTTTTCATTTAACTAAGATTTTTCCCACTTGGTTTTTTTCTTAGTAAGGTTTTAATGAGGATATCATATCTATTGTATGTTGAATAATAGATATCCAATGAGAGTGTTATAAAATAATATCATTGATAGATTATCTATTATTCTGATTGATTTATGTAGATTTTTATTCATTCAAATTATTGTGTTCACACCGTTATATCTACTGTAAATACCCCTTATTCCTTTGGAATTTCTTTGTAATTTTATTAGTTTTATGACAAAGTTAATTTATTTGTGACAAGTAAGCACGTGGTAGCTTAACCAAGTAGTTTGGACTCAAATGATAAGATGAGAGCTTTTGAGTAAGAAAAAAAACATGTGGGCTTAATATATTTAAGGAAGGAAAAATCAAAGTCGAAGGTAGATTTCCCTTCTAGAAAGTCTGGGTCAATGTCAAGCAGGAAAGATAATTAAACGATGTAAGAAATTAGTCCTTCTAGAAAAGAAAAAAAAAAGAAAAAAAAAAAAGAAAAAAGAAAAAAGAAAGAGGCGCGTAGAGTTTCACTATATAAGCTGGTTGGCCTTCAACCTTTTGTTTCATTAATTCACTTCTTCAACGTTTCTTACATTTATTAACAGAAACCCTTACGCCTTATAATTATAAAGGAAACCAGATATCCATCCAGGAATTATTTACTATCTTCAATGGCTCCCACAAAAGTCTATATCATGTATGTAATTTTTCATTTTTTGTTCCATTTTTCTTTTCCCTCTCGGAAACAGAGTCGCTTGGGCATGCGGCATGCAAATAATATATACCGTATATATGTTTAGTTATTGGTTTGTTAATTTCAATCCTGCAATTAATGCAGACTTTTTAATTTCTGACCGCACTTAGCTTGTTAATCTTCTGTTTTGGAATCTAATTACTGTACGTTCGAATTTTGATTCGTTTTCAGTTACTACTCTATGTATGGACATATTGAGAGACTTGCCCAAGAAATTAAGAAAGGAGCCGACACCGTCGAAGGAGTTGAGGCTACATTATGGCAGGTGCCCGAGACCCTTCCTGAAGAAGTTCTTCGAGAAAATGGGCGCTCCCAAAAAGAGTGATGTGCCCGTGATCGGGATTGACCGGCTTCCGAGAGGCCGACACATTCATTTTTGGCTTCCCTACTAGATTTGGCATGATGCCTGCCCAGTTCAAAGCATTCTTTGATGCAACCGGAGGTCTATGGCAGCAAGGGAAGTTAGTTGGGAAAGGTGCAGGAATTTTCTATTCCACCGGAAGTCAGGGCGGCGGTCAAGAGACTACAGCGTGAGCACTCAAAACCGTTCCATTTGTGATATAATGTTATTTTCTTTTATCTAATATATATGTGATATAAGGTTGTCTAACATATTCATGTACGTGTTTTACAGTTTGACGACTATCACACAATTCGCTAATCATGCAATGATTTACATTCCAATTGGATACACATCCGGAGCTGGAATGGTCAATTTAGATGTGGTGAAAGGTGGAAGCCCATATGGTGCTGGAACTATTGCCGGAAATGGAACCCTAGCCGCTAAAGGTCCAAATGATCTCGAATTGGAGACAGCTTTTCACCAAGGGAAATACACCGCCGGAATCGCCAAGAAGCTCAAAGGGACTGCTTGATCAGTTCACTTCATTAATGCATTATGTACTTTCTTTTAAGTCCACGTTGTTGTAGTTCAAAAAAAAATATTTACAGTTTGTGTTCCTTTTTCTCAATTACTGAGTTATTGCAAACCTTGTAGCTGCAATTTAAACATCTCTTAAGCAGCATGTATCGATTGATTATCATTTTAATTTAATGACATTTCACATCATTTTATATGATCATTCTAATTCTCCTTATGTTTTGTTACTTTGTTTCCGTAGTCTAGCAAGCAGAAGATCTCACATCCATAATTTTGTTGCGACGTAGGTAATTGGGGTTTCCGTTTAAACTTAGCCTATCTCAAACTAATAATTAAATTATCAAGATATCATTGATTGGAATTCGATTTTTCACCGGGGTGAGTAGTGTATGATATGCAATCGGGAGCTTAATCGTGTTGAACCAGTAGAATCTCATCGAGGTGAGGACGTGAGGGAGACACAGAGTGGTTGTATGCACCTGTATGAGGGACAATTACTAAATTGGAAGGGTTTCACCATCAACACTGACACAAGATCTCTAATGGATGGTTGAAAGGCTAATGTCATTCTCATGAAACTATAGGAGATAATCACTTGAACTCACATATCTTGGCTAGCACATTACATATTTAACTTTTAATCTGTTTATTAATTTTGCATGCCTTAAATCATTTTACTCATTCATGCACTTCGTTGATTTGAACCAAAAGAATACGATTGCTCGGTACTTAACCTCACAACCTTGTGGATTCGACCTTGACTCACCTACTAGATTACAATTGACCCGACATTCATGTTGGTGATTTCGGACACCTAGAAAAGTCCAATCAAGAGGCATTGTTGATGGAAAGTCTTTTTTGAGGGGTAGAAGAATGTGTCCAAAGCTAAAGAGTTGAAATTGATCAAGAATTTTTGGTATTTTCACCCTGCCTTCACTTCATATGCATTTTGATCCACTTTACAGGCATTTGTTGTACTGGACATCTCAAAGAATTTGTAGGTAATTGAATGAGCTTTCCACGCGAGTCACTCAAATTAGAGCTCTTCACGCAATCATATCGCCGAATTTCTGAAGATGTATCAGTGCTATTGCAATCTGCGAATCCGGCGCGCACCCGGAGAAGTATGGACGTACGCCTTACCGGAAAAAATGTATATCCGTATATTAATCGATTTTTTGGTGGAATTTGTGGATGTGTGAATAGTGCTATTGTGCTTTCAAAAAAAAAAGATTAGTGCTATTTTGATAATGGATTATTGGAGGAGACAAACGGGTGCTAATACCGGGGGTTTTGAAGATTCGAGGAGATCAATGAGATTAAAATCACCTAATGGAGTTAACAATTGGCAGCCCCCTACGTGCCAAATTTGTGCTAAAACAGGTCATACGGCCCCAGCTTGTTCTCTTCGATATGCGTACTACCACCAACCGGTATCTCGTCCTCTTCCACCTCGGCCCCCACAAGCATATACGGGGTACACCCATCCCGGCTCTGATTGGATTGCGGATACGGAGGCTACTCATCATCTCACTCATGACCTTCGAAATCTCAACCTATCATCTGCATCTTATGTTGGGCCTGACAAAGTGCATGTAGGCGACGATACATGTTTATTTATTACTCATTATGGCTCTTCTTTTGTATGTGCTCCCTCCCAGTCTTTTTATTTATCTAATATCCTTGTTAGCCCTTCTATTACCCGAAACCTTTTATCTGTGCATAAGTTTGCCTCTGATAATAACGTGTACTTTCAATTTCATGGGTCGTACTTTATATAAAAGATTATTCGAGACACGTCCATCTCAGGGGATTTGTTAAGGATGGACTCTGTCACTTCTCCACCCCGCTCCACCGACCCTCCACCCCTCCCCAAGCTTTTAACTCCTCTCTCACTTCGTGCTCCGCCAAGCCATAAAAGGTCTATCCACTTTTACTCCTACTAAACCGCCCCCTGATGTGTGTGCCATGTGTCAGTTAGCTAAGAGTCACCACTTCCCGTTATATATACACCTCTGATTTTACCTTTACTGCTCCTTTGGACCTGATTTACTCTGATGTATGGGGCCCCCGTTCTGAACCCTTCGTTTATGGTTCCCGTTACTATGTTAGTTTTCACGATGACTTTACCAAATACTTATGGCTTTATCCTTTGAAAAATAAATCGATGTTGAAACGATCTTTCCTGACTTTCTTGCTATGATTGAACGTCAGTTCAACACCAAACTCAAATCTATCTAAACTGATAAGGGTGGTGAGTATCGTCGTGTTTCCACTCTTCTTACTTCTCTTGGCATCTGGCATCTCCATTCTTGTCTCTACACCCACGAACAAGTTGGTGCCATTGAGCGCCGCCACCGTCAAATTATTGAAGTCGGCCTTTCTCTTCTTGCCCAATCCAACATTCTGCTTCCTTATTAGGAGGATGTCTTTATAACTGCCACATATATCATCAATCGTCTTCCCACCAAAGTCCTACATGATAAGTCTCCCTTTGAAATGGTCCACCATCGACCTCCTGACTATACTTTTCCTTCGGGTCTTTGGGTGTGTGTGTTGGTCCTATCTCCGTCCCTACAACCACCATAAGGCGATTTTCGCTCCAAAACTGCATCTTTCTCGGATATAGTCCTTCCCACCATGCTTATAAATGTACTGGAACTTGCCTGCGGCCGTATTCACATTGCCCGTCACGTGGTCTTTGACGAATCTATTTTCCCGTATACACCATTTCCTTCAAAACCCACTCTCGATACACTTCTTGTACCGCTCCCTATCTCTCTGTACGCACCTCCACCACTTCCTCCTCCTTTGTCGGCTCGCTCCAATCCGGCCGTACCTCCTCTGGCCCCCGCTCCCGAGCCTTCCCCACCCACCTCTCCTGTGTCCATTTCGGCCTCGGCCTCTCCGACCTCGTCACATGACCAACCGGCTCCACACACACCATGGTTACTCGCACCAAAACCAACTCCCTCAAGCCTATCTTTTGGCCTGACTTTATGCGCTACCCACTTCCTAAAGCCCTTGTTGCTTCTACCGACTCCCTGGACCCAACTTCGTATACCAAAGCTTCTAAACACTCAAATTGGCGTAATTCTATGAGAGAGGAAATTGATGCGTTGTTGCGGAATCACACTTGGGACCTTGTTCCTACGACTCCTTTCGTGAATATTGTTGGCAATAAATGGGTTACACAACTAAGCATCATGTAGATGGGCGTTTTGAGGGTCACAAGCCTCGCCTTGTGGCCAAGGGTTTTCATCAGGCAAAAGGCATGGATTTTACCAACACCTTTAGTCCAGTTGTCAAGCCGGTCATGATTCATGTGCTTCTCTCTCTTGCAATTTCTCAAGGTTGGTCTCTTCGACAAGTAGATATTCAAAATGCCTTTCTTCATGGGCATTTATCTGAGACCGTTTATATGTAGCGAGCCACAAGGGTTTATTCACCTTGATTATGTACGCCGCCTTCGCCGCGATCTTTACGGCCTTCGTCGGCCCCTCGTGCGTGGTTTTCTCGATTTACTAACGTGCTCTCTCGGTTTGGCTTTGTTGGATCCAAAGCTCACACCTCTTTATACATCTACTCTCGTGGTGGTGCTCGTGTCTTTATATTTATTTATGTGGTTGACGTTATTATTACTCGCTCTTCGTCTTCTCTTGTTGAGCATGTTATCTCGTATCTTGGTCGGTATTTTCCGGTTAAGGACCTTGGTTCGCTATCCTATTTTCTTGGTATTGAGGTGCTCCCCACCTCCGATGGTTTATATCTCACTCAACGCAAGTATATATTTCAGCTTCTGCGGCGTGCTTCTTTTGACAAGGCTAAGCCTTGTCAGACACCTATGTCAACCTCCACCCTGCTCACTCTTGATAATGGACCTCCTTGCTCTGACCCTTCTCTTTACCGCACCATCGTAGGCGGCTTGCAGTATCTTAGCTTCACGCAGCCTGACATAGCCTTTCCGGTTCATAAGGTTAGCAAATACATGCATTCTCTGCGAAGCCCATTTGGTCCTTTGTTAAACGCATTCTCCGGTATCTCGCACACTATCTCGGATGGCCTCTTCTTCACTCGCCGTTCCTCTCTCACTCCAGAGATTTCTTTGATTAGCGGGCCTCGATCGTGATGATCGTAGCTCTATTGGGGCGTATTGTGTTTTTCTCGGGGATATTCTTGTCATTGGCACTCTAAGCAGCACTTGACCGTCTTCAAAAGTAGCACTGAAGCTAAATATAAGACACTTTCTAATACCACTGCTACACTGCAGTTGCTATGCAGCCTTCTTCATGATATGCAGGTTCCTCTTTCCTCTCCGCCTACCCTTTGGTGTGATAATATTGGGGCCACTTACCTTGCTCATAATCCAGTTTTCCACGCCCGCATGAAGCACATAGAGATGGATTTCCATCACGTTCGTGAGTTGTTTGCCGCCCGTAAGCGCGCTATCTCCTTCATTACTTCGAAGGATCAATTGGCCGATCTCCTTACAAAGCCGTTGGCTCAGCATCGTTTTACAAGTTTGAAGGTCAATCTCCGTGTCCAGTCACTTCCCACGGGATTGAGGGGGCGTGTCGAGGATAATATAGTTTGAATGTTATTTGAGTTTTATTATTTACTATAAATATTATTATTGTCGTATTTATCTTTTAGAGTGGCTTATTGACTAAGTCACCGAACACTATATATTTGTACTCTCGAAAAATCATATTGAATCAATGAAATACAATACACTTTGAATCATGCATGTAGCAGGCCCACACAGAGCAGTTTCAAATTAGTCTTGATCCGATCGCATCAAATCCTTTTTTTGGGACGACATCTCGTCCCTAAAGATCCATCGCGACGTGGAAATTCTTTTATTCAACGCCGACGCGTGGCGATTCATTTTTTGGGACGACACGTCGTCCCTAAAGACAAATTAATTTATATTATTCCGAAATTAATTTATATTATTTATATTATTTCACAAAAACAAAATAAATAATGTAAATTTTATTAGGGACGACAATGTCGTCCCTAAAAATGTACAATAAATTTAATTTAATTTCAGAAAACGAACTATTTTTTGGGACGACAAATGTCGTCCCTAATGATCGGCTATAAATTTTTTTTTTTATTTTTTTGGCAGCATTTGTTTTTAAAAATCGAAACGCAACATTAACATGAATCAAAAATCATCTAAATGAACCAAAACTACTAGCTAGGGGATGAATAAACATAATAATAATATGAAAATCGAAATTCCATCGTAACGTACAGTTAACCAACAAAATATTTAAAACAAAGTTATAAGTTATGTTTGTGATCCATCGTGTGTACCATCGCTCTGATCCTCATCACCATCTTCCAGTATTATCAACACCATAGCAATCTATATACTTAATCCCCCTTGCTGCCATATCTTCCAGTAATCTTGAAGATTTTAAGGCTGAAATAGCAGTTACCATCCAAACAATCTTAAAGCAAAACAGATAAGACGAAAAAGACAAACAATTCTATATGGCAGATTATTTACAGACACCATTTGTTAAATGGTTTCTGATACAACATCATTATACCTGCATACACCCCGCCATTTCCATCCGGAGACTTAGCCATCTGGCTTTGAAAACAGGTTAGAGTTACAAGCCATACTGAGTGAAACACATGACACAATTAAAAAACTAGGAAGACGGCAAACCAGTGCATGGACTAGTGTAATATATCACGTGGCAAATTATCTCAAATTACAATCTGAAATGAACACAACCGGGAGAAGATAAGTACCCTCCCCCACCCACCTAGAAGAACCCAGTATTATAGGACGACGAGAATTCAATCCTTACGTTACTTTTTAGACACACTTATCAGTTACACATTTAATGATTATCACAAAAAGAAGCAGAGGAAAAAAATTGAAAAAAAAATAATAAGAAGAACCTACTCTATGTGGGGTTTCCATGATGAATCTGCCGTCCATAGATAAACAAGGAATTGTCCCTTGCTGGAAGAAAGTAATCTGCACTCGTAATATACATCTACTGTAAGCAAAAACAAATATATGCAAGTCTAGAAGCTTGATCTCATTACCACTATGAAAATCAGGAAATCAGTAACAAGTATAAAACATGCAAACAAATAAACTTACTTGATCTTGTTCAAGACCAAAATACTTGCGTCTTTCAAAGAACTTGCGGGTAGCTTCGTCAGTGAAGGGGCTAGTCATTATGTACCAATGTATACGTGGGACAACTTTACCACCTAAACATTAAATAAACGGCATAAGCACCTCTGGAGAAAATAAGCTAATATTCTGCCAGATATAGAAATGTGTATTCACCGTCATCCACTGATTGAGAAGCCAATCTTTGTACGCACAAAATCCGTTCTGCTTGTAGCTGGAAAAGTGATTTCCCAGATGGAAGTCCAATATCTGAGAAGAGAACATGAAACATGAGCAGTAGAACAAGCAGGTGGCGGAATATCTTCCTTCATTTATTAACAAGGTAGATACACAGATAATCAGATACAACAATATTCAATTGATTATATGATTATCAAATGACTTTAAACAAGGTAAAAGAGTGCTTTCACAAATCTCAGATATTGCAGTCAAAACAAATTATGAACAGACTTAACAAGCTGATTGCTTGACTGAAAAACAATATCTCAAATTACTGAGACTTAATCAGCACATAGGCAGCGGGCTGAAAGTGCTCACAGTGCAACAAGATTGAATCGATTCAGCTTTAGTATACAGCAGGAAGGTATCACCATACAGGATACAAGTTTCACACCACAAAGGAATATTCACTACTAAAGTGCAGGCTTAAATAATAATCACCAGAAGTTCAGCCAAACAATTGCATTTTAGTTTATTCAACTAAACAATTGTAATATGCAGTAATAACGACTTTGGTGATTTAAAGACAATATTGATTATTGATATATCAACCTAATTAATTCAGAAGTGATAGAATCAATTAATTAATCAGACACAGATGACACAGATGACATGAACACAAAACCTTATACACCTTTTAGACAGAATTCACATTACACCAGAAATAATATGAATTCTGTTAATGCAGTTCATATGTATGATTAAGACTCATGGGAATACTTAATAATACATATATCTATAACCAAATCGATTAAGCATTGATATTGAATCATCAATCGAAATGCAACCAAGACGATTTCATCAATCTGACAGTCTTGAATCGACACAATACTTCACCGATTTAATTAAGATTTGACTCAAGTACAGAACAGAGAGGATGAGAAGTTATATTCATGATACCTGAGCCAGATTTAAGAACAATCTGGACTTTACCTGTTAGAGAAGGTCGATTTTCATGGAGCATGAAGACCGGACCTTTACAGAAGAAGAAAGGCTGCAGCTTTTCTCTTAATCAAACATCGAAAAGATGATATAGCCTCTGATTCTTCATAAAGCAGTCATCTTTCGATCTGTCAGACTTTTATTGAAGGTCGATTGACCTTTTCTGTCATGTGAAGAAGAAGGATGGCTGAAAGGATAATCAAAAACAATTCATTCAGTGTAAAAGGGTCAGAATCGAGGAGTGGTTAGAACAGCAATTGAAAGAAAAGGAGAATGGTCGGAGAATGAAAAGGGGAAGGTTTCTAGATGGAGAAGAAAGAACGGTTCTTGCAATTAATGGGAGGTGGGGTGGTTTTGTCTGAAGGAGAAGGGGTTGAGGATTGAGGATTGAGGATTGAGGATTGAAGATTGAAATGGGGAGGCCGACATTTTTAGGTTTTAGGGAATTATGAGTTTATTAGGCATTTGGTAATAAAAATAGGGTAATTGAAAATATATTTAGCAGATCTAGGAATCTTTATATGTCAAATGTTGATTTCAAACTCGAGATTGATTAATGATTAATGATTTTCAAAACCCTTGCAGCCGATACTTATAAGTCAAATGTTGATTTCAAACTCGAGATTGATTAATCAATATTGATTTTCAAACCCTTATGCTCGATAATAATAAGTCAAATGTCGATTTCAAACTCGATATCGATTAATAAGTAGTAAATTCAAACTCAATGCTCGTTACGTATAAGTCAAATGTTGATTTCAAACTCGATATCGATTAATAAGTTGTAAATTCAAACTCCAATGCTTGTTACTTATAAGTCCATTGTTCATTTCAACCTCGAGATTGATTAACGAGTACTGGTCTTCAATCCCGAGGATCGTTACTAGCTTATATGTCAAATGTTGATTTCAAACTCGAGATTGATTAATGATTAATGATTTTCAAAACCCTTAGGCTCGATACTTATAAGTCAAATGTTGATTTCAAACTCGAGATTGATTAATCAATATTGATTTTCAAACCCTTATGCTCGATAATAATAAGTCAAATGTTGATTTCAAACTCGATATTGATTAATAAGTAGTAAATTCAAACTCAATGCTCGTTACGTATAAGTCAAATGTTGATTTCAAACTCGATATTGATTAATAAGTTGTAAATTCAAACTCCAATGCTCGTTACTTATAAGTCCATTGTTCATTTCAACCTCGAGATTGATTAACGAGTACTGGTCTTCAATCCCGAGGTTCGTTACAAGCTTATATGTCAAATGTTGATTTCAAACTCGAGATTGATTAATGATTACTGATTTTCAAAACCTTTAGGCTCGTTACTTATAAGTCAAACTCGAGACTCGTTACTTATAAGTCAAATGTTGATTTCAAACTCGAGATTCATTAACGAGTAGTGATTTTCAAACCCGATGCTCGTTACTTTTAAGTCAAATGTTGAATTCAACATCGAGATTGATTAATAAGTAGTAAATTAAAACTCATTCTCGTTACTTATAAGTCAAATGTTGATTTCAAACTCGATATTGATTAACGAGTAGTGAATTTAAAATAATAAATATAATTTTTAGATACAAAAATATAATTATTAAATATTAAATAAAATTTTTAGGTTAAAAATTTGAATTTTAAATATTAAATATAATTTTTAATAAAAAAAATAGTTTTTAATAAAAATTTCATTTTTAGGGACGACATATGTCGTCCCTATTAAACAAATAGAAATTCGAATTATTTCATTAAATTTTGGGTGGGAAAAAATTAAAAACAGGGACGACTTTGTCGTCCCTAAAGAGTTTCCCGGGTAAAATTTGTCATTCTGGAATCCACGTGGAAGGGCGGGAAATTTAATGATTATTAGGGACGACATTGTCGTCCCAAAAGATAAAGAATCGTCCCGAAAGATTTAAATTTCTCATATTTAATTAATCGAACGTTGACCGATCTTTAGGGACGGCATGTCGTCCCTAATAATCTACATTTTGGGACGACAAATGTCGTCCCTAAAGGTTCGGTCTCTAAAAACCTAATTTGTTGTAGTGCATGCCAGCCTAGCAAGCGAGTAAGATCTCACATCCATAATTTCGTTGTGACGTAGTAAATGGGGTTTCCGTTTAAACTTAGTCTATCTCAAACTAATAATTAAATTATCATGATATCATTGATTGGAATTCGATTTTACACCGGGGTGAGTAGTGTATGATATGCAACCGAGAGCTTAATCGTGTTGACCCGTAGAATCTCATCGAGGTGAGGACGTGAGGGAGACACGAGTGGTTGTATGCACATGTATGAGGGACAATTACTAAATTGGAAGGGTTTCACCATCAACACTGACACAAGATCTCTAATGGATGGTTGAAAGGCTAATGTCATTCTCATGAAACTATAGGAGATAATCACTTGAACTAACATATCTTGGCTAGCACATTACATATTTAACTTTCAATTTGTTTATTAATTTTGCATGTCTTAAATCATTTTACTCATTCTTGCACTTCGTTGACTTGAACCAAAAGAATACGATTGCTCGTTACTTAACCTCACAACCTTGTGGATTCGACCTTGACTCACCTACCTAGACTACAATTGACCCGACATTCATGCTGGTGATTTCGGACACCTAGAAAAGTCCAATCAAGAGGCATTGTTGATGGAAAGTCTTTTTTGAGGGGTAGAAGAATGTGTCCAAAGCTAAAGAGTTGAAATTGATCAAGAGTTTTTGGTATTTTCACCCTACCTTCACCTCATATGCATTTTGATCCACTTTACTGTGCATTTGTTGGATCGAAAACCGTTCCTTTTGTGATATAACATTATTTTCTTTTATCTAATATATATGTGATATAAGGTTGTCTAACATTTTCATGTACTTGTTTTACGGTTTGACGACTATCACACAATTCGCTAATCATGCAATGATTTACATTCCAATTGGATACACATCCGGAGCCGGAATGGTCAATTTAGATGTGGTGAAAAGTGGAAGCCCATATGGTGCCGGAACTATTGCCGGAAATGGAACCCTAGCCGCTAAAGGTCCAAATGATCTCGAATTGGAGACCGCTTTTCACCAAGGGAAATACACCGCCGGAATTGCCAAAAAGCTCAAAGGATCGCTTAACTTCACATAATGCATTATTTACTTTCTTTTGAGTCCACACACCATCCCCGTCGTCCATTTAGATTTCGTTGTTAAGTAGGTTTAATAAAATTTCAGTTTGTGTTGCTTTTTCTTAATTCCCGAGTTATTGCAAAAAGCTTGTAGCTGCTACTTAAACATCTCTTAATTAAGTAGCATGTATCAATGGATTATCATTTTAATTTAATGAAATTTCGCAACGTATAGTTTTTATTTGAACATTCTTATTATCCTCTGTGTCGTTTCAGAAACTTTGAAGTAGCCTCTTGTTTAAGCAAGTTCCTTCCTTCCTCAACAAAAAAGTGCGTCCTTGTGAGTGTAAATTGCACTCACAAAGACGCACCGCCGAGGAAGGAAGGACTTTGCTTAAACAAGAGGCTACTTCAAAAGCAATAATGGGTGTCAAACCACCACGGATAAATTACCCGCTATTTATAACTTATATAGGGCGAGCATGATTGTCTCCAAAAGCAACGGTGAATTTTTCTTTTCTTTTCAAATCGTCAAAAGACCAAATTTTTGGAGTATATAATTAATCTAAAAAAAGTAAAATAAATAATTCAGTTTA
Source organism: Gentiana straminea (assembly GCA_036785695.1). NCBI lineage: Eukaryota > Viridiplantae > Streptophyta > Magnoliopsida > Gentianales > Gentianaceae > Gentiana > Gentiana straminea. The sequence continues at coordinate 2,716,559 of JAVUPR010000111.1, forward strand.
ATTAATTATTTCCACCTTGATTTCCTCAACCAATCACAGATGCAAAGATGACTCGTTGATTCTTTGATAAAAATATTATAGTTACCGACGCACGTCAAGTAATCAATATCTCTTATATTCGAAAATTAGTACACGGTCACTAATTATCACCTAACCAAAAGACACCCCTAAACACGGTCATTGGTGTTTTGTGTTCCGTAACGGCCCGCTTCGGGATACCGAGTCCTTATCCGGAAATGAACTTTCAAGCATGTATAATAATAAATAAATCCAATATTATACGTAAGCCTCTACGTCGTCGTATCAAAATAAAGCAAACGGAAGCTAAATCACTATAAATGTTGCTAAGAATATATTACAAACCGACTAAAGATGGAAGGTTTATCTTACAACGACGAAACAAAAGAAACTTACAACATACGATGACTTAAAAAAATACAACAACTTATATTACAAAAATATGTAAATAAAGTACAACATGTCTAGTACAACATTTAATAAGTAAAAGAAAGCGAAAGCATCATCATGGCAAACATCATCCTCGGCAAGCTCGTAGTCAACCCGTTCATCTTTTCACCGTACAAAGCATACAACAAAATGCAATATAAGTAAGTACAAAAAACTTAGATAAGGGGGAGAAGCTAATTTATAAAGAAGTCTAACAACAAAAAGGCTCATATTATTAATTAAGTTATCTTTATGTGACCGACACAATTTTAGAGTTCACTTCATTCTCATCAACATGTTGTGACGAATGGTTTCTAGCTTAGCTTATCTTTGTTACATCCGTATTCAAGGGCACTATGCATGGTGCTACTCACCATGAAGTATCTGGTGCAACATATTGATGGATCACACCAATAACCACAGAAGTCTATTCTGGAAGACTCCGATAGTGTACGCGTTCGGTGAAGTCCCTCTACTCCTAGTGCCCCTTCGTGGCCAGCAAAGTTATTTGTTCACGAAGTCCCCTACTCCCCGGTGCCTTTCAAAGGCCATCGGAGTTATTCGCTTTATCCGAACGGCCCACACAACGCGATATATCTTGTGCCTTACCAAGAATAACATGATGTTTAGTCTTTAACTATACACATACGTTTATTATTGATTGTTAACTAACCACCTATGTATTTGGAAGTAGGCTACCTCACATCTACTACTCTCTTTCCTAAAACACTAGACACGGACTAGACCTAGCACATACACAAATTTTGGTGAATGTTAATTCACTAAAGCACAAGCCAATCATACTCTTCCGACGGTCCCAAACTCCATCTCTTAGGAAGAGTACATTCGGTGCCGGAACTAAAAACATCAGAAGCTTAATCGTGGCTTGTTTATGTTTATTTAAAGTTATTAGACCAAGAAACAACATTCAAAACTAGTATCGGGGCTCAAAACAAGCCAAACCTCAAAAGCTGTCTCAATGTGTGTGCATTCTTACTCAATGCGCACGCATTGAGTGACCAAAAAACCCCAAAAACATTTTGCATTGGCAATGTGTGTGCATTGCCTTCAAATGCGCACGCATTTTGCACGAGAAAAAAAAATACGAGACAACCGTTGCCTCAATGTGTGCACATTGCCACTCAATGCGCACGCATTGAGCGCAGTAATTTCCCAAAACACTGTTTTCAACCCTTTATTGGTTTCTACCCCATTCCAACCAAGTTTAACGTCAAAATAAACATCAAAACAGCAGAAAATCACCTTTCTAACAACATTTAGCATCATAGACTTGTATAACTACAAATTAGGCATGATTCTACATCAAACCACATAAAACACTCAACCTTAAACATCATAAACCTAATTACACATTCGGAAGAGCCTCTTACTTGTTCAAAGAAAAAACAAACAACCTTCAAAGCACACAACCCCAGAAACGTAGATTCTTCAACCAAGCCCTCTAGAAAAAGTTGAACTTTTTGTATCCAAACGATCCCCTTCTCGTGTTGAATCCCTTTCCGTAATCGATTCTGAAATCCGTTGAAGAACTTGTAAGAATTCTGGAGAAGTCTCTTTTACTTTTACTTGTCTGCTTTCTTTTCTCCTTTCTATGTGTTCGAACAAAGCCAATGAATCTATTTCCTGACAACTTCTCTTCTTAATGGGAAGCTGCTTTATTTTTCCCCAATTAAAACTTCCAGACACTAACTCCCTTTATTTACAATTAAATCCAAGAAAATCCCTTTTATTTCTTCTTATATATACATATTTCGAATATATATATATAGTCATCACCTCAAGTCCATAATTATTATTAAACATAATATTTCGAATTTTACAAAATGACACGTCTGTCTTTTTCTAAAGTTCGGGATATTACACTTCCGACCGCGTTAAAATTTCAAATCTAAATATTAATGCACACGCAGGTTGATTTTAATTCAGATTATTCATTTTCAAGATAGCTGATTCTATGGGTTGTGAACCAGAAAAATCATTTCATATGCAACTAATATAAAAATCATGAATGATTACGTATTCACTATTCCAACTAGTTGTCGATCATCTTATGAAAAACACTCCTATGGATAACCCTACTCTATGATTTTTTACCCTCCATTCCAAGCCGTAATGAAGAAGGATAATATCATTCATCTTCTTCAAAATCTAACCTTGACGCCATAGAAAGCCCCCCAACCTACGATCGAAGATCAGAACGGCGGACAATGACCAAGTGCGGAGCCATGGCTTGCTTGGGAGATTTCCTGCTCCAAAAGAAATATCAAATAGTGCTTTGTATTCGGCTCTTATGAAATCATGGAACTGCAGTTCATTTACCCTAATCAGTTTTATGAAAAACGTCTACTAGTTTGTTTTTGAGAAATCGGCAATTCATCTAGGGTTTTAGGGAGAGTCCTTTTGTGCTTTTATGGCTTTTTACTCGTTCTTCTCTGATTGAACGATTAGTGGGTAGCCTTGGATACTTTTCTTGTAGACACGAGTTTAAGATCCATGTTCATGACCTCTCAACCCATCAAACAATCCGGCAGTGGTGAGGAACATTGCAATGGCGTTGGGCGGTGATGAGAGTATACCTCGCTATCATCTGATGTATGATTTTATACCCTATTATGATTTAATTGATATGCTTTGGGATTAATTGGTTTATTTATGATGCATTTTTAACTGTACACTCACTACAATGTCAAGGGCAATTAGTCCGGAAATCTCGTCATTTTAGGTAAAATACTGCATATTTAATGGCCTATTTTTATCTTGTGAGAATTATGCAAGGTATTTTTGTTTTTTTTTATTTGCATGATATATATTTATTGTGATCCTGGAAGGAGAGGTGTAAAATCCTACATCTGTAAAATAGTAGAATATTCACCCCCATATAAGTGAGAGACATAAAGGTCTTGTCAACTCGGGTTAGCCCTTTTAAACCAAGCAAGGACGGCAGTCTAAGTACTTAACCGGACCATTTATGATTCATTTAACGCTACCTGGCACAAGTCTAGGGCGTTACAGAATGGTATCAGAACCGACTATCATATGGAACTATGCGCGCCGCCTTGTACAAGAAGACGGTGTAAAGATGGCCTCTAGTTACCTCTCGGTAGGGACGATCCGGGAACGATCCTGGCCGTCCTGGTGAGGACGCTAGTCCCTTATGGGGGAGAATGTAAAGTTCCACATCGGGTGATTGTCGACGGACTCACGAAATCGGCCCCATTTCTTGCCATGTAAGGTTGACATGCCTATTAAGAAGTTCACTCAGCTGTATTTGGATAATATAGTGAGACTTCATGGTGTGCCTTTATCTATTGTATCCGACAGGGATAGCAGATTTATAAGTCACTTCTAGAAAGGTTTGCAAAAGGCTTTTGGAACTAGGACAGATTTGAGTACAGCCTTTCACCCGCAGACAGACGGTCAATCTGAGAGGACGATTCAAACTCTCGAGGACATGCGTAGAGCTTGTGTTCTTGAAGTAGAGGGATCATGGGATGATTACCTCTCAGTGGCAGAGTTCGCTTATAATATTGCATTGTTTAGTGTGAAAGTGAAAACAATGCATTAATCTTATATTGAAATATGAGAATGACTTATATTTTGGGACACCAAAAAAAAGCTAAAAAAACTTATATTGCGGGACGGAGGGAGTAGATTTTTATTCATTCAAATTATTGTGTTCACACCGTTATATCTACCGTAAATACCCCTTATTCCTTTGGACTTTCTTTGTAATTTTATTAGTTTTAAGACAAAATTAATTTATTTGTGACAAGTAAACACGTGCTAGCTTAACCAAGTAGTTTGACTCAAATGATAAGTGACTGAGAATGTCAAGGAGTTCACCGGTTTGATTCTCTCTCTGCGGCGTCATGTTGAATGAGAGCTTTTGAGTAAGAGTCGGTGCGTGCGCGGCGCCCGACCCGAACTCCGAACTAGTCGGACCGGTTAGTTCCAGATACAAAAGACTTTAAGCAGAAGGAAGAGAAAAAAAAAAACAAGAAAAAAACGTGGTAGCTTAATATATTTAAGGAAGGAAAAATCAAAGTCAAAGGTAGATTTCCCTTCTAGAAAGTCTGGGTCGATGTCAAGCTGGAAAGATAATTCAACGATGTAAGAAATTAGTCCTTCTAGAAAAGAACAAGAAAAAAGAAAAAGAAAGAGGCGCGTAGAGTTTCACTATATAAGCTGGTTGGCCTTCAACCTTTTATTAACAGAAACCCTTATAATTATAAAGGAAACCAGATATCCATCCAGGAAATATTTATCTTCAATGGCTCCCACAAAAGTGTATATCATGTATGTAAATTTTTGTACCATTTTCTTCTTTTGAGTTCATTTTTCTTTTTCCTCTTGGAAACAGAGTCGCTTGGGCATGCCTATAATATATACTGTATATGTTTAGTTATTGGTTTGTTAATTTCAATCCTGCAATTAATGCAGACTTTTTAATTTCTGACCGCACTTAGCTTGTTAATCTTCTGTTTTGGAATCTAATTACTGTACGTTCGAATTTTGATTCGTTTTCAGTTACTACTCTATGTATGGACATATTGAGAGACTTGCACAAGAAATTAAGAAAGGAGCCGACACTGTCGAAGGAGTTGAGGCTACATTATGGCAGGTGCCCGAGACCCTTCCTGAAGAAGTTCTTCAGAAAATGGGCGCTCCCAAAAAGAGTGATGTGCCCGTGATCAGGATTGACCAGCTTCCAGAGGCCGACACATTCATTTTTGGCTTCCCTACAAGATTTGGCATGATGCCGGCCCAGTTCAAAGCATTCTTTGATGCAACCGGAGGTCTATGGCAGCAAGGGAAGTTAGTTGGGAAAGGTGCGGGAATTTTTTATTCCACAGGAAGTCAGGGCGGTGGTCAAGAGACTACAGCGTGAGCACTCAAAACCGTTCCTTTTGTGATATAACATTATTTTCTTTTATCTAATATATATGTGATATAAGGTTGTCTAACATTTTCATGTACTTGTTTTACAGTTTGACGACTATCACACAATTCGCTAATCATGCAATGATTTACATTCCAATTGGATACACATCCGGAGCCGGAATGGTCAATTTAGATGTGGTGAAAGGTGGAAGCCCATATGGTGCCTTGGAACTATTGCCGGAAATGGAACCCTAGCCGCTAAAGGTCCAAATGATCTCGAATTGGAGACAGCTTTTCACCAAGGGAAATACACCGCCGGAATCGCCAAGAAGCTCAAAGGGACTGCTTGATCAGTTCACTTCATTAATGCATTATGTACTTTCTTTTAAGTCCACGTTGTTGTAGTTCAAAAAAATATTTACAGTTTGTACGTGTTCCTTTTTCTCAATTACTGAGTTATTGCAAACCTTGTAGCTGCAATTTAAACATCTCTTAAGCAGCATGTATCGATTGATTATCATTTTAATTTAATGACATTTCACATCATTTTATATGATCATTCTTATTCTCCTTATGTTTTGTTACTTTGTTTCCGAAACTTTGAACTAACCTCTAGTTTCTGCAAGTTAGTTCCTTCCACAGCAGTCTAGCAAGCAGAAGATCTCACATCCATAATTTCGTTGTGACGTAGGTAAATGGGGTTTCCGTTTAAACTTAGTCTATCTCAAACTAATAATTAAATTATCATGATATCATTGATTGGAATTCGATTTTTCACCGGGGTGAGTAGTGTATGATATGCAACCGAGAGCTTAATCGTGTTGACCCAGTAGAATCTCATCGAGGTGAGGACGTGAGGGAGACACAGAGTGGTTGTATGCACATGTATGAGGGACAATTACTAAATTGGAAGGGTTTCACCATCAACACTGACACAAGATCTCTAATGGATGGTTGAAAGGATAATGTCATTCTCATGGAACTATAGGAGATAATCACTTGAACTCACATATCTTGGCTAGCACATTACATATTTAACTTTTAGTCTGTTTATTAATTTTGCATGTCTTAAATCATTTTACTCATTCTTGCACTTCGTTGACTTGAACCAAAAGAATACGATTGCTCGGTACTTAACCTCACAACCTTGTGGATTCGACCTTCAATCATCTACCTAGACTACAATTGACCCGACATTCATGCTGGTAATTTAGGACACCTAGAAAAGTCCAATAAAGAGGCATTGTTGATGGAAAGTCTTTTTTGAGGAGTAGAAGAATGTGTCCAAAGCTAAAGAGTTGAAATTGATCAAGAATTTTTGGTATTTTCACCCTACTTTCACTTCATATGCATTTTGATCCACTTTACAGGCATTTGTTGGACTGAACATCTCAAAGAATTTGTAGGTAATTGAACGAGCTTTCCACGCGAGTCACTCAAATTAGAGCTCTTCACGCAATCATATCGCCGAATTTCTAAAGATGTATCAGTGCTATTGCAATCTGCGAATCCGGCGCGCGCCCGGAGAAGTATGGACGTACGCCTTACCGGAAAAAATGTATATCCGTATATTAATCGATTTTTTGGTGGAATTGAAGCCTGATTTTGGTGGAATTTGTGGATGTGTGAATAGTGCTATTGTGCTTTCAAAAAAAAAAGATTAGTGCTATTGTGATAATGGATTATTGGAGGAGACAAACGGGTGCTAATACCGGGGGTTTTGAAGATTCGAGGAGATCAATGAGATTAAAATCACCTAATGGAGTTAACAATTGGCAGCCCCCTACGTGCCAAATTTGTGCTAAAACAGGTCATACGGCCCCAGCTTGTTCTCTTCGATATGCGTACTACCACCAACCGGTATCTCGTCCTCTTCCACCTCGGCCCCCTCAAGCATATACGGGGTACACCCATCCCGGCTCTGATTGGATTGCGGATACGGAGGCTACTCATCATCTCACTCATGACCTTCGAAATATCAACCTATCATCTGCATCTTATGTTGGGCCTGACAAAGTGCATGTAGGCGACGATACATGTTTATCTATTACTCATTATGGCTCTTCTTTTGTATGTGCTCCCTCCCAATCTTTTTATTTATCTAATATCCTTGTTAGCCCTTCTATTACCCGAAACCTTTTATCTGTGCATAAGTTTGCCTCTGATAATAACGTGTACTTTCAATTTCATGGGTCGTACTTTATATAAAAGATTATTCGAGACACGTCCATCTCAGGGGATTTGTTAAGGATGGACTCTGTCACTTCTCCACCCCGCTCCACCGACCCTCCACCCCTCCCCAAGCTTTTAACTCCTCTCTCACTTCGTGCTCCGCCAAGCCATAAAAGGTCTATCCACTTTTACTCCTACTAAACCGCCCCCTAATGTATGTGCCCTGTGTCAGTTAGCTAAGAGTCACCGCTTCCCGTTATATATACACCTCTGATTTTACCTCTACTGCTCCTTTGGTCCTGATTTACTCTGATGTATGGGGCCCCCGTTCTGAACCCTTCGTTTATGGTTCCCGTTACTATGTTAGTTTTCACGATGACTTTACCAAATACTTATGGCTTTATCCACTGAAAAATAAATCTGATGTTGAAACGATCTTTCCTGACTTTCTTGCTATGATTGAACGTCAGTTCAACACCAAACTCAAATCTATCCAAACTGATAAGGGTGGTGAGTATCATCGTGTTTCCACTCTTCTTACTTCTCTTGGCATCTGGCATCGCCATTCTTGTCCCTACACCCACGAACAAGTTGGTGCCATTGAGCGCCGCCACCGTCAAATTATTGAAGTCGGCCTTTCTCTTCTTGCCCAATCCAACATTCCGCTTCCTTATTGGGAGGATGTCTTTATAACTGCCACATATATTATCAATCGTCTTCCCACCAAAGTCCTACATGATAAGTCTCCCTTTGAAATGGTCCACCATCGACCTCCTGACTATACTTTTCCTTCGGGTCTTTGGGTGTGTGTGTTGGTCCTATCTCCGTCCCTACAACCACCATAAGATTTATTTTCACTCCAAAACCTGCATCTTTCTCGGATATAGTCCTTCCCACCATGCTTATAAATGTCTGGAACTTGCCTCTGGCCGTATTTACATTGCCCGTCACGTGGTCTTTGACGAATCTATTTTCCCATATACACCATTTCCTTCAAAACCCACTCTCGATACACTTATTGTACCGCTCCCTATCTCTCTGTCTGCACCTCCACCACTTCCTCCTCCTATGTCGGCTCGCTCCAATCCGGCCGTACCTTCTCCGGCCCCCGCTCCCGAGCCTTACCCACCCACCTCTCCTGTGTCCATTTCGGCCTCGGCCTCTCCGACCTCGTCACATGACCAACCGGCTCCACACACACCATGGTTACTCGCACCAAAACCAACTCCCTCAAGCCTATCTTTTGGCCTGACTTTATGCGCTACCCACTTCCTAAAGCCCTTGTTGCTTTTACCGACTCCCTGGACCCAACTTCGTATACCAAAGCTTCTAAACACTCAAATTGGCGTAATGCTATGAGAGAGGAAATTGATGCGTTGTTGCGCAATCACACTTGGGACCTTGTTCCTACGACTCCTTCTGTGAATATTGTTGGCAATAAATGGGTTACACGACTAAGCATCATGTAGATGGGCGTTTTGAGGGTCACAAGCCTCGCCTTGTGGCCAAGGGTTTTCATCAGGCAAAAGGCATGGATTTTACCGACACCTTTAGTCCAGTTGTCAAGACGGTCATGATTCATGTGCTTCTCTCTCTTGCAATTTCTCAAGGTTGGTCTCTTCGACAAGTGGATATTCAAAATGCCTTTCTTCATGGGCATTTATCTCAGACCGTTTATATGCAGCATCCACAAGGGTTTATTCACCCTGATTATGTCTGCCGCCTTCGCCGCGGTCTTTACGGCCTTCGTCAGGCCCCTCGTGCGTGGTTTTCTCGATTTACTGATGTGCTCTCTCGGTTTGGCTTTGTTGGATCCAAAGCTCACACCTCTTTATACATCTACTCTCGTGGTGGTGCTCGTGTCTTTATATTTATTTATGTGGTTGACATTATTATTACTGGCTCTTCGTCTTCTCTTGTTGAGCATGTTATCTCGTATCTTGGTCGGTATTTTCCGGTTAAGGACCGTGGTTCGCTATCCTATTTTCTTGGTATTGAGGTGCTCCCCATCTCCGATGGTTTATATCTCACTCAACGCAAGTATATATTTCAGCTTCTGCGGCGTGCCTCTTTTGACAAGGCTAAGCCTTGTCAGACACCTATGTCAACCTCCACCCAGCTCACTCTTGATAATGGACCTCCTTGCTCTGACCCTTCTCTTTACCGCACCATCGTAGGCGGCTTGCAGTATCTTAGCTTCACGCAGCCTAACATAGCCTTTCCGGTTCATAAGGTTAGCAAATACATGCATTCTCCTACTGAAGCCCGTTTGGTCGCTGTTAAACGCATTCTCTGGTATCTCATGCACACTATCTCGGATGGCCTCTTCTTCACTCGTCGTTCCTCTCTCACTCCTAGAGATTTCTTTGATTCTAACTGGGCCTCTTATCGTGATGATCGTAGCTCTATTGGGGCGTATTGTGTTTTTCTCGGGGATATTCTTGTTGGTTGGCGCTCTAAGCAGCACTTGACCGTCTTCAAAAGTAGCACTGAAGCTAAATATAAGACACTTTCTAATACCACAGCTGCACTGCAGTTGCTATGCAGCCTTCTTCATGATATGCAGGTTCCTCTTTCCTCTACGCCTACCCTTTGGTGTGATAATATTGGGGACACTTACCTTGCTCATAATCCAGTTTTCCACGCCCGCATGAAGCACATAGAGATGGATTTCCATCACGTTCGTGAGTTGGTTGCCGCCCGTAAGCGCGCTATCTCCTTCATTACTTCGAAGGATCAGTTGGCCGATCTCCTTACAAAGCCGTTGGCTCAGCATCGTTTTACAAGTTTGAAGGCCAATCTCCGTGTCCAGTCACTTCCCACGGGATTGAAGGGGCGTGTCGAGGATAATATAGTTTGAATGTTATTTGAGTTTTATTATTTACTATAAATATTATTATTGTCGTATTTATCTTTTAGAGTGGCTTATTGACTAAGTCACCGAACACTATATATTTGTACTCTCGGTAACCATATTGAATCAATGAAATACAATAAACTTTGAATCATGTTACTTCATGTCCTAGCAGGCCCACACAGAGCAGTTTCAAATTAGTCATGATCCGATCACATCAAATCCAGCAACAGAAACATAAAATTTTGCTCGAAAACAAAACTGTAAATTAATAGTATACTTCAAATAAAAATTTGAATCTAATGCATAAGGGGGTAAAATATTTTTACCACACTTCATGATGATGATGATGATGTGCGGAATCCAAGATTTTCCGGCAAGGTCTGTTCAACACAAAAGTGACGATGTCTTCCTCAAAGCTTGCTCCATGAATCCTTAAAAATGATTTAGTTCCATGAAGATCTTGATCTACTTTTACGATTTAAGTATTTATGGAGAGAAAATATTATCTTGAAATACCTCGCAAAAAACTTTTTTTTTTTATTAATTACACTTTATAACTTACATTGTAAGAAAAACATTTTTTTGTTGATATGAATCAATTTTATGATATTTTTAACATTAATTTACACCATAATATGAGCTTAATAGTATGATTTTATGAGTAAATTGCATGCTTACCGACTTAATTTGATATTTCGATTTTCGTGATGTTAGTATCGATTTTTCTAAGTTATTTGTCTAGAAAAGAGGCTACTGCATGTGTTATTTGATCTTCGGCGAATAAGTTAGATGTTCAATGTGTCCAGAAGATTTCTGGAGCAAGGAAATGGATAGGAAGTGACGGTTCGAGTCGAATTGCGGGTCGAGAGTGTAATTAGAGTTGTAAGAGCAAAAAAATTTGAATCAAAATTTGAACCAAGATGGTTGGAAGGCTTAATGGGCAATAAAATCCAAAAAGAGTTGAAGCATGAAGGATTGGTCCAGCAACTTATTCGCAAGGTCGCCCACATTCATCATATAAAAACCATAAGTCGGCGAATATACTACTTTTTTTTTTTTTTTTTTTTTTTGAAAGAGAATATTTTCTAGGGGGAATGAGGGGGAAGGACATAAATATTTCATCAATTGAGTAGAAGGACAGTTTTTTGAAACTTTTGCATAAAGGACAAAACTATTTATTCACTGTTGAAATTCACTTGTGTTTGAAATTCACTGTTTAAATTCACTGACGAAATTCACTGATTTTCAAAATTCATCGTCGAAATTCACTAATTTTCGGGATTCACTGTCGAAATTCACTGATTTCGGGATTCACTGGGGAGATTCACCGATTTTCGGGATTCACCGTTTGTCTTTCTCGCTATAAAATTATGCATTGTCCTTCTCCCTATAAAAAATATGGAAAATTAGGGATAAGGACACAATACGAAATATTTTTAAGAATGTGACAACTACATATTTTTTATAGGGAGAAGGACAATGCATAATTTTTATAGCGAGAAGGACAAACAAAGTGAATCCCGAAAATCAAATGAATCTCCCTAGTGAATCCCGAAATCGGTGAATTTCAACAATGAATCCCGAAAATTAGTGAATTTCGACGATGAATTTTGAAAATTAGTGAATTTCGACAAGAATTTCGTCGATTGAATTTAAACAAATGAATTTCGAACACAAGTGAATTTCGACAGTGAATAAATAGCTTTTCTTTATGCAAAAAAAGTTTCAAAAACTCGTCCTTCTACTCAATTGATGAAATATTTTCGTCCTTCTCCCTCATTCCCCCTAAAAAATATGTAATTGTCTTTATACTTAAAAATATTTCAGATTGTGTCCTTATCCCTAATTTTCCATATTTTCTATACTTTTTAACATTTCAACTAGCTTCTCATTTAGAAATTTCTCGGAACAGGACATGATCGGCCGTAAAATAATAATAATAATAATAAAATTTGTTGAAAATCCAACTTTAATTCATTTGACAAGTAAACGTTCCAGATAGCTATATATATTTGAAGGAAAAATCAAAGTCAAAGGTTGATTTTCTAGAAAGTCTCGGTTATATTTGATAATAATTAATTATATTAATTGTCGAGCTGGGAAGACAATTCAACGATGTAAAGGGAAAAAAAAAAAAAAAGGGTCCTTCTAGAAAGAAAAGAGACGCGTAGAGTTTCAGTATATAAAGGAGGTTGGCCTTCAACCTTTTTCTTCAATTCACTCCTCCAACGTCTCTTATATATTTATCAACACAACCCCAATATATATATCCAGTAATTACAGTATTTATTTTCAATGGCTCCCACGAAAGTTTATATCATGTATGTATTTTTTTTTCTTATTATTTGTTCCATTTTCTGCATCAATCTTGCTGAAAGAATTTATATATATTTTTTCTAATTACTGATTGGAATTTTGATTTGTTTTCAGTTACTACTCTATGTATGGACATATTGAAAGACTTGCCCAGGAAATTAAGAAAGGAGCCGACACTGTCGAAGGAGTTGAGGCTACATTATGGCAGGTGCCCGAGACCCTTCCTGAAGAAGTTCTTCAGAAAATGGGCGCTCCCAAAAAGAGTGATGTGCCCGTGATCAGTATTGACCAGCTTCCAGAGGCCGACACATTCATCTTTGGCTTCCCTACTAGATTTGGCATGATGCCGGCCCAGTTTAAAGCCTTTTTCGATGCAGCGGAGGTCTATGGCAGCAAGGCAAGTTAGTTGGGAAAGGCGCCGGAATTTTCTATTCCACAGAAGTCGGGCGGTGGTCAAGAGACTACAAGCGTGAGCATTCAAAACTCGCTCTTTTTCGTATTGCTATTTTCCCCCCTTTCTAATACGTGATAGAGGAGGGTGTATGTGTAACATTTTCATGCATGTGTTTTACAGATTGACGACTATCACACAATTCGCTAATCATGCACTGATTTACATTCCTATTGGATACACGTCCGGAGCCGGAATGGTCAATTTAGATGTGGTGAAAGGTGGAAGTCCATATGGTGCTGGAACTATTGCTGGAAACGGAACCTTAGCCGCTAAAGGTCCAAATGACCTTGAATTGGAGACGGCTTTTCATCAGGGAAAATACACCGCAGGAATTGCCAAGAAGCTAGCTCAAAGGGACTGATTGAGTTCACTTATATAATTCATGCACCATATATGTACTTTCATTCCAAGTAAACACCACACAACATTCATGTCCTTTTGGACGTCAGCATCCTAATTTATAAACATTTATTGTTATGCACCTTGTATCAGTTTTTTATGTACGTCAATAAAATCGTTTCCTTAAGATTTGTATATGGAACCCTAGCCAATAAAGGTCCAGCTATTGGAGACGGATGATGTGTGGTGTGGGACTCGAATTAAAGTAATGCATTAGGTGAACTTAAGCAGTCCCTTTAAGTTTCTTGGCAAATCCAATGGTGTATTTTCTTTAGTGAATCCTTAGCCGGAGACGGCTTTTCACTCAGAGAAACGCATATTTGGAACTGCCAAGAAGCTTAAAGGGACTCCTTAGGTTCACTTAAAGCATCATTTACTTTCATTCGAGTCCCACACCGTACAACAATTTTTTTTGTTTTAGTAGTTAATATTTTAATGAAAATTTTACATGTTGTGTTCCATTTGTGAATTTCACACGCTACGTCAACAAAATCTTTGCTTCTTACTCATCGTATGCGTATGAATATGGTCGGATCTGTAACGCCCCCAGACTCCGAGACTGGTAGCGCTAAATGAGTCATAAATATCCGGTCAACTGCTTAGACCGCCGTCCTCGCTTGGTCTAAAAGGGCTAACCCGAGTTGACAAGACCTTTATGTCTCACACTTATATGGGGGTGAGCATTCTCTTATTTTACCGATGTGGGACTTTACAGGATCAATCGAGGATCATCATGTAAATGAAACAAATCGCAACAAATTTACTTAATTGAACGAAAGTGAAGAAAATCAGAGACATGGCGCAATTGCGGCCTTATAGGCCAAACTTTGCAACCAAGTATGTATATATATCAATTATATATGTGTATATATCACATATATATACCACACATATATCTATATATATTAATATCCAATATTAATTCACAATAATATAATACTACGATTAATTAATTTGCAAAATTCATGTGTATCATATATACAAATATAATGCGCCCCATACATAATAAAATATGTATATTAAATTAATCAACATAATTAATATCTTGTATTATATTTATTAATAATAAATAAATACTACTATTATTAATTTATCACTATAACACTTTATAGTAGGCATAAACAAATCCTCATCCGGTTATCGCTATAACCACAAATTAATTACGGCTAGTTATTCATATGTGTGTAACCTGATAGGTTTCCGAATATGTTGGTAGTAGGCACAAAAGTTCATTTACTAAAATACCCCTCACACCTAAAGATCATGGATAGCGTCCAGCAACACATCCACGACCCTTAATCATCAGAAAGAGTCAAATACCACTACTAGAATTTCCCGGATTTGTGACGAATTTTTGTGACGAAAAATGTTTGTCACAAATTTCCGACAATATTGCTACGAATTATCGACAAACCACATATTTCTTTTTTTTGCAATAACTAGGGACATAGTTGTGACAAAATATGTACATGGCAAAATGTATGTGACTATTTTGTCACAAATCTTTGCGCCAAATTCGGGCGCCATAATTTGTGAGAATTCTGTGACAAACTGACTTGGTCATAAAAGTCTTCGTTGCTAATCTGCCGCTAACCGACATATCTGTCCACATCGCAAAATTGTCACATATTTTCCAAAAAATTGCTACGAATTAGCGACAAACCGCATAATTCTTTTTTTTTACAATAAATTGAGACAACATTGTGACAAAATATGTACATGGCAAAATGTATGTGACTGTTTTGTCACAAATCATAGCGCCAAAAAGTCTTTGTTGCTAATCTGACGCTCACCGACATATCTGTCCACATCGCAAAATTGTCACATATTTTCGACAATATAGCTACAAATTCCCTGGATTTGTGATGAAAATTTGTGACTAAAATGGTTCGTCACTAATTTGCGACATCATTGCTACAAATTAGTGAAAAAACATAAAACGATTATTTTTATAAAAATTTGCGACGGTATTGTGACAAAATATATACATGACAAAAGACCAGTAACTATTTTGTCGCAAACATTCGCGACAAATTTATGCCCCATTGTCTGTGACAAGTATGCGACAAACTAGCTTGGTTAAAAAAAATTCCTTGCCAATTCATCACTGACGGATAAATTTGTCCATATATGTTTACTTCTAATAAATCAAATTATAAAGGCCAATAAGGCCTTGATTTAGCGGTCAAAATTAAGGCCAAGGACCACCTTTTAGTACTGGGTTCGAGCCCTACTAAGTGTAAATGTGTGTGAGTGTTATACTTATTCGTTTATTATATAAATATATAGAGAACTTATTTTTGTATTTCAATACATATAATGTACGAAAATTGACATGGGTATAACCCAAAGATTATCAACATTGGACGTATTGGGCCGAATTCGGGTCAAAATGGTCAAGAGGGCCAAATCAGTACAAGCTCGTAGACGTTTTGGGCCAAAATAGGGTCAAAATGGTCATGCGGGCAAGATCAATACAAGCCCATTGTGGGTCTTTAGCTAATCGAAGTTCAATCCTGAGGTTCACTATTGAGTTGTGTTTCAAACTTGAGGTTCGTTATTGAGTAGTAATTTCAAATCCGGGGTTCATTATTTAGTTGGTTGAAACCCGAGGTTCTTTAGTGAGTTCCTGATGTGAAACACAATGTTCGTTAGTGAGTTAATGATTCGAAGCCTGAGGTTCGTTAGTTAGTCACGAGTTAATGATTTGAAACATGAGGTGTGTTAGTGAGTTAGTGATTTGAAACTTGAGATTCGTTACTGAGTTCATGATATGAAACCTAAGGTTCGTTAGTTAGCTAGGCATGAGTTAATGATTTTTTGAAACCCTAGGTTCATTAGTGAGTTAATGATTTGAAACCCAAGGTTCGTTAGTGAGTTAATGATTTGAAACCCGAGGTTCGTTAGTGAGTTCATGGTATGAAACCCGAGGTTCGTTAGTGAGTTCATGGTATGAAACCCGATAGCGAGTTAATGATTCGATACTCAAGGTTCGTTAGTTAGTCATGAGTTAATGATTTGAAACATGAGTTTAGTGAGTTAATCATTCGAAACCCAAGGTTCTTTAGTTAATCAATTGATAAATATTATTTAAAAAAACGCTTTAATGGGACAACAAAGTCGTCTCATACAACACCGTCGTCCCAAAAATGTATACGACCTAATCCCTAATTAAAAGTCGGCATATCTTATTTCCCTTCCTCCTCTTCTTCTCTCGGTTTTCAGAATGTTTCCCCTCCGATGCCGCAGCTTATCTCCTCTCCGCTGGTGCTACTCCTCCTTCCTCTGCCGTTTCTCTGCCCTTCAAACGCCGGCCTGCAGCAGCAATTTCGCTCCTTCAACGCCGACCAGGAGCATCAACAAGCTCCTCTCCGGTTCTCCTACTCCTCCTTCTCATCGGTTAAGCAGCAACTGTAGCATTATTTATTTTATATTCACTACAAGAAAAGAGTGTATTTACAACATAGATTTACGACATACATGTATGTACACCATAAAATTTGAAAATCATGGCTGTAGTTTTAAAGTTAGTGGTATTATAATTTTAAAATGAGTATAGTAAAAAAAAAAATCAATACCCTTTTTCGGACCCCTTTTCACGAATACCCCTCAAAAATTGATTCCACAGAATACGATAGGGATCTCATTTAATCCCTAATGGAAGCAGCGACACCAGAGGCCGATCAATCAAGCGTTTCAACGGGCGATCTGGCAGATTCAAGACGGAAGTGAGAGCCGATCATTTGGCCCAAATTCTAGTCGGAACTGAGATCCGATCGTTTGGCACAGATTCAAGTCGGAATTGAGATCCGGCATTGATAAATGGCATCGGCGATATTGAGGTCCGGCATCTACTCCGCCCTATGTGGTGGTGCTCCTCGTGGAGCACCGGCTTCCAAAATGCACTTTCTCCTCCGTCGCTAGTATGTTCCTAATTTGAGCCGTCATTGTTCTATTTTCGTTTGAGTCTTTATAGAGCTGAGAAGTCTTTATCGTTGCTGTCATTTCTTGTGCATTTATTTTGTTTTGATGTGATGACATTGTTGTTTTAGATGTTATGCTCGTTTACACCCTAGAGCAGCCAATTGCAGGAAGAAAAAGTGTGGGCACAGCAACCATGTAATCATTTGTGCTATTCAATAGTCAATACCATGTTTTTTTTTTATCAAACCATGTTTTTTTTTCTTCCGGGTATACGCAACCGACTAATCGTGCTTAAAACTTTTTTGATTTTGATTTTTTCCCAATTGCAGTTGAGGCCAAAGAAGAAGATCAAGTGATTCACCTGCCTGAGCTTTTACAAAGCTTCCCGTGGATTTTCTAAGAAGAAAACACGAAAGACAAAACCAAAATGCCTTTTCTATGCAAAACTTCTTGTGATAACAAGTTGTGTTTTTCCTTTTTGTGTGGTAATTTTGGAACGTACATATGATTGATTGGTGGATATGAGATCCTCGTTTCTAGATGATAGTATCTGTGACTGAAATTTTGATGGATTTTTCAAATATATGCAGTGTTTTTCATTCCTTGATGATTTTGAGAATGGATTGTTGTGTATATAATAAGCAGAGTATTGCTGGTTTGCACCTACTATTAGTTTAGTAAAACATGTGAAAAGTGCACATCATTTGCAGGAATCCGTGAGAGACATCCTTATCATGTTTACAAAACTCAATCCAGAAATACGATACGTGCAAGGCATGGATGAGGTCTTAGCACCACTGTATTTTGTTTTCAGCGCAGATAGTGACGTGACCAATGCAGTAAGCATTTTCTTTTTATGTTTCAAGCATAATCTTATTGCGCGTAAAGGATTTTGGTCTTTCTTGAAAAAGGGTTTGGAGCTGCTGCTCCATCAAATGTGTCTGCTGTGCTTTTTAAAGTTTTAATTTTGCTCAGATTACAACTATTATTTTAGAAAGTTTTGATCAAATAACGAAGCCTCAAGGATTTTTTTTATTTATACTTTGAAAGAGGGCAGGTGATAAGAATGTAAAGATCTAGATTGATGGTGCTTCTTTGCAGCCATTCACTGAACAACAATCGGGATTAAATCGGCAGAATCAAATTGACAAGGTGACTTGTCAGGGATACACATTCCAAGAGTTGTCACAATTGCATGTCTTCCGGCATATCTGTTTTGTATGCACTACTATAATTTCTCGGATTTGTGACGCCGGTTTTCGTTGCAAATTCGTCACAAACGGGCATTAGTGACAAAGTAGCGACGAATAGTATTTCCGTCACGGAACACCCCGTTGCAAATTTTTGTGTCGAAAGTAACCTTGTCACTGCTTTTTGCGACAAAATTGTAATGAAAGTCATACTTTGTGACATAGTTGTGACAAAACATTGTGTGATGAATCTGCGACAAAAATTATATTTTGTAACGGATGTGTGACAAAATTTTCCGATAATTTTGTGATGGAAGTGTTGTGTCAAAGTTGCTTCATAAAATAGCGACAAATGTGTGACAAAAAACTACGACAATTTTGTAACCAAATTTATTGATGAAATAGTGACGGACATATGCTACGAATTTGTGACGAATGTGTACGATAAAATTGTGACAAAATTTTAGTGATTATTGAGTGATGAATTTTTGTGACAGCTTTACGACAAAATTGTGACAAAGTATATTGACAGATTTGTGACCAATTTTAACTATATTTGTAACGAATTATTGTGACAAATGTATGACCAACGTATCAATGGTTGCAATGAGTTTATAACGGAATTTATATTTCATATTTTTACTATATTTATTATTTATCAAAATTATATTCAATAATAGTAAATGTTCTCTTAAAAATAGTTTCAATAGCATAAATAATCAAAACACTTCCAAGATCATGAAAATGAAGCAAATACTTTTATTCATGATTGAATCAAATAACATTTAAAAACATGAAATCGTATTATTCATGATTAATGGACTAATTCAAGAGACTAAGGGTTTTATCACCGAAAACAACTCAATCTTGTGAATGAGGAATTATCTCTAAAATCGTCTTAAAGTTCTGCATCACAATCAGATTTCATTTCTAAAAGTGTCTTAAGTTCTACATCCCACTCAGATTCTTGACGATCTTGTAAAGCATCTTGAAAAACTTGTTTAAAATCATGACGATCTCGCTTGCACCGCCAAAGCACATGTCCATTCTCTTTCATCATATCATCCGGAAAAAGATGAAAATTATAGTCCACACAATTATTGTTGAATATAAAAAATCATGCCGGAATTTAAAATCTTCATGATATTAAAAGGAATTCAATTAATTTACCTTCGTCATGCACTACTCCAAAGATGTTTCACATTAACATCCATCCGAAATGATACTTTACCAACTACATTACTACAACAAGCATGTCAAACACATTCTCCACAACTACCTTGACAACTCAGAAAAAATATAAGGATACTTGTTGGGATAAAAGTTCAAAAGTTCACCGTAAAACACGAGGGTGCATACACAAAATATAATATGAACTCATGCTTGAATCATCAACCAAGAAAGAGTCACCGAGAGCAAGAAAATTAGGAAAGTATCATGAGCGTTGTGAATAATAAAGAAACACACCAATTGACATACCTTGTACTTGAAATCTCGCCTAAGGTATAGAAATGTCCCGTGTGTACAAAGACTTCTCCGATGAATGACGACTTGCATTTATCAACCGTAATGTTTGATACAAAACAAGTATTTTGCCGTGAACTTCTACAAAATATAATAGCTTCCATAATACTCGAAATAAAATAAGTGGAAAGTGAAAACCATATCGATGAAATTTCGAATATAAACAATAATAAAAAAAATAAGGAAATAAGAAAAAGGTGCACCCCTACCCAAGCCCTTACTTTATTTGGAGGTGAACCGATAAAAATTACAAACCAAAAGCATCCAAACCAACTAGAACTCCAATATGTCAGACAACTACACGTGATGTAAGTACTCAATAAATGAGACTGATCAAGTTATCAAAGCATTTAGCAACTAATACTTTCCAACAGCTAGTTAGGTCTTATTTTTAACAAAACCTTTCTTCGATTATTCAAGTCTAGCATAGATATTTTATCCTACTAGTAATTTGTCTACACCTTGATTGATGTAACTATATATAATCAAGGTCGAATTCGATTTTAGCATTTCAACTCGCGGAAATAAATGAATACTATTTTGCAAGCAAGTAAGGTTTAAGAAAACACATACATAATCATTAACCACTTGGGAACTTTCACAAGTCACTAAATGTGAATTTTGTGACTATGACTATGCAAAATGCATAACAAAAAAACATGAATATTCATACATTATTCTTATTTCTTACCTATTATTCATCCGACTCTATGCAAAGTGCATGACAAAAAAACATGAATATTCATACATTATTCTTATTTCTTACCTATTATTCATCCACGCACCAGGCAAATCATTCAAGAATCGGGAATAAACTTTATAAGCTATTATTAAAAGCAAAAAGAATACCTTTTCCGGCCGAGGTAGACCTTTGCTTCGAACATCAAGACAATTCCGGCCACATCAAGTTCCCCTAGTAGTGAAATCGCCGCCTAATCGGAGGTCTTAGCAACACCTAGGCTCTTGCAAGCTTCCTGAATGTCCTCATATGCATTTCATCTTTAGCGCCGTCACATTCACCAACCTCAACACCCAAGCTCTTGCAATCGCTACACCCGAATAAGTAGATTATATACGTAAATTTATGACCATGTGAATCTTAGCATCATGCATCCCAGTGAATGGATTTTTGAGCACTTACACCATACCACTATAAACATGAATTTAACTTGTTAAAATCCATTCATACGTAATTAGTAAACCGCTTTAAGAACAAGAAAACCACTGCAATTAAACATCCACACACAAGGAAAAATTGTCCTAGGCATCAAATTCTATGTAATAGCTTGCAAAAAAACCTGGCGATAATTGTTAGGAAAATAACATGTATAAAAATTTCACAGCAAAGCTAAACTTTACCAAGTGGCATAAAATTTGAAAACGATGTAGTTGTTCTTGGCAACAAAATCTGTGAAATCGAAATGAAGCAAAAAAAAAATATAACCAATTTCTTTTCATTCTCAGTTTCACTGTTGCTCATATCGGAAGAGAGAATTGAGTGCTGCTCATATTGTTGCTCGTATTGGAAGAAGAGAAAGTAGGAGGAATCTCATTTGACACAACAACGAAGAAAACAACACAGAGTACAGATACCTTCCAACATTTCAGCGCCATTGTTGTAAATAAAGCAAAATGATTAAAATTGATGTTTGGAGAGACAACCTAAGTAATTTATTGTCCAAGATTAAAACATTTTATACCAAAGGGACGAAGTAGTAGAGTCCCCGAATCCCGAATCAATTGTCCCAAGGAAAGACACTCTAGGTGAAGGGAAAACAGAGAAAGTGAGCATCATTTGAATTTTTGCTGTAAATCCTCCACTGCCATCAAATTCCACTACACCGAACAACAAAATGTCATCAATTCTACAAACTTTTAACCTAACCATAAAATGAAACATCGCATATATATTCCTTAAACTAGATCTATTTGCAATAGAAACAATAGCAGGGACTTACCCATGTCATTAACTCATAATACTAGCCTACTGCAAGTGTAGCCGCCGGAAAAAAATAGTCGTGAATGTCACCCGGGCTTGAACCGGTGCGAATGCTCATCTACTTCGGCGGAAGTCGTGCGTTGCCACCCTAGACCGCCTGGTGGTGGAGTGCAACGATGAAGGATCGTTGACTTTTTGTCGGTATGTGGAGTCCGCAAAAAAGAGGCGGGTGGAAAGGGGGAGGAAGGACGATGAGGGAGGAGGCCGCCGATAATGGGTGTTCGGTGTTTAGGTAATGAAGGGATTTATTCTATTTACTTTAACAAGAAAATTAAATTTTTAGGCGATGTTTTTATTAAGGATTATACAAATATATAAAAATAATAAGGAGATTGAAAAAAATTAGGACATTAAATTTTTTTTCCAGATACGAAAGGTTCACATACACTTGTTCCAAGCGGCTTCGAACCCTGGTCTTTTGCCGGGGAGTGACCTAGTGAAACACTAATTAGGAGAATTAAAATTTTGCAATCAACGAACAAAACAATTTATGTCTCCTCATTGTAAGTATCATTTAATGATGAATTTTTACCTCCTCATCAAATTCTCTTTGTTAAATGACACTTTTCTTGTATAGTAGATCATTGAGAGCGACCTTCCTAAGGTCGCATTGAACTTCGGATAACTAAAGACCCAACTATGAGCTTGTACTGATTTGACCCGCTTGACCATTTTAACCCCTTTTTGGGCGAAAACGTCTATGGTCTTGTAATAATTTGGCCTTCTTGACCATTTTGGCCCGCTTTTGGCCCAAAACGTCCAATGTTGATAATCATTGGATTATACCCATGTCAATTTTTGAATATTCTATTTATTATAAGTACTAGATATGTCTTCTCAAAAAAAGTACTAGAATATATATGTATACTTTGTAATAATTACATAATATACAAAGAAGTATAACACTCACAAATATTGCATAGAGTAGGGTTCGAACCCGATACTAAGAGGTGGTCATGGGCGTTAACTTTAACCACAAAATTAAGGCCTCGTTGCCTTAATAATTTGATTTGTTAGATTTTAAACTTTAATTATTCTTTTTACTATCGAAAGATTTTTTTTCCATGATAACATATTGTTCCCTCTAGCTAAGTCCAACAAAATCAATTTGAACAGATTTTTTTAGGGGTAATGGTTATAAAGGACAAATGTTGAGAAGAAATTGTCAAAATTGACAAGTGGATTGAAAATTTTAAAAAATGACAAACTACACTTGAAATGACGAATTACCCTTGCCATATTTAACGATTTCAATTTCACTATCAAACAAATCCACTTAAATTAATCCACTATAACTTTTTAATATCAAACAAATCCACTAAAAGAAAAGCAAAAACTAAAAACTTGAGAAAGGCATAATCGTCCAGTTGAATGATAATTTATCCCTTTTGAAATTATATTCAATCCACTGGACTAAATGTCAATTAATACATAAATTTTGACCTTTTTAACAAATTTTTTGTCTAATTAATGGGTTTTTTCTAATTTAAATTGTAATCGAATATGTTCATCACAAATTTTTTCACTAATTTAACAATAAATATACGTCGAAGAGCTTATCCGTTATCGAATAAGCTGCGGAAATTTTAGTGACCAAGTTAATCCATCGCATATTTGTCACAAATAATGGCATCTAAATTGGCACGAAGATTTTGTGACAAAATAGTTACCGTTTTACGCCACGTACATATTTTGTCGCATAGTCCTCATGGTCCCTTGTAAAAATAATTTATATTCATTTTGTCACTCATCAATCAGAACAATGTTACACATGAGTGTCCTAGTGTTTTGGTCACAAATTTTGTCGGTACTTCAAAAGCAAACAAATATGGGCAAATTTATCAGTTAATGATGAATTAGCAAGGAATTTTTTCGTGACCAATCTAGTTTGTCGCATATTTGTCATAGATAATGGCGCATGATTTTGGCGTGAAGGTTTGTGACAAAACAGTTACTGGTCTTTTGTCATGTACATATCTTGTCACAATATCGCCACATTTTTTGTGAAAATAATCTTCATATGTTTTGTCGCTAATTTGACGCAATGATGTCGCAAATTTCTGACGAACCATTTTCGACACAAATTTTTTCGTCACGAACTTTTGTCACAAAACCATTTTCGTCACCAAATTCTTGTCACATACATATTTTGTCACAAAGGGGTCGCAAGTTCTAGCACAATATTTATTGTTGTGATTTGCCACTAAACCATTGAAACTTTGTCACAAATCACCAACGAAATATTTTCACCACTTTTTGGTCATTAAATTCTCGTCACTAATTAGTGGGAAAATAGACGTGGGCCAAATTTTCCGATAGTGACGAATTAGCTACGATAAATTTTGCGATGAAGATACTCTATCATAGATTTATCACAAAATATGGCGCTAAAATTTGGCGCAAATGTTTGTGACGAAATGGTGACAAAAAGTTTGCAACGTACACTTTTTGTCGCAATGTCATCATGATTCGTGGTAAAAATAATTTATTTGTATTTTGTCAGGAAGTAGTAGCAAATATGTCGCTACTTTGTGACGAAATATTTTCGTGACAAATTTTCGTCACAAATCCGGGAAATTCTAGTAGTGATGGTAGCTGGGTTAAGTTCAGGTTCTGTCTGTCTGGCTTTATAACTACTATTTGCTGAGTTAAGTTTAGGTTCTTGTCCAAGACCCGTAGTACAGTCTGCCTTAGTCTGTTTGCATACTTGTCCAGAATCTGTCTTGCCCGCTACTTGCTTAATTGAGTTAGTTTACTTTGTTAGGCTAATCCGATCCGATCCGTTGTGACAGAGTTAAGCATTTTGTTTTTCTATGTCTACCGTCTAGGTCTCTCGCATTCTATTTTTTGCTTGAGTCCAACAAGTTCATGTTAACCGAGTTAGTTACCTTATTAGCGTGCAAGAAAAGTTACTTTCTTGAAATGAAATTAATTAGCAGGCAAATCATACAGAGCAAGTTGATTAGTTGTTGATAAGTTTGATAAGTCATGAGTTGCTCAATTCCAGCTAAAAAAAATGGAAGATGCCTAGAATAACAATTAACAACTTTCTTACTTGCCCTCTAGATGTCTTGTAAGAGCACAACCGGAAGTCTTTTAGATTTTTGCTCTGGTGGTAAGCAAAGTCCTCTTATCTATGTAATTTTTCTTTTAGTTTAGCAAAAAAAATCCAATTTATTATGCAGTGCAATACATAACATTGTATCCAATACTAGCTAGTAATCCAAGTAGAAGCAACACAATCCAAATTATGCATGAAAAATGGTTCATAAACACTTGTCTATCTCTTATCTATGTATTTTTCCCCCTATATTTACAGGGAAAAAAGGTGTGAAAGGAGCTCAGCCTGCCCTTGTTCTTTTACGGTCTCAGCGAGTAAAAATTGCAGTAGGGGTAGCCAGGGGTCTTGGATATTTGCATGAAAAAACAGATCCTCACATCGTAATATTAAGTCCAGCAATGTACTAATCTTCGATGACGACCATGCCCCTGAGTAAGACAATGTGTTTTTACTCTTATAACTGTTACTCCTATTCATTAACCAGATCACTTGTCATGATTACAGAACGGTATGGCAATGATGCTTTGTTTTTCGTGATTTGGCAGGTTTGCAATGATTGGACGATTGAATACAAAGAGTGATGTATACAGCTTTAATGTTGTATTCTTGAGCTCCTTACAGGACGTAAGCGTGTTGATCATACTCCAACTTGTCAAGAACAAAGCTTGGTGACATGGGTACTAATTACCTCTCAAACCGTGTCTTTTTCTTCTTTCTTTTATGTTTGATTTATGTGTTGAACCAATTAGAGCTCTAAAATGGAAGGTCTGATTTCTTCGGGAGCCAGCTATACACTATAACAAAAAAGCCATGAGCATCCAGGTCCTTATTGTTCTTTACCCTTTTGTCGATTTCTTTTTGAAAGGGTTCTGTATTTTTCTTTCTGTTTTATTTTGAAATTTTGGGAGGGTAAAAGATTATACGATGATCGATTTATGTTTTGAAGTGTAGTAGTATAATTATTAATGATCTGCTAGGACTTTCAATTGGTTTTGAAGAAGAATTACATTGTTGAAATATGTGATACTGTAGAATTGTCTCAACAATCTCCCCTACCCCCTTCTCTTATGCAATTTATGTAAGAAAGTATCTAATTTTGGTGAGATAAGCGATTGCTGTAAGAAATAATTTATAATTAATCTAATTGCAAATGGTTATCATATTGCTAATTGATTCTTTTATGGTTGATGGCATGACAATGTTTGGTTTTAAGCTCATATAGGGACTTCGTGCTTCCTAGGTATTAAATGAAGGGGTGGTGGTGACTGATGTTTTATTCCAATCAGCTTTCTGTTCAGTTGGATGTATAGTGTAGTTTTAGAAGCTTAAACATGTTTCAGAATTCATGGATGAACCTTCCTCATCATACCTTTTATGCAGTTAGGTTAATAGTTTCTTGCGTTTGCCTTGTGTTCATGAATCATGATGCCCTGTTTACCATGGTGAGCTCTAGTGAACTTTTTATTTTTGTTGGCTTTCTATGAAACATAGGACGTATGATGAGCGTTTCCTTCAAAATATGGTAGAATGCCTCTGCAAATGTTTTCTCTGGCTTTCGAATCGAACAGGTTTGGTCGGCGACAACATCGGTTTTGTTGTACTCATCCATTTATGATTGCAATAAATGGTTATTAACATCTTTTTTCCTTTCTATAAACGAATTATCCGCGTTTGCCCTTTGTCACTTTGTGGATATTCTATGCTATCCGGAGGTACTTGCATTATTCTTTCATGTTTCTGCTTTACAAATTTGCTCCCTAAAAAAGAGTTGATATGTTACATATTGTAGGTTACATATAAATACAAGTGCATAGTGGACATGTACTAGCGGTGCAAGTGAGATCATCATGATTTTAAACAAGTTCTTCACAATGTTTAACAACACCATCAAGAATCTGAGTGGGATGCAAAACTCAAGACACTTTTAGAGACGATTGCTCGTTCACAAGATTGAGATGTTTTCGGTGATAAAACCATTAGTCTCTTGTATTTTTCCGTTCACCATGAATAATATTGATTTCATGTTTTGAAATGCTATTTGACTCAATTATGAATGAAATGATTTGCTTCATTTTCATGATCATGGAAGTGTTTTGATTATTTATGCTATTGAAATGTTTTTTTAAGAGTACATTTATATTATAGAATATAATTTTTGTAAATAATAAATATAGTAAAAATCTGAAATATAAATTTTGTTACAAAGTCATTGCAACTATTGATTTTGACACAACAATTCATTACAAATATAGGTAAAATTTGTCACAAATTTGTTGTAAAACACCGTCACAAAATTAATTCAAAAGTGTTGGGAATAATTGTTACATTTTTATCACTAAATTTGGTACCAAAATTGTCACATGAATTCATCACATAATAATCACTAAAATTTGGTAACAATTTTATCGTAAACATTCGTTACAAATTCATATCAAATTTGTATGATATGGTTATCACTATTTCATGAAAAAAATTGGTTACAAAATTGTCGTATTTTTTTGTTGTACATTTGTCGCTATTTTATGAAGCAACTTTGACACAACACTCCATCACAAACTTATCGGAAAAATTTGTCACACATCCGTTGCAAAATATAATTTTTGTCGTAGATTCATCGCTAAAATTTTTGTCATATCTATGTCACAAAGTATGACTTTTGGCACAATTTTGTCACAAAACTTATTGACAAGGTTAATTTCGACTCAAAAATTTGCAACGGGGTGTTCCGTGACGGAAATAGGATTCGTCACTGATTCGTCACAAACGATCGTTAGTGACAAATTTGTGACGAAAACGGCCGTCACAAATCCGGGAAATTATAGTAGTGTACAATGACTACTACCTTTCATGTGAAACGGTTACCGTGTAAATAGAATCTTATCGCTGTAATAATATCTATACGGTCATATCTCGAGTCTCAATACATTAACAACGGTATCTTATAATCTGGATATCATGCTCTCTCAAAGTAACTCATTTACTCCCACTTTGCAAAGATTCACGAGTTCTAGACATTCCTTATAAGAAGGCCCTTTCGGATATTTACTCTTACTATTAGGATACGCGATTTCCGGACGAGCAACATGAATCCTACGTATGCTTCAGTATCACACACAATCACTACCGCATGATCGCCCCATGGCTAGGGGAAACCTCAATAGTGTCAAAGTATAACAATCCACACCGTGATGTCATGAAGACTCCGGTCTTAGGATAATTACACAACCACCACATAGTGCGACACTTAATAAAGTAAGTAGGTCACTCGAACGTACACATTCTCTAATACATATCCACGTACAGTCCAAGTGTCTCTACACTTTGATAGACGAAATCTATCATTCCCTTCAATAAGATAGAAGACATCCAATACGTGCTAGTCTAATCGTACTATTCATGTCCCATTTAATAGCACATACGACTAGAGACAATTAACTATCAAACTTTTTTAAGTGAGTCGAGATCTCATCAACCATAATTACTATTATGATTTCTATTTCACAGTTTGACACTAAGGACGTTATCATATATACAATATCATAATTGGTCCGTTAAACGAACATATATATAATAACATAAAGTCATTTATCATATGTATAAACGTAAATAAATAGTAGCAATGATCCGACCCGGTCGGATGCGGTCCAACCCGATTGGGTTTATGACACTATTTCAACAAAAATGCCTGATGTCCCCCTCACCTTCAACAATTACAATAACTCACACTAGAAGAACTTCATGTATTAAAAAAACAACACTTGTTGATCGTACAAGAACATCAGGTATGTAGTATGGATTAAGGCACTAGTCGTGTCTTGTGTGATTGGTTATGTTTAGCTTGAGTATCTATGTTGACTTATTTTGGAATAACATACGGACTGATTCTTATTCCTTATTCCTTTTTAATATACAGTGAAGGAAAATGGATCGTCGTTTCTTCAAAGTTATGATGCCCGGTTACCAAACAAGTTTGGTATGTGATTATTAATGAAGTTACATTTTTATCGCTCATATCACAATGAAGTAACGTGATGTCTTTTTCCTCATAGAAACTACCTCGACCATTCGTTCATAGAATGGACCCCACGTTGCGGAACGCAAATTTGGGGGTTCTCAGAAGCTGCTTAAGGGGATGGGTAGTGAGGGTCGAAGAGACCGACGATGATTCTCTTCGTTTCTGTTGAGCCGGTTGGGAAGCATATGTGGCGGCTCATGATTTGCATCAGCATGATTTTATTGTGCTTGAACATAGTGTGAATTTCAATTTCAATAAAATAGCTTTTTATGACACTTCATGTGAGAAGACTTATTCCGGTTCAGAAAGTGATGATGCGGATGATGATGTAGGTGGTAACGGAAATCCCCGTTTTGAGACGACGCTGGCGGACTGGCATTTTCACATGGTTATGTGGTGAGATATGTTAAAATGTTTTTAGTTGTTTTCTTGTTTTATCTTTTTCCTCATTGCACTTTCGAACACTTATTTATATTTGCTTGTGATTGGTATAATATTTCAATACCATTTGCTAGAACAAACGACATGTTGCGAAACAAGATTGAGGAGCTACGAAGTGCCACAAGGGAATCATGGCCTGCTAGAATTGTAGCTTCTGTTGAACACTATCAACAAGTTTGTTTAAGCGGGTTGAATGATTTTCTCAGTCAGAATAACCTCATTTTTGGATATACATGCAACTTCAAAGTCGTTGATCAGCCAACAGATAATCATGTCGTGCTTAATGTGGGGTTTATCAGACGTTCAAGATCTTAAAAACAGTTCCATTAAAACTCTTATGGATTACTTTTGGATCATTGCTATTGTATTTTGTTTAGATTACTTTTGACTTATTATTGGGAATATGTCTGGATCATTTTCACATTTTCATTGTATTACGTTTTATTTAAGTTTGGATTAATTGTTTGAATTAAGTTGTTTTTATGATTTTTGATTGTATATTTGTGTTTGGGTGATTCTTTGTATCATGTTTGGATGATGCATAAACAAACAAGTATTTTCAATGCTGGGCTATAAACATCACTCAGGGAGACGTCGGTGTTACACAATAAAAGTTAGTTAAGCCGACGAATTGCAACATTTTTGAACCAACGTCTACAGATCTGACGTTGCTTTGCAATACCGACGTCCCCAAGGCTGACGTTTAACAAACGGAAACTCATTAAGTTCTGGAGTCAGTAACGTCGAAAAATGTGACGTTTGTTTTTGGTTCCAAAGTCAGAGTTGGTGGCGTTATAGCATCAAGAAAATATTCAGTTTTGGACAACAAAACGTCACCATGTCTGACGTTTAGTATACACACGGACGTCATCCGTACTGACGTTTGTATGGATGCCGGCTAGAAAATCCAATGGCCGATTGGAAAACTCTACAACCTTCATTTTCCCCTAATTAATGGTGTTTCAAGCCATTGAGTATGAATTTTGATTTCATTTTGCTTCCATATTTTTTGAAAAATGATACTTGGGTGAAAAGGTTGGAGAAGATGAAGATGAAGAAGGTTGGAGAAGATGGAAGAATTTTGATGATGAAGAAGGTTGGAGAAGATGGAGATGAATTTTGATGATGAAGAAAGTTGTAGAAGATGAAGATGAATGGAGATGAAGATGAATGTTGATTATGGAGATGAAATGAAGATGAATGTTGTTATTGATATAAGTTAATAATTTTGGATTATAATGTTTAATTTAAATAATCAAATAACTAAATTGTATTTTTTGAAAGTTGTGGTATAAAGAGTAATTATTTTTATTGTTTGGGGAAGGGCCCAGAAGGACAAAAAAAAAATCATAAATGGGTCCAGAAGGACATTGCTAAATGTTATGTGATTAAAGAGGACAAATTCATAATAAATGGACAAAAATACCCTTTTACACATTGAACACATAGTAACGCTAGATAAAGTGTAGTAACAGCCAAGAAAACAAATAGTAACAGCCCATAAAATGTCGTAACATCCAATGAGAAGTAGTAACAGCCAATAACCAAGTAGTAACATCCTAAAAAGAAGTAGTAACTGCCCGTAAAATGTACTAACGGCCAATAAACAAGTAGTAACTGCCCATAATACAGATAAAGTACATCAAAAAATGTTGTAACGTTACAAAATTAATAGTAACAATCCTAAAATCTAAACTTTAAAAAAAACAAAAAATAAAAAATAAAAACTGGTGCGCCGTCACCCCTCCTTCTCCGCCGGAATCATCTGCAACTTCCGGCGGCACAGTCGTCCCCCCGCCGGATTTTCTCACCACATAAGAGGTAGTAACAAATATACATGTAGCAGTGGCCAAAGTAGCGCCTTCTTGGCCGGAAATTGGACTCGGTTGGACAGTGGGCGGAGCAGTGAAGCAGCACCGGATTTGATCGGATTTTTGCAGTTGAAGGACGGATCAAATCGTTACAGTTCGAAGCCGGCTGAGAGTGACGGCGGAGTTTAAGACATTGATCGGAGATCAAGCAGCAGCCATATTTTTTCGTCGGAGATCTCTCCCTCTCTTTCTTCGTCCTCTGTCCACCTCGGCTTCAATGGCTGCCTCCCCTTCTCTGCAAAACTCTCATATTCCTCTGTTAATTCTTTGTTCAGACCGGCCACCGAAACCAGGCTGTTTTTTTTGTGATCACCGGAATCAATGGATTGAATGCTGTAACCGGAATCAAGGGATTGATATTGCTGTAACCCAAAATGCTAAAATCAATGGATTGGCTGATTAATAAAAGAATTAGAAAAATGGTATATTGGTAAGTTTACGCAAATTTTGTCCTAATTAATAATCAGCTTCCTTGGATCCCGATAAATAAATTAATCCGTCCTTTTCGGCAAAAACCTATTTATTTTTTTGGTTGTGCTTGAAATAAGAAAAAATAATACAAATAATATGGTGGTGTCAAAAATAATTCATAGAATACAAGAAGTATTCGTGAAGTCACAAGCAAAATCGTGATGCCGATAGAAACCTCATAAATTTATTGAAAATCCAACTTTAATTCATTTGACAAGTAAACGTTGTAGATAGCTATATATATGAAGGAAAAATCAAAGTCAAAGGTTAATTTTCTAGAAAGTCTCGGTTGTATTTGCTAATTAATTATATTAGTTGTCAAGCTGGGAAGACAATTCAACGATGTAAAGAAAAAAAAAAAAAGTCCTTCTAGAAAGAAAAGAGACGCGTACAGTTTCAGTATATAAAGCAGGTTGGCCTTCAACCTTTTTCTTCAGTTCACTCCTCCAACGTCTCTTATATATTTATCAACACAACCCCAATATATATATCCAGGAATTATTTATTTTCAATGGCTCCCACGAAAGTTTATATCATGTATGTATTTTTTTTCTTATTATTTGTTCCTTTTTCTGCATCAATCTTGCTGAAAGAATTTATATATTTTTTATTCTATTTTTTCTAATTTCTGATTGGAATTTTGATTCGTTTTCAGTTACTACTCTATGTATGGACATATTGAAAGACTTGCCCAGGAAATTAAGAAAGGAGCCGACACTGTCGAAGGAGTTGAGGCTACATTATGGCAGGTGCCCGAGACCCTTCCTGAAGAAGTTCTTCAGAAAATGGGCGCTCCCAAAAAGAGTGATGTGCCCGTGATCAGTATTGACCAGCTTCCAGAGGCCGACACATTCATCTTTGGCTTCCCTACTAGATTTGGCATGATGCCGGCCCAGTTCAAAGCCTTTTTCGATGCAACTGGAGGTCTATGGCAGCAAGGCAAGTTAGTTGGGAAAGGCGCTGGAATTTTTTATTCCACAGGAAGTCAGGGCGGTGGTCAAGAGACTACAGCGTGAGCATTCAAAACTGCTCTTTTTCGTATTGCTATTTTTCCCCCCTTTCTAATACGTGATAGAGGAGGGTGTATGTGTAACATTTTCATGCATGTGTTTTACAGATTGACGACTATCACACAATTCGCTAATCATGCACTGATTTACATTCCTATTGGATACACGTCCGGAGCCGGAATGGTCAATTTAGATGTGGTGAAAGGTGGAAGCCCATATGGTGCTGGAACTATTGCTGGAAACGGAACCTTAGCCGCTAAAGGTCCAAATGACCTTGAATTGGAGACGGCTTTTCATCAGGGAAAATACACTGCAGGAATTGCCAAGAAGCTAGCTCAAAGGGACTGATTGAGTTCACTTATATAATTCATGCACCATATATGTACTTTCATTCCAAGTAAACACCACACAACATTCATGTCCTTTTGGATGTCATCATCCTAATTTATAAACATTTATTGTTATGCACCTTGTATCATTTTTTTATGTACGTCAATAAAATCGTTTCCTTAATATTTGGATATGGAACCCTAGCCAATAAAGGTCCAGGTATTGGAGACGGATGATGTGTGGTGTGGGACTCGAATTAAAGTAATGCATTAGGTGAACTTAAGCAGTCCCTTTAAGTTTCTTGGCAAATCCAGTGGTGTATTTTCTTTAGTGAATCCTTAGCCAGAGACGGCTTTTCACTCGAGAAACGCATATTGGAAGCTGCCAAGAAGCTTAAAGGGACTCCTTAGGTTCACTTAAAGCATCATTTACTTTCATTCGAGTCCCACACCGTACAACAAATTTTTTTGTTTTAGTAGTTAATATTTTAATGAAAATTTTACATGTTGTGTTCCATTTGTGAATTTCACACGCTACGTCAACAAAATCTTTGCTTCTTACTCATCGTATGCGTATGAATATGGTCGGATCAATCGAGGATCATCATGTAAATGAAACAAATCGCAACAAATTTACTTAATTGAACGAAAGTGAAGAAAATCAGAGACATGGCGCAATTGCGGCCTTATAGCCCAAACTTTGCAACCAACCATAGTGTGATATTAATAGGTGAGGAATGGTTGCAAAATTAGGGTTATAAGACTGAAATTGGGGACAACGGATCAATCGATTCAACAAATTAACGAAAGAACAACACTACTATGGATTTTGGATTAATATAGGACTGGAAATCCCCCCAATTTCGATGAGAAGAGTTTGGGTTTGGGGTCTGACTTGAAGTATAGTATTTACGGCTTTTATATGGGAATTCGGATTTGGTAATAAAGAGGTGGTTTCTACTATATTAATTAGGGTTATTTTTATAAAATTAATATTTTTTGATAAAATTACTATATAATAAGTAAAGAAACGGCGCTTGTGACCCACGTGCCAAATTTTTGTTCCAAATTGAATGGTTGGACGATAAATGGACTAATCTTGCACAAACAAAAAATAGGAGACTAGTTGACGGAGGTTGGATCCGCAACTCACCACGTATCATCCCTATAATAATCCAACGATAAATAAGGATAGAGGAAGTCCAACCTGAGGTATATAACCTCCCGGATCCGAGCCATGCAAGCTCGGTTACTCTCCCGACCTCTGCAGGTCGGCTGACGCACAAGGTCAGCCTATTAGTGCCTGACCTCACGGGTCAGCATAAGTCCCCTCGTACTAAAACTCTTACGTACCCATAAAATCGGATAAATATGGAAAGAATCCTCAGGTTATAACTACTATGATTCTGACATTCAAACATGTCTATAATTATCTCCTAAAATCAAGGAGATCAAATCATAATTATCCATTCCTTAGGGAATACGAAATTAGAGTCCACCAAGGACATGCTACACACAATCGTTAGGGCACAAGACTCTCTATATAAACAATCTCTAAGGAACTATGAAGACTTGATTTCAATACACTCATTGGATATGTAGGCAGCTTGAGATACAGTTTCTCAAGTGCAGTCTAATCCACCAACAAAACACCCCTCTTTTTATCGTTTTTACTGTTTTTGAAGCTTTGCAGGTTGTCATCAAGAAAAGAGCCGCAGATTTATTACCCGGTGATTTCCGACTCAGTTGGCGCTAGAATGAGGGCCTGAACCTCCGCTGGCAGTCTCACAAAAAGCTTCAGAATCAACATTGTAACCACGCGACAACATGAGGCAAGCGGTAACCATGCAAACAATGCGACAGAGTCAGATACCAATAACCAAAATCTACAACAGGAAGAGATTGTTCTCGATGCTACCCATCAGGCACTGGTGGGTCAACTTGTAGCCCTAGATGATGCAACCAAGCAAGCCATCTTGGATGCTACCTTCGGAGAGGATGATGAGGAAGATGAGGATCTGGAAGAAGAGGATCCTATGGACGAAAATTCACAGGAGCCGGATCTGCTGGAAGAAGATCTATTGGAGTAGAACTCGCTAGAGCAGAATTCAGAGGAAGATGACCCCAACGATGAAACATGAAAGAAACACTTCATCCTCCAAGGCCTAAAAGGACCAGAAAGGATGACAACTCGTCCTCATCTAATCTGAGGAAGCTGTTGATAGTCCCTCAAGCAACGGACGTAGCTAGGGCTGAATTAGGCATCATAGCAGGAAAGAGAGCTGCGTAAATGGCCCTTGAATACCCTTTCTCCGAACAGGTGGATAGCTATCATCGACCTGCATGGTTCAAAATACCGAAACTGGAACCTTATGATGGAACAAAGGATCCCCAGGATCACCTATTTCAATACCTCACGCACATGAATCTCGACTGTGTACCGGATGAGATGAAGTGCAAGGTTTTCCCTGCGTTACTCACTGGCCGAGCTCGATAGTGGTTTAAAAGAATCCCGGCCAGAAAAATCTCCAACTTTGAGACCTTAGGGAATATGTTCCTTAACGCCTTCATTACGGCTAAGCCGTTCTAGAGAAACGCTACCCATCTTTTTTACCTCAGGCAAATGCGAGATGAGACCGCGCTGCAGTATTTTAAGCGGTTCAATGAGGAGTCGATGCAAGTCTGAGACACAAATGACCATATCCGAATTGCCTCTTTCGTGGAAGGTCTACGAGAGGGAAGGTTATACGCCAAGCTGAGCAGCAGGCTCCCCACGTCTATGGAGGAATGCATGGAGGTGGCATTTAAGCACTGTCAAGGAGAGGAAGCCAACCGGCTGAAGCGAGGGTTGGAGAAGTCGGAGCATAAGAAGGAAATGATTGAGGACACTTCTGATAAGAAAATAAGATCAGTTGAAGACCGGACGCTAGGCTCGACCATAGACCGGTCCGAGGGAAGATATGCTTTACAACGACGGGATTTCCCGACGTTGAATAGGCCACGCGAACAGGTCCTTGTAGTTATGGAAAGAAAGGGTTTAGCACAAACCCCCCATCCGATGCGAAGTCTTCAGGTAAGGAGGGACCAAATTAAGTTCTGCACATATCATAAGGACATTGGGCATGATCTGGACGGTTGTAGAGACTTTCAGAGAGATGTGGATGCGGCAATTGCTGAAGGAAAGCTGGAGGAGGTCATGGACCGACCTCATTCTAACAAGCAGAAGGGTCGGCACGATTACCCGCCAAAGAATTTTAATCAAGACAGGGGGCGCCGGGGTGAGCCCCAGAGAAGGAAAGACCGATCTCCGGAGAGAGATCGATAGATAGACAACCGCCCGATCAATACCATTAACACTATCGTGGGCGGTCCTAGTAGCACATGCAGGGAAATCGGCAGTCCTAAACCTCGACCTAGGAGCTTGCAAAGACGAATAGAAGGGGTCAAACCCCTACTTAGGAAGTGACTTATGGTCCTAAGGACCCGCTCCCGCTGGTTACGAATAACGAAGGCTTAGTCATTGAAGCTGTGGTGAACAAGAATCTGGTGAAGTGGGTTTGCGTCGACACAGGTTGAGCTGTCAATGTTCTTTACTTTTCAGCTTTTCAATCGATGAATCTCAAAGATTCCAAGCTAACTTCGGTTTCGGCACCATTGTTTGGATCTTCCGGTCCCCCCGTTTATCATATGGGAATGGTACGGCTTGCAACAACATTTGGAAGGAAGCCAAAGGGTAGGACCCTTATGGTTACATATGTCATGGTCAAGGCCTCATCGGCGTATAACATCATTTTAGGAAGGCCCGCTCTAATCGATCTCCGGGCCGTAATTTCCTGGCCCACATCAGCTTGAAGTTTCCGACCGCCGAGGGCTCAGTGGAAATCAAAGGGGATGTGGAGGTTGCCAGAAGTTGCTACGCGGCCACGATAAAGAGAAAATGAGTAGTCCTGACTTAAAGAGCTAGGCAAGTTCTTATATCTGTTGTCTTTTATTCATGAAATTTTATTTACGCTTGTTTTGTTTACCCGTCCTTGGGTTTGGAACTTTGTTTGAATAAATTTCGCTCTATGAAATCCTAGTCTATTATTTTTATAACATGCTTGTCTTGCCTAATCATTACAAACAACCATAAGTGCCTAAGCACAAAATTAACCAACCTTCCCAATTCGTATACCCGAAACATTAATGCGAGAAGTCGGTCCGACATGGCCCTGCTCGCCACTTCTTAAACATGAGAAGTCAGTCAAATCTGACCATGCTCGTCGAAGCGTCAACGTGAGAAGTCAGCCCGACCTGGCCCAGCTCGCCATTACTTAAAAACGAGAATTCAGTCACATCTGACCCTGCTCGTCCAAAAAATTAATACGAGAAGTCAGTCCGGACTGGCCTTGCTCGCCACCTCTTAAACACGAGAAGTCAGTCACATCTGGCCCTGCTCGTCCAAAATATTCATGCGAGAAGTCAGTCCGACCTGGCCCTACTCACCACTTCTTAAAAATGAGAAGTCAATCAAATCTGACCCTACTCATCCGAAGTGTCAACGTGAGAAGTCAGTCCGACCTGGCCCAGCTCGCCGTTATTTAAAAATGAGAAGTCGGTCACATCTGGCCTTGCTCGTCCAAAAATTAATGCCAGAAGTCAGTCTGACCTGGCCCTGCTCACCACTTCTTAAACACGAGAAGTCAGGCACATCTGGCCCTGCTCGTCCAAAACATTAATGCGAGAAGTCAGTCTGACCTGGCCCTGCTTTCCATTTCTTAAAAATGAGAAGTCAGTAACATCTGACCCCGCTCGTCCCAAACACGATAGAAATCAGACCGACTTGGCCCAGATCGCCGTGAAATTATAAAATGAAAACCGGATAGACCTAACTCGATTAGATTCGACGTCTGACCTACAACAGGCCAATGTCCGAGCCCTACATACCGGGTTCGGCCTTATGAGTGCAACAAACACACAAAAACACAAGTATGTCATCCTAGACCATATGTTAAAGAATGACATACTGGGGACAACATTCCCATCAACAATAAAGTAAACAAAATTACTAACAAAAGTCACAGTAGAGTTGAATTCTTCAAAAAAAAAATCCCTAAACCCTATCGACCTAGGAATTGGGGGTCCAATTCTTCTCGGGAGGAGGAGCCGAACGGGAAGTGGCAACAGGTTTGAAGGAGTCCTTGGACACAATTTCCACCCCCGCCTTAAAGTCCTTCACCCGTTCATCATAAGCCCTACTCCTCCCTGGTTTGTAGTAAACCTTCTTAGGAAGATCATCCACAACAAGGGCAGGAAATTGGATCATCGCCTCGTCCACTCCGTGGGTGTACCCGTGGTTTAAGACAGGAATGAGCAGCACCTTCAAAGCCTATTCGAAGTCATTCGAGGCCTTGTACTCCCGAATAGCTTCGCCGCACCGACCTGGAATTGTAGCTTCCAGCTCGGCCACCTTTGTTTGGAGATCGGCCACAACCTACTCATTTCCCTCTTCTCCTCAGCAAGATCGCCTGCTAAAGACTTCAGCTTGTCCTTTTGAGCCAAGAGTTGGGCTTCGAAAGTTTTCATCTCCGTATCCTTGAGCTCGGCAGCCACCCTAAGCTCCTCTCGTGTTTGCCTCAACTGGGCAATCTCATTCTTCTGATCGGCTGAATCTGTAGAGGCTTTCCTCAGTCTTCGGAAAACCTCCTGACCGACCAAGGTTCCCTACACAATCAAACAGAAAAGGTTAATAAGGCTCTCAAGAGTTTAAACACCAAGAAAAAATATTGACCACTTACAAACTTCATGGATTGAAAACCAACACCGATCAGCTCCTCGTCCGGAATGTTCGCGAGGCGCCGTTGTTCGGAAGCAATTCTTTCTTGAGGATCCAACTTGCCCTGAGCTCCTCCCAGAGCTTTTGTCTTGGAGGCCTACTTTCGTGCGAGGCCGAGGCCGGCCT
The DNA here is from genome assembly GCA_036785695.1 of Gentiana straminea. NCBI lineage: Eukaryota > Viridiplantae > Streptophyta > Magnoliopsida > Gentianales > Gentianaceae > Gentiana > Gentiana straminea. Next base: position 2,755,882 of record JAVUPR010000111.1, read on the forward strand.
GGATCTCCCTTTTTTCCCGAGGGGTTTATCTCCTTCCTTTGTCTCTCTGGATCAACACTCTCCAGAGGATCCAGATCTGCTTGTCCCTGAGGAAGGACTGAAGATGAGGTACCCATAGCAGCAGCATCCACATAACGTTCCCCATCCACCAAGCCTCTGGGAGCGAAGGTCGGCTTAGGCTGCCGAACCATGGTTTCACCCTCGACCCCGGCCTACAAATCCATAAATTCAGCCACTGTGAACATAAGCAAGATGTTAGTCAAGCAAACAAGCATAAATACAACAACAAAGCTACAAAGTAAACGACCCTACAGGACTTCCATTCCGCCTCCTCAAACACCATGTAAAGGTTGGGCCCTGTATCCTCGCCATAATCGCTCGATTAGGTCCCGCCAAATTATCCGAACCGTGGATCTTTTCCACCAGCTTGTCTTTCAACTCGGGACGCTCATCTTTGTCCATCTCTTCCATGTTCCACCGGCTCAGTTCGGGATGATTCTCATGACGGACAAAGAAGAATCGCTCCTTCCATCGTTTGAAAGAGTCTTTACCTTTGGGGATGATGGGGACATCAGCAGAACGACCCGTCCTCCGGGAAAAATAATACCGATAGAGGTGGTCCTTCACCCTCACATGGTGATAAAAATACCTAAATTTCTTTACGGTGAACCTCATATTGAGCAACCGACACCAAATCGCAAACCCAATAATGGCCCTGACACCATTGGGGGCTATCTGGGATCCCATGTCATAATAACGGATCACGGCAAGAAGAGCCGGGCCGAAAGGGAACCTCAGGCTAACCTCAAAAAACTCCTTGTGAACGGTACAAAATCCCTCCGACGGATTAGAGGCAAACAGGTGTGCCACTGAGGGTAACATCAGAGCATACCTTTCCCTTCTAGTCCCATACACCTCGCAGAGTGCATCCAAGTCACTCTGACGAAGAATGGATTTAACATGCCTACCATCGGCAATGGACATCTCTATGGACATATCTAGGTCAAAGGTTCCGGTGAAATTAGTTTAACTGGTTTCTAAGGCGAGCTACAACATAAGCTAAATTGTGAAGAAGAACAAAGAAGCAACTTACTTGCAAAGACGGATTGAAGATTTGAAGGAGAGGAATAGAAATCAGCAGTTGAATCCTGGTCTCCCTGTATTAATATGGGTTATAACCCCCCACTCACCTCGAAAAACGCCTGTAATTAGAGTTAGTGGGCAGCGAAGCCTCGATTCTCGGGATAGCTGTAATTATGTCATAAACAGCTTTGCCACCTGGCATCCTAAATTTAAAAAATCTACGTCCAGATGGCCAAGCCGAGCTGCAACTTAAGCAGATCCGAGCCGACCTCAATAGGTTCTGTTGGATCTGGGGGCTTATGATGGAGGTCAGATCAGCACCTCGCCATGTGTCATCCCCATAATAATCCAATGATAAATTAGGATAGAGAAAGTCTAGCCTGAGGTATATAACCTCCCATCTGAGCCATGCAAGCTATGTTACTCTCCCGGCCTCTACAGGTCGGCTGACGCACAAGGTCAGCCTACTCGTGCCTGACCTCACGGGTCAGCATAAGTCCCTCTCGTACTGAAACTCTTACGCACTCATAAAATCGGATAATTATGGAAATAAACCCAGGTCATAACTACTCTGATTCTGACATTCTAATATGTCTATAATTATCTCCTAAAATCAAGGAGATCGAATCATCATTATGCATTCCTTCTGGAACACGAAATTAGAGTCCACCAAGGAAAAATATACACGCAATTGTTAGGGCACAAGCCCCTCTATATAAACAATCTCTAAGGAACTACAAAGACTTAATTCCAATACACTCATTGGATACGTAGGCAGCTTGAGATACAGTTTCTCAAGTGCAGTTTAATCCACCACCAAAACAACCCCCTCTTTATATTGTTTTTACTGTTTTTGAAGCTTTTGCAGGTTTTCATCAGGAGTAGAGCCCCGGATTTATCACCAGACAATTTCCAACATCTTCACTAGTCAAACCAATACGAAATATGGGAACCAAGTCACAACTTTTTCACAAAGACTAGACACTATTTTTGCTATTACCTCAATTATTTTCGTATTACTCTCCATAATATTATTTACGTTTTTTTATTTAATATGATTGATTTGAGACTTAATTAGGCATTTAGGACACCTAAAAAAGATCATTGTTTATAAAGACACATTTCATTTTTTTTTTCAAATTTTGCCCTTTAGTTGCATTTAGTTTGTAGTCAATGACAAAATAATATTCATTCTGTTTTTTCCGTTGCTATTTACGCCTGATTCGCTTCAACTTTGTTCTCCAATCCTCTCTTCTCTTCGATTCTATTCGTGATTCATCTTCGGTTGCTTCAATTCGTCGTTCTCAGCTTCGTAAATCATCGTTGCATCATATCTTTGTTGCATTATCTGATTCCTTCCTTTTTTTGGTCATTTTCGAGATTTGGTATTTACTTTACTTTAATTATCCATAATTGCGCAGGTGGATGTTAATTTGATGTTTGTGATTGTAATTTAGTGATTGCAGTATGCATTAGTTGTTATTGAATTCAAAATTGAGTGATTTTGACTGAGATATGAGTTTTTATGTGGTTGAATTATTGCAATTTCTATTTTTGAATGAGTGTTTATGTGTGGTGTTTATGCAGTGATATATTAGTGTTGTGCAGTCAATTATTTGTGTTTTTGAATCTTATAATATAGTGACTATGTAGTCACTACGTTTCATACTCAGTTAGATTGCAGTGATATCTCAAATGCAATGAATATGAAGCGATATATTAGGTCATTGATTCACAATTCATCTAATATATTGACATATGATCATTATGTTGAATGATTATTAGAATATATGAAGTGTTATTTGATTTGGAATGAGTATGTATGTTAGTTTTATGTTAATTTGATGTTTCAAGTTGTAATTATATGAATGTTGTATACATGAATTGTGATTGAATTTGAGCTTCAATGACTATTTATTTGTTGTTGTGAATGCATTGATGTGTTATATTCATTGAGATTTATTCTTTGTTTGGCGATTCTGTTATTTTTGCATTAAGATATTCGGTGATTTTATTCACAATTGAGCATATACAGTCATATATGACAATGTTGTTGAATGAATCTTGTAATAAATGTATTGAAATTTATTGAATGATTGTTTAGCTAATGTAGTTTATGCAGTGACTTTTGACATGCAGTGACATATAATGTATTTTTGGGAATTCTGTTACTTAGCAGTGATATATGAGATGATTGGTTGACAATTTAGATAATGGATTAACATATTAGAATGATTTTTAATAATTATTGGAGTGAATGAAGTGTTATTTTAGTTGGAAAGATTATTTAGTTGATGTATTCAATGCAATAACATGTTATTAGTTATGCAGTAACTGTCCCTTTTTTTGGGCCAAGGGGACAAAAGGACACATAATAGACTTAATTATGCAATAATGACACCAATAACATCTCATTGGTTATAAGGAAAAAATAATAAACGCACCAAAATACCCTTATTATATTCCCGCTTCAATGCTGTAACAGTTACTCAAAACATTATAAAACCTCCATTATTCAAACACAGTGCGACGTTAACGCACAAAACGGTTCTAGGTTATTCAAATCACGAACGGTGAGAAGAAGCAGTGAAATCGGAGCAAAATCGAAGCCAAATCGGAGAGAAGAAGCAGCAAAACTAGAGGAGAAGATACTAAAGTTCGATTGATACCGTCACTGCAGAGAATCAACGACAATTGTAAGGATAAATCAAGTAATATTAGCGAAGAAGAAATGGGCAGCATCAAAAACAAAGAAAACTGATTAAGTATACATTAAAACTGAGCATGCAACAATAGAACAAAACTTAATGTGGATGGCAGAAAATATGATGTTTTTGTTGGAAAGTTGAAATACATTAGTAAAAAAGTCAATAATAAGGCACAATGGTAGTCACTGAGTGCATGTCATTAAATTAGAACAAAAGCAGAGCTTGAAATTGTACTTGAAATGCTAATACAAAAAGTTCTAATTGTTTTATCGATTGAAATATCATGTCACTGCATCTTCAAACAAGTTTGTGTTTAGTTATTGAAGTTTAAAAAATGATGTCACTGTATTTTGATTGCATTAAGTGTTTCCTTTACTTGCTTGCCACTATATTGCGGTAAATGCTACTGAAATGTCATGTCATGCATAATGATTGAAGTGTCTGCATAGTTATTGAAGTGCAAACTCTGATGTCACTGCATTATAATCTTGAAATTATCATTTGAGTGCATTCACAACAATGAAAATGTCATGTCACTGCATAATGATTGAAGTTTCTGTATAGTTGTTGAAGTGTAAACTTTAATGTCACAGCAACCACAACCATGAAAATGTATTCTTTAATGGAATTTCAAATGCCATTACATAGTATATCATGTTTAGTGTACAAACATCTTGATTTCTGGGTTTTACAGATCAAGAGAACAATACAGATCGACGCTGAACAGTATATAGTAGATATTCAATGATACATGACGATATCACATAAAACCATAGAAAATTGATGAATCAAACTCCATTTAGACTCATGTTTAGGGCACTGGAAAAGAAACAAATTATACTGGAAAAGAAGAAGAACGACATGCTAGATGACCTGATCAATGCACACAACAAAGACAATGAAGGGTTTCAAGATTGGCAAGGACCATTACACGCCAAGTAGAACTGATGTAAAGCTTGTATTTGGGATAGAAGATGGAAGGAAAGAGGTTGGAGACATCAGTACTAAGTCAACAAAAGATCCATCGATTAAAACAAGACTATTTTTTGATGTTGACAGACTAAAGGTAAGTGTTGTCAAAGAAACAATAAAAGATCTGGTAAAGGCAATAGATTCAACATCAGTAGAAGACACAGTGAAGCTACTGTGTGTTATATTACTTGGAACAGTCTTCTTTGCAACATCAAGGCAGCCTATGATCGCGTGCAAAGCACGTACTAGCAATAGTACTAGGTCTATCGTAGCAGAATACCGGTGAGTCAAGGTCGAATCCCACAGAGACTCGTAAGAACGCAAATCATTCAAGATTGAGTTGTCATATTAACGGTCTACGACCAACTATAATATGGGTAGAATAAAAGTGGTGACAATAAACAAACAAGATTATGCAAGTTCAAACGGAGCACAAAAGAGCTTCTAATGTATTAGTTTAATTATGAGTTATTAGTTATCCCCCGTAACATGCATTAATCATCCTCATTGGTAAATTATAATTCATTGTCAGCTACGGGTGCAAACTCCTAACCCTATCTACTTCCACTATAAGGACAACAGACAATCTATATGCAACTAACCTCCTTCGTTGGTTGTATTAGTTCACACGCATTAAGTTTTAGAGTTGCCGGCTCAAGACCGAGAACCTCCCTAGGCATCTATTGACTACGACTAGCACGTTCCTAAGGATCCATCAACACAATGTCCAAATTAACACTTCACTAACAGTCATTCATGCTAATTTATGATGACATGCAAATAGTTGATCAAGCTACTAACATGTAAATTAAATATGTCGATCAACGTACCTGGTACCGATTATCATGAACTAGTAATTTACTAGGTGTTCAGATCTAGCGATATAGACCATCGCAGATCTGAAGAACGCAATCACTATTTCATGATTTCTTCACCAACGAATCAGATCTATACATACATGGGGTAAGATAAACTAACTACCGCATAATTAAACTAAATAGAACAACGACAGATCCATCTTGGAAAAGACAGAAAATCATACATTCGAAGATGAGTGTAGATCTCCCTTGGCTCTTTTCCTAGGAGGCGAATCCGTCGACTCCGTGACTAGAACTCATAAAATATATAAATAAAGAACAAAGAACTTTTATTGCATAAAACTTGTCTTGAAAATTGTACATTGAATTCCGAGGGCGATGCCTCTTATTTATAGCTAAATAAACCGACTTAGAAAGACCTAGAACTACCCCTCGTCCAAGAAAACGTGTTTCGGAAGATTCTAGAAGCTCGATTAATCGACGGCAACTCCAGATTAATCGGGGGCATTTTTATCCTTTTTCTTCTGCCGACTTTACTTGGAAGGTTCTAGAATACCCGAGGCCCAATCCTTTCGTTCAGTCCACTCCAAAATCGTCCACAATACTTAGCCCAATTATTTCGTATCCTGAAAATAATCAAATAACGCACGAAATAATATCGAATAAGGGAAAATAAACATGAAGTGCAAAATACTCGACTCACGAACCCGACACATGACATTCAACTCAAATGGTTCATAATTATAGGTCGAAACAACTATTTTTAGCTCGTAATGGATAGAATGTTGATGTCGTAGGATATACTATTTTAAGCATCATCAACCAATTCCATTGGGGTTCCTATATTATATGGACAAATTAAGCAAATTAAGTTCATATGATTGGTCATCTCACATACTGAGAGAACTGGAAAATGGGCTTAATAGAAAATGGTCATGTCCAAGATATGTCAATGGATGCACAGTGTTCCTATTGGTATGTTACTAACTCAAAGTTTCATTATAAATGCTACTTCAAATGACATGTCATTGCATTCTAATTGAAGTATGTGTACGGTATGTTATAGTACTGGTTCTACAAGCACACACACATGATCCAAGATGTTGTCAGGGAGCAAAACAAACAAAGAGCATCAGAGGGAAAAATCATATAGAGGAATTCCAAGGATATCAAGGTGGAATTTGAAATAACTACAAGATATTCTTACCAAAAGGAAACTACAAGACTTGGGGCAATATAAGGTAAATATTAACTAATCTCACTACACATCCTACATACAATACTTTCTACAAAATCAGTTAACAATTTCTAATAAATGTGATTAACAATGTATGACTCTAAATGCTACAGGAAATGTAACGTCAATGCACTCTCATTACATGTCACTGCACTCCCATTGCATGTCACTGCACTCTGATTGCTTGTCACTACACTGGAATACAATTCTTTGCAATGGAATACATTTCTCTACACCGGAATACATGCCACTGCATCTTATTACATGTCCTTGCAACTCTAATGCTAAATTAACTAAACACTTTTGTAATGGAAAATGAAACAGTTCAATCCTGAAGAATTGACTTAAATATTGACTAAGTTGGTACTAATACCAAGCTTGACAGAGAAGGACGAATCTAAAAGCAGTGAAAAGGATGAAAAGCAAGCATGTGATGAAATAGAATCTGAAGGGGATGAGATAGAATCTGAAAGGGATGAGATGGAATTTGAAGGGGATGAGGCACAGTTTGAAGGGGATGACATGGAAGCTCAAGAAAATGAAGGACTTCTTGAAGGGAATGAGGGGGACAAACTAGAAGAATTGCAACCGGAACGACAAAATGAAGAGCTTCAAGAACAACACTCTGGTCAACAGCCACATGAATCTGGAACTAAATTTGGACTCATTCCATCATTCAATTTACTAACACCAACACCACCGGATGTTGCTCATTATGCATCACCATGGGTACAACGGCTAATTCAAATTGTATCATCAAACGCACTCCATGATATTGTCAATGCAATTAAAATTTACAATATGTACAACTGGTGCAAGATGAAGAGGATGGAATTCAAAAATTGAAAGAGCAAAACATCACCTTGTCAAAAGCATAAGAAGATGCCAACAACAAAATTGAACAACTCTAAGAAGCTATGGTAATTATAAACTACTATAACTGTCTGCATCAGCTGATGTCACTGCATCATCTCATGGCACTGCAAAAAAGAAAAGAATGGTTATACTAAAATGCCACTTGGTTTACAAAACAATGTATTTTTAAATATATTTACAGGCAAAAAGCATGACTGATAAAGCTAAAACTGAGGTGATGAAGAAGAAAATTCAAAAGACGCAACATGAGAATGAAAGCCTAAAGTCAAAAGTGTAAAACTTGAAGTAGGTAGAAGCTAAAATGTTGATGAAATGTAATGAAGTTGAAGCACAGTCTAGAGAGCTCAATCAGACACTAGATGTCACTATCCGAAAAAATTGAATTGCAGCTTCAAGTTAAAGAATTGAATGATAAGATTACCATTGCTCTGCTTACAATTAATCGGAAAAATAAGAGCGAAAAAAGATAGATGAGTACATGAAATCACCGGTACACAGTTACAATGAACAGGGAGATCAACAGAAACATATTGCTGCTTTGTTTAAAGACCAAGAGAAAAACAGAAAATTAATCAAAGATCTTAGAGCACAAGTGGCAAAACTTGAGAAGAGCTTGATCGAAAGGTACACAACAATTGGCAATTTGAAAGTTGAACTACAAGATAAAAAAGAGAGCAATCAAGGATTGAAAGAGAATGCGCAGAGCCAACAAAGAAAAATTCAAGAAATGGAAAACAAAATCCATCAATTCCAAGATGACTATGATTCTCTTACTACTCATCAAGTGACACAAAATCTGTACAACTAGAACATGTTGATACTCATCAAGTCACTCAGCTACTCATCAAATTTCACAAAATCTGTCAAAACCTATACAACAAGAACATGTTGATACTCATCAACTCACCCGTAAATTCTCTTTTGAAAGAAGGGTGAAGCAAGATGCAAGAAAGAGGCCGAAGAACAAGGATCCTAATTTTTAGTACCCTCAACAGAAGGAGAGAACAAAAGTTGAGAAAGTAAAAAAGAAAGACTACTTCATACCTGACGAAAACCCAGAGTTTGAAGGAAGACTCATAATCCACAACAACAAAGATCAATAACCTTATGGACGATACATTCTTCCGAAAGCATACACAATAATTTGGGAATTATATGCCAGAGGGCAAAGAGTAAGCACAAATTACTAAACAACACCATAGAACATCAAAATTCTTGATATATTGATTACTAACAATATATTACTAAATGCAGAGCTATAGTCTGGGCAAGGTCAATGGGTGATTACCCATTTGTGAACGTGAACTCAATAATGGAAATTCTAAATGATCTTTACATATAAGAAGGGGTAAAATCTTACTATCACTGCATCTTACTGTCACAGCATTATTTGATGTCACTGTATTATTTGACGTCATTCTCATTGCATGCCAACAAATGGTAAACACACATACAGAACAATAAATATTGCTTTTGAAGTTCCGCAAGCTTGAGTACATAAACTAACTTAGTCTAATGAAATTTGCAACAGGTGGTTGAATGATTTGTTGAGCTCTTAAGACGTGCAGGTTTAATTAAGACTAACTACCACATATTCTCTACAGGGACATGGGTATGCATAGAATATAATTTGACTAACAATTTTTAAATTCACATTCATAATCTGATCAACATGGAATGTGCAGGGAGTACTATATGTGATTGAAAAGGACAAAGACTAAAAAATGAAAACATGGCCAACATGCTGCAAATAATACATAAAGGAGACAAAGCTTTCCTCCATTTATGATGTACCGGAAGAGAGTCAAGGCCATACCACTAGGCACTCCTAACATACACATTAGGAGACCCCTCCTGGAAATTGTATCATTTTGCACCGGTGAAGCCGACTACACCGACGTTTTCATCAATGAGTGCGAAAATATAGTAAGTGTCGCTGCATTTTCTTTTCAATGTCCTTGCATGTAACAAAAACATTCAACATATACTTTACTTATTTATAGATAAAGATTATTTTATAAGGCATTCAACCAAAAAGAGGGGCAAAAACAAAGCAGTAACAGAGCATATTAACGAAAGTGGAAAAAGTTCAAAACATACCTTTACAGGATAATCAGACGTAAGTGACAGTAATTACTTAACATACTGAGCATAACAAAATATACCCAATAATAACAAACTCATTGTAATCTAATGCAGGAATTGTGCCCTTTACTTGGCATATTACATCTACAAGCTAGCACAAGATTTGAGAATTCCACACCAACTAGAAGATGAACAAGTGCAGCAGCTAAAAAGAACTGTTGTCAATTTATTAATGCTTAACAAAATTCACACGGGAAAATAAAATGTATGTAACTTGTATTTTGACTATTTTAATTCTTTTGGTATGTTGATGGTCAATCGTTTATGTAAAGTAGCTGAATGGTACACTGATATAATGTAGTGACAGTGTGGTTTGACATTATATTATGACAGATGTTTGATGGTTCATAATTGATGGTTAATGTTTGATGGTTCATTGTATTTTGAAAATTTGTAAATGCTTGATGGTTCATCTTTTTGATACAATGATAATAACATTTCTAATTTTTGTGCATTGATTATTAACACTTTATGTACATAATCAAGTAATTGTATTAAATACATTAGCAGGTATTAACACTAATATCATACAGATGAAGTGACACTAATGTCACTGCACTCCGTACAAAATCAAAAAACAAATACAAAGATAACAATGTCAATAATATGTGGAGGATAAAAAAGCAGTAGACATGTGAAGTCATTAAGTACACAATCAGGTCATTCCATTCAATTCATTCAATACAATATAACGTCAATTCATTAGCACTAATCTGCATGTACTACATAAAAATGCAGTGACATTCATGTCACTGCATTTAGTACATAATGATTTCAGTGGAAATACAAACATACCAATGCCAATGATATGTAAGGAATAAAAAGGATAACAAAAATGAAAGCATTAAGTACAAAATACATAATAAGATCAGTGCATTAGCAGGAATCCCAATTAACATACTGATGCAGTGACAGTAATGTCACTACATTAGGGAAATCCAAATGTAATCATGAATATTAAACTCAAATGTCACAAATCATGAAAATTAAACAAATGTCAATGGTTACAAAAACAAAACATCCATTAACTATCATTGAATTTGAGCAAAACATGTCTTCTTATTATGATGCCTAAAGGCACCGCAACGACCACATTGGATAAGACGCTTCGACGACTCACCGGGAGATCGAGCATGATACGTCCGAGGCCTAATACGCTCTAATGGTACCAATAATTATACCTATATTCACCCCTAATTCTGCTCAAGAGAGGATAGATAGGCTCGTTATTATGTGAAATATATGTCAAAAGCTATGTGAGTGTTTCCAGGATCGTAATTCTGCATCTATGCTGTTTTCCTGATGTTTTGGTACTGTTTTGTCTCGTTTTGCGTGTTTTATAGGATGTAATGAAATTGGAGCATTGAAGAACGGATCTGGACCAAAAGAAGTACATTGGGCCAAGTGATTGAAGTCTAAGAAAAAGTATGCTGAAGAAAAAGAAGAAAAGAAAGCCCGGTAACCCGAGGGTTAGGCCCGGTAAACCGGCGTCTTGTGGAACACGAAATTGATTCTGCCGCATTATCTAGGTCGGCTAGGGTTTTAGAGAGTCTTAAGTCGGTCATTGTATCTATATAAGGCTGCAATTACAGATTATTGTATAAGTTTTCATAAGCACTCAATTATATTCAATTTTATTATACAATTATTATGAAATAAATTTTTCTTGAGCTTTGGAGAGTTGTTTTCGGTTTCCTCCCTTCTTCCATCATCTCTAGCTTGAGTAGATCAAGCTAGATCTCTATTGTTGAAGGTATGAAGCTTTGAACGTTCCTTTTTGTCTTCAATATGGTAGATCGGTTCGTATTTATGTGTTTTAGTTAATCTGCATGTTTAAAAACCCCATAATTTACTTATTTTAATCGTACTGAGCAATGTAGATCCAGAAATTAAAAAAAGCCGCCCTCGGTAACCCAGCGGTCTATACCGGTTTACCGAGGCATGTTTTAGAAAACCTAAATTGGGATTCACTACAGCTACGTTGATCGGCAGGAATAATTAAAACGAGTAGTAGGTCTGGACAATCTAATATTCGTAATTCGTAAATTAACATGAAGGACTGTTAGTTGAAGTGTTAATTAGGACATTGTCTTGAATGGACCCTAGGAACGTGCTGGTCAATGTCAGCAGCTGTCTAGGCGGGTTAGCGGTATGAGTTAGCGCTCATTATCGGCAATTCTAGTTCTTTATGCGTATGGGCTATTACGGACCAATTAAGGAGTAGCTTGCGTATGGATTGTCTCCTGCCACTTTCGGAGTAGATAGGGTTAGGAATTGCACCCGTAGCTGATAAATATGATAATAATCATTAAAAGCTCACGATTAATCTAAGGAAATTATATGGGGAAGTAACCATAACGATTTACTAATCCAAGTTAGTAGATCGGTGAGGAGAGGGAGAGGTATACCATGTTTGTTTTCTTTTATGTTATTGTTGGTCAATGACCGCCTCTATGTTGCTTCTTAATTAGGTTAGAATCGTTTATACTTATAATTTTCATTGTCTCTGTGGGATCGACCTTGACTCGCATTTAATATACTGCGATGTACCTAGTATTCTTGCTAATAATATCGACGTTTGTGACTTACACGCGATCAAGGCCTACCAGGCTGTTTCTTTGCAACAAGATCAAGCACAATAACATCTTCAAAATAACATCTTTAGAATCGTTCTTAAAAAATGGACCAGGAATTGGATGTATTGCAAACTCATATGAATCAACATACGACTGTGTCAAATAACAAGGATCAACATAGTCAGTCAACGGAAAACCAGTACTCATAATCACAGCCAATCCATGAACACACGGATAGTCATTCCACTGCCACTCATTGCATGAGCAAGCACGAACATCCAAATCAACACTTGCCGGTGGAGATCAAAAGACTTCATCTTGTAATAAGTAGAACTAGCAAGAGTAAAGCATCTCCCTGAATCCATCAACTTATACATAATAGTATCAACCTTTGGATAAATCAAAGACTTGAATGATGCCGCATCAGAACGTCTATCTGAGAATCTTGTCATGATCTTGATATGAATTCCATCAACCATATTCAAAACTGGAAGGTGTCACTCCTTAAATATCCATGAATTAAAAGACTCAGCCAAAGTAGATGCCGTCTAACCATATCGGCAACCGTAGAAATATGCATCGGCCCAATTATGCGGCTTTAAATTACTAAAAAACGTTCTTATATGTTCTCACCTTTAAGTAAGATATCATCCATGTACTTCTAATACTCTTCAATAGTCGGAGCATAAGCACATTGGTAAAGCAAATGATCCAATCTGTCATTCAAAGCTTTACTTGCAGATCTACCACTAAAACAATTCTTCAGATTCAACTTCAAATGGTAAATGCAATAAGAATGGAATGCATCAGGAAACACTTCATTATAGCATCCAATAGTCCAGGATTCTTGTCTGTCATGAACGCCACCCGATGAATTGGTTTAAGTAAATTCTTCAAATGCAACAAGAACCATTTCCAATTATCAAAATCCTTAGAATCGACAACAGCATAACACAAAGGATATATTCCTACAAGAATTTCAAAGAAATGTCAAGGAAAACTTAACGGAAAAGCAATAGCACTGCAACAAAAATCATAACTACCAAAAGAAGAACATACAAAAACACAATCATGATGTGATCCGGTTCATGCTCGGAGGATACCATCATTCGTGCTATTTATGAATATTATTTAATTAATTAGGAGTTGGTTTTATTTTATATTGGATTTTTAGCCCTTTATTTATTTATTCTTGTATTAGCCAATAGGAACATTTCGTTTCTGGCCAATAGGAGATAGACGCATTTTTAAGTGGGAATTTCTCCCACATTGCTTAGATGTTGCGTTTTCTTTTGATTGTAAGCCTATATAAGGCAAACACTAGCTTTTCATTCAACAGACAATTATGATGATATAAAATTTGGCTTCTAAGCTTTTATTGAAGTCTTCTTGACTTTGATTTATCACTTGCGAGTGAGTGTTCTCTTCGTTGTAGGGAATCACAAAAATCACATGCGTGTGAGAGTTCTCATCGTAGTAGAGGATTCAACCCTTTACGAATTTACCAGCATCGTGAGCATTTGTTGGGCGTTCTTACCTATGATCTTGATTGGATTATCGAGGTCTAGGGATTTAGCTCGTTATTGTTCCCCTAGTTACTTCCTGGGCAAAACATCGGATCTGATTCCAACCGGAATCACATCAAATCATGATACAAAAATCATCAAGTAAGTGCAGGGGCAGTTAATACAGTGACTTAGAAAAAATCCGGTCTCGTTGCATTGCCAATGTCACTTCACAAAAAAATCAAGTGTCACTGCATAAAAAAATCAATTCTCACTGCAAATAAAACATACCATTGTCACCATCCTTCCCAGTTGTAGCCAACAAATGACCATTTATATCAAACTTCAAATGCGCTCCATCGAGAAACAGCATTGGTCGACAATGCTTGAACCCACGAATACAAGCATCAAAGGCAGTAAACATCTGTTCAAAACGTCAAGATTCATGATGCACCTCTAAGAATAAAACAGAACCAGGATTCATTTCGCACACTATTAGCATAATTTGGTAAACTTTTGAATGACTTTTCAACATCACCATATACGAATCCTTAGCTTTTTTTAATAGAAGAACAAGAAACATCATAAGAAACTGGATGTCCACACTCAGTGACTATAGAACGTCGCACATCTATTACATAAACACTTGGGCCATCACGAACCAAATGAACAACCACCTTTGCAAGAAGATCATAATTCATACGACGATCTCGGCCGAAAGATCTGGAAGACATACCACAAGTATGAACATTGCACAATTCATTTACATAAAAGAATCCATTTGATTTCTGTTTTGAAGCACGGACATGCCAACTACATTTTGCTTCATTCTTCTTAGGAAAAACAACATAGATCATGTTAGTATCATTCTTCATGTACACATACTTAAAGCCAGTTCGTATGGACAATTTTTGCAAGCACTCCCTAAATTCAGCTGCACCCCCAACAAACAGTTGACCTTCTTTGATTAGAATTTTGTCCCAACCAAAAGTCGACTGATTACTATCATTCGAAGGTGAAAAAGACGATAACATAGAAACTTCATCATCAACATTATCCTCCACTCGTACACAACTACCACCATTGTAAGAAGATGAAGAACCAACCACATTATTGCCTACAACCTCAAGATTAACACGTTTAGCACTATAAGATTCAGCAACACAAATCATTGACTGCATATCATCATCAGAGCATAACAGCCACTTCGGATTATCAGGCAACACATAATAAAGACTGATACATAAGTCCTTCAAATCCATCCACCGATTTGAAAGTCTGTCATGGATAGACTTTAAGGTATTATCAGGTGTCACAGTGACAACACATGTCTCTTCTTTATGGGTGCACATAAGAATCAACAATGTAAATACAATAGAATCGTACAAAAAAACAACCAAAGAACATGTCACTACATGCATGAAAAATCTCACTGAATCAAAAAAAAAGGACAGTCACTACATAACTAATAACATGTCAGTGCATTGACTACATCAACTAAATAATCATTCCAACTCAAATTACACTTCATTCACTCCAATAATTATTCAAAATCATTCTGATATGTCAATCCATTACCTGAATTGTCAATCAATCACCTCATATATCACTGCAAAGTAACAGAATTCCCAAAAAAACATTATATGTCACTACATATCCAAATTCACTACATAAACCACATCAGCTAAACAGACACTCAAACTGAGATTTCAATACATTTCTTACATGATTCATTCAACAACATTGTCATATATGACGTATATGCTAAATTGTGAATAAATCACCTAATATCAATGCAAAAAATAACAGAATTGCCAAACAAAGAATAAATCTCAATGAATATAACATGTCATTGCATTCACAACAACAAATAAACAGTCATTGAAACTCAAAATGAGTCTGTTTAGAATTCAATCAAAATTCATGTATGCCACATTCACAGAATTACAATCAGAAACATCAAATTAACATAAAACTAACAGATATACTCATTCCAAATCAAATTACACTTCAATAAATTAGTGGAATTGTGAATCAATGGCCAAATATATCACTGCATTTCACTGCATCTGACATATCACTACAATCTAACTGAGTATGACATGAAGTCACTGTATTATAAGATTTAGAAACACAAATAATTGACTGCACATCACTAATATATCACGGCATAGTCACTGCATAAACACACAAATACATAAAAACTCATTCAAAACTGAAATTACAATCATTAAAACACATAAAAACTCAAATCCCAGTCAAAATCACTCAATTTTGAACTCAATAACAACTAATGCATAATGCAATCACTAAATTACAACCACAAACATAATATTAACATCCACCTGCACAATTATGCATAATTAAAGTAAAGTACATACCAAATCTTGAAGATTACCAGAAAAATGAAGGAATCAGATAATGCAACAGAAATACGATGCAATGATGATTTACGAAGCTAAGAATGACAAATCGAAGAAAAAGAAGATGAATCACGAACAGAATCGAAGCAAAGAGAGGATTGGAGAATAGAATCGAAGTGAATCAAGCGTAAATGGCAACGGAAAAAATGGAATGAATATTCGTTTGTCGTTGACTACAGACTAAATGAACCTAAAGGGCAAAATTGGAAAAAAAAAATGAAATGTGTCGTTATAAACAATTACATTTTCTAGGTGTCCTAAGTGCCTAAGTAAGTCTCAAATCAGTCCTTTTAAACAAAGAACCAATGTTTTTATTCTTAATAACTTATAGAATTTATATATCAAATTTTATTATTTGCCTTTGTGCATTTAAATATACACCGTTCAAAACCCTCCAAGTCGTATCATATTTAACCATAATACTTAGTGTGTGAACACGAGAGGATTAGTTTATGGAGATATGCGTAGAATATGTTAGTCCATGGTGAAATTAATCAAAATATGAAGTCCATTGATTAAAACGCCAATAATGTGCCCTGAACACTTCGAGTGTAACCGTTTAATCCGGATCGTCGATGTTTGACATCTAAATGAGGTATTGATATATGATTTGATCATATAAGAGTATGACCGATTTAATTATATGAATTTCTCATATAATTCCATAATTGAGAAATCTTATTAAATATGGTGCAAATAAACCTACCCCACAGCCATGGGGTTTCTTCCGAGGCCGTGAGAATTATAAGAAGGATCGGGTCGGTTATTTTTTGTGCAATTATAGATGTATGGACACTATTTTCAGCACGTGGTATCAGAGCGTTGGTTAAAACAATTTTGTGATATTGTTTACATAATTGATTAAAAGGAATTAAATTGCATTAAAAGATTAGATTTGTTAATCCATGACTAGGTTTATTCTTGTGTGGTGAATGTTTTGAGATGCATTGAGGTTGATACATGTTTCACATTATATTCTATGTACACTTGGGTTTTCCGGGCATGGGATGAAGCCATGTAAAATTAAAAGTTTATTTTCATAGAAATTGACATAATTAGGGTTTCAATGTGTATTAGAATATCTTAATGAGTAGTTTGTTATGATATGAGTTGTTTGCCATCTTAATCTGGAACAACTCGAAAGCCCTACTTCGACTTAGTCGTTTCAGACTTTTTCTAGGATCAGAAGAAAGCCACAATGAGATCATACTCCTAAAGCCGGTGGCAAAGAGGGTCATTAGTTTTCATCACCACTCCTTGAGACCAAGGACGGGTTAAACCGTCATTCCAAGTTTTGCAGTCTGATACTTGATGGTGGTGGTTCGTCATTAGTAGTGGGAAGCCAACCAATGTAGCTTACGCAAGCAAGCGGGTATAAGATAAAAAGGAATGCATTGGATGGATGCCCGGGCAGGAGCTCGAGGCTAAAAAAGGCCATACGGAAATGATTCCTCATCTTGTCGATGCGGTATATGTGGAGGTTCTCCGGGAAGTCCGGTCCAGATAGGGGTGCTAGCACTTCAGTGGATGGCGATGTTGTGGATCCTATGTGTTTTTAGTCCAAAATATGACGAAAAAAGAAAAGAGTTTCTTGTCCTGTATGTGGATGACATGTTGATAACTGCTGAAAGGAAGTCTGATATTCAGAATCTAAAGGACCTTCTCAGTGCTAAATTTGAAATGAAATACTTGGGTGCAGCAAAGAAGATTTTGGGGATGAAGATCTTTAGAGACAGGAGTCAGAAAAAGCTTTTCTTGTCTCAGCAGGGCTACATATAGAAGATTTCTACCAAGTTTGGCATTGCTGCTAAGCTAATAGATACTCTTATGGCATCCAATGTTCATTTATCTATTTATGCTTCAAAGTCAGTTGAGGATAAGGACTACATGTCAAAAGTTCCCTATGCTAGTGCAGTGGGCAGTCTGATGTATGCTATGGTCTGCACTAGGCCTGATCTGGCTCAGGCAGTCAGTTTTGTCAGGAGGTTTAGGGCTCAACCTGAAAAGAAACACTGCAAAGCTGTGAAAAGGATGTTCAGGTACCGTAGGAGTACAACAGATGTTGGACTCATTTATGGAGGTGATACTCAGTGTTTGGTCACAGGGTACTGTGATTCTGATTATGCAGGTGATGTGGACAACAGAAAATCAATGACCGGTTATGTTTTCACATTGGGGAATTCAGTGGTCAGTTCGAAAGCAACCTACAGGCAACAATGTCTTCATCAACTTTTGAGGCAGAGTAAATTTCTCTTACTGAAGAAGCTAATTAGGGTATCTAGTTTAAGTGATTGATCAGTGATTTGGGTCTTTATCAGGATCAAGCTGAGATATATTATGACAGTTTGAGTGCAGTACGTTTGGATAAGAATCAGGTTAATCATGATAGAACCAAGCATATAGATTTGATGTATCATTTTCAAAGGAAAGAGAAGAGAATCCAAGTGAGGAAGATCAGCACTCGTGATAATCCTGCTGATATGCTTACTAAATATGTTCATCAGAGCAAGTTTCAGTTGTGTCTGGACTTTCTTAACATCCGAAGCTTATAAGCTGGAAGACTCAGTTGGGGGCATATCACCCGAGTGATCAGTGGAGAAGTCTGGTACAGTACATCTGGCATTGACGAATGCATCTGGTACAATACATCTGGTTATGCAATCTGGAAGACTCAGCTGAGGGCAGATCGGTTGAGTGATTAGTGGAGAAGTCTGGTACAGTACATCTGGCATTGACGAATGCATATGGTACAGTACATCTTGTTATGCAATATGTTTCTGATTGAACGAGAGTTCAAGGTGGAGATTTGTTGTCAAATGTGACTTGATCTCTACGTCTGGAATCTAGCAAAGTTATTTGGGTCAGCTGAGTGATGGGCTGCTGACTAAGGTGTTCAAGTCTGGGTAGTCAACTGAGTGAAGTGCAGCTGAAGACTGTCTATCAGTGGAGCAGTCTGCTGAATTTTGAATACTACTGAGCTGTTGCAATCTGAGTGTTGATTACTAAGCTAAGTGAATCAGCAGAGCTGAGTCGCATCTGGGGCATTTATGAAAATTCCGACAGTGACACAATTGTGGTTTGGGTTAGGTTTCCAAGGCAATATATACTCAATGATTGTAATCAATGCATGTGTGTAAGAACCTTGTGAATTTCTGTGCATAATAAAATATTTTATTTTATGTCCGTGAAGTAGTCGACACAACGTCGAAAACCACGTTAAATCGATATGTTCTATTTGTTTATGTTCTTGTTTGTTATCTTTCACGATTATTGGTCTCTTATTATGTGTATGTACTTGCTATCCGTTATAAATTATTATCTTTTCATTCTACATCACAAAAGCATGAATCACCAAATCGACAGGTTCTTTCCATTTCACATTGCTTGGGGAAATGATAATTAATTAAAGTGAAAAAATAAATAAATAAATCGAAGCATGCAGACTGTGTGTACCAGGCTGGCGAATCGAATCTTGCAACGACTTAATTAATTGAATAATGATACGGGTATAAGGGTAGTACCACAACGAATGATACAACGGTGATATGTATCGTTGATCATATTAGATTTACAACATAATCAATTTAGACTCATTATGATCAACGGTGCATATTACCGTTGTGATACAACCGTTTTGCCTATATGATCATTACCCTATTAATTAATTTCCTATGGAACGTGCACAACAATCAAATGGGGAACCAATTGAGAATCAAATAACCAATCCGTTTTAAAATAACTGATACAGTTGTTAAAATCATTTGTTCAATTTTATATAACGTAGTTATATTTTCAATGCATCATTTATTATGTTTTTCTTACGTCTACTCTTAGTTATTAGGAGTGAGGGAAATTATGATGTAGAGGTTTTGTAGTTATTTTGACATTCAAATCAAAGTATTAAATTACCTTTTTAATATGCGTTTTTTTTTTTTAACGGAATTTTGGAACACATGTAGTTGACTTTAAAAAACCTCCAACATCAAATAAGAACTTTCCAAGAAGTAGAAGAAGAAAGACAAAGAGAGGACTGTAATCCGTTTCCGTTTCCGTTTCCGTTTCGGTTTCGGATTCCGATGATGCAGCTAATCCTTGCTTTGCTAGCCGGTATAGTAATACCCGTTAGAGCATACAGAAAGAAGTCCCTTGATCTCTCCGGTGCATTTGCGGGTTTCTTAGTCACTACCCTTCATATTGCCCTTAGTTACAGGCAAATCCCTTTTTCCCTTACTTAGATCAGCTGTTTGATTTCATTTTTTTGTGGGTTTTTTTTTTTTTTTTTTTTTTTTTTGGTTTCATACCGTTTAATTTAAAGTTTCTTGTGACGAAATTTGCTAGGCTTGGAGCAATGTTGCTGGTTTTCTTTTTCACATCATCCAAATTCACCAAATATGGAGAGGAGAAGAAGAGAAATCTCGAAGCTGAATTCAAAGAAGGTGGCCAGCGTAATTGGTACTCACTCCGTTTTTTTGTTTTTTCTTAAAAGTCAATTTCCAGAATTTTGTTTTGTTGTTATTTACCTGTCATTTTACAATGCAAATACATTATTTATTGTTTTTCCATCTTTAATTTACCCCTCAATTTTTCGCAAAAAAAAAACAATTACCCCTCAATTTATAATATATCAACAAATTACTAGTATTTACATCTCTTAAAAAAAAAAAAACTCAATGGTAAAAATTCCAAAATTTAATTTGCCTCGCTATTACCATTCATATACACTACTCCAATTAACAAGATATAATCAACATTTATTGGGTGTGCGTATATATTCGAAAAATCAAACTTAGTCATTTATACTATATTTTAGACGTACATATCAGGGGCTGGTCAGAAATTTTATCCAGTGAGGTCACCGGAGTTTAAAATTATATTTTTTATCCAGAAATTTGCTCCAGTGATGTCTCAATGGCCTAAAACAGTAAAACTGCATTTTTAAACAACAAAACGACATTTTTTAACAACAAAACTACATTGTTTTAATATCAAAAAAATTCCGGATCTCAACGGGGTCATATACACTTTAAGTCCCTTTTTAATTAATCTGCAATTAATTCAATGTTTTCTTTCGAGGCACATGATTGTTTTCTTTCGAGGCATATGATATATATATTATATATATATATATATATATATATATATATATATATCTCATTGACCTTGCTTAAAAATTATGTTTTCTTTTATTTGTAGGGTACAAGTTGTATGTAACAGTTGTATAGCAACAATTATACTGTTAATTGTTTGGAAAATAAATGGTGCATCACAAGATAAGTGTTTGGACTCTAAAGAATCAGCTCTCTTAACATCCCTGGTTGGTGGTATTATTGGTCATTATAGCTGCACCAATGGGGACACTTGGTCATCTGAGCTTGGCATTTTGAGTGCTGAGCAACCTGTATTAATCACCACACTTAAGGTCGGTGACGGATTCGAAATTTTTTATTTTTTTTCACGGGATCCATTAATTTTTCTCAAAGTAATTTTTTCGTCATTCGAATTAAACAGTGCACGCAGCTCGATCCCTTTTTGCAAAAAATATATATATTCACAGGAAAAATCTATTGTTTCATGGTTTTTTTAACTAAGCAGCCAGTGAAGCACGGTACGAATGGCGGCGTAACAAAAACCGGACTTTTAGCAGCTACTGCAGGGGGAGGTGTAATTGGATTGACATTTGTGGCGGTTAGTTTATTCGCCGTGACATGCAACACTAATACCGCGGCTTTGAAGCAGTTCTTAGTTATCCCGATTTCCGCCATGGTTGGTTTGGTTGGAAGTATAATAGATTCTTTATTGGGAGCAACTTTGCAGTTCAGTGGATTTTGCAATATTCGCAATAAGGTCAGTGGCGGATCCAGATTTTTTTTTTTTTTGCGAGGTCGTACGTATTTGAATGGTTGGCAAAAATGAAATTCTTTTTGCAGGTTGTTTATAAACCAGGACAAAGTGTGAAGAAGATATCTGGCCTTAGCATTCTGGACAACAATGCTGTGAACTTCTTCTCTGTATTGATGACTACTGTACTCACCGCCATTGCTTGTTTATACATTTTCTGAAGTCTAGCTTTTTTTTTTTCTTGTGTTTCAATTACGTATTTGACATCAATATACATTGGATACTTAAGATACACATGTAAGGACAAATTTGTAATTTTTAAAAGGTGGATAAAGGATTCGTATATGCATATTCATAACTCAGACCTGTGAAAGAAGAACCATGTTGAGAATTGAGTACATGCCTTTAGATATTGAATGAAATTTTTTTAGAATGAGGATATACTACACACACAACAATTAAAATGAAGGGAAGAAGGGAACTCGTACATATATTTCCTCTGTTTATAAGGGACGGTGAGTCAGAACAACAAGATAAGATTGAAAATGGTAAAATATGACGGTTTTAAAAATACATGGTTAAAAAGGACAAAAAAATAGATAGATGTACAGAAACACCCTTATTTAATATAAAACAATTTTTTATTCCATTCCTAATAGTCGGGTGAATCTAAAATAAAATAAAAAATTTCTTTCTAAAATTCGGCTGGTCATAAATGGTAACAAACAAGAAGTCAGGTGTTATTTAATATAAAACTTTTTTTTCCATTCCTAAAAGTCATGTGAATCTAAATCAGCTTTCTTTTTTCTTCTTAAAATTCGGCCGGTAATGGTAACAGTCAAGAAGTAACTACCCACCGGAAATCCCTAGCCTGATATCTACGTCTCTTGATTGTAACAGACGGTGTTACCGATTCTGATTCCAAACAATTCGAACAACAAATAAAAAAAATAAAATTGGGCGACGATTTAGGGTTTTTATTTTTTATTATTTCACTCCAGAAAGGAATGATCTCAACGTTTCTTGATTGTAACGGACTGTGTTACTGCTTCTGATTGTGATCAATTGATCAAGTAGTAAGTTAATGATTGTGTTGACAATTAATAGTATGTTTCGGGTGTAAATAAATGTATTAGACTGACTAGTACTAATCTTTTTCGATGTTATTACTTTTTAATTGTCGTAACTACATGTTTTTTATGTGTGTTACTACACATTTTTTGTTGGTAGTACACTTAATTCATTAATTGTTACTACTTAATTTTATGTGTTACTACATGTATTTGGTTGAGTTGTTCTAATTAGTTTTCTACATTAACTACATATTTTTCTACGTTATATTTCAACCTAATATAAGTGTGTACTCAACAACATATAGTAAATCATGCACTAACACACATGTATATTGATTTACTACTTGTTACTATATCAATCTTTACTACTTGTTACTATATTAATTTTTTGGGTGTAACTACATGTAATAGACTGATTAGTACTAATCTAATCTAATGCGTGTTACTACATTTTTTGTTGCTGAAACTACACTCAATTTATTAGTTGTTACTACATATATTTTCTATGTTACCACTAGTTTTACATGTATTACTACATTATTCTTGGGTGTAACTACATATATTTGGTTGATATGTACTACATATACTTTTCTATGTTAACTACATATTTTTCTACGTTAAATTTCAACTCAATATAAGTTGTGCTCAACAACATGTAATAACTCATGCACTCACACACAAGTATATTAACCTATTACTTGTTACTTTATCAATCCTTACTACTTTTTACTATATTAATATTTTATTGGGGTGTAACTACATGTATTAGAATGACTAGTACTAATCTTTTTCGGTGTAACTAGCAACAACACACACAATCAATTTTACTATACACCCAATCCACACAATGCAGTTACACTGAGTAACACGTAATAACATCAACACCATACAATGTAGTTACACGTAGTAACATCAACATCATGTAGTAACACATGTCTTTTCATCATGTAGTAACACCACTATGCACACTTCATAAGATGTAGTAGTGCATAATGTAGTATTAGAGTTAAAGTGCACAAATGAAGTAACACGTATTTCATGTTGGTTTTGTGAACACCCTCAAACGTAGTAACACCATGATGCAAACACCCTTAAATGTAGTAACGTACACCCAAAACCCGTAACCCTAAACCTTAAACCCTAAACCTTAAACCCTAAACCTTAAACCTGAACCCTAAACCCTAAACCTAAAATATGAACCTTAAACCATAAACCCTAAACATGAACCCTAAACCCTAAGGTCGCATTCTAAAATTAGCTCATTTGATTTCGAAACTTCAGATATTTCGATTTGGATATCAATGATGGCCTTCTAGTGGAATTTATCATTCTTTCTCTTCATGCACAATATGGTAAATTAAATGTCAGTTATAACTGGAATGAGGAATGGTGAGAGTTGAAGAAATTGATTTCCCACTGAGTGCAAGAAGTCGAATGATTGAAATTGGACAACCATAAAGTGCCAAATATGGTTACCAATAAAAGTATGGGCACAGTAAAATTTCAGGTTTAAGAAAGCTGCTGGTATACGACAATAGGTAACATAAGGATATTGGTTGTTTATTATGCCAATCGATAGAAATGCAATGAAAGATTGCTCGCTATATCATTCTCGCTGAGCAAATTAAGTTAAGTTTTCCTTTTTTTTTTGGTTCGTTAAGGGGTTGAGTTGATTCATGTGCTTGAACAGACTTGGTGAATAAATTCTGATGCAACTATTCGTATGAGCGTGAATATGCAAAGTAACTAGCATTATGATCACCAGTTGATGTTGAAAGACACATCTTTATGGGTGATACTAATGCAGTAGAGTTTAAGGGTATTCAGACACTAGATTGTTACCGAAGATTGAACATTTTCAAGACTTGGAAGAGACCAATCTAAAAGTGGCGAGTCTCGTTACTCTTGTTTTATAATATGAGAAGTTTATGACGGAATACCAGGCCTAAACCGGGGAGTCGGAACTAGTAACTTTTTTCTATTTCTTTATTGGACAAATTAGGATATTCTTGTTCAATTAATAATTATACCTTTAGTCTTCTCCTGGATTCAAATTAAATATGTTCAAATCATTTGGCTTTCAGTGACAATTTGTATTTGGTGGATACCGTATTATCCTTAAGGAAACCCTGCATTTAGTTTTCATGGCACAAATCAAAGTTAACTAATGATGGTTCCAATATGGTTTGGCATTAGCATTTAAGGCAAATTTCTTGAAAGAGAATATAAAGGCTTGTGGCAGATAGAACATTCGGTCCTTATGATATGTCAGATGGTTTTGTTTGAGTAGGTTGTATTAAAGGGATAACAAACCAACATAAGGAGATTGGACGTTTGATTGTTCTAAGTTTGTCTTAGAATTAATGCATATGGTCACTTGCTGTCTATTCTCTACTGTATGTTGGAAATGTTCAGCAACAAAGTATCACATTCATAGACGATTATTTGCTTCTTCTTACGTATATCTAATGGCAGTCATTATGGAAATTAAAGTTAGCAACTTTCCTACTAAATAAATACTTATAACAACAATAACCAAACCCCATATGAAATATGGACTAGGAAAACCTAGTATTTGGTGTAATCATATTGGAGGACGTCCAACTAAGGTTAGGGCTTAAAAACCAGATGAAAGAAAATCGGACTCAAGAATTGTCGACTGTTATGTAATGTGGTGTTTGTTTAAGAGATCCGGGGTTTTAAGTTCTATGGTCCTCTTCCAAAATTTTTATTACTAGACAGGATCTGCAAGGTTCTTGAGGATATTGAGTTTGGGTGGGAAGATAAGGTATATAATATTGTCTTTAATGAAGAGCCTACCATGACTCTCCCTCCAGTCGCAGTTGGTAACAATTTGTTTTCCCAAATGGGAAGTATACTATTGCCAGATACCGTTTATAACAATATTCTTGAACTTCCAATCAGGCAACCTCAACATCCTTATGAACCTATACAGGAGCAACATGAGCATACGAGGTACCACATGAGGAATCAGTGGCACCACAACTTAGGAACTCCACTAGAGAAATGAGGTCAACAATTCAGTATGATTATATTGTGGGGGGTTTTATTGTCACACCCATTATTACTATTGGAACCCTATTACTCCCGGCACCACAAAAAATTACTCTGGCACCACGGTTGTTTTTAATGAACGAAACGTCAGTGGCACTGTTGTTGCTATTGAAATCCAACGTTAGTGACACTGCCTTTGGTGTTCAAAAACGAACGTCAGTGGCACCGACATTTACGTTATTAAAGTGTCACAACTTAGAAACAATAGTGCCACTGACTTTCGTTTTTGAATAGCAACACAGTGTGTCACTGACGTTGGTTTTCAATAGCAACAACAGTGACACTGACGTTTAGTTCATCAGAAAAAATATCAAAAAATGGGTGCCATAGTAAGAAAGGGTGTGCCAATAGAACCTCCATATATTGTTTAACTCTTTAAGCATAAGAATCCTAGAATTATAGAGGACGATCCGGTTACCGTTCCCAAAACCATGGAAAGCTCCAACTCTCATAAGTGGATTGAGGTTATGCAATATGAGATGAAGTCCATGAACGACAATGACATTTAGGATCTTCTACCATTACTAGAAGGATCGAAACCCATTGGTTGTAAATGGACATTTTAGACTAAGAGGGATTTAGATGGTAATATGGAAAGATATAGGATTTGTCTTGTCCTTAAGGGCTTTACTCAAAAGGAGCATATGTTATAAAAGGCTTTCTCTCTTGTTTCTTTGAAAGGCCCTTTCAGGATAATTATGGCTTCACTTGCTAATATGGATTATGAGTTACATTAGATAGATGTAAAGACAATGTTTATCAGTGGTGACATTGATTTGGTGCTGCAAGAAAACATTGCATTTGGTGACGCAAAGAATATGGTTTGCAAACTAAAGAAATCCATCTACGGACTCAAACGATTTTCTCGTCAATGGTATGTTAGATTTCATCAAATCATTAATTGTCTCATTTGGTTTTGAGTCAATTTCGGTTGATGAATGTATCTACCATAAGTTTAGTGGGAGTAGGTTCATACTTTTGGTTTGACATGTCGATGATAACCAGTAACGATATAGATTTTTGAGCGTGAAACAAAATATTTTCTCTTGTCCGGATTTGATTTGAAAGATTTAGGTGACGCTAATTCAGTTTCGTGATCCAGATATATCGGAATCGTTCTCGAGGTGTTTCGGATTATAACTAAAGGACTATATCGATAAAGTTCTTAAGAGATTCGACATGCTGGATTGTAAACCACATGGTAGTTTTGGTGAAGAATATTTGTAACTTAGATCAATGTGACGATTTCTTGACACGGGATCGACGGGCCTTTATTCAAAGATTCGATTTTTCTTCATCTTAATAGAATGGGTAACTTTCTTTTCTTCGTATCTTTGATTTCTTGTGTTTGATTTTAGTTTCTTGTGATTTTGACATGATTATGAGTAACTAATTTTGTATAGCCGAGTTATGTGAAAATTAGTGAAATCGAACCATAGTTTTATTAATGGAAGTGTTTGTTGTTTAAATTACAGGATTCTTGAATGTTTATGTCTTAGAACTTATTCTTTATGCCTTCGTTGATGTCATGAATCAATGATTTATCACACACATTATCTTTACATATGTATTTTGCGAGATGATGTGGGAAAAAGAGTTCTAGGATCGCCACATAAAACTAGTCAAGTTGTTCGGGTCTTGTTTCTCGAGTGAGGTTTTCAATGCAAGTTGATCATCTTAAAGAGATTATTCATGTTAAGTCAATTAAATCCGGTAAGCGGACTGTTGAATCTAACATAGTGCGCTAGATTACGGTATCAGTGTCTAGTTAGCTACTTTTGGAGATTGCACCCTTAAACATATCAAGAACATACATGGTAGGTTGGTAGGTAACACTCACTTCCGGATATCGACTAGGGGAAATAGTAGTTACTTGGATTGTAACTTGGCTATACCCTTTAATATCGTTTATTTTATCATTTTACACTTTGCACTATAGTTGATAGCACCCGGTGATCGTAACAAATCATCTTCTTCCAAAGTTTGATTGACCTGAACTAAGAACAAAGCTGACTTCGGTACTTATCTAGATTCCTTGTGGGATACAACTTTGCTCTCGCCAACCTGTGGTACAATTGACCTGGTACCACTGCCGGTGATTTTGGACACTACTAAAAGGCGCCGGTGACTTTGGACCCTACTAAAAGGCCATCAGTCCACACCTTCATAAGCCGGACTGGTCCGAGTATATTCCAGCCCGCCTCGCACCCTTACGATTCGTATCATTGGCCAGGCAATGTGCGTCGATAAGCTAAGCCTTCAATTCGTCCCCTACTGGATATGATGAAGCACTGGGGGCCAGCTTGCCTGCCCCTGCTCGCATCTCGCTAGCTCGGATCAAGCCCACTTGACTAGGCAAACAAAGTTCGACCGGAAGGTTACAAGAAATGAAGCTAGTAGCCGCTCACAAGTTAGCTCGCTCCGACGAGAGCCCATCTCGTTCTAGACTTAGCCATTTATGTTCTGTTTTACGAGCTGATAGCTTTACTGCCATGTTGTAACTGCCGACTCCAGCCTCTGTAAATAGTGGCATTTATTACCCTTCAAAGGGACAGATAATACAAAACGCAGCCAAGCTCTGCTAATTTATCGACATACACTCTCTCTCTTACATGCATATTGTTCTTGCTAGACGTCGTACGCATTTCTTGAACAATACATAACAAAACACTCACTTCAATCCAGATATCCACCGCTAAATCTATCTAAACATGTTTGTGATATTTACGACAATATCAGTCCGTTTTGGATTTTGGGTTGGGTCAGGTTCATTGGGTTATTTTCCCTTAACCCTACTGGTATTTTCAGGTGTTTGGATTGTTTGAATTGGTTATTTTGACTTAGTTGGGGTTATTAGTTGTGGTGCTGTTAAATTTGCGAGTAATGCTACTCACACTATCATAACCATTGACACGAACTCATTTACATCATTAATCATCATATAGAGCCCATAACAATGTAAAATCTGACTCATTGGGCCTAAATTTGGTAAAGTTAAGGAAGTACACATCGGCTTCGTTTCTCGTAGAAGTAAACATCTCAATAATTTATATAAACTCACATAACACTGTGATGATACACCTTTTTTCCTAGTTCATTTTTATAGCGTTCCAGGCCCTATAGTTGCCTATTCACTCTTTACAACTTTACTTTTGAGTTCAAAGACAGAGCTAGGAATTTTTTTTTAGGGGGCTAGGATAAACGTTGTATAATGTTATTTTTTTACCGTAGTTCGAAATTTAACGAAAGAAATTGCTATAATTAAATACGAAGACACTTCCGGAATTCATCATTCAAGAGGGAAAGACAACAAAACAAAACAAAACTGGGGTGACTCACTTGGTTCATGTCTAATTTTCGAAGTATTCTCTTTTATTATTTCTAAAAAAGATAAAGATTCACCGTGTCGCAGTTCCACTAAAATGACATTAGGTTTTGCATATTAAGGTATGAGAGAAACAAGGAAACGTGAATGCCCGAATGAATAAAGTCTTTATTATGGATATTGTTGGCTTCTTTTCAAAACAAAAGCATAAAAATCTCTCTCTCTCTCTCTCTCACACACACACACACACACACACACACACACACACACACATATATATATATATATATATATATATATATATATATATATTTGCGGTTAAATCATGTACTTAATGCAGGTGAGTTCCGGATACGGGCGCTTTAAGCGAAAAAAAAAAAAAAAAAAAAAAAAAAGGCGGGCTGAGTTAATTGTGTGGTGGAGTGGCCTAGGCTTATTATACAAATATTTGGTAAATAAGAACAAAGCCTGGGTGGACTTAGCCTCCCTAAGCCTAGCCTTTGGCTACGTCTTTGTTTGAGTTGACGTATGTAAGTTCGATCATATGCATCGACTTCTCTCAGCAAAAAGATGTAAATGTATCCTCACGAAAGATCGGGACAGTAAGATCCTCCAACCCGAAACCAAATAGAGCATGGAGTTGATAATTTGTGTCTAAGTTGTAGAATAAAAAATTGGTGGGGATAATTTTTCTTCTTAAATTCATGTATATTAGACTAATTTATAATTAAAAAAGGTTGGGAATAGTCAAAACTTCCAAATTGCTAATTGCTTGCCTTTAGTAGAATTATCATTTAAAAGAATATGTGTGGTGTTTGCATTAAGAATCAAATTCTAATAAAGTTGTATTGCCGCACGTAGAATTTGTGCGGTGTTTTAAAACACCATATTTAAAATTATTGACTCGTTTAAAGCAATATTTGATTAGACTCGAATCGTTTACAACCCTAAACGTCGCTCGTAATATATTATTATTATTATTATTATTATTATTTTATCTTGTGTTATACACCTTATTTTTGAGTACATGTTAATATGTTATACACGTTAGAAATGTATATATACCCAGACCCTTTTTCTACTTCATTAGCACCGTTCTCAGGCCTTTCTACCTGCCCGCCTCCGCCTCTGCCTCTACCTCTTCCTCCTTTCTCAGTTCTTTGATATTCCAAGCTCTCACAACGTACATACATCATGCTATTCGAGCTTCCTCGCTTGACGAATTCTCTTCGCGATCCTTTCGATGTAGATGACGCTTATCTCCGCCGGAAATCCATCCTCCAGAGCCTACGTTCCCGCAGGTTCACCAATTGATTGCTATTTTAGTGTCTTTATTTTGGTCTAATTTCATCTCAATCATCTATTTGCTTGTTTTTTTTTCAGTTCTGGTCAGGAATTCGAACTCGCTCGAAAAATTGTGCCTGGATGGGATGAAGGTAGTTTTACTCTTCCACCGCTGATATTTTTAATTGATTAGTGTTTTGCTTACACAGTTGAGCATTTGTTTGTTGATTGTGGCAGCTTCAAGTGAAGTAAGGCAAGTGTACAAGCAGTTTATTGCGGCGGTGGTGGAGGTGCTTGGCAGTGAGGTAGTGTCAGATGAATTCCGGGAGGTGGCATTGAACTTGTACAGAATGTTCAGTGTGCAGACGGAGGAGGAAGATGAAGTAGAGAAGTATATAGCGGAGAAGAAGTAAGAGTGTCTTTTAATCCTTTGTTGTGATTAAAGACAAAATTCTTTCTGTAATTTGTTCCGGTGATAAGCAGTTCAGCACATATATTAAAAAAAAAATTCGAGTGGAAGCACATATATTATTTATGAATTTTAAGAAAAGGATTTGAATGCTTCACTGCCTGAATTGTTTCTTATGGATTTATTGTAACCCTTATGGATGTCACTGATAAAGTTGTTTAATTTATTGCTCGCAAATGATTCTACTGGTTTTATTTCTGAGTTTCTTTTGCAGCAATTGTAATGGATATGATGCTTTTTGGTAGTTAATAGCTTTAGGTTGTTCTTAAATACTTAATACTTTTTCCAACTTGTTGAAGTTCATTGCTTTGATTTTGGAGTGCAGATTAGACTTGCAAAAACTTGTGGGTCATAATATTGATAATGCGAAGTTACTGAAGGCTGCCTCACTAGCCAAGAGGCTATCCTCAATGTTGAATAATGCGAACGGAGATGTATACATGTTGGAAGGGGAAGAAGGGATTGTCGACGATGTGGAGTTTGGTGCAGATCTTGTTTTTAATCTTCCCGGGCGGTGTCTTGTAGAGATTCCTGTAGAGGATAGTTGGTCTCTTGTTGAAGATAATCCTGTTCAATCACGTCCTGGTGAATTTTATGAGCATAATGATTCTAATAATTACAATCATACTGTTAGTGGAGGAACCTATGACCTAGGATGGTTAAGGGATACTTGTAGCATGATAGCGAATGAAAGCACTACACAGCTTCCTCGCGATGAACTGGCAATGGCCATTTGCCGTGTACTTGATTCTGAGAAGCCTGGTGATGAGGTGGGTAAACATAGACAAAAGTGTTGGTCATTCCTGCACATGTACTTGTCTTTTTCAAATGATTCTTTAGCCTTTTTTTTTGTCGGTATCGCAGTTTTTACATTTAAGAAACAATAATAATTACAATAACAATTTTAATTTTTCCTTTTTTGTTGGTGAAGATAGCTGGTGATTTGCTGGATCTGCTTGGTGATGGTGCATTTGAAATAGTTCAAGATCTTATCATGGTACGTTTAACATAACGGTCACCAATCTGGATGTATTAATTGTTCCAGTGGTTTGATTTTATTCTTTTTCTCCTGCTTGGTTTAGTGCGGCAACATTTTTGTTTTAAGTTTGGGTTACTCAAAAAATTGTGATATAAGTGGTAATTCTTTCAACCTAAGGACTATGCTAGTAAGTTGATTTTTAGGTGGAATAGAAGGTTTGAATTTTCTCAAATGATTCCTCCATCTGTTCTGTGATTTCTGCTGCTAATGTTTAGTCAAGCCTTTTACTGAAGAGTGGTCTTTCCTGTGTTTCTTGAACTTCTTTTCCAGCATAGGAAAAACCTCGTTGATGCAATCCGTAATGGACTCTTTGTACTTAAATCTGACAAGACCACTTCAAGTGCACAGCCACGCATGCCCAGCTATGGGACTCAGGTTGCGCTTTGATGTTTCCATTGGCTGAATCAAAAGTACTTTCCCCGTTCTCCTGTATCTGAGACTGGTTTAAAGCTTGTTTTTGTGTTGTGTATTTAGGTCACAGTCCAAACGGAGACTGAAAAGCAAATTGATAAACTTCGCCGCAAGGAAGAAAAGAAAAATAGACGTG
Source organism: Gentiana straminea (assembly GCA_036785695.1). Taxonomy (NCBI): domain Eukaryota; kingdom Viridiplantae; phylum Streptophyta; class Magnoliopsida; order Gentianales; family Gentianaceae; genus Gentiana; species Gentiana straminea. Next base: position 2,788,875 of record JAVUPR010000111.1, read on the forward strand.
GAACTGATCATGGGGTTGACAATGCCTTGTCGTCCATGAATTTTAGCTCTTTACTCGAAGCAAGTGAGAAGAAAAATGTCTTCGACGATTTCGTTGGGCAGGGTGAGGGCTCTACCAAGTTGGCAGTGACTGCACTTCCTCAAGGAACTGTTAGGAAGAATTACAAGGGATATGTAGAAGTCATTATTCCTCCCCAGCCAACTGCACCTCTAAAGCCAGGGGAAAAGCTGGTATTCTTTTTGTTGTAACCTATGTTTTATAAGTTTGAATGGTGACAGTTAATGTGGCGGCGATCAGAGTGTCAAACTATAGTTATGTTTGGCATATTTGCTGAAGTTGTTCATTATACCTGGTTCATTAATCTGTTTTGTTCCTCATTTTGTGACATCTCTGGCCATAGTTGCTGGTGTGTCATAGATATGACATTGGAGAGACTGATGTCTAGCTGCTTGAATTTTATTGCGTTCTTCTTCTAAAGCACACACTTGCATAGTGGTACAGTTGTAGGTTGTAACCTATTATAGTTTGGTATGTGCGAACATTGTTTCTTATGTGCTTCTGTTTTTTGTTTTCTTTTTCTTTTTTTCAGATTGAGATACAGGAGTTAGATGATTTTGCTCAGACTGCTTTTCATGGCTACAAGTCTTTGAATCGTATACAAAGCAGAATTTTCCAGACTACTTACAATACTAATGAAAACATACTTGTGAGTCATCTTTTTTTCCCCCTCTTTTATTATTTTGAAACTTGCATTAATTAGTGAGCAAAAGAATACATACAAATAACGAAAGCGTGGGGTTTCCTTCATCCCCACTCATCTATGCATCTGCGCATGAATTCGCATCTACTAGGTAGGATGCATATGATCTTATGATATTATGATCCATGCAATAGTTTACAGCAATATTCCAGTTTGGTCTATTCTTCATTTCCTTTGCTTAACTTTGCAAAATGCCCAATATTGCCCAAAGTGTATCATGTCTTATGGACTGACCCCTTGCTTGTTCGGGAGTAGAATATGGCGTCCCTTTCCCTCTATAGCTCATATTGTAGACGATGTTCCCAACTCCCAAGTATACAATACCCTTATGGAACTTGGACATCGGTTATCGTCAGTTCATTCCATAATTCTATCTCTCTGACTAGGGATTTGGTTGCACAGTAGGCCCTCGTCATTGTATTCAAAACATTTGAATATAGCTTCATGTGAAAACATATGCTCATTAAGTTTCTTCTAGCTAGGAAAAAAGTGTAACACTGATTATCTTCAAGCAATTCCCAATCAAGTTTCACTTTGGTGCTGATGTTATGGCTACGGACTAATGAAAATAAGAAGGCATATCTTTATCATCTAGGCCACACCACCTTACCAAATCAATAATGGAGCATTTGCCTATATAGACTCTCTTTATTTTGTTTTTGGAAGTCTGTGCAACTTCCATCTGATTTCTGGTTTTTGTGTGCCCTTTACAGTCTCTCCTTGGTTTGTATCAGCCTTCTAGATGTACTATTGAATTTCTTGATTCAAGGCCTTAAAATGTTTAAACTTCGTGAGCTTTTTGGAAAGTTTACTTTGATTATTGCCCTTTATATTCTGTGCCAGCATATCCACCAGTACTTGTTTTAATGCGGAGAACTTCTTGAGAGTGATCTTTGTACGCTCTTGAGAGCAATTATGGTGTGGAAGTTTTTCCACCATGTCATATCCAATCATCATTTAGCGTGTCTGACATGATTGAAATTCTATTAGGTTTGTGCTCCAACTGGTGCTGGCAAAACAAATATAGCTATGATTTCCATCCTACATGAGGTATGCTGTTGCTACAATTTTTCATTTCCCCCCTGTAATAAATAAATGAAATTACACGTATTTAGGCATTTCAAGGCACTATTATGACTATTAGAATCTTTTATAGACATGTAGCTTCACTATTTTTCTTAAACTAGTAACAACTTTTGCTGTAGAAATCCCCTAACGACATGGATTTCTTGAATCTATATTCCACTTTCTATGTATCTCAATAGCACATGTTGCCACTGTTGTTTGACTAGTTATTGTTCGTTTTGCTGCTGTTCGTTTATTTAACTGCATCCCTGACATAAACTCCTTGTTTGACTTATTTTGGCTCATCCCTTTTGTTTCCTTTAATCATGATTTATCCACCAAGTAAATCTTGTTGACTCATTGCGCGTAGTTTTATGTAGCACATCTGTAATCATCGAGTTAGAGCTGGATTGCAGCTATTACTTCTCACATCAAGTGTAGGACCGTGTAAGATAGAGGGCTGTATTGCATTAGTGTTTTCCAGTTTTTGCAGAGGGAAACTCAAAAACAGACCTATGATGCTTTACTTTTGAGACAGTGGAAGGCACTTATGAATAATCTGGGGCATTGTTAAAGGCACCACACCTAACCCACCGTGGCACGACACCGGGACATTAGATTCGACATTTCAGAGTCAAGTTTCGAATTTCCCTTCTATATATCTCTTGCTGAAAGTATCCCTCATCCCACTGGTAACGAGTGGGCCCAAATATTTCAATCGGAGTAGTTGCGGAACCATACCACATAGTTCCAGCAACAACAAAAGCTGTCACTGTGGTGCCCTGACGGTAGATTTGGTGTGGTGTCTTTAGCAATCCTCATAAATCTGTTAACTCAATTGGCTGGCTTCAACGAAACAAGGAAAATAGTTTGAACCTGTAATATTTTCAGGTTGCTTTAGGCTTTAGCAAATGGTTCCAGGTACCCGGGGTGAGTGATTGTTCTGGTGATGTACATCCTGAGACAAGGTAAAAGGCAACCCAGTGCACAGAAGCATTGTGCTTATGTATGGCTCAAGGAAGGACCAGACTGTTTCCGTAGCTCAATCCTGTGAATTTTGTTCATACCGTGACTTTTTCATCGTTTCCCTAAACCCTCCTCCTCCCCCCCCCCCCCTGCCCCTTATGTGGAGGCAAGATAATAGATGAAATTGTTTGTGGAAATGATGGTCCAAAATCTGAACCTGTATATATTCCGACATTAGGATCATCATTTTGAGGTTCTTTCTTGCTTATTTTACATTACAAGTAATTAAATCATGCATCAACTGACTACATGTCCTTAGGGTGAATTTTAGTTTGTCCTTATAGTTGACGTGGCACAATAACCTGTGCAACATCTTTATATGATTAAAACTATGAGAAACTTAAGTTGAGAACTTGTTAAAATTCTCTTGCACACTAATGAAATTGGTCTTGCTTGCCAAAAATAATAATAATTATGGATATGGGTAATTAAATAAACTGTTGTATTACTGTGCATTTGCTTCATGGTTTCCTGTGTTCTTTGTGCATTTCAATCATTTCCTAGTTGGTTTTTTACATAGAAAATTGTTCCTTAACATTTATTTGCTTCATAATTTCACGTGTTCTGTGTGCAGATCAAGCATCATTTCCGAGATGGTTATTTGCATAAAGATGAATTTAAGATAGTGTATGTTGCTCCAATGAAGGTATGACTAACGACTAAGATATATTCAATCTCGTCAAATTATTCTGGTCTTGGTTGTGAATCATGCCCTCTCCAGGCATTAGCTGCAGAGGTGACTTCAACGTTTAGCCGTCGGTTGTCTCCTCTGAATATTATTGTAAAAGAACTTACTGGAGATATGCAGCTTACCAAATCTGAACTGGAAGAAACACAGGTTTGTCCACTCCATATGACACATCTGCTTATTCTTTTGATTTGTAGTTTTCCAAACGAATAGTTTTTGCTTGCTTACTATTGAAATACAAGTTAGATCAACCCATATTTGTTCTTCTACATGTTGATTAGATGATTGTGACCACGCCTGAGAAGTGGGATGTCATTACTCGGAAAAGCAGTGATATGGCACTTTCAATGCTCGTCAAGCTCCTTATCATCGATGAAGTGCATCTTTTGAATGATGATAGAGGCCCTGTGATTGAGGCATTGGTTGCTCGGACGCTTCGTCAGGTCAGGCTTCTTATTGCTCTATCTGTTTCATGTTTTTTGAGGTTGAAGAATTACTTCATGTGTATCTACTTTTATACTTTTATACCCTAATTGTTAATGAAAAAGTTGTGGTCTTAGTCTGATGGAAACAAGGGTGTAAACGATCCAACAAACAAGGATCTCGCTATTGGTTAGGTTGTTGGGCATAATCTTCTTTCTTTAATCTGTATTATCAGTAGGTGAAAGTGAGCTCAAGTGCAATGATAAAAGTTGTCATGTGAAATATGTAAGAAGATGAGCTGTTATTGTTATCGTACTAAAGTCATATATTAATTCTATCGTAGAAACTTGAGTTGATTTATTGATGTTATAGATGAGGCTGAAGTTATCAGGTTGTTAGATGGTTAAGACTTAAGAGTATAGCTGTCAATTTTTACAGTTTTGTTAGGGTTGTTATACCACAATTGTGTACTCGATCTTAAGCGCATGAATATGAAGATTTGTTTTGGGAGGGGAAGAGGATTCTTATTTTATTGCAGAATGGGATGGGGATTTGAACCGTGCTTGATAAATAAAGTGCAATAACCTTTTCCACTGGGCAAGATTGAATCCCCGATTAAGAAGAAATATACCTATCCATTCTATTATTCTATATCTATTCTATATCTATTAAGATTGAATCCCTGATTAAGAAGAAATATACCTATCCAATATACCGAGTCTTGAAACAAACTCTCAGGTTCATATCAAAATCCGCATCAAGAAACATGACAAACCCTAACTTAGTATCTTCACCTCGACATAAAGTACTTTTTGTAGAGTTTCATAGGAATAGAAACACCTTTTATTATAATGAGATGATTGATTAGCAATGTGCTAATCCCTTTAAATACACAAGCCAATAAGAGTTGGATAAGTATACAACTCTATCTTATCACAACTTAAACTAAAACAAACTCCTAACAATATTTATTTTCCTAATTTAACTGAAAATAAAATAACAAACTAACTGCATATTGTTTAGGTAAATATGCAGCTTGTAGATAATAAATACTAACATAATAATAAATATAACATGACTAATAAGGACAGCTGTATATTCCAACACCCCCCAGATAATAAATACTAACATAATAATAAATATAACATGACTAATAAGGACAGCTGTATATTCCAACACCCCCCTCAAGTTGGTGCATGAATATCCTTCATTCCCAACTTGCTGACAAACTTCTGGAAATCTGGTTTCATCAGTGCCTTGGTGAGGCCATCAGCTGTCTGTTTAGGGGATGGAAGGAATGGAATACAGAGTGTGCCTTCTTCCATCTTCTCCTTGATAAAATGTCTGTCAATCCACATGCTTGGTCCTGTCATGCTGCACTGGTTCATTGACTATATCAATAGCCCCTTTGTTGTCACAAAACAACTTCAAAGGCATACTGCACTGGACTCTTAGGTCTTGTAGTACCCTCCTTATCCACATTTCTTCACATACACTGAGCCATAGCCCTAAGTTCGATTTCGAGCCATTGCTCCTTCCGAGACTACATTCTCGTTTTTTGCTCCTCCGTGTGACTAGATTGCCCCAAACAAAGGTGCAATACCCAGTCACAGATCTTCTGGTCTTGACACAGCTTCCCCAGTCTGCATTTGTATAAGCTTCTATGCCCCTTTTTTTTTTCTTCTGTTTTTTGAAAATGCAGTCCCTTCCCAGGTGCATCCTTTAGGAATCTGAGGATTCTATGGGCTGCATCAAGGTGTTTTTGGGTTGGAGAGTGCATAAACTGACTTATGGAGCTCACAGATATGCAATGTCTGGCCTAGTATGAGACAAGTATATTAGTCTCCCTACCAGCCTTTGAAATCTTTCTTTGTTTACAGGGGCTTCACCGGTATCTTCCCCTAACTTTACATTGAACTCCATAGGTGTGCTGGTAGGCTTTGCCTCTGTCATTCCAGTCTCCTCCAGCAGATCCAAGGTGTACTTTCTCTGAGATACAACCAAGCCCTCTTTTGATCTGGCTACCTCCATACCCAGAAAATATCTCAATGGACCCAAGTCTTTTATTTCGAATTCAGTGGCCAGCTGTTTTTTAACTCTAGCAGCTTCTTCTACATCATCCCCTGTCAGAACCATGTCATCCACATACACAATAATAATGGTTAATTTATTTTGGACTGACTGTTTTACAAAGAGGGTGTGATCAGAGTGCCCCTGAGTGAACCCAATCTTCTTCAAAACCTGCATGTCTTTCAAACCAAGCCCTAGGGCTTTGTTTTAGTCCATATAAGGACTTTTTCAGTTTGCATACCTTCCCCTGGAACTTGTCTTCAAAACCTGGAGGCTTCTCCATGTAAATCTCCTCTTTTAAATTGCCATGTAGGAAGGCATTCTTGACATCTAGGCGTGTCGGGGCCGTCTAGATTCACCGCAACGAGATAAGATGATTCTGATGGTGTTGAGTTTAGCAACAGGTGAGAATGTCTCACTAAAGTCCACTCCATGAGTCTGTGAAAAACCCTTTGCTACTAACCTAGCCTTGTGCCTCTGTATGGACCCATCAGTGTTATATTTTACTGTAAAAACCCACTTGCACCCCACTGTTCTTCTATCCTTAGGTAGATCCACCAACTCCCATGTCTGATTCTTTTCCAAGGCCCTCATTTCTTCTAAGACAGCACCCTTCCACTCTGGAACACTTAGAGCCTCTTGGATGGTTTTAGGTATTTGAGTGGTTTGGGTGGTTGAGATAAAAGCTTGGTATTTTTGGGATAGATGATCATAGGAGATGTGATTGGACATAGGACAGGTTGGTTTGTTGTACTTGGCACACTTCTATTTGTTTTCTCAGGGCAATGGGCAGGTAATCAAGGGTACTGTTTTTCTGATTGATTTGGTTCTTCATTAGATAACTCACCGTCGTCGGAAGACTCACCTTGGTCGGACTACGCACTACCATTTTCACTTGGATCCTGTGTACCGGGATTGTCTTGAGATACGTTGGTTCATGCGGAGTGTGTAAGGCATCTATGAGACCTTTTTCCTCTCCTTTGATAAACTCTCCCTTTAAAAGTTTCCAAAGGATTAGAAGGTGGGTTATTCCCATTTTCAATAGGACCACCTTCCTTCCCTGTTTGGTCATTTGCACCAGTGTGATCAGGTGTAATCCCTAGTTCTGTGTTAATTTCTGGGATGAGAATCATATCAGAGGTGGTATACTCAGATTGGGACTGTTTTTGTGATTTGAAAAAGGATAGATGTTCATAGAAAGTGGCATCCATAGTGACATATAGTTTCTTCTCTAAGGGATCAAAAAACTTATACCCTTTCTTAGTGGAAGAATACCCTAGGAAGACACATTTCTTGCCTCTAGGATCTAACTTATTGCCTGTATTCGATGGATAAACCCTACGCATCCAAACACCCAGGGTAGATCACAAATCGATCTGTTATCTTGAAAAACGATTTGAACCTATTGAGGGGGTTTGGAAGTTCAAAATTTTGGAAGGCATTCGTTGATTAGATAGGTTGCGGTTAAAACGACCTCCCCCAAGTGTATTTAGGACACTGAGCATAGATCATCAAAGCTCTAGTTATTTCTAGGAGATGTCTGTTTTTTTTTTCAGCCACTCCATTTTGTTGGGGTGTTCCCACACAGGAGCTTTGATGTACTATGCCAGTTTCCTCAAAAAACTTTCCCAAAATGGAATTAAAGTATTCAGTTCCATTATCACTTCTAAAGATTTTAATCTGTGTTTGAAACTGATTTGTAACAAGAGAATAGAAGTTTTTAAACACTGTTTCTTCATCTGATTTCTCTTTCAACAAATATATCCACGTAAGTCTAGTGTGATCGTCAATAAATGAAATAAACCATCTTTTATTAGCTAGTGTTTTGACCCTAGAGGGTCCCCATATGTCACTGTGAATCATATAGAAGGGAGCTGATGGTTTATAAGGTTGAATGGGGTAGGGTTTTCTGGTAAGTTTGGCCAATTCACACGTTTCACAATTCAGAGATGTTACATTTTTATTCAAAAACAATTGAGGACACAATTTTTTCATGTAGGATAAACTAGGGTGTCCTAATCTGGAATGCCAGAGAAGGATCTTATTAAGATTCACACTGGAAACAGAATTACATTGAAATTTTAAAACAGGAGAATTATCTAGGCAGAGTTCTTGGTCCAACACATAGAGGCCTTCCACACTCCTAGACTTGCCAATCATCATCTTCAAGTCCCTATCCTGAAACAAGCAGTTATCCTTAGAAAAAACAACATTGCAGTTTCTGTCCAATGTCAGTTTCTTAACAGATAGTAAATTACAGGCTAGTTTGGGTACATGAAGAACATTTTTAAGTGTTAAGTGTGATGTGATAGGGATGGATCCCTTTCCAGCAATAGGAGTAAGGGATCCATCTGCTATTCTGATTTTTTGGTTTCCAGGTAAGGGAACATAAGTGGAAAAAATCTCAGAATTACTGGTCATATGGTCTGTGGCTCTGAGTCAATGACCCAGGATACCACTTGTTTGGAGCTAAGGAAAGCTGCATTACCTGAATCAACATAAGAGCAGTTTGGTGTGGAATTTGTGGGAGTTTGGATCTTGAGGAGTTTAGCTAGATGCTCCGAGTTGTTCTTGAGTGAAAGGTCTTTGTTCCGAGTCCATTGATGCCTGGTTTGCCTTCCCCCTTCTCTTTTTGACTTCCTCCACCCTTGTTTTTCCATCTTTGGTTTACCATGGATATCCTAGCAAATCTCTTTGGTATGACCAACTTTCTTACAATGCTCACACTTGGGCCTGGTTTTGCCATTTCCAAAGTTTCTCCCCTCGTTTCGGTGGTTGCTAGTCTTGATCCTTCCCCATCTGCGATTCTTTGTGGTATGCTTTCCCATGACTTTCCTTTCGGCTTCTTCCCTTCGACTTCGAGAACACCTCTCTCGGGGATGGTAGAGGATTTCTTCCCGAATTCTTCCTCGACCTCATCCAATTACGTTTCTAGACACGCCAAGAAGGAGTATACTCTTTCACTTTCCTCCCTCTTTTGGAATTTGGAACCGTCAGCAGGACATTCCCATGTCTCATTGTAGCACAAATCCAATTCTTGCCACAATGAGACTACTTCATTGTAGAACTCAGTCACTTCCCTGTGATCTTGCTTAATCCTCCATATTCTGGTTTTGAGTTCGTAAATTTGGGACGAATTCTCAATGTCAGAATACATTTCCTTAATTGCATCCCACATGTCCTTTGCTGTGGATAAAAACATGTGGGGTCTTGCTATGTTTGGCTCCATGGCATTTATCAACCATGCCTTGACCAAAGAGTTTTCAGACTTCCATTGCTTCCTTTTTGGATCTCCTTCTTCAGGTGCCTTGGCTTCACCGGTTAGATAACCAAGTTTGCCTCTTCCATCAATAGCCAACTGAACAGTATTAGACCATTCTAAATAATTCTTTCCGGTTAGTTTGCGGGAAGTGAGTAGCAGGGATGATGAGGAGGATTTGTTTGAGTTCTCATCATTCCCAGTCACTCCTTCTGTTCCAAGACCACCGGATATGACCCCACTAGAGGAGGTGGCTGATCTCTCTCCGGCCATGGCTGCTGCCCTATAGTTCATTGGCGACCAGGATTTTTGGAACGCCGCTCCGATACCATGTAGAGTTTCATAGGAATAGAAACACCTTTTATTATAATGAGATGATTGATTAGCAATGTGCTAATCCCTTTAAATACACAGTCCAGTAAGAGTTGGATAAGTATACAACTCCATCTTATCACAACTTAAACTAAAACAAACTCCTAACAATATTTATTTTCCTAATTTAAGTGAAAATAAAATAACAAACTAACTGCATATTGTTTAGGTAAATACACAGCTTGTAGATAATAAATACTAACATAATAATAAATATAACATGACTAATAAGGACAGCTGTATATTCCAACACTTTCTATGGCAATAATCTCTATCTTCAAATCACAACTAGAAAACTAAAAGGCCTCAATTACTCCCTTTGTCCTAACACAAGAATTCTTATTCATCTATCAACTTTTCATGAGGTAAGGGAGTTTAAATAGTACATCCCAAAATAATAGTCATTTGGCCTAGATAATTTGTCCTAATATTAGTCATTTTAGAATACCAAACTGTAGCATTTTTTTTTCTACCCCTAATTATTATCATTTCAACAACTCTCAAAACTTCATGACCATTACATTAATGATAGTCAATGGGTATTTTAGACTTTAGAACTATAATTTATGACATTCATCCACTTTCTTAATGTCTGAAACCCCCTCTAAAATGACTATTATTTAGGGACGGAGTAGTTACAATGGTCGCCCAATAATAACACCAGAATTTGAATTCAGTCAAAGATCAAAGCTAATCTGGCAAGTCGATCATCCACAGTCATGACCGTTCTAACTAGCTAAAACCCACACTACGTTTAAAACCCCAATCTAATTCTGTTTTAACAGGAAGAAACATAATCATTCTAATGTGAAATAAGCTATAACAATTACAACCAAATACTAGTATAAGCTACCAATATCAACAACAATAGTTTAAAAGCGATTCTAGGCGTTAATTATTTAATTAGTTGAGGCTAATTGTAATTAAGAGTGCACGTGCAAATTTAAAATGTTGCCAATATGTTACATCCTAGTAACTATCTTAACTGGGTTTTTTCCCAGTTTCTATATAGAGGAACTTGCATATCTTCTAGTATCCCCAATTCTCATAAATTATCTACAATAAACTACCTTTATCTGTCTAAGTGTCAATGGAATGTTTACACATATTTTGATGGTAGTTTCTATTACTTTTTAGCGTGACACTGCAAGTTAATCTTGGTGGTTTGATTTTCCTTACAGGTAGAGTCCACACAAAGTATGATCCGAATTGTGGGACTTTCAGCCACTTTACCAAACTATTTGGAGGTTCGTTATCTATTATATTTCAAAATTGTAAAGGGACAGTCAAACACCCTCTGGAAGTACCTCTTGACTGAGTAATCTCTAATTTGCTTTTCTTGTGTGACATCTAGGTGGCACAATTTCTGAGGGTCAATGCAGAAACTGGTCTATTCTTCTTTGATGCTAGTTATCGTCCAGTACCTCTAGCTCAGCAGTATATTGGAATTAGTGAGCATAACTTTGTAGCTCGCATGGAACTACTAAATGAAATATGCTATAAAAAGGTCTCATTTAACATGCAACATTTCTTTCACGACAAACTGCTTGTTAATGTTGTTCTGTGTTTTAAAAGTTATGATTCATACCAGGTTAGCGATTCTTTGAAGCAAGGACACCAAGTAATGGTTTTTGTTCACTCAAGGAAAGACACTGGTAAAACAGCTGAGAAACTGGTATTTACCTTTGCATCTTATACGTGCTTCATGATTATTGATTCCTCTAGTTAGACAGCTCTAGTTTTGCAGGCTCTCGTTATCTCCATTAAGTCCAGATGTTTTTTTATTTAGCTATAAATTACGGTGATGGATTTTACCTGTGACACTTTTGTGTAAAATAATTTTTAGTAAAATGCATTTGCGTATGGTGGTTTGCTTTCATGCTTAGCTTGATTATTCAGAAGAAATTGTTTTCTCAGAAAATCTTTACCTGCCTGAACTTGATATGTTAGAAAATGTCAGAATACTTTTTTTTCATGGAAATTTAAAAAAAAAAAAAGGATTGCATGTTGTAGAAGATTATTGTCAGAACCTTTTATTTTTACCGTTGTACATATCTGTATTCTGTATTGATTAAGAGTTGATTCAGAAGCATTAGATAGGATTTAGTAGTTGGTTGGCCGAATACTTAAAGTAGGTGTGCTGGCTCTATGAATTAAGTTGGCTTGGTAGTTATCTGCGAAGATTGTTTTGTATAAACCTGTCTTCTCATTTCTCATTTATAAAAAGAGAGTATCTTCCCTCAATTCTTAACTTCGACAAGGTGGCAGCTTTCTCTGAAACACTAGAAATTTTCCCAAAAAGCTCGTACAGCATGGCAAATATTAGAATTCAACCCCTCAGAGGTGACTTCAATTCCAGATTAAGTGACTGGAAAGTGGGGGGGGGGTCGAATCTTTGTAGTACTGATATAAACTAAATGGGTACAACTATTCATAAGGGTCATGCTCTGTGTTGTTCATCACTCGAACATGTTCCTGACATGTTAACCAAGGCTGTTCCAGTAAAGACATTCAAGGTGCTCAGTTCCAAGCTTGTCTGTCTCAATATACACAACCAAATTTAAGGAGACCGTGGATGATTATTGTCAAAATCTTTATTTTCGCCGTTATAAATATCTGTATTCTGTATTTCATTAAAAGTTGATTTAGGTGTATTAATTAGGATCTAATAGTTGGTTGGCAGAATACTTAAGTAGATGAGCTGGCTCTATTAGTTAAGGTAGCTGGTTTGTTGTCTGGTGAAGATCGTCTATTATAAACCTGTTGTAATATGCTCATTTATGATACGATAAAGATTTCTAAACATCTACAGATGCCCTGGAGTTTTTTTTTATGAAAATGGCGTTTTTTTATTTTATTTTATATTTTTGATGAAAATGGTGTTGCAATTGCAAGACCATGACTTATTAATAAGATACCCATTCTTTTCACATTTCGCATATTGAAGATCTTTGTTACCTAAGAATTGATGGAAAGTAACAATTTTAAATAAAAAAGTTATTTACCTATATTTTTGTCACGTTGTTCAGATTGAACTGGCGACAAAACATGAGGATGTGGAGCTCTTCAGGAATAATTCACATCCACAATTTGAGTTTCGGAAGGCAAGAAGTTTATCCTTTGTTGGTTTTTGTGATACATATCTTCTTTTTACTTGCTGATGCTTTCTCTGCCTTCAGAGGGAAGTTTTTAAGTCCAGAAACAGGGAGGTTGTTGATCTCTTCGAAAATGGAGTTGGTATTCATCATGCGGGGATGTTACGTGCTGACAGAGGTCTGACTGAACGCCTTTTCTCTGATGGACTCCTAAAGGTCACTTGGCTTCTGTTAGCATAATCAATGGACATATTTTGCCAAGTATTTTTTCCTGTAAATGTGGTTCCTTCCCTTGCACCTAAATTGTTCTTTTCTCTTAGGTACTTGTTTGCACTGCAACACTAGCATGGGGAGTTAATTTGCCTGCTCACACAGTGGTGATTAAGGTGTGTACTACCGGTTGGTGTTTTTCTTGTTAGTTGAACTTTCTTTTTGACTTATCTTAATTTTGAATTCAGTTGAACTGTCTTTTCGACTTATCTCAGTTTTGAAGTCTAAAATAAACCTGAATTAATAAATGGATGACAGCGTTTTGCCAAATTTGACATTATCTGTTCTGTTTAAGTTTTTTTTTAACAGCAACATTATCATTCAAATGCCCCCGCTGTTATTCCGACATTTTATTGATAACACCACTAAAATGCATCACGACGAGTACACAGAATCAGTTACGTACAATACCAAAAAACCTATCTACTGGCAAACAGCTTCATACCTAGACCACATTGATCCACAAGAGACCTACTTGGCCTGGACATCACCACATTCCACTATTTAGCCACACTCAATCTGAATATATATTGTAGAAAAGAGAAAGATAGTAAAATACTTTCATTGTATCTCTTCCACGGCTGGGGGGGTTATTTAAACATAATACACTAACCCTCATTCTACTTATAAAATAGGGGGTTATTTAAACATAATACACTAACCCTCATTCTACTTATAAAATAGGAGACTTATTAGGACTCTAAATTTTCCACCACAGACAAGTGTAACCCTTTTCCAGGTGTCGCCTTCAGATACCTCAAAGTTTCGATGTACTACATACAAGTGTTTCTCATTTAGTGAATGCATGTACTGACTTATTGCACTTGCAACAAAAGAAACATCATGTATGGCGTGGGACAGGAAGATAAAATCTTCCCCTCCAACCTCCAATATCCTTCTTTATTAACCGGAGTCCCTTCTCCACACTTTTCAGCTTCCGATAAACTCCATTGGAGTTCCTGCAGGTCTGCAACCTTCCATGCCGATTTCTTTGAGAAAGTCTAAGGTGTACTTTCTTTTGGAGATAACAATCCCATCAACAAACTTCGCTACTTCCTTGTTTAGCAAGTACTTCAATGGACAAAGATATCTGATACCAAACGCTGCTGTAAGAAAAAGAATAAAAGAGAAATATTTTATTGATACTGAATTGTGTATTACAACTATGAAATCCCTCCTACTTAAATACTGTGAAAAGGACATAACCCTTTCCCAAGTAAATTCCTTAATCATAGGAGCCGCCTGCCGCCATCCTAACCCTAGGATTTCACTAAACCCTAGTAACAAATCAAACTTAATATTATAAGCATAATATTACCCTTTTGCCCTTTTATTATTAAACAGAATATAAACTACACAATATTCAACACCCCCCCTCAAGTTGAGCATGGATATTCAACATGCCCAACTTGCTTACAAACGATCAAATTCCGGCTTCACTAGAGGCTTGGTCAACCCATCGCCCACGTTGGGCGGATGGTAAGAAAGGGATGCAAATGACCCCATTTGTCAAGCTTTTCCCGGATGAAGTGTCGTCTATCTCAATGTGTTTGGTCCGGTCATGTTGTACTTGGATCATTAGCAATGTCAATAGCGACCTTATTGTCACGAAACGACTTCATAGGAAGGCTAGGTTGAATCTCAAGATCTTCAAGTACCCTCTTGATCCACAATTCTTCACATACCCCCTGAGCCATAGCTCTAAACTCTGCCTCTGTTGTGCTCCTGGCCACCACTCCTTGCTTCTTGCTCCTCCAAGTGACCAAATTACCCCAAACATAGCTACAATATCCAGATGTTGACCTCCTCTCTTTGGATCCCGCCGCCGTCGGGAATCGGTGTATACCTCTATTGTCCTAGAAGTGCTCTTCCTGAACCATAGACCTTTTCCTAAAGTACCCTTCAAATACCTCAGGATTCTCATCACAGCTTCAAGATGGTGTTCACAAGGGTCATGCATGAATTGGCTCACCACTCCTACTGCAAAGGAGATGTCTGGCCTCGTATGGGCTAGATATATTAGTTTGCCCACCAACCTCTGATACCTGCCTTTATCAACTGGCACACCTTCAATTTTTTCCCAGAATTTCAGGTCCGACTCCATAGGAGTTGCAGCTGGCTTACACTCTGACATGCCAGTCTCTTCCAATAGATCCAGTACATATTTCCTCTGAGATACCACCAGGCCCTTATTTGACCTTGCAAATTCCATACCTAGAAAGTATTTCAAACTCCCTAGTTCTTTGATCTCAAACTCCTTGGCCAATCTGTTCTTGATATGGATCCTTCCTACTTGATCATCACCAGTTAGGATGATGTCATCCACATAGACAACCAGAATTGTCAATTTTCCATCCCAGGATCTTTTAACAAATAGGGTGTGGTCAGAATGCCCTTGCTTGAACTCTTCATTTTTAAGGAACTTCATAAACCTCTCAAACCATGCCCTAGGACTTTGCTTGAGTCCATAGAGTGATTTCTTCAATTTACACACCTTGCTACCCGAACCACCTGCAAAACCTGGGGGAATATGCATGTACACCTCCTCTTTTAGGTTGCCATGGAGAAATGCATTCTTCACATCCAAGTTGCTCCAAAGGCCGTCCCGTTCACGCCCACAAACAACAAAATTCTCACAAAGTGTTTAGCTTTGCCACGGGAGAGAAGGTCTCGAGTAATCTAACCCATATGTTTGGGTATATCCCTTAGCTACAAGCCCGGCCTTATATCTTTGCAATGTTCCATCAGAATTATACTTCACAGTAAACACCCATCTGCACCCAACTGGGACTTTTCCTTCTGGTAGACTAACAACATCCCAGTGTCATTTTTCTCAAGGGCCTTCATCTCTTCATGGACAGCTGCCCTCCACTCAGGTTCAGTTAGGGCTTCTTGAATATTTTTTGGAATCTTTATACTGGATAGAGTTGATATGAAGGCCTGATACTGGGGTGATAGTTTGTCTCATGACACATATTTGGTGAGGGGATATAGAGGATGTTTGGTGCATTCTCTGACCGGCTTTCTGAGAGCAATAGGGACTTGTAGAATAGGGTCATTCAGATCTATTTTATCAGATGTGGTATGAGAATCAGATTTTTCAGAAATCGAAGTTTCAGAGTTTTCAAGAGGATTACCTGTTTCTGAGTCACTTTCAGCATCTTCACCCGAGGCAGGATCTTGGCCAGTGTTGTCTTGGAGTACATTATCCTTGAGAGAAGTTTCCCTTCTAGAATAGGTTTTCCCCGGGAATTTCGCATATTCTAGTCATAGGACTAACCTCTAAACTACCTCCCCGATTATCTCGATAGGAGTGGACAATTTAGTGATATTGTCACGTTTTCCTTACAATGATGCACAAGATCCTTAGGGTTAAGCACACTAGATCGTGGTACCCTCCGTGTCAAGTAAAAAATGCGGGGAGACTTGGACTCATGTTCATTGGAATACCCCCCCGAATATGAGTCTCATAAAACATCTTGTCTTCAAAGAAGGTCACATCACTAGAGATATACATTTTTTGGTTCAAGGGGTCAAAGCACTTGTATCCTTTTGAGTTGAGGAGTACCCTAGGAATATGCATTTTCTAGACTTTGGGTCTAATTTCCCCGCATTATGTAAGTGTATAAAGGCCGTACATCCAAAAACTCTAAGGGGTAGATCCCGAATCGCCCCAGATGTGGGATATAAAGCTTTTAGTTGACTCAAAGGGCTATGGAAGTTTAGGACTCTAGAGGGCAGTCTATTTATGAGGTAGACAGCTGTTAGAACAGCTTCTCCCCAAAGATATTTAGGGCATCTGGAAGTGATCATCAATGATCTTACAACTTCCATGATATGTCTGTTCTTCCTCTCTGCCACCCCATTTTGTTGGGGTGTGTCTGGGCAAGAACTTTGATGGACTATACTAGTTTTTTGGAAAAAGGTCCCCAAGATGGAATTAAAATATTTAGTGCCATTATCACTTCTAAAGATCTCTACTTTTGATTGAAATTGAGTGAAAATCATGTTATAAAAATCTTTAAAAGTTTGTTTGGCATCACTTTTGTATTTTAGGAGGTACACCCAAGTTAACCTAGTATGGTCATCAATAAAGGATATAAACCATATTTTTACAGATAGAATGCTTACCCTTGCAGGCCCCCAAATATCACTATGAATCATAGTGAAAGGTTTTGTTGGCTTGTAAGGTTGGGCAAGGAAAGTAGATCTACAGTGTTTGGCTAATTCACATATCTCACATTGAAACACTTCACACTTCTTATTAAAAAAAAGTTCAGGAATAAGCCTTTTCAAATATAAAAAACTAGGGTGCCCTAATCTGAGGTGCCACCTTAGAACATTATTTTTATCATAATAAGTAGACTGAAAACAGCTATTCCTAGGAAAATCTTTATTCTGGAAGTCTCCCTTCTCCTCAAGCAGATATAGTCCTCCTTTCAACTTAGCACTGCCAATCTCCTTCCCCGTGTGAGTATCGTGAAAAACACACCCATCCACAGAGAACACAACATTATACTGAGAATCAGAAATAAATTTGCTGACAGATAAAAGGTTACAGGATAAACTAGGGACATGTAGTACATTTTTAAGGACACAATTTTTGGAAACTATGATTGTGCCGGTTCCAGCAATAGTAGAGAATGAGCCATCAGCTATTTTTACCTTTTGATTCCCAAAGATATGGAATGTAGGAGGAAAAAAGGTGGGAAAAACTAGACATGTGATCCGTTGCCCCCGAGTCAATGACCCAAGAGGCAAAGTTGGTGGATTCCCAAAAAAGAGAGGGATGGATGATTACTCGTTTCCACTAGTGAGCATGAGGACTCACCGTGGGTGGTGATTTGGTTTGTTTGGGCAAGGACAAGTTTACCGATCCGTTCTATCCGTTCCCGAGTGAGTGACAACCCCCAGCGAGTTCGGACCTTGATCGATGACACCCGATTTGCTTGTCTTCTCGTCCGAATTCCCACCAAAGCACTTCTTGGCTTCCAATTTGCGGGTTTTCCATGAATGCCCTGACAAGTTTCTCTCCGGTGTGCCCCTGTTTCTTGCAATGGTCACACCAGAGTCTTTGTTTTCCAGTCTTCCTATCAACCTCTCCTTTTGCAGCCACAAGGGCTGAATTTTCAGCAATAGGAGCAGCAGCAGCAGTCCCTGTTTTCATCACTTTCCTTCTTAGTTCCTCCCTTCTGACTTCAGAGAAGACTTCCCTAAGTGTAGGCAATGGATTCTTACCCAGAATCCTTCCTCTTACCTCATCCAATTCTTGATTCAATCCTGCCAGAAATATATAAACTCTATCAGTTTCTTCTTTTTTCTGGAATTTGACCCCATCACCCGGGCAGTCCCATGAGATGTTGTAAGACATGTCCAACTCCTGCCATAGACCAACCATGGTGTTATAGTAGGAAGTAACATCCTGATTTTCTTGTTTGTAAGACCAAAGCTTGGTTTTAAGTTCATAGATCTGAGATGTATTCTCCAAATCAGAATACATCTCCTCCACAGCGTTCCACATGTCTCTGGCTGTAGGTAGGAACATGTGAGGCTTGGCGATTGCAGGCTCCATTGAGTTTATAAGCCATGCCCTTACCATGGAGTTCTCAGATCTCCATGTTGCCGATCTGGGGTCACCTTCGGCTGGTTTAACAGTTTCTCCGGTGATGTACCCGAGCTTGCCCCTTCCATCAATGACCAATTTGACTGTTTGAGACCACTCTAAATAATTCTTTCCGTTCAGCCTTTGTAGGGTGAGTATGGCTGAGGAAGAATTAGCATTGGAATCTCCTCCGGTATGCTGATCAGCGGTTGTCGTGACTGAACCAGTCGTTGTGGTGGAAGAGGTGCCTGATGTGGCAGTGTTTAAGGCTGCCCGGTAATTCATGATTGCCCAAGGATTATGCAACCATGCTCCGATACCATGTAAGAAAAAGAATAAAAGAGAAATATTTTATTGATACTGAATTGTGTATTACAACTATGAAATCCCTCCTACTTAAATACTGTGAAAAGGACAGAACCCTTTCCCAAGTAAATTCCTTAATCATAGGAGCCGCCAGCCGCCATCCTAACCCTAGGATTTCACTAAACCCTAGTAACAAATCAGACTTAATATTATAAGCATAATATTACCCTTTTGCCCTTTTATTATTAAACAGAATATAAACTACACAATATTCAACAGCTGCAGACAATTGTTTCTTCACCTATGAAGCTTTTTCTCATCATTACTTGTGAGAATGATATCCTCAACGTACACAATAAGGAGGATCAGTTTTCCAGCTACTGATCTTTTAATAAACGAAGTGTGATCAAACTTCCTTTAACAGAAACCCCAAAGGCTTCATGAACCTCATAAATCTGTCAAATCAGGCCTGTGGGCTTTGTCTTAATCCATAAAGGGGCCTTTTAATCCATGCCACCAAATTGGTTATTGAATCCAGGTGGTGGTTCTGCATATACCTCTACTTTCAACTCATCATAGAGGAAGACATTCTTCACATCCAATTGATTGAGAGTCCAGCCCGGATATACAACGACCGATGACAGAATCATAATGGTGCTAAGTTTGGCTACAGGAGAAAATGTTTCAGGGTAGTCAACCCCGTATGTTTGACAAACCCCTTTGGCCACCAGCCTAGCATTATGTCGTTGAACACTACCGTCAGAGTAATTGTAAAAATATTTCATTGTAATCATCTTGTTTTCCCTTAATTATCTTCCCTAAGTAGGATTAGTTAAGGCTCTTTGTCTTTGTGTTAATCCTGGTCTGTTTTAGACAGGAAACACTGTTCCTAGCCATTGCAGCTTGCAACTTGTATTTCCAGCCGTTGGGGGCTCTTTATATATTGTAATATATCCTTATCTAGCCGATAAGTGAACTTAATAGAATTATCTCTTCGTCTTCTTGTCTACCTCTAATTCTACAGTCTCTTCACAGTAAATACCCACTCACTGCCCCAGTACCCCACAGCCCTTATAGGAAACTCACAGGTTACCAAGTCCACTTCTTCTCTTGGTTCTTCATCTCTGTAAGACTGCCTCCCTCCACTCAGGAACCTTTTGAGCATCTTGAATATTGTTGGGAATCGTGGGGGTTGAGAGAGTTGGTATGAAGGCCTTTTATGGGATAAAATCTTTTTCATAGGAGAGGAAATTTGATATAGGGTGTTGAGTGCAGGTTTTAGGTTTTTCTGTTATAGCTATAGGAACATCAAGCAAGAGGTCTTCTTCATCTTGTAATAAAGTATGCTCTGGAATGTGACTGATGTCATTTTCACGTGGCTGGGTGTTTGGTTCATGTCTTACCTGAGGAGTAGACTGTTGGTCTAAGCCAATGGAGGCTTTTGCTATAGCTTTTGATCCTCTTCAATGGGCCAAATTTTTCCTTACACTTCTGCTTCTCCTGTTCCATCTTACTCATTTGAAGGTACTCTGTCTAGTTTTGTGTATCTTCTCTGGTGTGCCTTTTCTTCTCCCTCTCAGCCCTCAGCCGCCTGTTTCTCAGGCTGCCATTTTTACATAGGAGCAGCTGGTTTCCTTACGCATCTCACAGTAGAGTGACCAAACAGTCTTCAGTGGGTACATTGAGGTGAAAGCGATATACAATTGGGTTTCACCTCTAGTTGCCGATGCGCTCCCTGCAATCAGTGCCCGAGAGCTTCTTTTCTTGTCCGTCGTACTCGTCCTTGGAAGCTCGTGGTTCCCCGATTCCAGCTGAGAAGGCCTGGCATTGTTCTCTGAATTTGTCCAGATGCCGCCTCCGCTGGAAGGAAGCCACAAGAATCCATACGTGCTGTCACCCACCGGGAACCATCCGGATGAGGTGGTATTATTTTACGTGCTAAAACAGTTGGAGGAAAAGGAGGTCAACATGGAAACTGGCTTTTATAGTCGCTATTTGTTCACTCCATAATTGAGTAAAATCTGGCGACCTTTTTCGTTTCAGATCTCTGCCTTTTTTCCAATGATATAATGTAAATATATCTGCATGTTTAGAATATTTTTAATATCTTATCAAATATGTTCAGGGAACACAAATATATGATGCAAAGGCTGGCGGGTGGCGAGATCTGGGCATGCTGGATGTAATGCAGGTGAGCTTGACTATTTGAATTGTGGGTTAGTTATTTATTTTACTCTGCATCACCGAGAATAATGTGTAACTTGTTTTCCTGTAGATATTTGGACGTGCTGGCAGACCTCAATTTGACAAAAGTGGTGAAGGCATTATAATAACTACTCATGATAAATTAGCCTATTATTTACGACTTTTGACTAGTCAACTTCCTATAGAAAGTCAGGTGAGTCATTCACTTGATTTCAAGTATGATGCTAGGGACTTTTCTTTGTTGCCCTTACTCCTTTCTTGATATTTATTGGGAATACGATACCAACCTTCTGTTAAATGTATAAGATGTTTGCAAGCTAGTTAGACAGCCCTGCTAATGATTAGAGTGGTGAAACATTACGTATTTGTGGTATTCTATGTGTTTTTCCCATTGCTTTGAATTTCGACTCAGCTATTTTGCTTAATTATAACATTTTGTGAATAGTCTGATTTATTTGGTATGTCCTTTCTTGTTTGTATTGTTTTTTTTTTTTTTTTTTAGAACCTTTTAGAAAGGGTCAATTGCAATTTCAACACTGGTTCTTTTCTAATTTGTGCCGACTTTTAAGGCTACTTGAAAGTAACCTTCTTAAAGGGTCAATTGCAATTTCGACACTGGTGCTTTTCAGATTCGTTCGATGAAGTATGACACATGTTAATGACTATACAAGTAACTTCTCAATATGAAGGAGATAAAGACGTATTTCTAAACATTATTCTATTCATTTTACGGGTGACTTCATATATTTACAGGGGGCTAAAAGTAATTTGCTGAATTATTATTTACTGTTGGCATGGTGAAAACAGTCAAAAGTCGTAATATCATCAAAATTGACCAATTAAGGGACAAACTGTCAAAACCAAAGGCAAGAGATGCCTGTGTATGTAGGAATGCATGTGTGTGTGTGTGTGTATTGATATATTTGAACACCGGAATGACTCCAGGGTAAAAGTTGCAAGCTGGAGATTTCCCTTACTTTTTATTTTCCATAGGATTTTCTAGTTTTCACCGCTAAAGAGCCTATGTGGTAGTTTGGAATCATCTTTTCTGGTAGTGTGCGTAGTTTGCCTGGTAATAGAGTTGCAACTGCAATCTGTTTTGTAAACAGCAAAGAATATTTTCAGTTGCTTGCAGTGAGTTTTGCATATTTTGACCGCACGACTTGTACTCTATAATTGTGTGAACTTTGTGATGACCTGTTTGAGAGCTTTTGTATGGTTACAATTTCAGTTATATGATTAACCTGAGAAGAATGTTTATCTATTGAATATTAAAAGAAAGACTTCTAATTGTTCATTTCTGAATTCCAGTTCATCAATTCTTTGAAAGATAATTTAAATGCGGAGGTGGCTCTCGGCACTGTGACAAATGTCAAGGAAGCATGTGCCTGGCTTGGATACACATATCTTTTCATTAGAATGAAAATGAATCCCTTGGCATATGGAATTGGATGGGATGAGGTAATTTGAAGTTTTTCACATGCCTTACTGAGACTTATATATGTTTAGTTCAATTTGGCTGCGGTCTTGCATGTAGGTCTAAGGTGTAAACGGATATTGGATGCATTATTTTACTGTCTCTAGATCTGTAAAAGTGTAAATGGATTAACTCCCCCCTTCCACTAATTTGTTTCCTCCTCTGCCTTAAGTGGCCCTATAACTGTAATTGTTACGACATTA
Source organism: Gentiana straminea (assembly GCA_036785695.1). NCBI lineage: Eukaryota > Viridiplantae > Streptophyta > Magnoliopsida > Gentianales > Gentianaceae > Gentiana > Gentiana straminea. The sequence goes on from JAVUPR010000111.1 coordinate 2,811,696, forward strand.
TCAACCTCTCTTGTGTTTGAAGTACGAGAGCAGTTTTTAAGAAAAATTCCACATTGTCAACGCCCATGTGGTTTTCAAGTCCTAAACTTTTGAAATTGTAGGTGGCCTTTCCAACTTCTTGTGGTATCATAAAATTACATGTGAATTTTATAAAACTGGCTTTGATCATGTTACATATGTGTATTAGTTACGGTTCTCCCGAACAATATGAATTTAATGTGAGATGATAATTTATCATTTCTTTCTAGTATGAAAGCTATAGGAATTGGAGGTTGATTATACTTTCAGATGGTATTTTCTGCTCAAGTGACCATGCTTTGGAAATTAGTTGGCACAGTGAAATAACTATTGTGATTCATTTGATGTAAAAGCCGTTTGGGGTTTAGAAAATTCTACTATGCTCAAGTTCTTCAAGTGTATTTTCAAACTGTTGAACTTATATGAATAGACTTTTAGAGGGTTACTTCGTCTAATTAGGTAATTTGCTCTTTTCCTGCAACATTATGGGAAAGAGATTTGATATTTCATCATTGTTGCATCATGTGTCAACCCCATTCATATATTTGGCCTGTCTTCTGTGTACCTATCAATGCTAATAGAATGGATGAGACACTATGAAGAATCTTGGAAATTCGAATCACTTTCCAGTATGCTTTGTAGTGTTTTTTAAAAGCTTTGGCTCAGTTAGCATGTTTTGGAAAGAAACCGTAGATATTTTTGGGGAAACGGTTTGAATTAGATAATTTACTTAAGTTACATCTGGATAACAATTGTTATCCAGATGTAACTTAAAAGTAACCTTCTTAAAGGGTGAATTGTGAACTGAGTCGAGCGATCTTTTGTGCATAATCGATGTATTACTTAAGTTACATCTGGATAACAATTTGATTATGCACAAAAGATCGCTCGACTCAGTTCAGAATTTAAAACTATTCTGGTCTTCTCTTGCAATGTATGTTATACAATCACTGAGAATCATAGTCTCTTTGGCAATTCAGCATCCACTGATGAATATTTTTGTATGTGGGTGAATAAAGACAAAGAACAAGCACTGATATTATACATCATTAATAAAAGTACATTTTAAAAACAAATGCTTGAAATTCGGATCTTCTATTGTACTTCATGTATTCCTTTTCACCATTCTCATGGTTCTACTTTATCCAGCTTTTTGAAATTGATTGCTAGATCCGTATCGACTGTGATTTTATGTTTCTTTAAGGTAAAGCTTAAAAAATTACAAGAGAGGCTGTGTTGTTTATATACTACAACACAGCAATCAGAAAAAGTAAACAGGACAAAAAACTAGCCGTTGGCAACTTGGCTGATAATATCCCAACGGCTAGTTGAGAATATATCCAAGACTAATCAACCCATTAACTAGTTAACAAAGTCAATAAAGGACATAGGAAAGAATCTTAGAATAAATATAGGAAAGAATATTAGAATAAATCTGACATGATGACAGCATGACGTCATGATTAATTCTAACACTCCCCTCAAGTGGTAGATGTATATCAAACATTCCCAGCTTGCTAACATCTTCAAGAAACATCTTTCTAGGTAGCCCTTTAGTGAACAAATCTGCCACTTGATCTTTAGAGGTCACAAATTCTGTAGTAATCAGCCCACTTTCCAGTTTCTCTTTGATAAAGTGCCTATCAACTTCAATGTGTTTAGTTCTATCATGTTGCACAGGATTGTGAGCAATTTCTATAGCAGATTTGTTGTCACTTCTCAGAATCATAGGTGACTGCCATGTTATTTTTAAATCATTGAGAATAATTTTCAGCCACAATAATTCACATATCCCAATAGCCATGGATCTGAATTCAGCCTCTGCACTTGATCTTGCAACCACAGTTTGTTTTTTGCTTCTCCAAACCACAAGATTTCCTCCTAGGAATATGCAGTGACCTGAAGTTGATCTCCTGTCTTCAATAGCTCCAGCATAATCAGAATCAGTATAACCCTTTATATCCAACTTATCCCCCTTTGTGTAAAGAATCCCCTTGCCAGGACATCCCTTCAGGTATTCAAGTATTCTGTCAGCTGCTCTTTGATGACACACCTTAGGGTTTTGCATGAATCTACTGACCACATTGACGGCAAAAGCAATATCTGGTCTAGTGTGTGCCAGATATATGAGCTTGCCCACTAACCTTTGATAGGAATACTTGTCAACATCTTCATCTTCAGGAGAGTCACTCAAGCCATGATTGTACTCAATAGGAGTTGAAGCAGGTTTGCATCCAAGTTTCCCAGTTTCTGTAAGGAGATCTAGGATGTACTTCTGTTGAGATATGAAGATACCTTGAGTAGAGTAGGCAAATTCAATCCCCAGAAAATACTTGAGTCTTCCCAGGTTTTTGATGTCAAATTCCCTTGCCATTCCTTCTTGTAGATTTTGATTGGTTTCTTGATCATCCCCTGTGACAATGATGTCATCCACATACACTAACAGTATAGATCTCTTCCCACCTTTTCCATGTTTTACAAACATGGTGTGGTCACCCTGACTAGGCTTATAACCTTGGTCAAGCATAAATTTAGCAAATCTGCCAAACCATGCCCTAGGAGACTGTTTTAGCCCATAAAGAGCTTTATTCAGTCTGCACACTTTCCCATCTGAATTCTCAAAGCCTGGGGGAACAGCCATGTAAATAATCTCATTCAAGTTGCCTTGTAGAAAGGCATTCTTGACATCATATTGTTGCATATTCCACCCCAGATTTACAGCCAGGGAGATAAGGATCCTGACTGTATTCATTTTAGCAACTGGGGCAAAAGTTTCAAAGTAGTCCACCCCATGAGTTTGGGTGTACCCTTTGGCCACAAGTCTGGCCTTATGTCTTTCTATAGTCCCATCAGACTTATACTTGGTGGTAAACACCCATTTACAACCAACAGTTTTTTCACCCTTAGGTAAATGAACAAAATCCCAAGTTTTGTTCTTTTCCAAAGCCTGCAGTTCTTCCTGCATGGCTTTAGACCATTTTTCATCAGATATTGCTTCTTTCACACTCTTTGGAGTATCATGTTTATGCAGATTCATTATGAACCTTTTGTGATTCTGAGAGCACTTCTTATAAGATAGGAAGGTTCTAATGGGATGTTTAGTGCATTCCCTCTTCCTTTTTCTTAGTGCTATACGAAGATCATCAAATGTGTCCTCAGGACTTTCATATTCATAGTTTTCAGATTCAGATTCAGATTCAGAGTGTGAATCTGAAGCAATACTGATACTCTTGGTATCATCACTAATACCCTCAGAATCATCACTTTTCTGAGGGTTGTTGGTGTTTCTAGAGTCCTCATTAGGGTTGTCAATCCCATGAGGAGAGCTGACTTTAGACAGCTTTGGTGTCTTCTTTTTTCTAGTGTAAACAATGGGGGTTTTCTCTTTTGTGTTAGCATCTCCTGTTCCTGTAGTAGGAAAAGGAGTTCCAGTAGGAATATCACTCATAGTGGGGCTAGTATGTTCATATTCATGTTCCGTACTGGGAGTAGGGATTCCCCTGTCCCCTTGAAAGAAGTCAAGATAGTCTTCTTTCTGACCAGTAGGAATCCCTCCTTTATTTGTAAAATAAGATACATCTTCATGAAAGGTAACATCCCTAGAGATGATAACTTTTCTTGTAGGAGGATGATAGCACTTATACCCTTTTGGGTATTGGAGTATCCAATAAACACACATCTTAGGGCCCTAGGATCCAACTTTCCTCTCGTTATGTGCATGTATGTGAACAAATGCAACACAACCAAAGGTTTTTGGTCCTAGTCCTTTGATTTAGACATAGTAGGATACAGATTCCTCAGACATCCAATAGGTGTTTTGTTGTTCAAAGCACCTTAGTAGGTAGTCCGTTAATCAAATGAGTTGCTGTCAAGACTGCTTCTCCCCAATAGTTCTTAGGGACCAGCATTTGGAACATGATTGCCCTGGACACTTCCATCAAGTGTCTGTTTTTCCTCTCTGCTAATCCATTCTGTTGAGGGGTATAGGTACATGAGGATTCATGTATTATCCCCTTTTCATCCAGAAAAGGATTTAACAGATTGTTGAAGTATTCCTTGCATTATCGAGTCCTCAACCTCTTGATTTTTGTATCAAATTGAGTGAGGACATGATTGTAAAATTTGGGAAAGATCTCCAAGAGATCAGATTTGTTTTTCATAAGATATGTCCATGTAGCCCTGGAATAGTCATCAATGAAAGTAACAAACCAAACACAGCCATTAATATTAGAATTGGGAGAAGGACCCCATATATCACTATGAATAATAGTAAAAGGTTCAGAACATCTGACATTTTGAATAGGATAAGAGGCCCTTTTATGTTTGGCCATTTCACAAACATTACAATGCATCCTATCTAAATCACAGTTGTTAAACAAAGTAGGAAACATGTGTTTAATAACTGTAAAAGGTGGATGACCTAGTCTATAATGATATAACCATAGTTTATCAGTGTTAGACTTAGACAAAAAACTAGTAACTTGGCCTTTTTCTCTAACATTCTTCTGATCTTCCCAAAAATACAGCCCCTCTCTAGCTTTCGCAACCCCAATCCTCTCCTTCTTTACAAGATCCTGTATCAAGCAAAGGTTAGAGGAGAAGGCAACCAAGCAGTTTGAGTCTTTGGTTAATTTTTGGATAGATATCAGATTAGTAGATAATTTAGGAACATGTAGAACATCTTTTAAGATAAGTTTATTACATAACAAATAGTCTCCTATCCCAGTGACATGGATAGGAGAACCATCAGCAACAGAAATGGTTCTGTTTTTGTCACACAATCTGTAATGTGTCAGATTTGTACAAGAGAAGACCATATGGTCTGTGGCACCAGAGTCAATAACCCACTCTATCAGACCTTCAAACTGTTTATTAATGCCAGTCATACCTGAAAAAGCTAAGGAGGTTGATGAGCCTTCAAGAGACTCAATGAACTTCCTCAGTTTTTCAATTTCTGAAGGTCCAAGAGTAGTGTTTTGATTCTGATTCACAGACTTCTGGATATTCTCACTGTGCTTCTGTTGTTCTTCACTGCCACTAGCAGTGTTTGCAGTCCTTCTGTTGGTGTTTTCACTCCCTGGTTTCCCATGGAGTTTCCAACAATTTTCCCTGGTGTGCCTGCTCTTCTTACAGAAAGAACAGAAAAGAGAGTCTTTTTCTCCATTTTTGTTGTTATTCTTTTGATAAGTGTTCCCATTCCTTTGAAAGGTAGGGTTCTTATCATTGGTATTCTTGCTGCCTTGAATAATCAAAGCAGAACTTTCAACAGGAGGTGTATCAATCATGACACTTCTCCTACTTTCCTCAGCTCTAATAAGAGCAATTGTTGCATTTAAACTAGGGAGATCTCCCTTTCCCAGAATCTGAACTCTTACAGAGTCATATTCCATGTTAAGACCGGCAAAAAAGGCATAGATCCTATCCTTTTCAAATAGCCTTTTCAGGATATTAGCATCCTCACTGTTGTGCATCTTGATGCATTGGTAGTGGTCTAATTCTTGCCACGGAGCCTTGCATCGGACGAATATTCGGTGATAGATCTATTACCCTCGCTTTGTATTTGAAATCTTTGTTTTTACCTCATAGATTTGGGCCGCATCATTGACTTTAGAATAAGTCTCCTTCACATGATCCTGATTTCCTTTGCATTGGCCATGAACATACATGTATCACCGATTTCGGGGATCATGGAGTTCCATAGCCAAGACATCACCATGGAGTCTTGCTCATCCCATACCGTAAACTTAGGATCTTCTTGAGTGGTCTGTCCCATTAAGATGACCGAGCTTGCTCCTTCCTTTCAAAAAGGTTCGAACAAAGCGGGACCACTTCAAGTAATTCTTTCCATTGAGTTTAAGAGCAGGCTGGATGTTTTGAAGATCACCATTATTGGTGGAAAGATGATCAGAAAGGGGAGTAGCTGCAGTAGTGTTACTAGTAGCAGTAGATTCAGCAGCCATGATGATTTAAAATTTCCCAGAAATTTTGAATTTTTGAACCAAAGGCTCCGATACCATGTAAGAGCGGAAGCTTAATAAGAAGATAGAAATAACTAGCTGTTTATTTCATTAAGGTAAAGCTTAAAAAATTACAAGAGAAATTTGTGTTGTTTATATACTACAACACAAAGCAATCGAAAAAAGTAAACAGGACAAAAAACTAGCCGTTGGCAACTTGGTCGATAATATCCCAACGGCTAGTTGAGAATATATCCAAGACTAATCAACCCATTAACTAGTTAACAAAGTCAATAAAGGACATAGGAAAGAATCTTAGAATAAATATAGGAAAGAATATTAGAATAAATCTGACATGATGACAGCATGACGTCATGATTAATTCTAACATTCTCAAGACTTATTCTCAATGAGCTAGATGAATTATTTAGCTGCACTTCAACTCTTCTAATCACGTTTATTTTCAAGACACATGACTTTCTTTTTTCTCTCTCTTCATTTTTCATGTGGGTTAGAAACAAGAAAAAGATTGAGATAGAAACTGTTTGAAGCTCCTTCATTACATTGAAATTTACAACTCATGCTTTACTGCTATATTCTCTTCTACAGGAGAGAAGCAGGAGCACAATATTTTTACTGCTATATATTCTCTTTTTTGGTTGCCTTTTGTTTTCCATCACCTTGACTACTCAACTATGAGGCTGTTGGCTAAGATATTGGTGTTCACAGGTCATGGCAGACCCTTCGTTGAGCTTAAAGCAGAGGGCTTTAGTATCAGATGCTGCACGATCTCTTGACAAAGCCAAAATGATGCGTTTTGATGAGAAGAGTGGCAACTTTTACTGTACAGAGCTTGGCCGCATTGCTAGCCACTTTTACATTCACTATTCCAGCGTTGAAACTTACAATGAAATGTTGAGGCGCCACATGAATGATGGAGAGGTGTTTATAACTTTTTGGCTTTTACTTTTACTTTTCTTTTATTTTTTCTTGTACTTGTAAGACTTTTCTTCAATGCTAAAGTTTGGAATGTGATGAGACCGTAGGAGAAGCTAATGCATGATAATTCACTTTTATGTCTCTTGAAACCTTTGATTTTCTAAATGATCTTTTAAGGAAAAGTCATGCCATGAATTTAAAGCAATGTGATTTTACTTGGCACGATGAGGTGAACTTTGGAATCCTTGTAGCAGTCAATGATAAGACCACATGCATTTATACCGTTGCATTTGAGAGGTGGTTTGGAAATGAGGCGTGTGTCTGATTTATGAATGGTTGAATGAGTTTTCAAATTCAAGTCTATTAGGATTGAACAATTCCTATCAACATGGATTCGTATTACTGCCTATAAGGAGTTTAATCACATCAAATCTAGAAAATGATTGTAGTCTACACTTGTAAGGCAAAGAAAATGATGTTGACTTGATCAAGATTAGCAAGGTTCCTATTTGTTTCATTGACATGGTAGAAAGTGATTGTAAAGGTCACTGTGATAGCAAGTTGACGTGTCCATCATTTGTGGTGATCTTAACTTTAGTTTTGCCAGTATTATGTTCATTACTTTCAGATTTCGGAATAAGTGTCCACATATGTTTATTGAATATGTGATTAGTGTACAATCACATATTGATCTTCAATTTAGTTACAATAGTTTCTGTATGTGAGCATCATGTAGTTAATATCTGCAGCAGAATGTTATACCTGGTGTTACTGGTGGCAACCAAGTTGTTAAATAACATGCAATTTAATTCGCCTGTGAAGGTAATTGATATGGTAGCCCATTCATCTGAATTCGAAAATATTGTCGTTCGAGAAGAGGAACAGAATGAATTAGAAGGTTTGGCTCGAATGTGCCCGTTGGAAATTAAGGGTGGTCCATCAAATAAAATGGGAAAAGTTTCGATTCTTATTCAGGTATTTTAAGCTGTTTACTTATATACTTTATAGACATTTACATGTTCTTAATAAAGAAGAATTACTCATGGACGTCTGAATGTTCATTTTTTATTACAGCTGTACATATCCCGGGGTTCTATCAATTCTTTTTCTCTAATTTCTGATGCTGCATATATAAGCGCTAGCTTGGCTCGTATTATGCGAGCATTATTTGAGATATGTTTACGAAGAGGATGGTCTGAGATGACTTCTTTAATGTTGGAATACTGCAAGGCTGTTGATCGTCAAATATGGCCTCATCTTCACCCTCTTAGACAGTTTGATAAGGATATCTCGTCAGAGGTTCTGCCTTTTCCATATTATTTTTGAATGATTTTTTTTGGTACTTAGCTTTGAATCTTTTCTAATGCTATGTGCATTTAAGATATTGAGGAAGCTAGAAGAAAAGAATGTTGACTTGGATCACCTGCAAGAGATGACGGAAAGGGACATTGGGGCTCTCATTCGGTATGCTCCTGGTGGAAGGGTAATCATTTACCATTTGTCTTGTATTATTTTGGAGATGCCTCTATGTTTTTTTTTTTTTTGTTTTTTTTTATCTGATCCTTTAATTAGTATCATTTATGTTGAAACATAGGTGGTTAAGCAATATCTAGGATATTTTCCTTCAGTACTGCTGTCTGCTACGATAAGTCCAATTACAAGAACTGTTCTGAAGGTAACCCAGATGTTAATTTGTTTTCTTCCTCAGTGCTGTTTCTGTCCCTGTTATTTGCTACTTTAGGTCCATTCAGTGTAAAAGTGCTGAAACTCACGCATAAAATTATTGTCCCTTGATAACATTAAATGCATTTCATATAGGTGGATTTGATTATTACACCAGATTTTGTGTGGAAAGATCGCTTCCACGGTACTGCACAACGGTGGTGGATTCTTGTTGAGGTCAGATCTTACTGGCTGTTTCTCATTATTGCTACAAATCAGTAGTCATGATTCTTATTCTCAGCAATTAAGGTTATTATGTATGTTAAAAGCCAAGATGTATTAATAACATTTTGTGATGGGTAATAAAATTTTGTTGGGTTGGGATGTCATAGTTAAAGAAGTAGACTGTAACATGGGTAAGTGGATACAATTCTGTATATATTGTTTCCTGATTGTTTTTATAGGAAAACGTATGGCCTGGAGTTATAAAAATATAATACCTCCGTCCCAAAATATAAGTCACTCCACCTCTTTTTGTTTGTCCCAAAATGTAAGTCATTCTACATTACCAATGAAGCGTATATTACTTTTTTCTCTATCTTACCCCTAATTTATTAACAATTCAACTACTTTTCAATACTTTATAACCATTTCATTAATGATAGTCAAAGGATATTCTAGTCATTTCTCCTTAAAATTTATGCCATTTAACCACTTTCTTAATCTGCATGAAAACACCCAAAATGACTTGTATTTTGGGACGGAGGTATATATAGTATAATCAATAACGAATGCAAAGGAACGCTTAGCTGAAATTGCTGTAAAAGATATTCTATTAACATAAGAACAGAAAAGGTCGCGTGACTAATGTGATTCACCAGAGGTTTATCTAGGGTAGAAGCCAGCTCCACAGTACTCTATCTGACCATGAAGTGAGTGGAAGTTGACATAGACACGAGAGAACAATCCTAATGTTCCTGGTGGTTGGCAGAAAGTACTTTCCCCATTTTTTTTGGTTGTTGCTGTTGTCATCGTCGTCGTCTGTTTCTGCTGAAAAATGTGTTAAAAGTACCCTGACCTTTCTGCATCCTAAACTGCCTTTCGAATATTGAGAGTTCAGTGCATTTCCAAATTTCTCCCAAACAAATTTCACACTAATGCTCATTCTAGAAACCTCTATCGCCAGCATATTATGCCCAAGGAAATGTAAAATATTATTACTGCATGGCATCTGGCAACTTCTTGTGTCCACTTTTATAGGCAGTATTTGTTCTTTTTGTTCAGAAGTGTTGCTTCTGTTTGGGTATGTTGATTCACCTTAATCCATCGGAACACCAAGATCTATTATGGTCTGATGCATTTTTTACTTGGTGATGCTTTTTTTTGCTGCTTCAGTATGTAAATAATTTTTTCAGCTGTCACTGGGCACATATTCTTTATTGTAGGATTCTGAAAATGATCATATTTACCACAATGAACTTTTTACGCTGACAAAGCGGACTGTCAGAGGGGATGCTCAGAAGCTGTCCTTCACTGTTCCTATCTTTGAGCCACATCCGCCTCAGTATTACATTCGTGCTGTGTCTGACTCTTGGTTGCATGCTGAGACTTTGTGTACAATATCTTTCCATAATCTGGCGCTTCCGGAGGTATTCTTAGCACGTTTTTCTTGTAAATTTAGTGATGCACTTGATAAGCCTGTTCAACATAATGGGAAATGATTTGCATGTATTTCACATTGAAGTTGTAACGTCTTCTACAGGGTCGTACAACCCATACAGAACTTCTAGATTTGAGACCCCTTCCTGTGACAGCCCTTGGCAATGCAACCTATGAAGCTTTGTATAAATTTTCGCACTTCAATCCTATTCAGACTCAGGTTAGTATCATTTTCACTTCTCATTGGTTTCGTTTTTATTTAATTATTTTTATTTTTTTCACCCACCTTTTACTTGTCTTTGGCAGGCTTTCCATGTGCTATATCATACAGACAAAAATGTTCTGTTAGGAGCTCCTACAGGAAGTGGAAAGACCATCTCAGCCGAACTTGCTATGCTTCATCTTTTCAACACTCAGCCTGATATGAAAGTGAGTATTCGGTTTCCTTTGTAGGGGCTTGCTATTTAATCTTTACTTTCTAAGTAACAAACTAGAATTTAGTGTTAGCTTAGGACATTCGAATTCTGGTGAGAACATAATATCGTTGATTTGGAAAATCTGTCTTTGTTTAACTTTTTGAAGTCAAGGAGATACTCCTTTCAGTTGAGGTTTTCTATCCGTTCTCAAATGTTTTACATCTAATATATTGCTTAGTTATTTATTGTTTATCTCGTGACAAAGGAACAACTGACAGCACTGAGAGATTTGGTGATTTTGGGATTGGTGGCCTAAAGGACATCATTTTTTGGCTTAATTTCTGATAAAATTGAATTGTAATGTCCGTACTTGTCTCACTCACATGCTACATTAGCCAAGAGAGGACATACTAATTCTTTTAAATTTTCAAGCATGAAATCTGATATTTGGCAGACATCTTTGTATCTTTATCAATTTGAAATGTACATAATCCATTTAGCTTTGTGCTTGCAAGCATTATCCGCTTACAATTGGGAAAGGCCTCTTTGGAACTGTTGCATTTGGGGTCCTCTCATGTAGGTTTAATTCTTGATATTTTGCGAATGGCTTACTTATTATGTTTATTTGACTTTGTAGGTTGTTTATATAGCACCCTTAAAAGCTATAGTCCGGGAAAGAATGAACGATTGGAAGAAGGGCCTTGTTTCTCGACTTAAAAAGCAAATGGTGCTTGCTTAACTTCTATATCTCCTGGTTTGAACTCTAGTTTCTGTAACTAACATCACAACGTACTCAGGTTGAAATGACTGGAGATTACACACCAGATTTGCGGGCTCTTTTAACTGCAGATATAATAATATCTACTCCCGAAAAGTGGGATGGTATTAGTCGCAACTGGCATGCTCGAGATTACGTCACTAAGGTTCCCTTCATCTTAAGAAAACTGCTTGTTTTTTTCTTTTGACAATATGCTCTCTCTGTCTCACAAGACTTTGGATGTTTAACTATCTTTTCATTGTCATCGTCAGTTTTTTCTCTTTCGGCATTAATAAACTTTTGAATCACATTTTCAGGTTGGGCTTATCATATTGGATGAGATTCATTTGCTTGGAGCTGACCGTGGACCAATACTTGAGGTATTGATAAGCTATCACTTCCTGAGAGTATGAGTCATAAGAAGTTTCTCTCCATTGTCTTTGGTCATTATTTTCAGTGTAACGTTCTTATAGATTTTCTTCTCCCGGGTTCTTTGGACAACTTGTAAGGTTTGAATGCTTAGACAGTTAACACATTTCCACCACCTTCGTCTTGGTTATCAGCAATGATTGTTTTAAGGATTTGTGCCTGCGACTAGGCATCCGTGTGTTTTCTAATCTATATTGAATAGTGTAATGTGTTAACTACGGGAAGGTAAAATATTGCAATTGCTTTGTGTGACGTTTGGCAGTTTTGGTTCTGCCAGTTGCTTTGGATTATTAATGCTATATTTAGAATATGCTTATAAAGAGCACATTGAGATGTGAAAGTAACATTGTAGCGTACTTGTTTCAGTGCGATATATATAATCATTTCTTCTTGTTATTTCCTCTTCCATTCACTCCTGCAAGGTTATGTTTGCAGGTCATTGTCTCAAGAATGAGATTCATATCATCCCAGACAGAGCGTGCAGTTCGCTTTGTTGGGCTTTCAACAGCATTAGCAAATGCTTCGTATGTGAAATTTTCTTTTTTTATACCTCTCTCTATCTTTCTGTCTCTCTCCATTTTTTTTCTTCTGGTATATTTTGTTTTATGCTTCATTTGATATTTAGTGCATGCATTACATCCATGTCTATACGAAGAGAAATAATTCACATATGTATAGCATTGTGACGATTGTGGAATCACTATTTATAGACACGTAAATAGAGGTGTCTGACAAATTACATCCTAACCATCTCCAAATCAAATAAAATCCCAACCACATTATATAATCATTTCTAATATAGCTATTATAGCAATCTTCTACGTAACTGTATGCTTCAATGTGCTTATCGTTTATTAATCTAAATACATGTGAAATTGCAAGGCTTATCATTCCCTACTTACATTTGAGTGTATTGTTGAATTTTTTGCAATTGTTAGTGATTTAGCTGACTGGCTGGGTGTAGAAGAAACTGGTTTATTCAACTTCAAGCCTAGTGTCAGGCCTGTTCCTCTCGAAGTTCATATTCAGGCAAGTGGGAGCTGCTTTCTTTTGAAGTTTATTCCTGTTACAACACTTCTATGAGACTTTCTTAAAGCTTTGCCTAAGTACACATTTGGGAATTATAATCTCCAAATTCAAGATTGTTGGCCTTTTTGGTCTTTGGTTCTTTTAAAGACTTCTGTCAGAAGGCATGAAATTTGGTTCTTCCTGAAGCTGGTCTTAACTAAACGATAAAATGGACAGAGAGAAAACTATCTTTATTGTTATGAGATGCTGGGTTATAAGCTGAGAGAGATTTTGTTTCTCCCATAGAATTGGCTTGCTATGGCCTGGAGATGAACTTTATCTCTAGATACATGAAATGCTAATTCAATAAACTTTAGATGAGCATTAGACATTGTTATTCCCTTACAAGCTTCTTCTTGTTACTTCAAAGTAGTGGCAGGCTTGTCTAATATATTTCTGAACATGAGTCCATCATATGTTTACTCGTATGTTGTAGCAGTAGACTTTAAAATTGATTTTACAATGCAGGGTTACCCTGGAAAATTTTACTGCCCAAGGATGAATAGCATGAATAAACCAGCTTATGCTGCTATATGTACCCATTCACCTACCAAGCCGGTCCTCATATTTGTTTCATCTCGTCGTCAAACAAGGCTTACTGCACTGGACCTCATTCAAGTGAGTATTGTAGAATTTTGCGAGTTATACATTTAAATACCTTATTTTATAACTTTTTTCTCATTGTTATCTTTTGGACATTGAAGTATGCAGCTTCAGATGAACAACCTAGACAATTCTTGGCGATGCCAGAAGAAGATATTCAGTTGATTGTTTCACAGGTCACAGATCAAAACCTACGGCATACTTTGCAGTTCGGTATTGGCCTACACCATGCTGGACTCAATGACAAGGACCGATCATTGGTTGAGGAACTTTTTGCAAACAACAAAATTCAGGTATGGTTAGGGTGTGTGAAAGTGGGAGGGGGGGGGGGGGGTGTTATTGTTTCGTAGGTTTATCTATGGGAAGGCGAAGACCACTAGGAATCTACTTCCTTTAATTTAGAATGCGTGCCAATCAATTAGTATACATGTTTTCCATTATAGGTACAATAATATATTTATGAGCAATAGAATCAAAAGAGAAGTCAATCCTTCTAATTCACAATTACCTGCGTTCACTCTCAATACAAACAGCAAAACATAAATTAGAATAATCAATCTACTCAACTTTTTACTCTCAAACTCTTCCATTATATTACCGTATTATCGAAAAACTTGTGATGTTAAGAACTGTACATTGCACTTATATTTAGCACGTAATCTCAGGTGTGGGCTTGTCAACACATTGATAAATGCAGACATTTTTTTATTATAAATAAATACAGCAGTGAAGTTTTGATTTCGTGTTCTGCTACCATGATTTTTACATATATCTTGCAGGAGTATTCAGTGCCTTGTTTCACTGACTGGTTAAAATTTGATACCCGCAGGTATTAGTTTGCACGAGCACTTTAGCATGGGGTGTAAATCTGCCTGCTCATTTGGTTATTATCAAGGTAAAACTGCTCATTTGGTCCACGTCTCTTTTGTATCAGCTATTTCATACCTAACTATGCAAAACAGTTTTGGGCTTTTATCCTTACTTCTGGCATTCTTAGTCTATCATTTGCATTTTTACTCCTTTCCACGTTTTATCTAATTAATTTCCTAATCATTTGTAGTGCTGTAACTTTTGTTTAGAAGTGTATTTAGATGTCTTGTGGTCCTTGCACCAACTGCATTTTTCTACTAATAGGCCACTTGCCCAGAAATTGTGCTTTTAGCAATTTGGCCAAACACAGGCATTCATACCTGATTACTCATTGGAGCGGACCTCATACAATGTTAAACTGTCTCCCATGGTATAAAGTAAAAACAACTTCTATTTATATTTTAACAGTAAATAAAATGCATATGTTTGAGCATAGAGAAGCTACGTTTGAAAGCTCCCTAATTAAAAATTAGGCATCTCCAATGCTGAAAGTTTTGGACTTTTCTGTTCTTATAACTCCCTTTGTTCCTTTAGTGTACATTATGATATTATTGAACTTGAAAGCAGCTAAAATTGGCAAGTCATGCTTAAAAAAATGTGACAGAGGAAAGTCTCTGCAATTATAAATTGATTTTTAATCTTTAGACTTCTATTATCTGGTATTTGAGTTCGGAAATCATTTGTGTGCTACACATTGAGCCACAACATGTGTCACTTCACATTTTTTCACCATTGATCAAAGTGTAGGACCCATTGATTGATATGGGTCCCACCATAATTAATATAGATAAAAGTGTGTAGTGGAAGATGCAGTGAACATCCATATTGGATGTATCATTACCATTTTTTATATATTCATGCAATCATTCTGTCTATATTCAGGGTACAGAATATTATGATGGGAAAGCGAAGAGATACGTTGACTTCCCTATCACAGATATTTTGCAAATGATGGGTCGAGCAGGCCGACCACAATATGATCAACATGGGAAAGCTGTTATTCTTGTTCATGAACCAAAAAAGAGCTTCTACAAGAAGGTCAGATTTTAGTAGTTGTCTGCTTGTGATACGTCTTTTGCAGTTGGACTTGATTCTTGTTCCTTAAATCACCAACTTATAACGGTGCTTCTGCAGTTTCTATATGAACCATTTCCGGTGGAAAGCAGTCTAAGGGAGCAGTTACACGATCACATAAATGCTGAGATAGTTTCTGGAACCATCTGCCGTAAGGAGGATGCTGTGCACTATCTCACTTGGACTTATATGTTCCGAAGATTGGTAAGCTGGGTGATATTATTACACGAATTTTTGTTTGAATATAACTTGTGTCCCCTCCTTGGGAGAAAAAAGATGAATATAACTTGTGTCCACCTTAGAACTTTGTCTGGACAAAATTCTCGTAGAATCAGAAGCAACTTGCAAGAATTCCCATTTGTTGAAAGGCTCTTTGAAAATCAGTGTGAAAGGAAAAGGCTACTCATTCAATATGGTCTAGTGTTTGTCTATATTGTTGTCTGTCTTTTTGTACTAGTATACAGAAAAAAACACTTTGCATCTGTTCTTGAGTTCTCAAGGACTCAGAGTACCTGCCTCCCATCACCTATAAAAAATTCTCAAGTCAACAAAACTGCACAGCTATCATCCAACCCAATCGACACTTAGACACCTTGGACCATTTGGATATAGGTAATCTTAGCATCTAAAATATCTCAGCGTTGACCATATAAACAAGCAACATGTTAATCTTGAAACTGTCTTCGGTTCCTCTCCCACACCAAATGGATTATAATGGAGAGCCCCAATCACAAAACTTGGTACTGGAACTTGTTTTAAAACCTCCGAAGAGCCAGCCGGCCAGCCCAAGACCCTTGTCCAGTCCACAGAACCATCAGGATATTGCAGCTCTTTTAGAACACCAAATACGTCTGGGAAATGGACAAGTAAAGAAAATGTTAATGTGATTTTTCCTCATCTGAGCCTATAGCACATGTGTTTAAAGAAACAACCGTAAGCCATCAGCCTGTCTATCGTGCGGAGCCTTTACCTTCACGCCAATCAAATAACGAAAGCAAAGCGAGGGATTCTTCTTGTATGCCACACTACTTTCCATTAGCTCACCTCTAGTCTTCACTGATATTGGGTACAGTAAGTACTTTTGTGATAGAAAACATGGAGGCAGAGAAAAAAGTTCAATGCGTAATGCCAATTTATTTTATTTACTTAAGCGAAACATGTACATCAAACAAGAGTACACCAAGCTTAACACACTACACTCAATTTATTACTCTTTATCGTTACCCCTGTTTGATCCTGGGTATGATTTCAAACAGATGATGAACCCTGCGTATTATGGACTGGATGACATTGAAACCGGAACGATTAATTCATACTTGTCAAGGTATAATCCAGCCAATATCTTTTTTTGTTTTTTATATTTTTTTTGTTTTTTTTGTCATCTATTAGTGATTGATTTGCTTTATTAATCCTTGTAAGAAATAAAGCAATGAGGAAAGTATTCTTTTTATTATTAGAATAGAAAGCTCATTAAAGAGTATTACAACAACCCACTTCCTTAAATACTAAGAGGGTAGATCCAACGGCTAGTTGGATAAAGGTAAAGCTGGGAACACTGTTCCAACGGTAACAATGGACAGTGTTCCATCAGCAACTAGCTAGGAAAGAGCCAAACAAACAGCTCTTTTGAACACTTAATTACATCTTAATAAATAAAATATTTAAGTGTAATAAAAGTGACAAAAGATAAAAAAATATTAAAATAATAGAAATCATAAAAAAGGGCATATTCTAACACTCCCCCTCAAGCTGGTGAATGGATATTTAGCATTCCCAGCTTGCTGAGGAGATAATTAAAGGCCTTTTTAGGAAGCCTTTTGGTAAGAACATCTGCAATCTGATTTTGAGAGTTGATAAAGGCAAGAGTGATAAGTTTTGCATCCAACTTTTCTTTGATGAAGTGCTTATCAACTTCCACATGCTTAGTTCTGTCATGCTGAACAGGATTGTGTGATATGTCAATGGCTGATTGATTATCACAGTAGAGAATCATAGGCAACTGTCTCTGCACTTTGAGGTCATCCATGATGATTTTTAGCCACAAGACAATTCACACATCCCAATATCTAAGTGCCCCCGAATTCGGCTTCAAAGACTAGATCTAGCCACAACACTTTGCTTCTTACTTCTCCATGCTATAGGATTTCCAAACAAGAATATGCAATGTCCAGATGTAGATCTTCTGTCATCTATACATCCTGCATAATCTGAGTCAGTGAATGCTTCCAGCCTCTTGTGATCAGTCTTCTTGAAGAGTATCCCCTGTCCTGGACAAGTCTTTAGATATTCTACAATCCTTTCTGCTGCCCTTTGGTGACATCTCTTAGGATTTTGCATATATCAAGGATATATCAGGTCTTGTGTGGGATAGATATATGAGTCTACCCACCAGTCTCTGATAAGTGGTTTTATCCACAGATTCATCCTCAGAAGCAAGGCTCAAACCATGATTTTGTTCAATAGGGGTGGTCATAGGTTTACAACCTAACTTTCCACAATCTTTAAGGAGATCAAGTATATATTTCTGTTGGGATATAAATATTCCCTTTTTTGAGTACATTACTTCAATCCCTAGGAAGTACTTGAGCCTTCCCAGTTCTTTAATATCAAACTCAGTACACAGAAAGTTGGTTAATTCTCTATTACTTTCAGTGTTATTTCCAGTGATAATAATATCATCAACATAAACTAGAAGGATAGAGACCTTCCCAGAGTTGTTGTGTTTTATGAATAAGGTATGATCTCCCTGACTTTGTTTATAGCCCAGAGTGACCATAGCCTTAGCAAATCTCCCAAACCAGGCCCTAGGTGACTGTTTAAGGCCATATAGAGCCTTGTTTAGTCTGCATACTTTCCCTTTCTCATTTTGGAATACAGGAGGAATATCCATAAATATGGTTTCCTCTAATTCCCCTTGCAAGAAGGCATTCTTCACATCATATTGATGTAAATTCCAGTCAAAGTTAACAGCTAAAGACAGAAGAACTTTGACAGTGTTCATCTTTGCTACAGGAGCAAAAGTCTCAAAGTAGTCAATGCCATAGGTTTGAGAATACCCTTTGGCAACAAGCCTTGCCTTATATCTTTCAATAGATCCATCAGATCTATATTTGATGGTAAAAACCCATCTACATCCCACAGTCTTAGCATTCTTTGGAAGGGTGACTAAATCCCATGTTTTATTTTTCTCAAGAGCATTCATCTCTTCTTTCATGGCTTTCAACCATTTTTTATCCTCTAGAGCCTCAGATAGCTTCTTAGGAACAGAGCCATCAAGAAGATTTTTCATAAATTTCTTTTGATTGCTTGAGATTTTCTCATATGAAAGAAAATTCTTTATAGGATGCTTAGTGCAAGCCCTAGTCGATTTCCTTAGAGCAATAGGAAGTTCTTCAACAGGAGTGCCACTATTGTCCCCTGATCCTTGTATATCAAAGGTAGGATCTTCCTTACCAGAAGAAGAAAAGTTTTCAGAATTATCACATTCTGTGTCCTCCTTAGGACTAGGAACATCATTATCACTAGTGTTTGTTTCAATAGGAATCATGTCCTTTAATCTAATCCAGTTTTTTCTGGAATAGATTATTGGAGTTTTTTCCTTGTTCTTATTTATAGTGGTAGAGTCTTGTTCAGTAGTTGAAGTATTTGCCTCTTGTTCAGTGGTGGAGGGTTCATGATTATGATCAATGATAGGACATTGTTCTTCCTCATTATTATCTGATGAATCAGAGTTGAAGTGAGGAAGAGACGTGTCTTTGTCAGAGTCTATCATGATTTTCTCCCCCTGAATGAGAGACTTCCCTGTAAAGTAAGGATGCATTTCATAAAAAGTAACATCCTTTGACACAATCACTTTCTTTGTAGGAGGATGATAACACTTATATCCTTTTTGTGTGTTGGAATATCCAAAAAACACACACCTAACAGATCTGGGATCTAACTTTCCCCTGTTAGGTTGGTGTATATGGACAAACACCTCACAGCCAAAAACTTTAGGGTGAACCCCTTCAGTCTTTAAAAAATCTGGAAACAGTTTAGTAAGAGTCTCAATGGGACTTTTCTTTTCCAGAATTTTGGTAGGCATTCTATTAATCAGGTGAGCAGCTGTTAGGACTGCTTCTCCCCAAAAATGTTTTGGTACATTCATTTGGAAGAGAAGAGCCCTAGCAGTATCCATAAGGTGCCTATTTTTCCTTTCAGCCACCCCATTCTGTTGGGGTGTATGACACAAGATGATTCATGAATAACCCATTTTTCTTCCAAAAAAGGGTTTAAGAACTTGTTGAAGTAGTCTCTTGCATTGTCAGTTCTGATTTTCTTGATTTTCACATCAAACTGAGTCATTATCATGTTGTAAAAAACGGGGAAAAATCCGAGCAAGATCGATTTTTGTTTCATAAGGTATAACCATGTGGTTCGAGTACGAGTCATCAATAAAGGTGACAAACCGGTGTGCTCCATTGATATTAGGGTTAGTAGATGGACCCCAAATGTCACTATGTATAAGATTAAATGGAGAAACAGACTGATTAGAAGAAATAGGATAAGGCACCCTTTTATGCTTAGCAAATTCACATTCATTACATTTGAAATCTTTAGAATTCAACCCTTTACATAAAGTAGGAAACAAATGCATAAGAATCTGAAAAGAGGGGTGACCAAGTCTCCTATGTTATAACATAATCTTATCATGATTAAAACTAGACAAAAAGGATGATATTTGACAACTAGTCTTGTTATGATCTTCTTTCTTCAAAATATAAAGACCTTCTTTAGCCCTAGCAAGTCCCATCTTCCTCATTGTTTCTAGACCCTGTATCACACAGAAATTAGTAGAGAACATAACATAGCATTTATAGTCTCTAGTTAGTTTTCTAATAGATAACAGGCTAGCTGAAAGATTTGGAACATACAGAACATCCTTTAAGGTCAAGTTATCATTTATTATCACATTGCCAATGCCTGCAACCCTGATTGAGGAGCCATTAGCCACAGTAATGCTCCTCTCAGTGGTACAGGGCAAATAAACAGAGAAACAAGTAATATTAGGGGTCATATGGTTAGTAGCTCCAGAATCAACAACCCAATCTTTAGTGATATTCTGATTTAAGAGGTTTAGGGAAGCCATACCTGAAAACACCATAGATGATGAGGGGTTTTCCAAGGTATCCAGAAACTTCCTTAACTTCTCAATTTCAGACTGTCCAAGACTGGGGTTCTGATTCTTGGAGATTTGATCCATCCCCTGTGTATCACTCTCAGTCTTGCCAGAATTTGCTATGTGAGCCAAGTGTTCTTTGGTTTTCCCTGGCCTCCCATACAATTTCCAACAGAACTCCTTAGTGTGCCTGCTCTTTTTACAGTGAGTACAATAGAGATTGTCCCTATCTCCAGATTTAGGAACTTGCCTCTGATTGGAGAATTTTTTATCAACATTTTCCTTAGACTCATTGGTCTTAGGATAGTTGTTTTTGTTTTGTCCAGCATAAAGAGCTGAACCCTCAGTATTGGTAGTGTCCGGCATGACACCCATCCTACCCTCTCTTGTTCTTACCATAGACATGGTTTCATTCGAGAGAGGGTAATTCGATTTTACCAAGAATCTGCACCCTTATAGGATCAAATTCCTGATTCAAACCAACCAGAAAGGAGAAGATTCTTTCCCCTTCAACCATTCTTTTAAGGGTAGTGGCATCATCACTATCTTTCATTTTGATGCATTGATAGTGATCAAGTTCTTGCCACAGCCCTTGTAGAAGGCTAGAGTATTCAGTGATAGATTTATTCCCCTGCTTAGTGTTCTGAATTTTTACCTTTATTTCATAGATTTGAGCTGCATCCTTAACCTTAGAATAGGTTTGTTGCACATGGTCCCATATCTCCTTGGCAGAATTCAGAAACATGCAGGTATCACTTATTTCTGTGATCATTGTGCTCCACAGCCAGGACATCACCATCGAATCCTTCTCATCCCAGCTAGCAAACTTGGGATCAGTAGGAGCAGGTCCAGTTCCCAGCAAATGGCTCAGTTTGCCTCTACCTTTTAAGTAGGTTCTGACAAACTGAGACCATTTAAGGTAGTTCTTACCATTCAGCTTATAAACAGCTTGAATGTTTTGAAGTTTCCCAGAGATTATGGGGTTTTCAGAAGAAGCAGAAGTAGGATCAGTAGCTGTACTAGTTGCAAATGATTCAGCCATTGATCAAGAAAGAACTGAGATTTGAAATTTGAATTAAAGGAATCCCAGAAAAAAGCCTAAGGCTCCGATACCATGTAAGAAATAAAGCAATGAGGAAAGTATTCTTTTTATTGTTAGAATAGAAAGCTCATTAAAGAGTATTACAACAACCCACTTCCTTAAAAACTAAGAGGGTAGATCCAACGGCTGGTTGGATAAAGGTAAAGCTGGGAACACTGTTCCAACGGTAACAATTGACAGTGTTCCATCAGCAACTAGCTAGGAAAGAGCCAAACAAACAGCTCTTTTGAACACTTAATTACATCTTAATAAATAAAATATTTAAGTGTAATAAAAGTGACAAAAGATAAAAAAATATTAAAATAATAGAAAGCATAAAAAAGGGCATATTCTAACAATCCTAACTTTGACTGTTAGCACTCATATAATTTTATCATTATTTACAACATTATCATTATTTGTTTTCCTGACTATGTGTGACTACTCTGAACAGCTTAGTTCAAAACACGTTCGAGGATTTGGAAGATAGTGGATGCATCAAGATTAATGAAGACAGTGTTGAGCCTATTATGTTGGGAACCATTGCCTCCCAGTATTATCTCAAATACACAACTGTTTCAATTTTCGGGGCTAACATAGGACCAGACACGTCTCTTGAAGTAAGTCCAGTGCACCTATTTTCGAATTATGTTTTAGCTCCTTCTCTTTCTACGAAAAGTGTTTTGTAATTACCGATAATATCATTTGCAGGTTTTCCTCCATATTTTAGCTGGCTCTTCTGAATACGATGAGCTTCCCGTGCGGCATAATGAGGTGAGGGATATATTAGTAGCTATATTTCTGATATTTATTTGAATCTCTGCAGCTCCGTCTGTATGTATATGTATTGTGGTTGCGGAGAGTGCCCTTTTAGTCCTGGTAAATTTTTGTTGAAGCTTTAGATACCATTGAAGGATGTTCGGTTTAATTTATTCGTTCTGCCTCTATTCTTTATTGGAATTTCCTAATTTCCATTCAGATTATTTTATTGACAATGAGAAATAACACAAGCCTCCTTCGTGAATACAAATAATTCAAACACATCAAGCCTATCATCTATAAAAGATGCACAAGTAGAGGCGTGTAATATTTTCAGTCTGGGTTTGTTTCGTCTACCGCAATATGTTGTGAATGGTCCAACTGTCCTGATACGATGTATGGGCTGTAAAAAATGGACTCCAGATACCTAAAACAAACAGAGTTGTAAAAGTATTTGTATGAATGAAAGCAATTCATTCTTTATTCTCATTTCAATTCTCCGGTCTTGAATTTGTCAAACCTCTTCAAATTTCTTGTTCTGTTTTTTTTTTTTTTTTTGGTTTTCCCATTTTGAGGTGCATGTTCTTGCTTATAGGAAAATTACAACGAGGATCTTTCTAAAAGGGTTCCGTATATGGTCGACGTTCACCGCCTTGATGATCCTCATGTGAAAGCAAATCTTCTATTTCAGGTTTTCTTCATTCCTAGTAAAAGGACTTTATGTTTATTGATTGGAGTATGTAGCAACTTCTCCATAAAACTCGTTTTTTTTTCTGATTTCGTTTATTGTTCATTCAGGCTCACTTTTCGCAGCTAAAGCTACCTATAACTGATTATGTTACGGACTTGAAATCCGTTTTGGATCAAAGCATACGTATTATCCAGGCCATGATAGATATATGTGCCAACAGTGGATGGCTCTTGAGTGCCCTGACGTGTATGCATCTTTTGCAAATGGTCATGCAGGTATGTACAAAGTATATGTGCCAACAGTGGATGGCTCTCGAGTGCCCTAACATTTTGGTTTCATCCCAAAATATATGTCATTTTAGAATACCATTGAAACATGGGGAAATGGGCTATGCAGTGTCGATATTGGCAGGAAGGTGTTCTGACATACTTCGTTTACCATTGACCTGTGAAGCATGCTAAATATTCTGTTTGGGTTCCATTATCGCGTTTTTGCCTAATCAATTGATTAAAATTATTGAACCATCAATAACACTATACCTCCATACGTCGATGCATATTCTGTGTGTGTGTGTGTGTGTGTGTGTATACTACACACATAGGTTTTGGTAATTATCCGGTGGTCACCTTTTCCTTCACTATCACTGCATCAGTGCATCTTTCCTATTAGTGTGGGCACCATCTTTATCATTTTATTATTTGCAGGGTTTATGGTTTGACGAAGGATCTTTGCGGATGTTACCATGCATGACGGATGATCTCATTAGTTTATTGAAAGGACGAGGAATCATTAATGTTCAGCAACTACTGGACCTTCCTCGGGTGCAATTGCAGGCTCTCACCGACACTTCAACCGCCTCGAAACTTGAACAGGTTTTATAATCATTCTCTTTTCTTTCGATTTTACGCTCGTGCTGATCTTCTTTCTTTTTATAGCTCAGAAATAATTGTAATGGTCGGTTAGATTTTTCTTGAAAGATTTCTCGTGTTTATTTTCCAGTATTTCAAAATAAGCAATTGGCTTTTACGATACTTGGCGTATGAGGTCAAAATTTCAAATTACATATGAGGCTAACTGCATTACCGTACCTTAGTGATGGCAAATATTTTGAGGGAATATATATAGGGGGATTCTATTTGAACCCCCCCTATTTACTACTTGCACAACATTAATGAATATTTTTTCGGGTGAAAAAAACGTCAATCACACTGGTGTTCGTTGTGGCACACGTCACTGACGTTGGTATGCCACTAGGAACACCGGTGAAAAGTCATGGATCGACGTTCTAAGATTTAACACTTTTTTATATACCTTTGGTGTTCCTTGTGGAACACCAACGTCCTTGTGATCGACGTTGGTGTTCCACAAGGAACACGATGTGACGATGTTCCCTATATAAAAAATCATGTGGTGCAAGTAGTAATTTTTTGTGGTACAAGTAGTAAGTGGGTGCAAGTAGTAAATAGGGGGTCCAAATAGAATCCCCCTATATATATATATATATTTTTCTTTTTTTCTACTGATACTTTTTTTTAGCGGGTCGACTGCCCCATACATGATGGAGTCTTGGATACCCCTATCCATTTTTACGGGGGTGTGGGGTGGGAAGGTTGTTGTGGGTGGGGGGGGGGGGGGGGGGGACTTGGTTTATTGCTTTGAAAAGTCGTCGCTCTTTTCGGTCAATTCACTTTTGAACTAATTTCCTTTCGTAGGAACTGCGAAATTTCCCTCGTGTTCAAGCGCATGTAAAAGTCCAGACAAGGGATTCCGCCAGTGGGGAAGTTCCTACTCTTAAAATCAGACTTGAAAAACTAAACTTCAACCCTAGATCATCAAGGGCTTTTACTCCTCGATTCCCGAAGGTATAACTTTTCTTCTGTGTACTACTCGTAATGGTTTTACGTGGAACTACTTTAACGTTATCATCGTCATTTCTAACAGATAAAAGATGAAGCATGGTGGTTGGTTTTGGGTAGCACATCTACTTCTGAACTTCTTGCCTTAAAAAGAGTTACGTTTAGAGACCGGTTGGTGACTCATCTCGATATACCATCAAACACTCATAACATACAGGTTCGAATTTAGTATTCAGTTTTCGACTTAAGCTATCCTTTTCGATTTCTACATTTTTACGGATTTTGAGGTGCTTCCATTATAAGTAGTCACTCGGGCGGGATTCACCATATTTCATACACCAAATCTTGATACCGGATATGCCTAGTAAAAAAAATAAAATCACCGACATTTGTTACTTTTGTAATTTGTGCAGGGAATGAAGCTGTTTTTGGTCTCAGATTGTTATATTGGGTTTGAACAAGAGTACAACATTCAAGATTTTGCTTAACAACCCCCTCTACCTCAAAGCTACCTCCTGAAGTATAAAATAGGTAAACTTTTGTCTCTTAATTTTATGAAATCACAAATTTCACTGTTGAAACAATAGCGAAATACAGTGAATTTTAACGGTGACAGTTAATTGTGTCGATCGGTGAATCCTTTAGTACAGTTAATTTTACGGTGGTAGTATTCAATGTAAACTTAGTGAATATTGATAGTGAATTTCACATTCGTTCCGTTTCAATGCCTCACTTCAGATTTTGTAAACATTGACACTGAATATCACGTGAGACATTCCGGTGAGATATTCCAAGAAATGTTTATTTTATTGATAAAATGATGAAACTAAAATACAAAAGACAACCAACCCGCAAACATAAAATCTGCACCGAACTGTGTCTTATCAAAACCTCTTAGGAGCAAAACCTAATGGCAAAATCCACTAAGAGGAAATAGTACGGTTGTTTAGAACTAAGTGACAAAAAACCTTGCATCATTTCCCGAAGAGTTGGATATTCCCCGCTACTCCCGGTGCTTGATGACACTTGTTGGACTTCCACTGCTTTTGCAAGTTTCATTGGTGTAGCCACCATATCCCTTGGAAGATTTTCTTGTACATCCACCATCTTTGATGTAGCGTTAACCCTTTGTAGAAAATCTTTGAATTCATCATCTAAACACCATACGTAAATGAGATTCATTGCCCTCATCTTCATCGGTATCATCTAGTGTTGTCTTGTCTACACGAGTTCTATCAATGCTAGCACCTTCTCGATTAAAAAAACGTGCGTGGTAGAAAGGCCGGTTCAAGACTTTCAAGTGAGCCTCTACCACCACTTTAATATCCGGTTACCATTATAAGACGGACGTGTATCACACTTGGATCCCGTGAACTTTTTTACTAAACGACGCCTTTTTGGTATGTTGTGGAAAACACATTTATACTCCTCCGAACTCCAACCCATCAAATTCTCCGGTTGTCGAAATTTTCTCCAAATTTAAACCCTCACACTCTCACAATCGAGCAAGCAAGGACTCCACTTTCTAGGGGTGTAAACGATCCGAGCCCTCGTGATTCTCACAGCATGGCAAGGAACTTGAGCATCTTGTCATAATTAACGAGCTGAACTCAAGCAATTTAATGCTGGACACTCAAGCATTTTAATATTATTTTAACACGAGACTTAATATTTCATGGGCATATCTTATCATTTTTACCATTTTTCCGAGCTGCTCGAGTTCGAGCCCGAGTTTGAAAGTGCTCGATTTATTTCGAGCATAATCGAGCCAAACTCGAACATGATTAATATGTTATCAAACCGATCTCGAGCGATTTTTTCCCCCGCTCGAGCGCAACTCGATAAGGATTCAAATCGGATCGTTTACACCCTAGCCGCCAGCGCCACACCACCACTACTTGCTAGCTAGGAAGAAAGGCACCCATTGTTTCTGTAATTATAAAAGCAAAAATGCCCCTGCTATCGAATTGGCTAAGGTTAGTTGAGAACTTGAGAAAATGAACATTTCTTTTCTCACGGTAACAAAACATGCAATAGTTGAGAAAAGAATACATAACTTTTCTTTTCTCAAGTTTTTTTCAGTACCAAACATGCTCACTTTTACTTCTTGAGATTGAGCGTGAATTTGTGTTGGTGTTCATGAAAAATTAATCTATTTACTTTTTAATTTATTTTCCAATCAGATAAATCATTCTTGGTAAGACAATGAATGAATATTGAAATTGAATACTTGACTTTATAATATGTCAGCTATGTAATGTAATCTTGTGTCTGAAACGATTTTAGTTTTTATACGATATGCATTGTATTTTTGTCCGGAAAAGTTAGAATTTGTAACCTTTTCCCAGCTATGTTGTGTACTTTTGTGAACTCACTAAACCTGGATCCGCCATTGCGTATAACTAAAATTGCATTACTTTTAAGTGTTTTTTTTTTTTTTTTTTTTTTTTTTTCCCAGAGTTTGCCATTTCTTTGCCAACATATCTTAAATCTTCATACGACAATTCTCTCCTGATGTGAGGTCTGGCATGATGAGTTTACGTTCGTAACATCTAATTGAGGGATTCACACACACCGGGAGAGAATTGTTGTATGAAGATTAAAGGCCTACGTTAAGAGAAATTGACGTACAAAGCCGGTTTGGAATAAATGTATTTTATTTCTCGAAAAAGAATAAATGTATTTTACTAAAAATTAGTAAAACATGTCATTTAAGCATCGAAAAATATTATGCAAGAATATTACTCAACCAAAATAAAAAAATAAAATAGCAACCTATACTCGTGCGGAGAGTGGAGTGGATGAATCGGGGCTGTCAGTTCTGAAGTTAGATTTAAACTGTGTGCTTCTGATCATTTCTTGGTCACTTCTCTCCACCATTTGAAAAATGAGCCGGATTAAATTCTAATGGATCGGCCCACACATTTGGACCACGAGCTATGGACCACACATTGACGAGCAATGTCGAGCCTTTTGAGACATAATGTTACGTCTCCATCAAAACTCTAAATTTGATACAACAAGAAGTACCACAAACTCTAAACTCTGTATGTAATTACCAATTTTTATTGAGAATCCGACAAGTTAATAGTAGTTAGGTACACACTATTCTACTAAACTACCATGTGTGGTTGTGAGCATTTTAAATGGCCAACAACCAGTCAAAAGTTGTTTTCTTCAAAATTAAAAATAAAATAAAATTTAAGGGAATTAGATTTTATTATATATATATTAGGGTGAGAAGATGAATATTGAACTCTGATACTACTTATTTTGAACCGTACGTAATAACATTTATTATACTTTTTTTTTTGTTTTTGTGCCGTAAAAATGATGATTATCGAATAAATATGACATACAGTTTTATGATAAATAGAATTGAATGATAAAGTGGTGAACGATCTGTATATAAAGATATTCAACACCGTAAAAAAAAATTAAAAAAAAAAAGATATTCAACACCGTATTTTAATTTTCTTTCCCTTTTAAACTTTTTACTTGGTTGAATAAGTTTGAATGATTTTAAAATATTGTAAATGATTGATATGTAAGAGCAACTATAATGGCTCCCAACACAACTACAAAATAATAGTACATCCGTTAAGTTTTTTAAATTTGTCTCATAATATAAATCCATTTAGAATACCAATTGAGCATTTATTATATTTTTCTTCTTTTACCCCTTATTATACACCACCCACTTTTTACCACTTTGTATTAATTATAGTGAAAGGTCATTTTAGTCTTTTTAATTAAAATTAATGACACATAACTAATTTAACCAACTTTCTTAATAAGTGTGAAAAACCCCAAATAGATTTATATTTTGGGACGGAAGTAGTACAGTATACTTCACCACTACAAAATAATATAATAATTAGGTATTTAGAAAGTATAAAGTAGTATAGAGATATTCCCAAAAACCAATTTCTATATTCCCAGATAGTAGTATAGAGAATACTAATTAATCGAAGTTAACGGCGGATCCAGAAAAATTGTTCAGCGGGGTCTAAAATTGTTTTTAAGAGTAACAGAAAAAAGGGGGAAGGGGCCACAAGGAAAAAAAAAATTAATAAATAGGTCTGGAAGGACAAAAGTAACATTTTCATGATTATAAAGGACAAAAATCATAATTGTTACTTTAAAATTGTTACTTCACGTGTTAATGTTACTTTGTATTTCACAATTGTTACTTCATATTTACTCTATTCCACATTTGTTACTTCATATTTGTTCTTCATAATTATTCTTTTGTCCTTATTAAATTACGGTTTCCTTCTATCCCGATTTTTTCATAATTTTGTCCTTCTGGACAAAAATCTATAAAAAATATTAGCAGGGTCCATAAAATTTTTGTATAGGTAAAACTTAACATTTTTTTTTGTTTTAGCGGGGTCTGTGAGCCCCGTTGTGGAAAGAGTATATGCGCCTCTGATTGAAGTGTATTCCTTTTTGAAGAGATCAATGAAATGTAGTAATTAAAATGAAAAAAAAATAAAGTGTTTACGGTGTGATTTCTATGTATACGTATATTGTAAAGTCCCACGTCGGTAAAGTAGTAGAATGCTCACCCTCATATAAGTGTGAGACATAAAAGTCTTTTCAACCCGGGTTAGCCCTTTTAGATCAAACGAGAACAACGGACAAAACAGTGGACCGGATCATTTATAACTCATAATAGAAAGATGCATAACAAATAAGGAGAGCTTTGATTTAAGTGTCGTGTGAGTTTGGTTCCTTCCTCACCACCGTAGATATTACTATCTCGAAGAGAGATCCACGCACTCAGCAAGTCCACTTATTGTTTAGCTCTACGAGAGCCGTTAGATTTACGATCTTCTAGAGATCTAGATGAGGCCTTATAATTGACCTTTATTAGAGATCTAGAGGAGATCATCTGCCGTGTTATTGTGCTGATTTTTATGTTGTGGTGCAATCTCTCTCACCACCCATTTGTAATGTGAAAGAAAATCCAGCAGTACATTTTTTTAACTATAAAAAATCAAACGACTCTGTTTCAACGAATATGGTGCTAGTAACCTATACTCGTGCGGAGAGTGGAGTGGATGAATCGGGGCTGTCAGTTTTGAAGTTGGATTTAAACTGTGTGCTTCTGATCACTTCATAGTCACTTCTCTCCACCGTTTGAAAAATGAGCCGGATTAAATTCTAATGGATCGGCCCACACATTTGGACCACGAGCTATGGACCACACATTTGGACCACTAGCTATGGACCACACATTGACGAGCAATGTCGAGCCTTTTGAGACATAAAACCCATTGATCTCACGGTCCTCCGCCGCCATTCGTGGTCCTCCGCCTGAAAGTCTCTTTGATGGCGTCTTGAAAGAATGTCAATTGAGGAAGATCGGATTCGGTTTCTAATCGGTTCGGCCCGACTACTCTTTCTAGCTCTTCTTGGGCTTGGATAAGTAACTTTGGGTTTCGGATTAGTTCTATAACGACCCACTCTACTTGACGAAGTGTCCATTCCAGCTATGAACAAGTTCTTCAAAATAAGACAAGAATCATAAATCTAAGTAACTTGGGCAAGCAATCTTAAGATTAAAGTAACAAAATAAGCTTTTCTTTTCTTATTTTATTTTTTTTGGATTGTAAATGAAAAAAAAAAGTACTTCTGAAGTATATCATGTATGGAGTTTGTACATTCATCTACATCAAAATTTCATAATGATTTTTATTAAATTTATAGCAAACAGAAAGAAAAGGCCTATTTACCTTTTTTATAATCATGAGATGTTATACGAGAGATTTTGCGGTGGTCAATGACCATTAAACTCAATAAAATTTCCCAAGATGTACATATAAAATTTCTCAAATGTACATATATGACTCTAATCTAGCTAGTATTTTGGTGTAATGATATACTTGTTAATTGTATATTATATAACGTGTGTGGGATTTATATTTGATATTTTTTAATTATGTAGTTTTTTAAAAGGAAAATATGATTTGTCTTAGAAACAATAATTAATTTATCATATTACTTTAAATTAAAATATATACCTAAGGCTATTTTATATTTTTCGATGCACTTTTGATATAACAACACATATTTTAGCTCGAAAGAAACTCGAGTTTGACTCAAGTTTGAATGTGCACGTGAACGAGTTTGACATCAAAAAGCATATTTAGTGTATGCTCGAAACTAAATCATAAACTCTTATACACCCTAAACCCTCATTTTCCCCTAGACCCTATATCCCCCATATTATTTTGTGTTTAATAAGGGGTTAGTAAGACAAAATTAATGTTTGGATGTCATCATTGACAAGAAAGAAAGAAAAAAGAACTTGGGTAGCAAAAAAAAAAAAAAAAAAAAAAACACCTTTAAAATAGGGATTTCTCAAATTTTCCATCTTTACATGCACCACACACAACCTACCATGATATCATACTATGACAACAAAATCGTTGTATAAAATTGTATCAAGCGACATGATCATATTCTTTCAATTCTATTCTCTTTCATATAGTATGAGTGTATATGGTGAAATATACACAATATATATCATTCCACGGTGTTCTTTTGTTTTCTACTCCCTCCGTTCTTTTTCAACTGTCGTAGTTGTCAAGAATAAAAATTTCTTTTTATTTGTCGTAGTTACATTTCCAAAGTAATATTTATTGTATTTTTTTTTACATCTAACTTTATTTATTACGGGATGGGAGATTATAAACAATATTGCATTAATTATATCTAAGGGATGTCATTGTTATTTTGATGTTAAGTTAAAACATTAACTATTTTTTGGCAACTGCGTCAGTTAAATAGTAACGGAATGAGTATCAAGTAGTCCAGGTCAGTGATAGTCGGAAAATCTAAGTCGTTGTTTTATGTCTTTTAGATTGTATAAGTTAATTTTAGGTGTTTTTGTAATGGTTAAAGTTTTTTTGAAAAACTGTAATGGTTAAAGTTGTCTTTCGTCTTTTGTTATCAAATTAAAATCTCTCTAATGAGACAGATTTGTGTGGAAATAATTCTATGTCTGAATCCCTATTTCAAATATATATATGGGCGAAAAAATCGTACGCCAGTATTCTTATCCAGGCCGGTGGAGGAAATCCGGGTTCGATTCCCCCTCCTTTCGTTTCGGCAAAAAAAAAAGGAAAATAAATAAATAAATAATAATATATATATATATATATATATATATATATATATATATATATATATATTGTTTTGATGTACAGTACCCTGTATTTAATTACCTTAATGTTACGTCTCCATCAATACTCTAAATTTGATATAACAAGAAGTACCACATGTTATACACTCTGTATGTAATTGCCAATTTTTATTGAGAATCCGACAAGTTAATACTAGTAGTTAGGTACACACTCTTCTACTAAAGTACCATGTGTGGTTGTGAGCATTTTAAATGGCCAACAACCAGTCAAAAGTTGTTTTCTTCAAAATTAAAAAAATAAAAAAAATTTAAAAGGGAATTAGATTTTATTATATATTAGGGTGAGAAGATGAATATTGAACTCTGATACTACTTATTTTGAACCGTACGTAATAACATTTATTATAATTTTTTGTTTTGTGCCATAAAAATGATGATTATCGAATAAAAATGACCTACAGTTTTATGATAAATAGAATTGAATGATAAAGTGGTGAACGATCTGTATATAAAGATATTCAACACCGTATAAAAAACTAAAAAATTAAATAAAAATATTATATAAAAAAAAAAGATATTCAACACCGTATTTTAATTTTCTTTCCCTTTTAAACTTTTTACTTGGTTGAATAAGTTTGAATTGATGGTCCATGATCACTCTAAAATTAGAGATTAATCATGATTACACACAACTTGTTATCTTTTCAAAGTTGCTTATTCATATACTCTTTCACATAAATCTGAGAGGTTAGAAATGATTCATTGACAACCCTAATAAAAATCTAATGATTCATTGACAACCCTAAATAATTGATTTTAAAATATTGTAAATGATTGATATGTAAGAGCAACTATAATGGCTCCCAACACAACTACAAAATAATAGTACATTCGTCCCAAAATATAAATCCGTTAAGTTTTTTAAATTTGTCTATAATATAAATCTATTTAGAATACCAATTGAGCATTTATTATATTTTTCTTCTTTTACCCCTTATTATACACCACCCACTTTTTACCACTTTGTATTAATTATAGTGAAAGGTCATTTTAGTATTTTTAATTAAAATTAATGACACATAAATAATTTAACCAACTTTCTTAATAAGTGTGAAAAACCCCAAATGGTCTTACATTTTGGGACGGAAGTAGTACAATATACTTAACCTTATATATGTACTTCACCACTAATAATTTGGTATTTATAAAGTATAAAGTAGTATAGAGATATTCCCAAAAAGCAATTTCTATATTCCCAGATAGTAGTATAGAGAATACTAATTAATCGAAGTTAACGGCGGATCAGAAAAATTGTTCAACGGGGTCTAAAATTGTTTTTAAGAGTAACAGAAAAAATGGGGAAGGGGCCACAAGGAAAAAAAAAAAGGTCTGGAAGGACAAAAGTAACATTTTCATGATTATAAAGGACAAAAATCACAATTGTTACTTTAAAATTGTTACTTCACGTGTTAATGTTACTTTGTGTTTCACAATTGTTACTTCATATTTACTCTATTCCACATTTGTTACTTCATATTTGTTACTTCATAATTGTTACTTTTGTCCTTATTAAATTACAGTTTCCTTCTATCCCGATTTTTTCATAATTTTGTCCTTCTGGACAAAAATCTATAAAAAATATTAGCAGGGTCCATAAATTTTTTGTATAGGTAAAACTTAACATTTTTTTTTGTTTTAGCGGGGTCTGTGAGCCCCGTTGTGGAAAGAGTATATCCGCCTCTGATTGAAGTGTATTCCTTTTTGAAGAGATCAATGAAATGTAGTAATTAAAATGAAAAAAATAAAAATAAAGTGTTTACGGTGTGATTTCTATGTATACATATATTGTAAAGTCCCACGTCGTTAAAGTAGTAGAATGCTCACCCTCATATAAGTGTGAGACATAAAAGTCTTTAAAACCCGAGTTAGCCCTTTTAGGTCGAACGAGGACAACGGTCTAAACAGTGAACCGGATCATTTATAACTCATAATAGAAAGATGCATAACAAATAAGGAGAGCTTTGATTTAAGTGTCGTGTGAGTTTGGTTCCTTCCTCACCACCGTAGTTATTAATATCTCGAAGAGAGATCAACGCACTCAGCAAGTCCACTTATTGTTTGGCTCTACGAGAGCCGTTAGATTTACGATCTTCTAGAGATCTAGATGAGGCCTTATAATTGACCTTTATTAGAGATCTAGAGGAGATCATCAGCCGTGTTATTGTGCTGATTTTTATGTTGTGGTGCAATCTCTCTCACCACCCATTTGTAATGTGAAAGAAAATCCAGCAGTACATTTTTTTAACTATAAAAAATCAAACGACGTCGTTTCAACGAAACACGTTACTATCACAACAACATTAAAACGCAGTCGCTATTATACAGCAGACGATCCATGTTCCCTTTATTGTACTCAACCGAAATACAAAATAAAATAGCAAATGATCATAAAATAACTACAAATCCAACTGAAATCAGATTGGCTTCACAAACTTGTTACATATATAATTAATAAACTTGAGCCGAGAGCCTCGGCCTCGGATGGACGATTAAAGGTGAAGCTCGTTGCAGCGTTAGTCCATAACCTTCCTCCATGTCAAGCTTCTCGGGTTTAAGTCCATCCAACAAAGCCCAATCAAACGAATGAACTAACGAAGCCGTTACTAGTTGAACCATCCGTATACCTAAGCTCATTCCAGACATATCCTGCGCCCAGCACCGAAAGGTATCACTTCAAAATCATTTCCTTTAACATCAACATTAGGCTTCTCTCCACCGGCCAAGAAACGAGTCGGGTTGAAATCTAATGGATTGGCCCACACATTTGGATCACGGGCTATGGCCCACACATTGACGAGCAATGTCGAACCTTCCGAGACATAATACCCATTGATCTCACAGTCCTCCGCCGCCATTCGTGGAAGAGAGAGGGAGTGGATGGATGAAGCCTGAAAGTCTCTTTGATGACGGCTTGAAGGAAGGTCAGTTGAGGAAGATCGGATTCGGTTACGAATCGGTTCGGCCCGACTACTCTGTCTAGCTCTTCTTGGGCTTGGACTAGTAACTTTGGGTTTCGGATTAGTTCTGCCATGGCCCATTCTACGGTACTTGATGAAGTGTCTGTTCCAGCTATGAACAAGTTCTACAAAATAGAACAAGAATCATAAATTTAATTAATTTCAGCAAGGAAATCTTAAAATTAAAGTAACAAAATAACTAATTCTTTTCTTATTTCTTGGAATGTCATGAAAAAAAAATGTAAATTTGAAGTTTGTTAGTTAAAATAAAGTTGTTGGGAGTTGTTTGTTTGTTATATGGATTTCCGAGCCAAGCCAGATTTAAATATAATGTGTGCCGAACGATTTGTCTTCCGAAATTGCTCGTATTTCGAAAGCGGGTCGTTACAAGATGGGAGCAAGGTGGATCTGAGAAGACTTACTATGCAACAATGATTTAGAAATGATACCAAATGAATGACGAGATTTGTCCAATCCAAGTGCAGAAATTAATTACTCCCTTCGTTTTTTTTATAATAGTCGCTAAAAGTATAACTCACCCAGCTCTGAAATATACTGTAAAATGACAAATTTATCTTTCTCGTTTTTGCATTTAAATATTCTTCTTCTTTAAATAATGAATATTGTATTGGTATTATAAAGCGAACTAACACAACTAATCTTTTTTTTTTTTTTGAGAAGAACACAGCTAATCTTGAAAGTGACGGTACTAAAAAAAACAGAGGAAGTATATAATTAAACTAAGCATCTCTATCATTTTCTAAGTAATTCAAAACAAATATAATATACTTTCAAAAAAAATATATATATATATAATAAAAGAAATAATACAACCACAACCAAATGACACAATAATTATCTACACATTAATTTTCGTAGGACCCACCGCCTACCATCATGTTCCCTTTTACATGAACACACATGGTCACATACGCACCTATGATTATCATTTCTCCTTTTTACATGAACATATATAACTATCCGTACACCCGAATCATCATGCCTCCTTTTTCATGGGCACATATGACCCCGATCATCATGGCCTCTTTTTCATAATGATTGATTAGGTACCACAATAATCGTATATCAATATTGTATCATTTGAATGTGGTTGTATATTGCTCATATAATAATTACATATACTAATTTAACTCCCACCAATTTCACAACTGTCCTATTTAAATTCTTTACTTCTCCATCAATACTATATAATAATTTGATATAAGAACAAGTATCACGTGGAGTACAAGGTTGGTGGTTTTTTTTTTTTTTTTTTTTTTGGAGAATGAGAATCTGACAAGTGAAGAGTAGGGTATCACATTCAAAACAAAAGAGTACTGTACTATCAAATGTCGTTGTGAGCAGCCCAATATGTATAAAAAATGTGAAAATCAAAAAAATGAGCAGAAGATAATGAGATTATTTATTATCTAGGGAAATAGTAGATAATGAGCAATAAACTTCCTCAATTTAATTTAACTAATGTAGTTGTTTAAAAAAATTATAGTATGATTGTGTTCGTTTTTCAAAGCAGTATTTATTATATTTTTTTCCTCCATATACACTAAATTATTAAGGAAATAGAGAAGAGATGGTATTTGCCAGGGCTATTAATTAATTACTTTGGGAAAAATAGTGAAAATAGAAAGATGCATACCAAAAGGAGAGCTTTGATTTCAGTATCTGTGAGTTTGGTTCCTTCATCACCACCGTCGATATTACTATCTTGAAGAGAGATCAACACACTCAGCAAGTCCACGTATTGTTTAGCTCCATGAGAGCCGTTAGATTTACGATCTTCTAAGATCCCATTTAAAAACTTGTCAAAACGGGCATGAAGTTTCTTCATTTTAGCAGCAATTCCTTGCAAATCAAACCAATCAAGAACTGGGATGAAATCACCCAAGTTGAATACACCGGCTAACACCATAATCTCCACCACCATTGATTTAAACTCGTCGGCATGCGGATTTTCTCCGCCGTCTCCTTCGA
This sequence comes from Gentiana straminea, assembly GCA_036785695.1. Classification (NCBI taxonomy): domain Eukaryota; kingdom Viridiplantae; phylum Streptophyta; class Magnoliopsida; order Gentianales; family Gentianaceae; genus Gentiana; species Gentiana straminea. The sequence goes on from JAVUPR010000111.1 coordinate 2,848,855, forward strand.
ATACTCTTCTTCCAAGCATCACTCTTGCCAGGGCATTGGTTGTGCACACCCCTAATAACTTTCCTAAATTCACCGGAGCTTGACCGCCACTCGCTATTGCTCGTATAAGGATGCCTATCTCCTCCTGTATAATCATTATTAAGATATAATGTTAATTATCTACCTTCCGATCATCTTTGTGAGACATGATAATTCAATTAAGATAGTATAATGTTAATTATCTACCTCCCCATCAGCTTCAAACTTTTAGGAGATATGGTAATTCAACTTTGTATCAGAGCAAAAGGTTTGGGTTCAAACCCCGCTCCAAATACAATTTTCCTAAAGAAAACTATACTTACAAGTGTTGGGTCAATCTTCTTTCTTATAGGCTCACACGGGCCTCTCTTCCATTTATAGACCTACACTTGAGAGACGTATTAAGATATAATGTTAATTATCTATAGCTTTTAAGCTTTTAAGAGAAATAGTAATTTAATAATAATAATCAATAATGTAAGATATTTTATTATGTACATTTTTTTATGAACGCATCGTTACTCATTTTTACATTTTTCGGTATCTTTTACCGATCATGGTGATATTTATAGGACTCCTATGATTTTTCACCGGGATCGGTAAAACAATGATCGAGGCCAATGACTTCTGACAACGGGTTCCATGATAAATCATCGGGAAAAATGATAAAATTTTCAATTTGATGATGTGTATGTCCATATAGTAGTGTGGATTTGAAAAAAAAAATCAACTTTATATTTATTAATCCCGGTGTTTTTTACCCGTCAGATGATATTTTAACGGTTCTGATAATGTTATCAAAATTTCCAGCAACTTTTTTTAAATATGGTGAAAAATCTTCGGAATCCGGTAAATATTTACTGGGATTAGTATAAAATTTACAAAAAACTTGATCTGAATATGTATTTTTTGGGTTAATATTTTTTTTCGGATATGAAAGGTTACACAGACATTATGCCTCAGGTGAGGCTCGAATCAAAGTCGCATTGCCAGGATATAGCCTAGCTAACCGATAGGCCGATGTACTGAGTACGGGTTAATATTTATTCGATGAAGGAATTTTGATTTGAAATATTGTTTGGATTGTATTAAGTTATGTGTGAGAATAAAATAGATCTGATATCTTGTGTGGAGAAATTGATTTTATTCAATAAATATTTTATTACTTTTTCTGTAAAACAAAAAAATACTTGACGTATGCAAAGAAAAAGACAGGAAGGACCAAAGATATCAACGACAAGTAGAAAACTTCAAAGACACCAATTATATAGGAATAGTTGGAGGGACCAAGAAGAAAGTTCAAGAATAAGTAATGAACTATTATTAATGTAATATTGTTAAGGTAATGAAAAATTAATTGATTTACACAAAATTTGAGTTAAAAGAAAGAAAAAATATATTAAATATTGAAAATCTAGACTCAAACTCATATAAAAGAAGAGGAGGATGGGCCGCGTCCTCAACACCTAGGTTTGTGATGTGGGGGAAGTTAATATCTTAATATGATGGGATATTTTAACACGCACTCTCAAGTGTGGCCCTATAAAGAGTCTAGAACACGTGGCACATGAGGCATATAAGGGGTTCTATAAGGTCAACAAAGAGGTCCAACTTTGCACAATAAAGGGTGGTTCTGTTACCATATTGAAAATCTTGCCCAAATTCATATGAGAGGAGGGGTATAATCCCAAAACATAGGTTTGTGAGGTGAGGAAAATCTATCTCTTAATATTGTAGGTGAAACAATCACAAGTTCTCAATGTGTGACACTTTAACATTAAATACTATGATTGAAAACTAAAATTAATTTTTTTATGAAAATAAGTCAATTGGGATAAGACGAATTCCTATCAAGATTTGTCTTGAAAACAATCAGAATCGACTTTTCAAGGGAGATATACGCTCGATCAAAGAGTAATACAACTTCATAATGAAAGCCAACACTTCATATGAAAGAAAATAAACTACGTGTTAAAATTCATTTTCCAACCGTTTCTAGTCTAGTAGGACTTGAAACCAGCGGAGATAAAGAAAAAGATTGACGTCTTCAAATCATCTCCAACCATTAAGAATTATAGTTTCGTTCAAAATTCAATTTGTCGTCAAACCATTTTTCGACATTAGTGTTAAAAGGTGAGTGGTTAGTTCGGATTCAGAAAAATCTTATATTGGGAGCACCGGAGAATATTCAAAGATCTAGTGGAGTATAAGTGTGTTTTTACACTTTATTAATAATAAAGTTATATCGTTTTAATACAATAAAAAAAAACTTCAACACCCTCCCCTCCCCCGCCCCCCGACCCTGCAAGTGGTGGTATTTTGTTACGATAAAAAAGTGTTTATAAGATTTTTTTTTTTAGGGTTGTGTATGTAAGATTAAATGAGAGATTTCTTACCCGAAGGTTGCAGATTTAAGTGATTATGGTTTCTAAAAATAGAGGTTTCGGGGTGAAAATTAGGATAAATTCCTAAAATTACTTATATTATATTATAAGACAAAAATATGTAGTCAAAAAACTTATACCATACAAATTTTTTTTTACAGAAACTAAAGGTACCTTTTTGCCCTTAGGGGAGCACGAACCTAGTCTCATGTCAGGTTATAGCTAGTGTAACCACTAGACAAATACACCATGTGTCTATACAATTGATTTTCCAGAAACTTTTACCAATATAAAGCAAATCCGACAGTAATTCTTCAACTAGTGTTAATTATTTTGATGGCATTAACTTATTTTATCTTGATTAAATGTAGATTTTACAGTTTGGATTTTAACAGAAAATCAGAGTTTTAATTATAAGGGGGAATGAGGGAGAAGGACAAAAATATTTCATCAATTGAGTAGAAGGACAGTCTTTTGAAACTTTTGCAAGATAAAGGACAAAACTATTTATACTATCGAAATTCACTTGTGTTCGAAATTCATTTTGTTTAAATTGTTCGCCGAAATTACCGTTGAAATTCACTAATTTTCAAAATTCATTGTCGGGATTTTGATTTTCGGGATTCATTTTTGTCAAAATTCACTATCAAAATTCAGTGATTTCGGGATTATTTAGGGAGATTCCGATTTTCGGGTGTTTGTCCTTCTCGCTATAAAAATTATGCATTGTCCTTATATAAAAAATATGTACAGAAATCTCTTAATAATATTTCGATTATTGTCCTTATCCCTAATTTCCCATAATTATAATAAGTAAATAACTTATTTGTATAAAGTCAAAAGGGTGTTGGCCGGTGTTTTATTGTTAGCCTATAGTATAATTTATGGCAAACCATACATCCACGTAGGCAGTATTAAAATGATTTATGGCAAACCATCTCATCCCTGCTTATTCATTGGACTCTCTAGGACCCAAAAAATATATATATATATATATATATATATATATATATATATATATATATATATATATATATATATGATCAAATTTCTGAATAAAAAATATATTTTTATACTCAGATGACGAATATATTTCTAGAACGTACACTACTTGTAGGTAATGAATTATTTACACAGAAATCTCATCCCTGCTTATTCAATGGACTCTCGAGGAAAAAAAGAAAAGACCAAATATATAGTTTAGTTGTTAAAAAAATATAATTCAATTGTTTAAATAATGTAGTTTTAGAAACGACTAACTCTTTGATCTGAATCAAAATATATATGATCAAATTTTTGGATATACTTAGATGACGAATATATTTCTAGATACGTACACTACTTGTTGATAATGAATTGACTAAAATAGCGTTCAAAATAAAGAAGAAAAAAAAAATGTCACACGCAAATAATGCTCCGACAAAAAATTAGGTGGTGTTATTAATGTGTGAATTATTTATGAGCAATAATAGATGTTAAAGTTTTTTTTTTTTTTTTTTTTCCATTCAATGAAACGAATTACTACATACAGTGGATGTATATTTACACATATACGGTGGTACTCGAACCTTCGAACCCAGGACCTCAGCCCTGACATCTCAGCTTAACCATTTTGGTAAACTTCATTGACATATGTTGGGGTTATTATGTATTTTATGTTAATGTTAATATGTTAGTAGGATCCTATGCATAATGTATCTTACGCTAAAAACCTATATAATAATCCAAGCACAATTTTTATATATTAATTCTTAACACGCAATTCTTTTTGCCATCTTAATGCACTCTACCGTCGAGTTGAATACACTCTCTAAGAGTAGAATATGTATATGATGATCAACATGTATTTTTCTAAGTTCACTTAAAACGCAATTGTATCAGAATTTGTTAACAAAAATCTGTATTTAACGGATTTATACATCATACTCCACGGTTACCGCTATATATATATATTTTTTTTACAGATTCAAGTATTTGTCATTTTCAAACATTTTCCTTGTTTTTTTTGTTATAACTATTGTAATATTTACCATCTTATTAATACACAATATATTTGTGTGGGTGTAGTGCTGTTAAACGAACATAGCTGCTCATGAACAAACTCGTGTTCGACTCGTTAGTATATGTGATCGTTCGTTTGTTTAACTTAACAAACCAAGCTTGAACAAGATTTTAAGCTTGTTTCCTAAACGAACGAACATGAACATACTCATGAACGTTCGATTATGTTCGTGAATCTGCTTATGTAGATAAATCAACGTACAACATAACTTTAACTCATAAGATGATAAGACATCTATTAATCTAATAGATACTCTAGAATAATTTTATAGAATATTGATAGAGTTGTTATAATATTTTCATTATTATAATGTTTGAATATTGCTTTGTATTTTGTTATTTATTCATTTGAACTTAATTTTTTATACTTTAACAAGATAAACTCGGATTGAGAGGCAAAAATACATGTAGCATGCCAAACTCGAACACGAGTTGAACGAAATTTCTATATAAATGAGTTGAGTTTGAACATAATTTTATGTTAGTTTATTAAGCAAACGTTCGCGAACAAGCTCGTTACCTTAACGAACTAAACTTGAACAATTTTTTATGTTCGTTTATAATTAAACGAACGAACATGAACAAGCTCGTGACCTAAATGAACATAACTTGAACAACGAATACTCGATTCGGCTCGGCTTGTTAACAGCTCTATGTGAGTGTGTACAAAATAAAAAATTTACCATTGTTTCAATACACACAACACACACAAATACTTTATGATATGACTTAAATGAATATGATCAATATTTCATTTATTATAACTGCTAATCGAACGTGTTCCGTGTAAATTTTTTTTTTTTTTTTGGCGAGAAACGAAAAATTTTAATACACATACATTGCCCCTAACGGGGCTCAAACCCTGATTTCCATATCGAATTATAGTCAAGCTCACCATTAAACCGAGGTACCTCGCACATGTGCAGTGTGATTCTACTAGTCCAAACTTAATTAGATTTTGTGTCTCTGTTTACTTGTCACATATTTCTATCTATCTATTAAACGACCCCTACTTGTCTAATATGCCATATGTCAAAAAAAAAAAATAAATAAAAAAAAAAAAAAAACTTTATGAAGCTCTTTTATACTTGAAAAAAGCTTGGCGCCTATAATCCCCTTCCCTACAAATGAGTAATGGGTGTCCCGTCCCCATGATATGGCTTAATGATAAATGATTTGAATGCTTTAAAATGATGGTAGGATCTTAAAGCTGGAGTGTGAAATTTCGATCCCTATAAAAATAGACTTTTTTCAGTTTTTTTATATAAAAAAAACACGACTCTGGGACATTAAATTAGTTGATTAATATATCCACTTTTCTCGTGTGGCCCTGGGTAGAGGCTCAACTATAACGCTATTGTTTATGACCCCCCCTCAAAATAAACATTTTCTTTTAGGCAATTAAAATCAACATTTTTGGAGTCCAATTTTCTATTTTTTGTAGTTTATTTTAGCTAACTTTATTTTACTTCAAATAAAAAAACTTATTAAAACCCACACATATTTAGTAAAACAATATCTAACCAACCTATATACAATTTTATACGCAGCTTCACCTGATATACCTTAAGAATAAGTGATACAGACAAGTGCTCTAGAGTAAGTATTTAGCTTATTGTATCCCCAATTACCCAGTAACGCCCTCAAACGAGTTTATTCTGAAACGAGGATTACCACAAAAAAAAAATAATAAATAATAATAATAATAATAATAATAATAATAAATAGAGCAGCGATAATAACACAACAGAATGGTCACAACAATGTGCACAACATGCTTTTAGACCATTGATTATAACGTGTGACTTATTGATTCAAATGGGTCCGATAAAAATCAATATTGAAAAAAACTGTTGTGGTATTTTATTGTGCACATTTTGTTGTGGTAGAAACATTCGGGATGAGATCACCCGTCTAATTTGTGTGTCTAATTTCGATATCTAAGTAAAAACGACGTCGTTTCATGTATGTTTTATTTTTTGGTTTGGATTTTTTGTTTTTATTTTATTTTCTTCAAGAAATAAACACACACAAAACGACGTCGTTTTTACTTAAACACCGAAATTAGACATACAAATTGGACAGGTGATCTCATCCCGAAACGTTTCTCTAATAAATAATAGTACGTACATGTCGAACATGCTGAAAGTCATCCAAGGCCTTAGCCGAGAAAAGATGGACGGAACAGATTTTCCTAAGCAACCGCCACCGGGGTCCATAGGGAGCAAATACCAGGTCCTGATAGTTATAAGCTATATGTTTGGCCCCGGAGTTTGGTGGCCGGTTCGAGAAATTCACGTCGTGTTTCTTCAGGAACTGCTCCGCCACGGACGCAGACGACGCCACCACCGCGTCCTTAAGCCCGAACCTCAGGTGCATGAGCGGACCGTAGGTTTTCGCCATTTCCGCAAGTGTTTGGTGCGGTTTGGCGCCGAGATGCGGGAGGTTTCCGAGGATGGGCCACGGTCTCGGCCCTGGTGGGACCGGAAAACGACGACCATGGCCCGTTTTACGGGAAGAGAGTTTGAGGAAGATGAAGATTACGAAAAGGCCGAATACGGCGGTGTAAACAATAAAAGGGGAAAGGTTCATTTCCATGTTTTTGATAAGTTTGCAGGTGAAGTTTAGTTGAGAAAAACTATATATATAGAAAAGAAGAAGAAAATGATAGTCGGTACCTACCCTAATTTTGTGGTTGGTAAGTAGTAGTAGTATGGTGGAAAGAGGCCAATCTATTTCAAGTTTAAATCATGTCAAAAGAAAAAGGAAAAAAGAAAAATCATGTCCATATATAGTAAAAGTAAAGTCCTCCTCTATGTTATGATTTATCTATAGCAATTGTTTGTATAATAATCAAATGATTACGGCATGACCGTCCCTGTGTAATATATTGGATGTGGTAAAATTTGAAAATTTTATTTTAGGACCTATGATTGATATTTTTTTTTTCAGTGTAACAATTACTTTTAGGGTATAACCAGGTAAAGGTGTTAAAAGAAGAGTATATAATTTGGTTAATTTTTTTTAATGAATATGTGTATTATTTTACGTCTTATTAAATTTTTTTTACCCAAAGTACAAACTAAAAATGAATCGAAAATACACTACGAAAATATTAAAATGAGGCCTAAAATGTATGGATTTTGATGTAGCGATAAGCCCTATAGATTGCAAGATACTACCTACATCCTAAAATAGAAGTCCATTTGGAGTTTTCACATGATTTAAAAAAATTAGTTAAGTTGGTCATTAATTTTAAGGGGAAATGAGGGAGAAGGACATAAATATTTAAATCAATTGAGTAGAAGGAGTTTTTGAAACTTTTGCATAAAGGACAAAACTATTTATTTGTCGAAATTACTTGTGTTTGAAATTTCTTGTTTAAATTCACGACGAAATTCACTAATTTTCAAAATTCATCGTCGAAATTCACTAATTTTCGGGATTCATTGTCGAAATTCACCGATTTCGGGATTCTTGGGCTGAGGGAGATTCACCGATTTTCGGGATTCATTTGTTTGTCCTTCTCGCTATAAAAATTATGTAGTTGTCCTTCTCCCTATAAAAAATATGTAGTTGTCATGTTACTTAAAAATATTTCAGATTGTGTCCTTATCCCTAATTTTCCATAATTTTAATAATTTGAGTGTCTTTAATAGAATAGTCGTAAAGTAGTGAAAATTCGAAAAATATATAATTAATGAAAGATCAAAGAAGAAATATATCCTTTCAAAAATATATATATATATATATATATATATATATATATATATATATATATATATAATCAACGATTCATTGGAATTCGAAATGGAGAATAGTATTATGAAACAAAACTAAAACGCTAAATAACTCCAAAATGTTGTCATTTATGTATATAGATTGCACCTAGAAACAAGTAACACATAGGGGTGAACAAAAAAACCATAAACCAAACCAACCGGCCGAACCAAATCGAACCAAACCGGAAAGGTATAAACCGTGGTTTTTTGGTCGGTTTTTGTATTGTAAGAAACCAAACCGTAAAAAATAATTTGGTTCCAATTTAAAAAAATGAAAACCGTTTAAAACCGGACCAAACCGGATTTTATATGTATACATACATACACGCACACACACACGCACACACACACATACCTACATCTATTAATACTATAAAACATCAATGTGCTTTTTTCGGTCCAACTCAACTTGTTTAAACTTTGTAATTGTAATGCATTAATGATCAATTACTAATCTCATATGATTCCTATTTTGTTGATCATTTCTCAGACTTGTCTTTAATTTCCAATCATTTAAGAGATTCTCGAGTACGTATCGATTCACAACTCACCACCGCTAACTCTTTCTTCTCTTTCTACTTCCTCAACACCAATATTTGAATTATGTGAATGCTTATTTGTATGACTTACTTCTTCTAATGATGTTGATGAACTTAATCATGGACATTTTCCGATTTGTTCATTTGTTAGGTTTGACATCTTATATGAATAAATGTATTTATAAACATTAGTTTTATATAAGTTTGTCTTTTATTTGCGTATAATTAGATTATGTTGGACGATAACATTGTTGAGATAATCAAAATACGAGTTGGTGTTTTGGAGAAAATAAAATGACGAATATGTTCTAACTAAATAAAGTCAAAACTATATCACATGTTTTTTTCCGTTTGAAATGTGTAAAAGTTAAATTTATTTTTAATTTATCTCTCGCTTACTTATGGAACAAACGCGTTCCTCTTTCTTCCTTGACCATACTCAAAATTATTTTGTCAAATGGATTTTGAGATTTATAAATAATATTCAATAATGTAACGATTAGTTCATTATTGATATTTTTTGAAATAGATGATTCATTGATGAATTAAAATGAGTAAGAGATGACTCTTTCATTATCTTGTTCGTCCCAAACTTTGGAATTCAATTGTAGGTTTCAATTTCGTTGTGTGGATGGTGTTGAAATATGATTGGTTTTTAGATTTTTAAGATTCGCATGAGTAGATGTTAGTTAAATATAAAATATTTGTTAAATCATCTCATTGGATTTACTAGCATAATAGTACTAATGTATTACATATATTATCATGTGTTGTTACGAGGCAATTTGTGATTTCCTATCAATAATTTTAATTGTTAAAGAAAAACCGTAAAAAACCGGAACCAAGCTGAACAAACCGGACCGAACAAATGGTTTACGTCTGAAAACTGTTCTAGTTTGGTTTCGAAAATTGAAAACCGTATAAAATGGTTTGGTTTTAAAAAACGGAAAAAACCGGCCGAACCGGACCATGTTCACCCCTAGTAACACATTAACTTTTTTGACTTTGTGTGCAAGATGACTAATTAGAAGTTAATCGGAAAACAAAAGCCAGATTTCCTTGTAATAACATGCATCAATATATATGTAAACATTTAAATACATTTCTCCTTACCTTGAATTTATTTATTTTCCAATAAATCTCTCTACAGAATTAAAGCTATCATCCTTTGTTGTTCTTTAATTTAAAAAGTCCTACAATATGGGTACATGTGAACTATGTAGGCATGGTTATTGGTTAAGTACTTGTACACCTAATTTAAGTGATTTAGGTACCAAGGATGTTTTGTAAGATCGATTCCTTGGCTAAATGAAGATATATTGGGCAACTTAGTGTAGTGCGACTGTGTGAATTAAGGTGAGCTTTTTAAGGTGTTCTGAAACGTTGCGTAAGAAAAGAAAATGAGGTTTATGAGCTATGAGGTAAGTTGAACCGGAGTTAATTTGTACCTCGTATATGTAGGAATGGTTAGTGGCTCTACGCCCCCTACATAGTGGGTGAGCTTGACTAGTGCGCGCCTAAGCTCGGAGATATATAGACAGAGTACTAGTAATAAACGTCAGGATGTTTTGACCTCCGAAAGTTAAAATATTTATCTCTTGGTGGTTATGGGCGTTAGTAAGATGCTCAACAAAAGTGTAGAGTGAGAAACATAAGATTGGGAAAGTTTTGAGAGAGAACCTTCTTTTAACCCAGACTTATTTATCCTCATTTAAAATTGTAATCGTATATTTCTCAAAAAAAAAAAAAATGTAATAGTATTTTTCTTTTTCCTCTAAAAAAGCAATTTTCTCTTTCTTTTTAACCATCATCTTAATTTTCACTTTCCTCTTGATTTTTTTTTTTTTTTTTTTGGTTTGTTTTGAAAACCACTTTCCTCTTGATTTGAGTGTAATGAATTAGAGCAATTTCCACCGGTTTAAAAAATAACTACGGCTGGCAAAAATTTCCGAAATCCCGATCCTACCCAACTTCCATCTCGAGTTTTTCCCATCCCGAACTTTTCCCGACCCAATTTTTTCGGGAATCGTCCCATCCCGTCTATAATCGGAAATATTCGGGTACAAGTTGTACACCCGACAGGAATCCCGACCCGTCCCGAATCAGATAATAGTAAATTTCATAACTTTTTATTTAATGAATAATATATCATTATCATTAAGATTACCCGGTTATTATTATATTTTTCCAAGTTAACAACTTTATTTTCCACGTATACCATACTCAACTTTTTTTTTTTTTGTTTGTTTGTTTTTTTTTTGTTTCTACATTCAAAATTTCTCAACTATTGTGTCAAGCTCAATCATTTTTTTTTTTTGAATAACCAATCTCATTCGAAAGCCTATATTTTGTTACGTTACAAAAATAAATTGTGTATTTACTCATTTTTTTAACATAATATGGTAGACCTCGATCATTATTTATTTATTCCGGCTAACATGTATGTATTGTTGTTATATTATCACAAGTAGCTCTTTGTTTTACTTAATAATATGTCGAATAAGTTGCCAATCATTATGTATTTTTATAAGTTGAGTTTGATTTCAACAAATCAAGTAAAATCCGGTTGATTTTTCACCTTCAAAACCAGTGCCTAAGTTGATGAAAAAAGGTTTTTTTTTTGTTTAATAAACTTGATGAAAGACGTAAAATTAAAATAAAAAAAAATCGGGATATTTTCTCCTGACCCGACGGGATCCCGAATATTCGGGTATCCCGATTGTCGGGTCCCGACACTTTCGGGTAGGGAACGGGATAAAATATAAAATGTAGATTCTCGAATCATATCGGAATGGGAACCGGGTAAGAGGGTTACGGGACGGGTCCCGACTCGATTCCACCCCTAAAAATAACCATCAATATTAAAGTTTTTAATTGGTGGAGAAGATGATGACATTGTGGTCACTGGATCACTATAAAATCATTGTTTGGAGAATTACTTCTTGAAATCCTATAACGATATTTATTTTGAAATCCTTTAACGAGTTTTAGTTGTATTAATTATTTTCTTTGCTACTTTGTTAAAATACCCAGAAATGTATCAGCTTATTTGCTAGCTAAGGTTGGTACCTTGATTTTTGAAAGATATATTTGGACTTCTTTGCCCACGAACCTACCTTGATTTTAGAAAGATGTATTTGGGCTTCTTTGCCCTCGAACATTTTCTCTGCTTGCATTGCTGATAAGAGGTGTAAAACGAGTCGAGCAGCTCATACTCGTCTTGCGAAATTCTTGTTCAAATACGATTAAACCAAACTCTAGCAGTTAATCAAATTCAACAAGCATAAATCAAATATTTGAAAACCTGACTTGAAATGTTCATGATTTTAATCGCGCATTATTTTATTATATTAAAATTTTATATTCTTTTGAATTTTTTTGACTAGGCGAACTCGGACACTTTAAAATTTAACATTTTTTCAAGCTACTCGAGCTCTAGTTCGAGATTGAAATTACTTAAAATTTTATCCAGCCAAATAACGAGCGTTGTATGAACGAATTCGAGAACATAGTTTAAACATCATTGTTTCGAATGATTCTTCGACTCGATAAGTAAATGCTACTACCTCCGTCCAAAATATAATCCGTTTAGAATGTTGGATTTGTCCCAAAATATAAATTCATTTAAATAATTAATGAAGCATTTATTACATTTCTTTCTTTTACTTTTCATTTATTATATACTCAACCATTTTTCATTATTTTACATTAATAACGATCAAAAGTTATTTTAATCAGTTTTATCTGCGTGAAAAAACTCAAGTAGACTTATTTTTTTGGACCGAAGTACTATTTATCATTTTCATTCGAGAAATGATAAGCGATAACAAAATTTAATCAGTTTATTCCGTGTGAAAAACTCGAGTAGACTTATATTTTTAGACCGAAGTACTATTTATCATTTTCATAATTAAGCCTTTTTTTCTCTTTAATTTTAATATTGATCGCAGAAGTCGATGCATACCGTCTCCATTTTCAAAGAACATCTTTAACTTCTCTCCCCCCTTTCGGCTGCTTTTTCCTGTCTCCCACTCTCCCCATGCTTTATCAACCTAAGCGGAAAGTGCGATTGCCCATTCTCCTCCACACTCCGTCCGGCGGCAACAATTCATCTTGGTATGTATGTCCTAAATTTAATTCTTCTAATCTCTTATATCTGCATCAGTTTATCTCTGTCGCTTTTGCCTTGTGTTAATTTTGTTTTTTTGCTGCTGAAATTTTCGACATTGTTTCTGATCTGAGTCGTTTTAACTTAGTTTTATGGTTCAGTGAAAATTGTGATGAATGTTGTTGGAAAATTTACAAAATTAGTCCTATAATTTGGCCTACTTATCGTTGTAGTCCTGTTTTTGCTCCGGTTATAAAACTAGTAATCAAAAATGTTTTTTTTTTTTTTTTTTTTTTCTTTTCACTTTTAGCAATTTTAATCATCGGAGTAGGTGCAGGCTAATGTGGTGAAATTGTGATAAGATTTGCCGAATAGTCTTTGAAATTGGCATATTTTCCCTTTTTTTTTTTTGCAATTTTCCCGCCAAAATTGATTATTTTTCCCTAAATTCAGCTTCCTCCAAGTTACAGGATTTGTTTTGCAATTTAACCGATTGTTCTTCTTTGTGTGAATTCCATTTTATGGTAATTTCGATAACAAGATATGCCTATTTTCAAAGAAACTGATCGATAACCGAGATCTACTGATTGATACGAGTCTCATATCAATCAAGACTCGCATTTGATGTATGTTGTTTATGTATCACTGCCGTAAACTTTATACAAACAATTGCAGCTGTACTCGAAAGGCGATAAATCAGCACTAGCTTTTCTTGGTATCAACAAACCGAAAAAATGTGGAGATTTCCGAAAATGACTTGGCTTCGATTTTTCAATCAACCAAAGGTAAGATTAAGATATATACTATGTTCTTTCTGTTTGTTGTATTTAGGTCGACTAATCGGTGCATTATATGTGTTGAAGATTACTGAAAGCTAATTATTCCTCAGGTTGATCGGCTCGGACGTGCAGCATTACGTGATAAAGCAGTATTCGTGGCGCATAGAGTTTCGCTTGTCAAAGCTGTGAAATCATGGAAGGGTTCTTGCCCTGTTTGTTTTGAAGTATTTTGCGGTCAATCCGTGTCCGATACGCGGATGGTATTGGCATTACACATGAGTCTTTTCCACCCTGATGAAGTTCAATGGCAATGGGAAATAATGCAGAAGAAGAAGAAGAAGGAATTTCTTCATTTGCCTTCAATTGTTGTTGGTGTAGGAATAGGTGCTGCATTTGGAGCCCTTTTGGCTTTTGTTTCTAAAAAACAGGTTTTGAATAGTGTTGGTAGAAGATAATAATCTCTCTTTTCAAGGATTTTTTTTTTTTTAAAAATGCAAAAAAGTTGAAATTCTTGTATACTATTGGATGAATGTCAAGTATGTAAAAGAATATGATTCATGTTTGCTCATCCGACGTGGGGTACGTGTAAAACGAGGAGAGCCGCTCACGAGCAGCTCGACGTTCGGCTCGGGAAATTCTCGTTTGAATATGATTTAACTGAATTCGAGCGGAACTTGAGTTGTTCGTCTAAGTTAACGAGCCAAAGCTGAGCACTTGAAAGCTTGTCTCGAAATGTTCACGAGCTTTATCGAGTATTACCATGTTATATTAAAAATATATTTTCTCTCGCGTTCATATTTAACTGTCGCAGTTGTCAAAAATACGCAAATTAAGGAGATGAGTTAATACTTTGACTTTAATATCAAAATAATAATATCATCCAATGAATATAATTAATATAATATTGTTTTCGCTCTCTCACTCCTTAATAAGGATAGATTTAGAAAATATATAGATTTTTGTCAAGAAGGACAAAATTATCAAAAAAATCGAAAACCGATAAAGACAAAAGGAAAGTAACAAAGTGAAGTAATTTAATAAAGACAAAAAAAACAAAGTGAAATGTCCTTTATAATCATGAAGTAACATTTAAATATGTCAGAAGTAACAAAAAATGATAGAAGGGTCACCGTAATGGAATAAGAGTAATAATTTAAAGTAAAAATATGAAAAGATGTGAAATAAAATAAATATGAAGAACAATCGTGAAACACAAAGTAACATTAACACGTGAAATAACAATTTTAAAGTAATAATTGTGATTTTTGTCCTTTATAATCATGAAAATATTACTTTTTGTCCTTTCGCGTACTCATTTATTAATTTTTTTGTCGTTGTGCCCTTCCCCCATATATAAAATAACTATAAATAGTGTTTTCAAAATATAAGTACAACAAATAAAAATGAATATATTTTTTTGACAACTATGACACTTAAATAGGAATAAAGGGAGTGTATTCTTTTGTATTTTTTTATCAGATAAACTTGCTCATATTTTTTTGAAATGAACTCGATCATTTTAAAGCTTAATTTTTTTTTTTTCGAACTACTCGAGTTTGAAAGTGCTTAAAATTTTATGGAGC
Source organism: Gentiana straminea (assembly GCA_036785695.1). Taxonomy (NCBI): domain Eukaryota; kingdom Viridiplantae; phylum Streptophyta; class Magnoliopsida; order Gentianales; family Gentianaceae; genus Gentiana; species Gentiana straminea. The sequence goes on from JAVUPR010000111.1 coordinate 2,864,109, forward strand.
ATACTCGAGCCAAACTCGGGTATAATTAAAACTAATCGAGTTGATCTCGAGCAATTTTTTCCTTTTCCTAACGAACTCGAGGTGAGTTTGAATATCACGATTTGAGTGATTGTTCAACTTGATAAGTAAATGTTTGATTTGACTTACATTACGAGTGAGGAAAAATTCATAGAGAAAAATAATACGGGGCTAGTTTTTGTCCTTGTGACAATTCCCTCTTTCTTTTTGCAATGGAATAATAAAGTAGAGTATTTTTCTTTCTTTTATTACTAATAATGTTTTTCATTTTCTGTCAACAAATGAAATGATGTTGGATTATGAACCCAAACCAAAAAAATATACTCTCATCCAAAATAACTAATGCAATTAATAAAATATTTTGACTCATTTTATATGAAACAGTATCATTTCCAAAGTAACATTATTGTCTTTTTACTTATTTTACCCTTTTTCATTACACTACAAGATACTATAAAAAAAAAGAGGTTTTATTATTATATTCAAAGACTTTCTAATTATTTCATTGTAAATTGAAAAGGATGGAGTATTTGGAAACGTGTCAAGTTATGAAAATACACGTTGTATTTAATGTCAATTGATTGCATTGATCGATTATTCCTTCTGTTTTTTTTATATATGTCGGGAAGAAAATTCACACAGATTAAAAAAATAATTAATTTGTTTAATATATAGTATTGGAGGGGTAATTCTTCCCTAGTCACTCCATATGCATCGTAGACACACGTGGATGAATTTGGACCACATAGTTTGAATTTGAGTTGAAACTGTGTGGTCCAGATTTATAAACGTTTTACTCATCAAATGGACTCACCATATAAAAACTTCCCGTATTGGAGATGTATTTTTTTATTGGAGATGTAAATACTTTGTTGGTAAATGAGTTTTTTGTATTGGAAATGTATTTTTTTATTGGAGATGTAAATACTTTGTTGATAAAGGAAGAAAGAATAATAAATGATAAATTGGAAATATAAAATACCAGATAAATAAAAACATAACAAATCCTCAAATGTGACAGATAAAAAAAACGGAGGAAGTATATAATAGTTTTTGTCTTACTATTCCAAATCAGTAGAGGAACACGTTCATAGTTTTGCTCCCGCATAATTAACTTACCACACATATGAAGATGACATTTTGTCCTAAGAGGGTAAGCCGGTCCCGGCCTAGGATCCTTGATTAGAAAATATATATATATTTTTAGAAAACAAAAACGGTTAAACCCTAACCGTAAGGGTCCCCTTGCCCCCTATCTCACATGAGTGCGATGAGAGGTTAATCAGGGATCTAGCAGCTCCAGGAAGAGGCTTGCGTTATTTTATCTTCTTACCGAAAGGGGCCGGCCCTTTACGAGATTCGAACCCCCACACTCCGGCCTTTAGACTCCGATAGGCACTACACCACGCCCAACCTTTTACCACTAAACCATATTAGAAAACAAAATCTATATTTTAGGAGATCATGTTTTCATATATTTGTAATGTTTCATTTTCTTTAATGAATTAAGGGTTCCGTAACATAACTTTTGTGTAGGGTCCATGATTATACAGGGCACCGTTGCATTTGTTATTGGAATTATTGCGAATCTATATATTTTCGGGTCATTGCATTGACATTCGATCGAGTTGAAAGTCGAATTTAAGATCAAATTCTTTTCAATATTTGTAAAGTTAAATCAAGTTCGAAGTATTATGCCATCGTCTTGTAATGTCCCGCTCACGGAAAGCGAGTCATTATCCAGAATAGAACGTTCGGAACGTATAATATTAAATAAATTCAATATTATATGTAAATTTCTACGTCGTCGTATCAAAATAAACAAAAGGAAACTAAAAAGACTCAGGTTCAAACATAAATGCTACTAGAATAGAAAGTCCAACAGACTAAAGATAGAAAGTTAACTTACAACAATGAAGTCCAAAGTTTACGAAGTACGAAGTCTCAAAATGAAAAGTACAACAAACTTATCTTACAACCCAGTCTTAACAAAGGTACAACAAGTCTTGAAATTAACAATATAACATAGTCTAGTACAATGTTTATAAAATGAAGTAAATTGAAAACATCATCAACATCACACACCATCTTCAAAGTCATCATGAAACTTTTGATCAACTTGTTCGTCTTCTCACCCCAAAAGTATACAAAACAAACATGCAATTGAGGTAAGTACAACGAAATGTTCACTTCATGCTATTGAGGAGAAGCTATTGAATTTTTATGTTCTACAACGAAAGGTTCTTGTTATTATTAAATTATCTTTATGAGACCGACTCAAACTGTAATTTTCATTTCATGTTCATCAACATGCCGTGCCTACTTGTTTCTAACTTAGCTTATCTTTGTTACATCCGTATTCAAGGGAACTACACATGATGCTACCTACTACGAAGTATAATTTGCAAACTATCAGTGGATCAAACCGATAGCCACGGGGCTGGCCCCGATAGTGTACACGTTCGGCGAAGTCCCTCCGCACCTGGAGTCTAGTCCGGTAGACTTACGAAGTTATTCACTTTACTGACCGCTCACACATCGCGATATAAACTTGTGCCGTACCAAGAATGATATGATGTTTAGTCTTTTAACTACACAAGTATGTTTGTTATTTGTTGTTAACTAGCAACCTAAGTGTTTTCAAGCAAAGCTCCCTCACTCCTTCCACTCACTCTCTTAAGACAACTAGACACAACATCCTAACACATACACAGACATTGATGAATACTAATTCATCAAAGCATAAGCCAATCATGCTCTTCCGATGGTCCCGAACATCAACTCTTAGGAAGAATCCATTCGGTGCCGGAAGTAAACGAATCAGAAACTTAATCATGGCTTGTTCATTTTCATTTAACGTTATTAGATCAAGAAACAACATTCAAAACTTGACTCAGGGCTTAAAACAACCCAAAACACCAAAATAAGGGTTTTGGCGCGCACTAAAACCCAAATAGAATACTCCCAGGTTTCTGTTCTAAGTTTGGCGCGCGCTATAGTTCCACAGCGCGCACTAAAGGCGCTCTGAAATTGTTATTCCAAACAATTTCACTTTCACCGCGCGCTAAAAGCTCTTTGTCAAACTTTCCCACGTTCTAGTTTCGTTTTGGACGCGTTGAAGCCCTTAAGCGCACACTAAAACTCTAAAATTACCCTAAACGTCAGTTTTTCTGCACTTTACGATTTCTAATCGATCCCCAACACAATTAACACCAAAATACTTAGAAAAACAACAGCAAAACAGCACTTTAACATACCATAACATTCTTCATTTTAACAACAACGTTTAGACATGATTTCTAGCACCAAAACAAAGCTAAAATTCAAAACCTAACATTATAAAGCTATAATTATTCACTATGAAGAGCCTCTTACTTGTTCAAAGCAAAAATCCAAAGAAAACCTTCAAGAACACCGTAACACTTCAGGAAACTTCAACAAAAACCTATATGATCACATTTAAACTCGTGGTTAATTGATGATCAAAAGCTTCTAAACAAAAAGGACTATGAATTACACCCAAACATGATAAACTTTGACAAATCCATAGATTAGGGTAAAATCGTTACCTTTTCAGAATTTGGAAAACTTGCTACTAAAACGATGCCCTCTTAACGCTGAATCCGTTTCTCCAATCGATTCTGAAATCCGTCAAATAACTTGTGAGAATTTAAAAGGATTCTCCATTTGCCCTTTTTAGTTTTCTTTTCTTCTGATAACCAATGTTCGAACTTTTGAAAGAGCACTACTTCCGCTCGAAAAAAAAGAGTACTACTTCTGACAAACTTCATTGTAATAATGGGAATGTTATTTTTCCCCCAAATCAACTCCCACTTTAATTCCTATTATTTCCCAAATAAAACCTCCTTCTTTATTTTCCTTTAATTACTCTTTTAATTCCATAACTATTAATTACCCTAATTAATATTTCTTATAAACTTTATTCTAAAATAATAAATCTAATATTTCGTTTTCGCGAATTGACGCATCTATCTTTTTTTCAAAAATCGGAATATTACATGTTCTATAAAGAGGAATGAAGATCTATTATTTTGGCATTTGAGTATATATCGAAAAAGTCGCCCTTATAGCAAAACGAATAATGCAAGATGATAGCAGATGATGCATGTTGGAAATATAGCTTGATATAATGTATTTGTAAGGTATTAACTTAAGGGTATTTATGGTATTTAATACTACCATGAGTAGTAGCAATATATTATGTATTATGTACTAAACAAATCTATTGAAAATCTATCCAAGAATATCTTATCTTGTCTGTTCATCTTGGTATCAGATCCTGGTACTATGCCGGTGTAAGTTTGTTTCTACGGCCGTTGCAGCTACGGCTACTGGAACTACGTCTCAAGTTTACATTCCAACTGTCTCTCAGTCTGTAGGAGTTACGGGACCAGGAGAATCCAGAAATGGAAGCAGCACAATGCTCACCGGAGCTCCATTTATATCCTTTCCGGCAGCTGGAGCTGGAGGATCCTTTCTGACAACCGGAGGATTATGAACCATTCCTCCTTTAAGTTACATGCACACTACCCTTCCGAGCACTCCTTTTATTCCAGGTATGAATTTCGGTCGGATGGATCCTACATCTGTGATGAGTCCTTTATACTCTGGTTTGCCAACTGCACCTACCTTTAGTCCCTTGAATCCCTTGTCGGATCTCCCTTTTTCGGGTAATCCGGGCCAAACCTGCAATGTGCAGTTAGATAAATCTAACTACCTTCTTTGGAAGTCTACTGTGTTGCCAATCATTAGAGGGCATAGACTTGAAGCTCATGTTCTTGGAGATGATAATCACAGTAGATTGAGTTCCTCCCCTTTTGTCGTGTCTCCTTCACCATATCAACGCCCACAAAAACCGAAGAGTGGAACATCACAGATCAATTTTTGGTTGGTGGTTGATGGACTGATGACTGAGGAAGCTTTGTTTGAAGTTGTAGGTTGTAATACTGCTAGAGAGATCTGGACTACTCTTGAAACCTTATTCAACAGCAAAGCTGAGTCCAGGATGCTAGAATACAAAAGTGCATTAGCTAGAGCCACTAATGGAACAAAAAACATGGAAGATTATCTTATGTCTTACAGCAGCAGGTTACCCTATATCTAAGGCTGAATTGATTCTTGCAACTCTTGGAGGTCTAGACAGAGAGTATGAGGCAGCTATTGTCAATCTGACTGTTAGAGTTGGGTCTATGAGTTGGCAAGAGGTTCAATCCCAACTTCTCACACATGAAAGACTTCTAGATAGATTCAGAAACAACACCGGTGGATCCTTGTTTGGGAATTCCACAGCATAGTATGCTAGCAACACTAGTTCTAGGCAAAATTCAGGATCAAAGACTGGTGGTTCTTCTGGTGCAGAAAGAGGAAGAGGTGGTAGGAACAATAGAGGTAGAGGAGGTGGTAGGAGCTCTACTTATGGTGGTAATAGGCCTATGTGTCAGTTGTGTGGAAAAACAGGTCATGTTGTGGTTGATTGTTGGCATAGATTTGAACAAGATTTTGTTCCAAGCATTGGTAACAACTCTAAACAGGCCTCAACTCTAATTGCCACACCTCGAATGCAGCGGATCCAGCTTGGTACATTGATAGTGGAACTATAAATCATATCACCATAGATTTCAACAACCTGCATTTGACTGGGGACTACACAGGTTCAGAAAACCTAGATGTTGAAAATGGTGAGCTTCTCCCTATATCCAATATTGGTTCTTGCAATCTTCCCATACACAATAACACACAGATCCACTTAAACAATTCTGTTCATGTTCCCACCATGAAAAAAAATCTTGTTAGTGTATCTCAATTGACCACAGATTATCCTGTTATAGTTGAATTTGACAATAAGTGTTGTTATGTTAAGGACAAGGACACAAGGACCCTGCTGCAAGTAGGAACTCTTAGACATGGCCTCTACCAGATCCCTATTGTCAAAGGTTCTAATCACTTGAGCTCACATCAATCCAAGATGTCTTCTGATTCTATCAATAAAATTTGTAATGCTTTTGTTTGTTCAACTTCTTTAGAAATGAATGTTAATGTCTGGCACAAAAGACTTGGCCATCTTCTAGTTATGTGTTGAAAATGTTTTAACTCTTGTAATGTTTCCTTCAATGATCATCTTGAATTTTGTGAAGCTTGTAAGTTTGGAAAAATGCATGGTTTACCTTATTCTGTGTCCTCTTTTCATGCTAAGTCTATTTTGGATATGGTCTATACTGATCTCTGGGATCCAGCACCTATCTTCTCGGTTTTGGTTTCCAATATTATATACATATTAATTTTATAGATGATTATTCTAGGTATACCTGGATCTATCCTCTAAAACACAAATCTGAAGCTCTGAATGCTTTTTTGACCTTTAAGACTCTTGTAGAAAATCAATTTCAGACTACCCTTAAATGTCTTCAGGCAGACTGGGGGGAGAGTATAGAAGTTATGAGACTTACTTAAAATATAATGGGATCCTGTTTAGACATCCTTGTCCTCATGGTCATAGTCAACATGGTAGAGCTGAGAGGAAGCACAGACACATAGTGGAAATGGGCCTCACTCTATTAGCACAATCCTTCATGCCACTTAAGTTTTGGTGGGAGAGTTTTGAACAAGATAGCATGATCATCAATGATCTCCCTACATCAGTTCTTTGTGGTCAATCTCTTTCTCAAGTTCTGTTCAAAACCAAACCAAATTATTCCAAATACAAAGTGTTTGGGTGTGCTTGCTACCCCAACCTAAGACCCTTTAGTAATCATAAATTCAGTTATCACTCCACTAAGTGTGTTAACCTAGGTCTCAGTGCACACCACAAAGGGTATAAGTGTCTGGACTCCACTGGAAGAGTGTATATCAGCAGAGATGTAGTGTTTAATGAATTAGCCTTTCTTTTTAAAGATGGCTTCTCATAGGGTCCTCATAAAACTGTGTTGGTTGATCCTAATCTTATGCATACTTTTCACTTGCCTATGGTTAGTATTGAGACTTCTCCCTCTCTACATGTGCACAATGTTCCTCAACTTCCTAGTTCTAATCAATCTCACACACAAGTCACTGACCTGGAATCACCTCAAATCAGACACCGGACTGACGTTGATCAGTCTCCCCAATCACTTGTTCTGTCTAATTTTGAATCTCCTAGTTCTCCCAACATATCCAATATCTTGCCTGATTTTGTAGATTCGCCATTATCATCTCCTAGTCATATTCAGTCCTTACCTAGTCATGATACTTCTCTCTCACCTATTCCTAAACAGCCTACCACTTTTCAACCTATGAAAACTAGATCCAAAAGTGGAATCTTCAAGCCTAATGTTTATCAAGCTTCCATAACACATTCCAATCTTTCTGCTCACCTTTCTGAACCTGCTAGGGTTTCAGAAGCTTTGGACAGCCCCCAGTGGAAGCATGCTATGATAGAAGAGTTTCAAGCACTGCAACAGAATCACACTTGGGATCTTGTACCACCTAAGACGGGACAGACTTTGGTTGGAAACAGATGAGTTTTCAAATTGAAGCTGAATCCAGATGGAGCTGTTTTAAAGCCCAAGGCCAGACTTGTTGCTAAAGGGTATCTACAAACATATGGTGTGGATTACACTGACACCTTTAGTCCTATTGCAAAGGCCTCTACCATCATAATTAGTTTGTCTTTGGTTGTCACTCTTAAATGGTCCATCAGGCAGGTGGACATCAATAATGCTTTTTTAAATGGTCCAATTCAGGAAGATATCTTTATGCCCAAACCAGAGGGATTTGTGGATTAGACCAAACCTATGTTTGTTTGCAAGCCGAATAAAGCTTTATATGGTCTAAAATAGGCCCCTAGGGCCTGGTTTGGTGCTCTTAGAGCTCAAATGCTGGAATGGGGATTCACACAGTCAAGGGCATATACCTCCTTGTTTATTTTTATTGCTAAGCATCAGATGCTTTATGTTTTAATATATGTTGATGACATCCTTGTTACAGGGAGTTCAGACTGCTTGATTAAAGTGAATATGTTGAACTCTATATTTGCCCTCAAAGATCTAGGACATGTCTTTCATTTCCTGGGTATGCAAGCCTACAGAGACTCTACTGCTTTAATCTTATCTCAACAGCAATATGCAACTCAGTTACTAAAAATACTGAATATGAAGAATATAAAATCAAGTCCTCTCCTTATGACTGCAGGACATCATTTGAGTCCTAATCAAGGAGAGCCAAGAAGAACCATAGAAGTGCCATTGGTGGACTACAGTTTCTAACATCCACTAGACCTGATTTGGCTTATGTTGTGAATTATCTAAGTAAATTCATGCAGGCTCCAACTGTTGAGAATTGGTTTGCTTTAAAAAAAGTTCTTAGATATGTCAAGGGAACACAGCATTTTAGTTTGTTTATATTTGCTGGTGGATCTATGTCTTTGCAGGGTTTTTCTAATGCAGATTGGGCCTGCTTCCCTGCTGATAGAAAATCTGTAATAGGGTATTGTGTTTTTCTAGGATGAACACTAGTATCCTGGTGTTCAAAAAATCAAGGTGTGGTATCCAGATCCAGTACAGAATCTGAATACAGATCCTTAGCAAATGTGGCTACTGAAATGTCCTGGATCTGTCATTTATTGAAGGAAATGAAAATTTGAATGTTAGGGGTTCCAAAAATCGGGTGTGATAATCTAGGGGCCGCATCTCTTGCTTAGAATCCTGTATATCATGCAAGACTAAGAACATTGAGGTGGATGTTCACTTTGTTAGAGATAAAGTGTTAAACAAGGAGTTGACTGTGAGCTATATTCCATCAGATGCACAAGTAGCAGATGCTTTCACTAGAGCCTTACCAGCTGTGCAGTTTAACAATTTCAGAAGCAAACTTAATGTTCTTTCTAGCACATATAGTTTGAGAGGGGGTGTTGGAAATATAGCTTGATAATGTATTTGTAAGGTTATTAACTTAAGGTTTAATACTGCCATCAGTAATAACAATATATTATGTATTCTGTACTAAACAAATCTAATGAAAATCTATCCAAGAATATCTTATCTTGTATGTTCATCTATGCAAGATGATCAAGCTGAGGCACTCAAGACCTTCAAGCCTTATGCATGATAAACTGTTTGTAAGTTTATTTGAATGTTTTTTTGGTATCGGTATATAAATAAATAACCCTTTTTTTTTTGAAAAAATATAAATAAATAACCTAAGATGATACATTTATATAAGCATCTATTACCAAATATTCTTTAACTAAAAATTAGTACCATGTTTATTAAAATTAATGTCTGAAATCTACGTAAACAAGTGAAATCTGAAATCCGAATCGATAAGATCATTATATATCAGAAAATATTGAACTTTATAATTTTGCCCTAAATTAGATCAGAAAGGAAAAAATATGATGCAGAAGAAACATAAATATTTTCCCATACAAAATTTTGGAAAACGTATTTATGTGTGTATGTATATAATTGCAATATATATAATAACATCTATAAAATCATGAAACAAAATATATATATACAAATTATTTAATAAAATACATTACAATTATTCACATAACTCCTATTGTAAACGAGTCTTTAATGACACCACAACATTTTACTAGTGAAACCTGTTGAAGCCTAAGTAAGCAAAAGGAGATGGTTTTTTGCTCATTTGGATATTTCATCAAACACCAACATGTTGGAGGTGGTTACAAAGCTTGCAGTCGGTTAGAATAGAAATTGGATCTCTCCACCCTATTTCAACTGCAATTGGAAGTGACATTAATCAATTAAAAACTCTAATTTCATTCTCTAACCATCAATATGATGAAACAAATTCGTGTAGTGTGCCCCCCCTCACCCCCCCCCTCGAGAATTCAAAAGTTTGGTTGAGTTCTTCATCTTCTTCGTGTATGTAATTTTATTTTCTGCAAATTCAATCGATTTTCAACATTGTATCAGAGCCTCAAGCTTCGTTGTGATTACTTAGATTCTTCGTAGTTCCATAATTCTCATTTTCTTGTTCTTCTATCTTAGTTCTTGGCCAAATTTTGTCCGTTCTTGGTTGTTTGAGTTCCATGGCTGAATCTCCTCCTGTGAATACTCAAGTTTCTGGGCATAGCCATGATAATCCAAGCATGGTGTTAGTTCAACATTTACTTAAAGGTGCTGACAATTTTAATCAATGGAAGCGGGCCACAACTAAAGCACTCTTCTCTAGATAAAAGTTATGTTTCATAGATGGATCATCTACAATGCCTGATGTTGATGACATGGCTTATGCTTCTTGGATGTAGCATAAGGATTTGGTGGTTTCTCGGCTCCTCAGTTCCATGGTTCCTTCTATATCATAAAGTGTTCCATACTTTGACATTGCAAGAGAGATTTGGATTGATCTCCAAGACAGGTTTGGAAAAGGATATGCATATAGATTGTTGAATCTTGAAGAAGAAATTGAGAAGGTGAAGCAAGGTTCATTATCAGTGACAAATTACTTCACTATATTGAAGACACTATGGGATCAATACTTAGTTTTAAGGCCAATTCCTCCTTGCACATATGTTCGCATTGCAGATCATTAGGGAATACTATCCTAATGCTTACACAACCTGATTCTTAAAAGTCTTAAATGGCAATTTCAGCAATGTAAAATCACAAGTTCTTGTGACCCAGCCTTTGCCAAATGTAAAAACAACCTTTGTCATGGCTCTAAATCATAAGCAACAATTGATAACTACTAGTGTTACAACTTATTTAGTGGTTCTTGCTTCTCAATCTGATAATATGCCTTAAGATAACAATATTTCTAATGTTGTTATGCATTCAAGGTTTCCTGGACAAGGTCAAGGCAGAGGTCATGTTAGAGGTTTTGGCAGAGGTTAGGGTAATCCCAAGAAACTTAGTGTACTTACTGTGGTAGAGAAGGGCATACGGTGCAAAAATGTTTTAAGAAATTTGGCTATCCTTCCAAAATTTGTAAAGGGGGAGGCTCCATGGCAAATAATTTTGAATTTGTAGAAAACAATGAAAACAAAAGAAAAACGCGAAAGAATTATCATTCAAAGAAAAAGCAACAAGTTAAGTTATAATGCTACTGATCATGGGGTATTTATAGCTTCATACACCTCATGAGTTAGTTAAAAAAAGTTACAAACGGTTATAATAGAATCTAACAAGATAACCGTTTTATGTATACATGTACTCTGTTGACTGTCTCAACAGGCTGCTCCTGATTCTTCAATTGTCAGCTGACTTGCACTTAGCACTTTCTTCAGTACATATATTGTAACACCCCCTCAAGCTGAGAGTGGTATATGACCAGCTTGCACTCAACACCTCCTTCAGCTACTGGAATTATGTTGAGATATCTTTGAAATCCCCAATTTGTCCGGCAGATATGAGAAAATAGGTGCATATATTGCCTTGGTGAGAATGATAGCAACCAGTTCTTTGGTGTTGACTGGAAGCAACTTGACAAGTTCATATTTGACTTTGTCTCTTACAACATGATAATAATGGTGAATCTCCTTGTTGTAAAGTCTATTTAGACTCCATCGGTGTCTTGGCAAGTTTAGCCCCCAAAACTCATATTTTTCTAAGAGGTTTAGTGTGTAGTTCGTTTGAGAAATAAAAATGCCTGCAAGGGTTCTGGCAGCTTCAATGCCCAAGAAATATCTTAATTTTCAAGGTCTTCAATGGTAAACTGTTGATGCAAGGGATCTTTCACTTGCTGAATCATCTAAGCATCAGGGCTTGCTGCTATATGTCATCCATATTGACTAGTAGAGAAATAAAGGATTGTCCTGACTCTTTGGTGAACAAACTATGATCAATCTTTGATTAAACAAACCCTTGTCCTTCTAAAGACTCAGTCAGCTTAAAACTCCACTATCTGTTGGTTTGTTTCAAACTATACAAGGATTTTGTTAATCTGCAAACTTGATATGGTTTGTCTGTTGTGGAGCCCGAGGGGCATCTGCATATACACTTCTTCATACAGTTCTCCAAGTATGAAGGCCGTATTGACATCCATCTAATAAAGATGCCAATTCTTAGCTGCTGCTGCTTGCAAAGTCCTGACTATGGTAATTTTGACAACAGAAGAAAATGTCTCTTGATAATCAATGCCATATGTATGAGTGCACCATTTTGCCACTAATCTAGCTTTGTATCTTTCTACTGATCCATCAGGATTGTACTTTATATTGTAAACCCATTTGCAACCAATAGGTTTCTTTCCTGGTGGTAGATCAACCACTTCCTAAGTGTGAGTAGTCTGTAAAGCTTCAATCTCCTTTTGCATGGCTTCTTTCCATTCATCATGCTTGATGGCTTTGTTATAAGTCTTAGGTTCTTTAACATCATCAATTGAATTGATATATCTGGCATACTCTGGCGAGAGTTGTTCAAGATTCAACACTTCACTCAGCAAATGTGGAGTCTATTGAACTGTATGAGCACCACCTTGGTAAAAGGTTGGTATTTTTCGTATCCTTGTTGATCTCCTCAAATGAACATGTGCATGTGCTTGGTTGACATAAGCATTTCCTTCATTGGAAGCCTCGTGGCTACGGTGTGGTCCGGTGCTAGACTGCTCTGATGACTTATTCAGCAGTTCATCAAAACTGTCTGACTGGCAATGAGAGTGGCATATCAAAAAGATACCTAGCCTTGCGAAGAACCTACTAAAATAGAGGAAAGAAAGTCTTATGATTGTGAGTGTTTTTAGCAAAAAAAAAGATATATTTATTGGTGATGTCCAGGAGTATAGCATCTTTGGAAGTGTTTGAATTCTCAATATAGACACAAATCCTACATCTAGAATCAAACTTTGTCATGTACTTCTGAAGTGTGCAAGAAAATACCAAGCAGCTAAAAACTTTGAACACATAATATTCTGGTTTGGTGCCATAAAACACCTAATGACGGGTGCTTTCATTCAATAGTGGTGTGGGTGTTGCATTGATTAACTTTACAAAATGTAAAAGACAGAAACCCCAACACTCAATGGGTAAGTTACTCTAAAATCTATGACCCATGGCAACATTCAGCAGATGCTGATATTTCCTTTCTACAATATCGTTTTGCTCAGGTGTGCTGACACATGATATCTGATGTATAATGCCATGCTAATCATAGGATGTTGTGAGCTGAAACTCAGCTCCATTGTCATACCTAATCACTTTAATAATCTTATTAAACTAAGTAGATACAAACTTAACAAAAGATTTAACTAGGTCAGAGGCTTCAGATTTGTGCCTCATAAGAAAAACCCAAGTAAATCTAGAACAATCATCCATAATAGTCAGAAAATATTGTTGTTCATTCATAGTGTGGTGCCTCAAAAGGCTCCAAATATCCATATGAACAAGATCGCAAATAGTATTCATATTAGTAGTACTTGAGGGAAAATGATTATTCTTTAGTTTTGCCATAGGGAAAACATAACAAAGATTATGCTCAAAAAATTTAACATCAGCAGACTGAGAACTAATAACTTGCAGTCTCTTATCGGGTAGATGTCCTACTCTATAATGCCATAAAAGAACATCATCTAGCCTATCAAACAAAGTATTATGCTCTACAATATTAACATCATAAATCTTGACTGGTTCATCTAAGACATAGAGTCCTCTTTGCAACTTAGCTGAACCAATCACTCTCTTGTTCTTGTCCTGCAAAACACACTTGTTAGCAGAAAAAACAACTGCATATTTGGAATGGTTAATCAAAGAGAGTAAAGATAAAATATTATATTTAACACCGGAATTACAAAAGACATCACGTAAGACTAGCTGAGAATTCACCCTCACTTGTCCTATATGTGTGACAGAAACATTATTCCCATTAAGTAATCCCATTTTTATACAAGATGAATGTTTAGGATTACTTAACAGTTTTATGGAACCTACTATGTGATCTGTGGCACCAGAGTCCAAGATCCATTGTATAGGTCTTATTAAACTTAAGTCACTTGTCTCTATAATGTGTGAAAAATGATTGGTGACTGCATTAGTTTGCCAAAGGAAAATCCTGCATGCCTGGGAGGATTAGAACTCAGCAGAGCCATCAACTTTTCAAGTTGTTATGCAGTAAGATTAGGGAACCCGGCTCCTAGTAGACCTATTTTAGGCTGATCTTCTTCTGCTGATAGTTCTTCTTCCACCAAGTTAGCCTTCTTTGATTTGAACCGAGGTGGATAGCCATGTTTCTTGTAGCAAGTTCCTTTAGTATGCCCACTGAAACCACATAAACTGCACTGAACCTTCTTAGGATTCTTAGGCCTAGAGTTGGCATTAAACCCGGTCCGCCGGCGCAATCCGAAACAAAACCATAGAATCTTGTACGACCTTAAATACATCTTGTGTCTCTCAAACTTGATGGCGATTGCAAATGCATCATGGAAACATTGATCGGGAAACCATAGGCTAGAACTCATCTCTCAAACCCTTAAAAAATTTCATAACATGTTCAGTTTCCATGATCCACCAAAGTATTGATTGCATTGTAGTGACATTGAGGAGCATAGGAACACACTGACATAGGCCTAATGGTATTGACTTCTTCCAAGAGAACCATCAATCTTGTGAAATACTATTAACCAAATCATTGCCCTGTCTCAACAGATGCATTTCTTCAAGAAGATCTAAAAGCCTCAATGCATCAAAATTAGAAAACTTAGCAACAAGATTCTTCCAGACTGCATGTGCACTCTTGAAGTACATTAAACTTTGTGCAATAGTGTACTCAACAGAAATCAAAATCTAAGATCTCACCATTGTATCACACTGTCTCCATGCATGAAAGTCTACAGAATCCGCTTCTGGCCTCTTGATCGTGCCATCTACAAACCCAGTCTTATTCTTGGTAATCAACACCATCTTCATGGACATTTTCCATGGATTATAATTGTTTTCATTTATCAATGGCTGTACAAGAACCAATGACGGATTCTCATAGGGATGAACATAGAATGGACTGGACGGGCTCAACTCATGCTTTTTAGCTGCCATGGCTATCAAGAACTAAAATAACAGTTTATAAAAATAGGGGAAACAATCAAGAAATGATCAAAACACAAAGGATAACCGCAATTTTCCCTCAAGAAACTGTGGAAAAACTCAGAAAAGATAAATAATACTCTTAAGATTCTTTAGAAATAGAGGAAAACACACAAAAAAATCAGACATCGAGTTTCTGCTCTGATACCATGTTGAAGTTGTTAAAAACAACGACAACAAAAGAAAATCACAAAAGAATTATCATTCAAAGCATAACCAACAAGTTAAGTTACAATGCTACTGATCATGGGGTATTTATAGTTTCATACACCTCATGAGTCAGTTAAAATAAGTTACAAACGGTTATAACAGAATCTAACAAGATAACCATTTTCTGTCTACATGTATTTTGATGACTGTCTCAGCGCGTTGTTGAGTCTTCAGTAGTTTGCACTCTGCACTTCCTTCTAGCACATATATTGTAACAAATAATGTTAGTCTTGACCAAGATATTGCTGATCTATATAAACAACTCTTATCAATATGATTCTAAATGGCAACAATTTGGTGGTTCTAATGCTATAACTCAATGTCAGTATGAGCACTTACGTTCTTTGATATATAGCTTGTAGGTAGCAAATAATCAGTGCAACTCTGCAGTCATGGCTTCAGTATCTACTTCTCAAGGACAATGTATTTATCACAATTCTGTCCACTTGATCATGGATTCAGAGGCAACTGATCACATCATTTCTCTTTGCAACATATGTTTGATGTGAGATATATGACTAACCTATCTGTTAAGTTACCTACTGGTGCTTTTGTGATAGTCACTCATACATGGAAATGATAGCAATTTGCTTGTTTCTTTTGCCCCTAAAGTTGTGTTGTGCATGACTTACAAACTATGAAGAATATTGGTTTAGCTAAGCTTCAAAATGGCCTATCCATTCTAGTTGCTGAGTCTTAGAAATCTCATGCACATCTTTCTACTAGTGTCTATAAAGCTTGCAATAATTATGATACTTTTCTATGGTATTTTAGGCTAGGGCATCCTTCTTTAAAGAGAATGAAGTCCTTATACGCATTTGATGATAAAATCAACATTCCCCTGCATAAATGTAATGTTTGCCCCTTAGCAAAACAAAAGAAACCAAAATTTCCAGTTAGTACTTTTGTCACTTTATCATGTTTTGATCTTATTCATGTTGATATTTGGGATCAAATGGAGTACCCATTATGGGCGGTGCTATTTTCTTTCAATTGTTGATGACTATAGTAGATACACTTGGTTGTTTTTTATGCAAAGTAAGGCAGAAGCCAATGCATTGCTGCAACAATTCTGTATGCTATTACAGATATATCAAGAAGTGATGGTGATTATGAGTAAAGATAAACAATTAACAAGTAAACAAACACAGAAACAAGAAGAACACAGATTTAACGTGGTTTCCGGCAATATGCCGACTATTGCACGGACAAACGAGGATTATTTTATTATCACCAGAAAGTTACAATTTACAACAGATACAAATGGTATTTATAGTCTTGGAAATCGAACCCTAACCGACTAAACAGCCAACCCAGAAAATGACTGAAATACCCCGAAGTAACTTCACCAAACCGGAAACCATGCAACGGACATGTTCTCCAAGTCTGCTGTGACACAACAGACTCAACTCCAACAGCCTTGACTTCAGCAGGTTGATCAACCCTGCTGATCTACCCCAGCTGAACACCAGATCATAGCTTCCATACCAGACTTCAGCAGCATAGTTTAAGTCACCATTACAAATCTCCACATTGACTTCAACTTCACGCAAACTGACCAGATGCACAACCAAGTGCCAGATTCCTCTTTGTCTTCAGATTTGAATACCTTAGCAGACCCCATCTTCAGTTGAGTATTCCTAGATATGGATTAACAGCTTTGGATATTTAGCAAGTCCAGACACAACTGAAAACTTGCCCTTGGAACTGGTTTAGTGAACATATCACCAGGATTGACATCAGTGTTGATCTTTTCCATTTTAACCCTCCTCTCATTCCTCAAGAAATGGTACCTAACATCAATGTGCTTGGTTCTCTCATGATGAACCTGATCCTTAGAAAAAACATATTGCACTAAGACTGTCACAATACACCCTGCTTGATCTTGATGCAGACTTAGATCATTGACTAAGCCCCTTTAACCAGATTGCCTCATTTGCTGCTTCTGTCAGTGCCATATATTTTGCTTCAGTAGTTTATAATGTCATTGTACTCTGTAAAATTGCCTTCCAACTTACCACACAACCACCCAAAGTAAACACATACCCAGTCATAGATCTCATGTTGTCCACATCAGCAGCATAATCAGAATCAAAGTACCCTGTGACAAAACATTGAGTACCACCTCCATAAATGAGTCTTATATAAGATGTACCCCTGAGGTACCTGAATATCCTCTTTACAGCTTTCTATTGTTCATTCCTATGTTGAGCCATAAACCTGCTGACAACACTGACTGTCTGAGCCAAATCAAGCCTAGTACAGACCATGGCATACATTAAACTGCGCACTGCATTAGCATATGGAACCCTTGACATGTATTCTTCCTCCTCAACTGACTACGGAGCAAACAAAACAAACAAATATAGATTTGGTTCCATTGGAGTATATATGGGTTTGGCTGCTGACATGTCAAACTTGGATAATACATTTTCAATATACCTTTCTGAGATAAGACCAGCTTCCTTTGCTCCCTATCTCTATAGATCTCCATCCCTATAATTTTCTTTTCATTCCTCAAATCCTTCATCTCAAATTCAGCCTTGAGCAGATTTTTTAGATCTTGAATGTCAGACTTCTTCATA
This sequence comes from Gentiana straminea, assembly GCA_036785695.1. Classification (NCBI taxonomy): domain Eukaryota; kingdom Viridiplantae; phylum Streptophyta; class Magnoliopsida; order Gentianales; family Gentianaceae; genus Gentiana; species Gentiana straminea. Next base: position 2,881,959 of record JAVUPR010000111.1, read on the forward strand.
GCAGCTATCAGCATATCATCTACATACAGAAACAGATAGATGATTGAACCATCCTTCAACTTGTTGTGATAAACACAACAATCATATGGACTCCTGCTATAACCCTGTTGAATCATGTAAATGTCAAACTTCTTATACCACAGCCTTGAGGCCTGCTTAAGTTCATACAAGGACTTCTTCAACTTGAAAACATATCGATCCTTGCCGGGAACTTGGAAACCCTATGGCTGAGTCATATAAATTTCCTTATCCCCATGAAGAAAAGCTGCCTTCACATCCAATTTCTCAAGTTGAAGATTCTGATGTGCCACTATTGCTAATAGCACCCTGATGGAAGTATGTCTGACCACTGGAGAGCATATCTCTTCATAGTCTACACCCTATTTCTGGTTGAACCCCCTTACAACCAAACGTGCCTTATATTTGATGCCCTCATCAAATGTTGTTCTTTTATTTTTCTTGAAAATCCATTTGCTGCTGACCACCCTTTTATCCTGTGGTTGTTTGACTATATCCCAAGTCTTATTCTTCTAAAGTGACTCCATTTCTTCTCTCATGGCAGCAAGCCAATGAGATGCCTCAGAACATGTCACAACCCCCCGTAAGTGTTTGGTTCGACAATCCACTTCTGGGGGGTCTAATATTGGTCCTTCTAGCTCTGCTGAGAGATATACCATGCTGACCGACATCAGTTGTTTGAGTGTCTGCTGACTCTTGTACAATAGAATGGTTTGGATTTAACTCTAGATCTGCTGATTCTTGACCATCTTTTATTGAATCTTGAAGTTCAACAGATTCCATTTGAAGCTCCACTTGTTTGTCAACCTTCTCAGTTTCAGATACAATTCCAGAGTTAGATGTGGCCTTCACAAATGAGTTGAGCATATAGTTTTCATCAAAGACTACGTACACTCCTGCTGAGTATAACCCTATTTTCAGCTGATGACCAGATTTTATACCTCTTAACTCCATCTCCATATCCAACAAATACTCCTTTCTTGGCTCTTGGTTCTAGTTTACCTTCACTGACATGATAGCAGACTGTACTCCCAAAAACCCTTAGACTTGAGTAGTCTGCTGACTTTCCTGACCAAACTTCAAGTAGTGTTTTTAGTTTGATCCTATTGTGAGGCCCCTTATTGATTAAGTAGCAAGCTGTAATAACAACCTCTGCTCAAAATCTCCTTGCCAGACCAGAATTAGAGAGCATGCACCTTGCCCTCTCAGAAGAGTTTGATTCATCCTTTCTGCAACCCCATTCCGCTATGGAGTATCTCTTACAGTATGGTGCCTAGAAATGACTTCATTCTTGCAGAATTCATCAAACTCAGACCAACAGAATTCTAGTCCATTATCAGTTCTAAGTCTCTTGATCTTCTTCCTTTCTGATTCTCAACCAATGCCTTCCATTGATTGAAGTGTTTGAATGCTTCACTCTTGTGCTTCATCATGATTACCCAAACCATCATTGAATAATAATCTATAAAGGACAAAGTACCTATGACCACCCAATGACTCCACCCTTGAAGGTCCCCAACAATCAGAATGGTCATAATCAAGTGTCCCTTTTGTGATATGGATTGCTTTTGGGAACTTGCTTCCATGTAGCTTCCCAAACACATAGTGTTCACAAAATTCCAGCTCATTGACCTTATGTCCCCCAAGTATATCAGACTTAGACAGAATTTGCATCCCTCTTTCACCTATATGACCCAACCTCATATGCCACAACTTAGTTAGCTGTGATTGGCGAACCTCTGATAATGCTACATCAGTAGAACCTGATACACTAGACCCTTGTAGTATGTACAATGTCTGTTAGGAACATTTTATTATGTTTTGATGATGGCCATACTAGCTGTTATAGCAAGCCTGAAATAAGTTAGAAATTCTCTGTATAAGTCTTTACTTAGAGTCTGACATATTGTATAAGTTAAGTCAGACAAGTATTGTACTAGTTGGTAGGACGGCAAAGTAAAGCAGACATTCGGCAGAGTGAGTCCAGCCAAGCACCAGCAGAGAAGCAATGAAGACTTAATGGTATAACTTATAACCAAAGAAGTCTGTGATGACCTTGGATAAGTCTAAGTATGTTTCAAGTGATGAAATTAAATGTTCAAATATGGTGTACACTGATCTCACCCAAATCAATGATCAGTGAAGTACAAAGATTCTCTTTAAAACAAAAGTGATGAAGGAAACAGTGAATCGGCAGAGTAAACTGACTTTCGGCAAAGTGAAGGCAATAACGGTGAAGGAAGATCTAAACGGCAAAGTCAGATGGATCACTCGACCGTTCAAAGAATGGCGAAGTAATCCTTATCAGAACAGAATTGAAAAATGATGAAGATTCAGAGGATTATGCATTTAATGCACAATCAATAGAGGATCAATCAAGGACGGATTTTCTGCTATACATTTGAAGGAAAAATCCGATCACTTAAATCAAGGAGAATATAATTAAGGGGGAATCAAGAATAAAATCAAAGTTTATTCCCCTCATAAATATAGCCAACGGACGGAAATTCAAATCAAGGATACTCAAGGCTATAAATAGAAGGCATTGACAGACATATAAAGATAACGATCAGAAAAAGAAAATCAAGCAGAAACTCTGTCAAATTGAAAAGCCTTCTCTCTGAACTTACAAGTTTTATCTAGAGATCAACTCAGACACCAGAACTACAATTTCATATCCAGCACTGAGTTTGACCAATCAAGTCTGTGAATCTCATTCACCATAAACTGAAGCAACTGAATCAGAAGTCATCTGACAAGGAGTTGTGCTTGTGATAGCTGCTGAAGGATTTGATCTTAAGGAGCAGTGAAACAGACTGAATCACTGAAGTTGTTGCAGTCAAGGAGTGATAATCTTGTAGATTGTGAAGCTTGGGAAGCCAAGGACAATCATACTATTGTATCTGTGAAAACAATAGTGAATTCCTCAAATCATCACAGGAGAAGAGTGGATTAAAGGATTACACCACCCTGAACCACTATAAGCCTTGTGTCAATTGGTATCGGGACCAACAATTGGTATCGGAGCAGTGTTCCTAGTATCAGAACCTGTTCAGATCTAATTTCTGGTAACAAGGAGATCACATAATTCAAAGTAGTTTTCAAATCTGAGTTTTCTATTCACTCATATATAAACCTATTACTTGTGCTTATGGATTCCTCAAACTTTATGTCAAAAGTACATGTTTTCAATGTTAATAATTTTGATGAATATAAAATAAGAATGATGTCTCATCTTGCAGCAACTCATGAGGAGATGCTAGACGTAACCAATGATGGACCAATCATGATCATGACTGTGGTATCCACAGGAGCAGATCAAGGAAAGGAGATAGACAAACCTAAGAAAGATTGGACCAAGGATGACAGGAGAAGAGCAAATCTAGACTTTGTTGCAAAAGATATGATTTTGAAGACTCTAGATAGCAACATGTTAATGAGAATCAAAGATTGCAAAACAGCAAAGGAAATGTGGGACAAGCTAGCTTTGATAAATGAAGGTTCTGAAGCAGTTAAAGAAAACAAATTATCTGTTGCAAAACAGAAATTTGAGAATTTCAAAATGAAGACTGGTGAATTCATTGATCAAATGGACAACAGATTCTCTAGCATCATCAGTGAACTGCAACAGCTTGGATACACATATCCCCAGAAAGAAGTATGCTTAAAGATCATAAGAGGCTTACCTGAAAGATGGAAGATCATAACATCAGTAATCAGAGGAACCACAAACCTTGCAAGCACTGACACTCTGACACTGATGTCTCAACTTAAGGCTCATGAATTCGAACTGAACGGTGAAGACGGTGCTCCGGCAGAGACACAAAAAGCCACTGCACTGATTGCACCCCAGCAAAGTAACTTTGCCGATTGTATCAGCAAAGAGACACATGAACTTAAAGAACAGGTAGCTTTATTAGTTAAACGCTTTGACAGGTTTAGAAAAAAGAAGCCATTTTCAAAGGAAATTCATCATCAAACAAGAGGTCAAGCTCAAACAAAGACATGAAGAAGAAAGATGATGAATACAGATGCTTCAACTGCAACAAGAAAGGTCACTTCAAGGCCGACTGTCCTGAAGAAAATGATAAAGATGATGAAAAGAAGAAATACAAAGCATCTAAAAAGAGGAAAGGCAAGAAAGCACTCAAGGCTGAATCTAGCAGTGAAAAGAATGAAGAATCATATGACAATAACTCAGATAACAGTGATGAAGAAGACAGCTCAGACAATGAAAAAGCATGTCTATGCCTCATGACCAAAGAACTAGATGAAGATGAAGGTGATAGCTCAGACATTGAGAATACAAGCCTATGTCTAATGGCCAAAGAATCAGATGAAACTGAGGTAACATCTAGCTCTTACTCTTCATCAAATGCATCCACATCTAACACTGCACAATTTTCTATTCTCCCTTTAGATACAGCAGACCTAGTCCAAAATCTCATGACTAAATTTGATGAAATTGAAATGAATCATGAAAATCTGGAAAAGGAATGCAAGGATCTAAGAAAGGAAAATAAAAGATTAAAGAAAGAACTGGAAGCAAAAGCTGAACTAACTAGTAAGGAGATCTACTCAAATAATCAACAAACAGCAGAGGTTCATACATCTGTTGTTGACAGATCAGTTGAGAAAATCCCCCTACCAGTTAAGATAACAAATGAACCAGATTACAAATCCTCAAAAAGGTTTGGATCCAGATCTGGTCTTGGCTACAACAGTCAGGATGAGAGTAGAAACAATGGTCAACACAATTCTGAATCCAAGATCAACATTGAATCAAAATTCAGAAAGGGACAGACCATGGTCTCAACCACTCATCCTGTACCGGTGAAGCCAAAACCCATTACAGTAAAACAGGAGACTAAATCATCAATCAAGTCAATCAAAAGCAAGGACTTTCTGAAAGTTAAAGGAAGACTTTATCCTTCAGAGGATGATTGGAATGTTGCACCTCCAAAATACAAGAAGAAACCATTCCATAATATGCACCATGTGCTTAATAAAAATCAAACTAGGTATACTCCTAAACACATGAAGAAAGTCATGTTTCCCACTGCATATTGGAGAGTGAAGAAGGATGCAAATGCACCAAAAAGTAGAGAAAAGTATCAGAATAACTTCAGTAGAAATACTAGAAGCTATTCTGCCATGCCTTATATATATGAAGTTGATGACTTTAACTATCCAAAAAGAAGATCATTTGGATATACACTTGGAGTAGGAGGCATGACTACTAACAGGCATGGACCCAAACAGTGTTGGGTACCTAAACTTAATTAATTTGTTTTGTAGGATGTCTGGTACATAGACAGTGGATGTTCCAGACACATGACAGGAAACAAGAGATGGCTCAGTAACTTTAAAGCTCTTGACGGACCCAAAGTCACATTTGGAGGCAAAGAAAACCCTGGCAAGATTAAGGGGGAAGGCACAATTCTCAAGAACAATCTGAAGATCCAAAATGTGGCATATGTCAAGGGACTTAATTTCAATCTGATGAGCATTAGTCAATTTTGTGACAAAGGCTACAATGTGCACTTCAGTAAGAAAGGATGCAAAGTCATTCACGACCAAACCAACACAAGTAGTACTTGCGGGTAGAAGAAAAGATAACATGTATGTGGTGGATTGGAAAATGACCAAGGCAGAAACATGTTTGTTTGTCAAAAACAAACACCAACTAGTGGTTATGGCATAGAAGACTAAATCATCTAAATTTCAAGACCATCAACAAATTATCAAAGAACAAGTTAGTTGAAGGTCCGCGAGAGATCACATTCAAGAAAGAAAGTCTATGTGATGCATGTCAGAAAGGGAAACAAATCAAAAGTTCTTTCAAGTCAAAACCCTATCAATCAACAACAAGAATTCTACATCTGTTGCATATGGACCTGTTCGGACCAGTCACACCAGTAAGTGTAAGTGGTAAGAAATACACCCTAGTAGTAGTGGATGACTACTCAAAATACACTTGGACCATCTTCATGAACAAGAAGAAAGAGACACTCAAAAAGCTGCCAGATTTGTTAAGAAGACTTCAAAATGAGAAAGAACTCGAAAATCATCAAGATCGGATCGATAGAGGCACCGAATTTCTTAATGAAATTATCGAACCTATTGTGAAGAAAATGGAGTATCGCATCAATTATCACAAATAGAACCCCACAACAAAATGGTGTAGCAGAAAGAAGAAACAGAACTCTCAAAGAAGCAGTTAGAACAATGATTGCAGAAGCATGCTTACCAAAGAGATTTTGGGCTGAAGCAGCAAACACAGCATACCATACACAAAATAGATCAATCATCAACAAACATCATGGAAAAACTCCATATGAAATATGGAATGGTAGAAAACCTAATATCTCATACTTACATATGTTTGGATCAAAATGTTTTGTTTTGAACGAACAGAATCGGTACGCATGCCTTTGATGAAAAGGTCGATGAAGCAATCTTTATGGGATACTCGGACACCGGCAATGTATTCAGAGTACTCAACAAAAGAACATTGGTGATTGAAGAATCAATACATGTAGTCTTTGATGAACCAAATACAAATGGTGAAAGACTTCAAGAACAAGAAGAAGAAGAAGCAGCACAAAAACAAGTGTATATGAACACAACAGTACCAGCAACTATTCTGCATCACAATTTTGGAAATCAAGATGAGCCACAAGTCAATACAACAGAAGAAGCATCAGAACTTGAAGCTCATGAATAACATGAAATTACAGAAGCACCAAGTGAAGAACAACTTCAACCAGATCTAAATTGGCTAAGAGATCATCCTGAAGAACAAGTTATTGGAGATATTCACACAGGAGTAAGAACCAGAAGACAACTGGAGCATATGTTAACATGTTTTCTATCACAAGTAGAACCCAAGACAATAGATGATGCAATTCAAGATGCAGATTGGATCACAACCATGCAAGAAGAACTAAATGAATTTGAAAGAAATGAAGTCTGGGAACTTGTTGACAGACCAGATATGGCCAACATCATTGGAACAAAATGGGTATTCAGAAACAAGATGGATGAGCAAGGAATTGTTGTCAGAAACAAAGCAAGGCTAGTTGCAAAAGGCTATTCTCAAGCAGAAGGAATAGATTATGATGAAACATTTGCACCGGTAGCTAGATTGGAGGCAATCAGACTTTTCCTAGCCTTTGCTGCACACAAAGATTTCAAAGTCTATCAAATGGATGTCAAGAGTGCATTTCTGAATGGACTTTTGGAAGAAGAAGTATATGTGGAACAACCCCCTGGTTTCAACCTCAAAGGAAAGGAAGACAAAGTATACAAACTAAAGAAAGCTCTTTATTGACTCAAACAGGCACCCAGAGCCTGGTATGAAACATTATCACAGTTTTTGATCAAGAATGGTTTCAACAAGGGAACTATTGATAAGACTCTATTTAAACTACAGGAAGGAACAAGCACATTGCTAGTACAAATCTATGTTGACGACATCATCTTTGGATCCGAGGATGAAAAGTTATGTGAAAAATTTGCAAATCTGATGAAGAGCAAATTTCAAATGAGCATGATGGGAGAATTAAATTATTTCCTTGACTTCAAGTAAAGCAAATGAAGGATGGCATTTTCATTAGTCAAGCCAAGTATACAAAAGTCTTAATACACAAGTATGGTATGGATACAAGTGGCACAGCTGATACACCAATGTGTGCAAGAGTCATTCTTGGAAAAGATGAAACTGGAAATGATGTTGATCAGAAAATGTATAGATGAATCATTGGATCCCTACTATACTTAACTGCAAGTAGACCAGATATAGCATTTGTAGTAGGAGTGTGTGCAAGATTTCAAGCTCAACCAAAAGAATCACATCTTCTAGCAGCTAAAAGAATAATCAAATACTTGAAAAACACTATCAATGTAGGAATTTGGTATCCAAAAGATGGAGGATTCAAATTGATATCATATTCAGACTCTGACTATGCTGGATGCAAAATAGATAGAAAAAGCACATCTGGAACTTGTCAAATGCTAGGCAACCAGACTAGTTTCATGGTTTAGCAAAAAGCAAAACTCCATATCTACTTCAACAAGCAGAAGCAGAATATATAGCAGCAGGCAGTTGTTGTGCACAAGTACTTTGGATCAGACAACAGCTAAGGGACTATGGAGTGGAGGAGAAAACAATTCCAATCATGTGTGACAACATAAGTGCAATATCTATCACTAAAAATCTAGTGTTGCACTCAAGAACAAAACACATTGATGTGAGACATCACTTCATCAAAAGAGATCATGTTGAAAAGGGAGATGTCATTCTAAAATACATATCCACTGAAGATCAATTGGCTGACTTCTTCACTAAACCACTCAGCCATGAAAGGTTTAGCATGTTGAGAACTGAGTTAGGAATGATTGAAATCGACTAAAAACCAAAGAGCGGCTAACTGGAGTAATCGGCTAAGTAACTTCATCAGCTGTTTAAACCTTTGCCATTACAGGAGATGTAGCAGGTAAGGCACTGGTACTCGGAAAAGTTAACTTCACTGATTGTTAAGAACAGTCAAATAAAGCAGCTCAGTGAAAGAATCACCACACCGGCTAAGTGGCCCGCCAAGGCACTTCACCGAAATAAAGATTGGAATCATCGGTAAATTAAAGTGTGAACATAATCTACTTTTAGACACGTGGAGAACAAGGGAGTTATGGAAGATTATTCTGTGGATGATTACACACGTGGAGATCAATTTATAATTATGGAGGTAATTATATTATTCTTTTCGAATTACAAACGCCTCGATTCCCGGGCTCTATCATTACTTACCACAATCTCTCTCACTGAAAAATTCTACGAGAAATCCATCATCACTGGCTCGTTTTTCAAACCTGAACACTATCTCTCTTTCTGTGACAATGATGCAAAAGCTCAACGCTTGGTTGAGCTCAACGCTCGTGTTCAAATCTGGGGTTAATGACATTCCTAAACCCCCCAATCACTAGAATCTGCTATGAAAATCTGATTGCATTTTGGAAAAATGCCAAGTTTGTGCCCAGCACAAAGAAGACTGAGATCGATTGCATAAAAAGTTCAATATTTGGGAAAGAGATAGTCATAACGCCTGGTCTTCTCAATAGGTTCCTACAACTACCAATGATAGGTCCAGCGAATGTAAAGTTTGTGAAGATAGACATCACGAAATTTTGGGCTGAGATAGCCAAAAACCCCAAGAAAAACAGCAAAACATACAATCTCCCTAGATCAACGCTAAAACTTCCGTTTGCTGAATTTGCACCGGTCATCACCAAGAATATTGAAGGAAGAAAAGGGTCAATGGAAAACTTAACTAAGTTGCGGATCAAATTGATGGCTATTATCTACGAAGGTACCAAATTTGACTGGGCAACTTTTTTATTCAATAGATTGAAGGATCAGATTCAAAAGGAAATTGACCTATCAATCACAGCACCAAGCAAGGGTTTGCAAAAGAAAGGTGATTTCTGGGAGGGGAAATCATATGGGTTCCCTCTTCAACACCTGTTTGACACATTGAAAGTGAAACCCACAAATCTGCAGGTCCCACACAAGTCTAAGACAATGTTTACCTACATCAAGGCATCCATGAAACCCAAACCCATTGCTGGGAACAAAAGAAAACAACCAGAAAGCAGCAGATCATGTGTGGGATGAAGAACCAGATCCCAGAAGGCGCAAGAGAACACCACTATGCCTGGCACCAGCAACTTGGATGAACCTGTGACAATCAGTGATGACACAGCAATAGAAGAAGACAAGCAGCAAGAGGAAATCACCTACCTAGAGGAAGGTGAGGAAGGATATAGAATCACCTCATCTAAGGAAGAGGAGATAGTTGAGGAAGAAGCTGAGTCAGAAGATGAACACTCAGAAAGTGACCATCTTGAAGCAAATCAAGAAAACATGGAGATTTCTGATGATGAACTGACACTTCAAGAAGTGCTCTTCAAAAGCATTGGCAAAGTTGACGAACAGCTAAGTGAGCCAGTTGATAAAGCTCACTCAGCCGAACCTGTCAACTCCCCCACTATTACACAAGGGGAAACACCAGCAGAAGAAGATGTCAAAGCAAGCACTCCTCCGCAACCTCTCAATGACATTAAGGTTGAAGAGGAACAAGAGGAAGGACAAGAAAAGGAAGAAGAAATAGAAAATAAGACAGAAGGTGAGCAAGAAGAGAAGGAAGAGGAAGAGGATGAGGATGAGGAGAACAACGAGAAAGAGGAAGATGGAGATGAAGAGGAGATCAATGTGGAACCAGAGGAAATTAATCCAGAGAGAATCTTCAACCTGGACATTCAACCTCTTATTGTGGACACGGAAAGGCAATATCACAGCAGGCAAAACCTGAAGTATGCCTTAAGGAGTGCAGCAACCTCCTTCAACCACAAGATTGAGGCCCTCATCAATCATATCAAGATCCAAGATGAGGTCATGGAAAGATAAGGAAACCTGCTGTGCAACTTACAGCAACTCATTCCTCACCATGTCCAAACCAATCTTGAGTTTCATGCTGAAACTATTGACAACAATCTTAAGCCCCTGGTGGACACTCTCAATGCTCACACTCATCAAATTCAGCATCTGGATGAGATAATGGAGCATTCTGGCAAACAACTTGATCTTCTACTCAAAGTTGGTGAGGCAAACAACAAGATACTGGAAAGAAGGTATGGTCTTCTCCCTGAGTCTGACGCAGTAATGGAAAATCTTGAAGCACTCTTTGGTGCTGCCAAAAAGGGGGAAGGAAGCTCAAAGCTTGAAAGCTCCAGTGAAAAGAAGGCAAGCCCAACAGAAAAGGGCATGAAGGGCAGGGCATGAAGGGCAGAAAAGGCAAAGGCATCAGGTTTGAAGAAAAGTTGAAGAAGTAGACCTTATATTTGAACTATTTCTAGCTTGCCTTTGTCTTTGAACTTTGAATAAAAAGATGCAAAATCTTATTGCCCTATGATGGATGAATAAAATTATTGATTTCTTTTCTGTCAATTATTATGAAAAATTTGGCTTACTTATGTTCAGGCTTATGAGGGTTTTGGCATCTTCAAAAAGAGGGAAATTGTTAGGAACATTTTATTATGTTTTGATGATGGCCATACTAGCTGTTATAGCAAGCATGAAATAAGTTAGAAATTCTCTGTATAAATCTTTACTTAGAGTCTGACATATTGTATAAGTTAAGTCAGACAAGTATTGTACTAGTTGGTAGGACGGCAAAGTAAAGCAGACATTCGGCAGAGTGAGGCCAGCCAAGCACCAAGCAGAGAAGCGAGTGAAGACTTAATGGTATAACTTATAACCAAGGAAGTACGTGATGACCTTGGATAAGTCTAAGTATGTTTCAAGTGATGAAATTCAATGTTCAAATATGGTGTACACCGATCTCACCCAAATCAATGATCAGTGAAGTACAAAGATTCTCTTTAAAACAGAAGTGATGAAGGAAACAGTGAATCGGCAGAGTAAACTGACTTTCGGCAAAGTGAAGGCAATAACGGTGAAGGAAGATCTAAACGGAAAAGGCAGATGGATCACTCGACCGTTCAAAGAACGGCGAAGTAATCCTTATCAGAACAGAATTGAAAAATGTTGAAGATTCAGAGGATCATGCATTTAATGCACAATCAATAGAGGATCAATCAAGGACGGATTTTCTGCTATACATTTGAAGGAAAAATCCGATCACTTAAATCAAGGAGAATATAATTAAGGGGGAATCAAGAATAAAATCAAAGATTATTCCCCTCATAAATATAGCCAACGGACAGAAATTCAAATCAAGGATACTCAAGTCTATAAATAGAAGGCATTGACAGACAGATAAAGATAACGATCAGAAAAAGAAAATCAAGCAGAAACTCTGTCAAATTGAAAATCCTTCTCTCTGAACTTACAAGGTTTTATCTAGAGATCAACTCAGACACCAGAACTACAATCTCATATCCGGCACTGAGTTTGACCAATCAAGTTTGTGAATCTCATTCACCATAAACTGAAGCAACTGTATCAGAAGTCATCTGAGAATGAGTTGTGCTTGTGATAGCTGCTGAAGGATTTGATCTCAAGGAGCAGTGAAACAGACTGAATCACTGAAGCTGTTGCAGTCAAGGAGTGATAGTCTTGTAGATTGTGAAGCTTGGGAAGCCAAGGACAATCATACTATTGTATCTGGTGAAAACAATAGTGAATTCCTCAAATCATCACGGGAGAATGGTGGATAAAGGGATTACACCACCCGGAACCACTATAAGCCTTGTGTCAATTTACTTTCTGCAATTTACTTCACTGCATTCATTTAAATTACCTAGATTATAATCTATATCTGTGACTGTTTAAATTACTTTGAAACAACATAGTAAGAATGGACTTATCCGCTGCCCAAAAGCTTTTAAACACAAGAAAAGTTTTTGAAACTCCACTATAGTCATTCACCCCCCCTCGGACTATAGTTTTACCCTTCTCTGGGACCAACAATGTCCCTTGCCTGATATCCTTCAGAATCACAGTGGAATCCTTATAGACATTCACCACTCTACCTTCACCCCGGAACTTGAACCCTTTGCTGTGTAGAATACTAAGTGATATCAAATTCTTGGTCATTTGTGGAACATGCCTAACCTCCTTCAGTGTGCATAATTTATCATCATGTGTCCTCAGTTGGACTGATCCAATCCCAACTATTTTGCAGACCTTGCTGTTAGCCATAGCAATATGGCCTCCATCCACCTGCTGATAAGTTGAAAACCACTCCCTATTAGGACACACATGATAAGATGCCCCAGTGTCTAGAATCCACACATCCCTGTGCCTTGCTGACTCTAAAACTGCTAGGGCCAGATCTTCTTCAGGGTTGGTGTCTTGTTCTGCCAAAGCAGCAGTACCCTGCTGAGTACCCTAATGCTTCTTCCTCTTTGGACATTCATTTTTCCAATGTCCCTGCTCCTTGTAGTAGTTACAGACATCCTTAGCTTTAGGACCCCTGGAATTTCTCTTGGATTTCTTTTTCCCGAATTTCCTGATCCCTTGCTGACTCCACTGGCCACCAACCCAGCCGACTGATTGTCTGTACCAGAACCAGATGCCTTATGGCGTTGCTCTCGAGCATGGAGTGATGATCTCACATCTTCCAATGACACTGAGTCCTTTCCAACAATAAATGACTGCACAAAGTTGTCATATGATGCAGGCAATGAAACAAGTAGGATCAATGTTGCATCCTCATCTTCAATCTTCATATCAATATTCCTTAGGTCAAGCAATATTGTGTTCATCTAATTTAGATGATCCATCATTTGAGTGCCCTCATGCATCCTTAAAATAAACAGACGTTGCTTTAATAACAACTTTTTGGTTAGAGACTTCGTCATATACAGGCTCTCAAGCTTGGACCACAGCTTCTCTGTTGTGTCCTCTTTAACAACCTCTGTGATAATATCATCTGACAAGCACAACATAATCGTTGAATGTGCTTTCTCCTCCAGACTGGATTTCTCAGTAGTGCTCAATTCTGTTGATTTAGACAAGGGACCCCATAATCCCTGTTGTTTCAACAAAGCATGCATCTTGATCTGCCACAGACTAAAATCGTTTCTTCATGTAAACTTGTCAATCTTGACATTTAAAGAAGACATTTTTCCTCACCAGAAAAGCTTGCGTAGATCCTAAATCCTAGTGTCAATTATGACCTTGGTGCCAATCTACCTTGCTTTAGACAGATAAATAGATTTCTTGATGAACCTGGACGCTCCGATACCAGTTTGTTATTACGGATCTATCAAGAAGTGATGGTGATTATGAGTAAAGATAAATAATTAACAAGTAAACAAACACAGAAACAAGAAGAGCATAGATTTAACATGGTTTCCGGCAATGTGCCAACTATTCCATGGAAAAATGAGGATTATTTTATTATCACCAGAAAATTACAATTTACAACAGATACAGATGGTATTTATAGTCTTGGGAATCGAACCCTAACCGACTAAATAGTAAACCCAGTAAATGACTAAAATACCTCAGAAATAACTTCACCAAACCGGAAACCATGCAGCAGACGTGTTCTCCAAGTCTGCTGTGACACAACAGACTCAAGTCCAACAGCCTTGACTTCAACAGGTTGATCAATCTGCCCCAGCCGAACATCAGATCATAGCTTCCATACCAGACTTCAGCAGCATAGTTTAAGTCACCATTACCCTGTAATTTTGTCCAGACTCAATATGATAAGTGTACTAAAACAATATGATTTGATCATGGTGGCGAATTTAGTATGAAAATATTTTACAGAACAAAGGGTATAGTTCATCAAAAATATTGTGTTGGAACCCCTCAATAAAATGGATTAATTGAAAGAAAGCACTATCACATTCTAAATCTTGCAAGAGCCTTAAGAATGCCGTCAAATGTACTATTGGAATATTAGGGCTATTGTGTTAATCGGTCTGTGTATTTGATATACATCACTTCTAGTCTTTACTCAATAATCAAACTCCTCAACATGTTTTGTATGGTCAATCTCCTAGTTATGATAATTTGAGGATTTTTGGATGTTTGGGTTTTGTGTCTACACATTCACAAGGTAAAGGCAAATTTGAGAACATAAGTGACAGATGTGTTTTCCATGTGATATGAACCATATATCAAAGGATGCGAGGTTCTAAATCTTACAAAGAGAAACATTTATGTTTCAAGGGATGTTGTACTTCGTGAATCTTCTTTCACATTTTCTGATAATACTAATCTTTCGACTGATGATGCATTGTGTCTACCTTTGCATGTGTTGCAAACCTGATGTTTCAGACCATTTTGTTAATTCCAATGATTTATATTTCACCAACTTAATGGTAATGGTGCTACATCACACAATGAAACTGGAACACAAATTGATAGCACAACTACTTAAAATCACAAGATATCTACTAGAAACAGACCATCTCCTTCTTATCTGAATGATTATGTATATCATAATCCTGCTCACAAGACATCTCCACACACTCTTGATCATGTTATATCTTATGTTAACATTTTTAACAGATATCAAGGGTTCATTAGTAATATAAATGCATACAAAGAGCCTTCTTCTTATCAGGAAGCTGCTAAGAATCCTAATTGGCAAGATGCAATGGATAAAGAGTTGCAAGATTTAGACAAGACAAATACCTGGACATTGGTTCAGTTTCATAAAACATGTTGGTTGTAAATGGGTATATATGATAAAGAGGAAATTTGATGGTAGCATTGAAAGATACAAAGATAGGCTAGTGGCAAAAGGGTACACCCAAACAGATGGGACAGACTTTCAAGAAACTTTCTCCCCAATAGCAAAACAAACCACAATCAGGCTATTCATGGCCTTAGAAGCTCTGAAAGGTTGCCATTTATATGAAATGGATGTTAATAATGTCTTTCTACAGGGTGATCTGAATGAAGCTGTTTATATGAGGCCCCAGGACTTACAAATTAATGGCATGGTTTGTAAACTGAATAGTAGATCCTTATATGGTTTAAGACAAGCCAGTAGACAAGGGAATGAAAAACTCATTAAGATTTTGGATCATGGATACAAACAATCTCAAAATGACAAAAAAATTGTTTACTAAAGGGGCATGACACAACTTTATTGCCCTACTAGCATATGTAGATGATATTGTGGTACGAAGTGTTGACATGTCAGCAATCCAGAACTTAAAGGATCTCTTACATTCTACTTTCACGATCAAAGACCTAGGAGAACTTAAATATTTTATAGGATTTGAGGTGGCAAGGTCTAAGGCTGGAATTGTGCTAAAGGAAATATTGCATGGATCTGCTAAGACAATTTGGTTACTTGGAATGTAAAACATCATCCACACCAATGGACTCGCCTAAAAATTTTCTTCTGTCAAAGCACCACTTATGCCATCCAATACTGAATATAGAAGTCCCATTGGAAAGCTGCTATATCTTGGGAATACTAGACCCGATACAACATTTTCTACACAACAGTTAAGTCGGTTCATAGACCAACCCAATGAAGCTTGCATGAAAGCAGGACATATTGCTAAGATTTCTGAAAGCAACTCCTAGAAAAATGCCTTTTTTTCTTAGTGAAGGACCTATCCCTTTGAAATATTTTAGTGATTCAGATTGGGCTGAATGCACCAAGACAAGAAGGTATGTCACTGTCCTTCTGGTTTATTTAGGTAAAGCCCTTATTTCATGAAATCAAAGAAGCATCATACTGTCTCTAGGAATTCTAGTGAGACGGAGTATATGGAAATGTCTATCACTGCATGTGAGATACATTGGCTGATTTGCCTTCTACAGGACTTCCAGATCAATTATTCAGATACTGTGTCTTTATTCCGCGATAGCTTTAGTGCCATCCATATTGTTGAAAATCAATTTTTTCATGTGAGGACTAAACACCTAAAAATTGATTGCCATTTTATAATGGAAAAGTACTTGGCTAAAGTTCTCAAACCCCTGTCTATCAATACTGACTAGCAGACTGCAGATATCCTTAACCAAACCTGTGGACATGCTTCTCTTAACATGCTCATTCAAGCATATCCTTTGAAGGTGTGTATCAAGCCTAAGTAAGCAAAGAGGGATGGTTTTTGCAAGCTGGCCTTGGCTCATACACATGTTCAACTTGACGGGGTGTTGAAGCCTGAGTAAGCAAAAAGAGATAGTTTTTTGCTCATTCGGAAATTTCATTAAACACCTACACTTTGAGGTGGTTACAAAGCTTACAGTCGGTTACAACAAAAATTAGATCTTTCCGGCTTATTTAAACTGCAATTGAAAGTGTCATTAAGCAATTAAGAACTCTATTCATTGTGTAATCATCAATTTGATGAAACAAATTCAAAAGTTGGTTGAGTTCTTCATCTTCTTCGAGTGTGCAATTTTATTTTTTTCCAAATTCAATCGTTTTTTAACAGAACCACCTATAAACTAAAAAAACATGCATCTAAGATGGCACCCCGATTTTACACCGACTGTACCACGATTTACACCGAATTGTGTTTTACTTTGTCAAGTTGTTTATAATATAACAATCCCCTCCAAGGTGTGCGGATGTGTTTTTTTTTAAAATCGGGTTAAGGTCGGGTAATTGAAGGGAAACAGGCTAATTAGCAGTTTTTCATTCTTATATATATATATATATATATATATATATATATATATATATATATATATATATAAGTAAGTTATGCTAGTCTACAACAATTTTAGGTAATCGATATCAAGGGTTGTGCTTTGGTAAAAATAAAATTTGGAATCTATTATTACTATAGGAAGACAAAAACTATATCATTTCTTTTTTTAAAAAAACAATTTTTTTGTGAAGGGAGAAGATGATTTTTATTCAGGACATGGATGAAAATCGAACCATGGTTCTCACAAGAAAATGCAATGGCACGTGCCACTAGTCTGGATTTGATTCCAAAAAAAAAAATAATGAAACTATATCATTTTCAGCTCTTTTTTTCCCCTCTAAAATGTGAGAAAGCTAACGACCTTCCACCTCTTACTATATCATGTATGAAAAAAGAATGTGTTTCTCTTTTTCTCTCATGCTCATACACTATTAGGTGTTAAGTCTTTTGTGATTTAAATATGTTATTCAATATTATTGGTGTTGGGTTAGTCATAATAAATTGTTAGGGTTAATTCTTCATTGACGAATTGAAAAGTAAAGGACGATGATTTAATGTTATTGTTTGTCCCTAGTTTGGAGATTCGATGGTATACGCAGAGTTTATTGTTTTGAATGATGGTTGAAGAGGTAGTTGGTTTTGAGATCTTGTTTTGGCGTGAATGTGAGTTAGTTCAAAACAAATTTTTTTTTTTAAAAATCATTTCATTCAATTGCAAAAGATTTGTTAAATCAAGTAATTTCATGGTAAGAGATTGCTTGAAGCAATAGTATTATTTTTGTTCAAATAAAAAAAAAAGATTTTTTTTCAATGAATACACTGGAGTAAGAAAGTAAAGGAATCACTCACGGGGTTTTTTTGGATATGTTGATTCTCTTGTTCAACTTGAATCGAATAAAACAACTTTATTCCTCAGTCAACGAAGCATAGTCGAGTTATCAGAATGTCTCGGGTTGACGTTCTAAAAAATAAAAACTTTATTCGTTTTGAATAAAGTTGTATATTCTCTTTTACATTTCTTGTCACATTCATCTTATTCGACACGATTAAGCAATATTCCTTATGTACATATCAAATCGAAATACTTCATTTTTAATGAATCGGTTCGTTCTAACTCTGTAATGAAAAAATTTTTTTCCACTAATTTAATGGGCCAAAAGCTCAAAAATTATTTGAAAGCCCACCAGTTCAACCCAGCCCGTGGTCATGAAGTCTCTTTCGCATTCAAACCAGTCTTTTTCAATGGACTTATTACAGACATCTCTATTCTTTTTCTTTTTTTTTTTTTTATATTCCTGGCTGTTTTACCTATGGTGTTCATCAGTCTGGTGACATTCAAAAAAAATCAAATAGAAAACGTCAACTGATTTCTAAATTCTTCTGAATTAAATTGTAGAAATCAAGTAAAGAAATCGATAATTGGTTAACTCCTGAAAGAATCTTCAATTTTCTTAATCCTCATTTCCATGTAAGTTTCTTTTTCTGCTAATTCTTTTAACGAATTGTTCATCTTCATTTTTGGCGAGTTTTCTTTTTTATGGTTGATATAACGTGCCTTATATCTACCCAGTTTTCAATAATTGGTTCGTATATATATATATATATATTTTCTTTCTCTATTGAATTGTATATTTAAAACAGAACCCATAAATTCATCTGTTTAATTTGAAAATTCTAATTTTAGGGTGTTTGGTTTGTAGAAGATGTCTAATGGATCTTATGCTGCTGGTAGTAGCAAGTATTCCTTTCATATTGAAAAGCTACTGGAAAATGGCACAAGCTTCAGAGAGGTAAAATTTCCTTTAGTTCCTGATGATAATTTGTAGTTTAATTTTAGTGGGATTCCTGGATATTTAGCTCAAAAGCTATTAGGTGCCTTTTCCATTTGATTTTATTCCTCAAGAAATAGATGTCCATTGTAAAGTTGTTTGATTTTTCTCCAGGATATACTACATTGCTTGATTCATTTCTCTGGTTATGATGATAGATTGATAATAAAGTAAATTGTGTTAAAATGAGCCTTTTTATCTTCATGATTGTGGATTTTGGCATTAATAATTAAAATTGTCCGGATATCATCGAATTCTTTCGGTGCAGAAGTCGGATTTGCAGGCAAAGACATTGAGTCAGATCCAAAAGGATGATGATAACAAAAGCATATTACAATTGGAAAGAGAACTGAATAATTGCTGTCAAGAAATAGGTGATGACTTTGGCATTTCTTCCTTCATACTTGTTTGAAATGATGCTCGGATACTTCTGTCTGTTAGCGTGTCCAGTATTCGATACGTATCCGAAGCAGATACGGACCGGATACTTAGCCTACACACCTAGGGGTGAATGTGTAATTTTCAAAAGTTGGACACGGGATTCGTACATGCATATACATAACTTAGATATGTAAAAAAATTCAGCACTCGCGAATCTTGTATCCATGTATCCGTGCAACCTAGCTCATTTCGTGGTTCGATCTCGTAATTGAATAATGCATGCAACATCATTCACGTTTTTTGGTAGCGATAAAGACACTTTTGGTCCCTTTTGTTTTACGATTTCTGCACTTCTGTCCCTAATGTTTCATGTTTGCATTTTTACCCTTCATCTAACAATGCAATTTTTTTACCTTTTCATGTGTCACGGTTTTTTGGTTGTGTCAAACGAGCCGAACCCTACCGAACCCTGGTAGGGTTCGAGCTCGGCTCGAATTTTTCGAACCTAAGGTTCGGCTCGGCTCGAACTGATCGAACCTTAATTTAGCAAGGTTCGGCTCGGGTTCGAACTGGAATATTAGGAAACATGTTCGGTCCGGTTCGGCTCGAACATGCTCGAACATGTTCGAACTGTTCGAACTTCTAACCCTAATTTGATTTTGATTTCCTATTTTAATTTAATATATATATATATATATATATATATATATATATATATATATATATATATATATTATATAGTTTTTTTTAAAATATAAAATAGTTCGAGCCGAACGTGTTCGATACGGTTCGGCTCGATAGACGAATATCAAATACCTAACGTTCGGCTCGACGTTCGAAGGTTCGAATCGAACTCGAATCGAGCTTTTTTCGAGCCGAATACAGCGAATCGAATCGAATACTGACGTTCATTTTAATGGTTGCAATATGTTGTACATTCGATGTTGATTCTTTGACACACGACACTTCGGACTGAAAATGCGGAAAAAAATAAAAAAAAAAATAGAAAAATTGCATAGATGAGGTAGATGAAACATTCGAGATAGAAGTGCAAAAATCATGAAACAAAAGCAAGATTTGGTCCTATTTTTGGTAGATCAATATCTTTTAAGTTCATAAAGTGGCTCTTTACCAACTTAGCAAATATTTTACGAGGACATGGATTCGTGTTAATATGTGATTTTCTTTATTTTTAATTTGCATTAATTTTAGTAGCACAGATTATTTGCAGGATCAACTAAATGAAAAGAATTCCAAAGTGCAGTCTCTACAAGAACATATATGCAGTCTTCAGGAAGAAGTTGCAAAATTACGGGAAGAGTTGATGATGTCGGTATCCGAGCGATCATATCTATTACAGGAATTGGAGAATAATTTCGTGGAGCTTTATAACGGAAAACAACTTATCGAAAAGCTAGAAAAATCGATTTCTTGTAGTGATTTAGAGTTTCAATGTGAAATAGAGGGCATGAAGCTTAATATGTTGGAAACGGATCAAAAGTATTTAGAAGCAATTAAAGAAAACGCAAGGATGAAAGTGTTAATTCAAGAACTCGAGGCTCGGATACAGAAAGAGGAAGAAGAAGATTATGAATGCTTACGGAAAAAAAATAGACGTGCGAAGAATACGGACGCGTTTAAACCGGTGATTGGAGAGCAATTTCGAAGACGGTTGGCTGATGATGAAGAGAAAATGTCAAGTGTTTCAGGTGAGGATTCAAGGTAAGACATTGAAATGTGTTGTTATGCAACTATTTGTTTTGTTATTTACAGGTTGCATGGGTACGGATACGTAGATACAGGATATGCAGGTACGAGATTTTTGAAAAATATAGGATACGGTATATGCGTTATGCGTACATACTAAAAATATAAGGATCAAAGTGTACATAATAAAGCTATAAGGACTAAATAATAAATATTAAAACACATAGCATAAAACAATTTTTAGTGTTTCTTTTCATCTTTGGTAGGTTTTCATAAATTTGGACGGTTTTGCATTCATTTTCTCATATCTAACTTTTGAAAATTACAAATTTGCCCCTATGTCTCCGGTGTGTGTCTGTGTCGGATATGCATTGGATACGAGACTAGCTACTAGACAGAAGTATCCATTCATCATAGATTTACGGAAATATTTTCGCGTATTGTCGATAGAGTTGCACACTAATTGTGTTGTTATGTTCATTTTTAGTTGTAACACAGCTCTTTATGCCTCCAATTGATAGGATTAGCTGCTTTGTTGGCAATAATAGGCTCGGCTCGTAAGAACGAGTCACTTACCCTTTTGTAGTTCACATGAATTTGCATCTAATCTTGTTGCGTTTTTTTTTTTTTTGTAGCAAATTTTGTGCCGATCCAGGGGCGAATTCGTCAGAATTGATCGAATTACAAACGTCAAATACAATGTTGAAGGAGAAGATAAGCAAAATGTCGAATGAGATACATGAATATGAACTTCTTGTGGAACAGCTTAAGGTAACGAGTTTAAAGGCTTACGTGTCGTTTTTCTTGTTGTCAACTTCTGAAGGAATTTTACAATAATTGCAGGAGGATTAGTCCCTTATGTTTTTGTATCGTTTCGAAACTGGCCCTTAACTTTCATAATAACACTTTACACCCCTTAACTATACATCTATAGTTTCTTTACACTTTTAAGACACTTAACGAATCCGACGATCGGGTCAAACGTTAGTCAACGAGTCGGATCAGTCAAGTGTCCTGAAAACGTACAAAAACGTATAGTTAGGGGTGCAAATGTCATTATGGAAGATGGAGGCTAGTTTTGAAGCAATTATAAAAGATTTGGAACCGAAACCGTCATTATGTCCTTACGTTTTACCGGTAATTTCTCAATACGTTTTTTGTCGATGAATTTATGCAACAGGCGAACTAAAAGAGGAAATATTAAAAGCAAAAGAAGAAACAGAGGATTTAGCACAAGAAATGGCGGAATTAAGGTACCAATTAACGTCGTTGCTTGAAGCAGAGTACCAACGACGTGCTCGTGTGGAACGGAAATCACTTCAAAGGATTTCCGAGTTGGAAGATGAGGTAGATATTATAACATATCATGTTGATTCTTTTTTCATTTTTTAATTTGTATGACGAAAATTCGTTATCATCGTCTTCTTTTTTTTTTATGTATTAAAGCTCGAAAAGGAAAGGCGTAAATCATTCAACCATCATGAACAAGTGAAATCCGCCACTGCTCTTAGGCGTATCGAAGCATCATAATGTGTATTTTGGCGGGCTTTAAAAAGAGATCGAAGAAGCTTATGGCGTGTTCTCGAGGTTTGTTCATTGCATTCAATTCCATATATATATATATATATATATACATATATTTCTTGTTACAGATTTAGTTTTGGCTTAAAATTTCCAGGTGATTTCGCGAGACAAATTATTTCTAAAGTTTCCCTAGTCGAAGTGATGTGGTGCAAGCTTTGGTGGATTTTTATGTTAATGAATGAATTGGGCAGCTTGTAAAAATACTTTTGACTGGTGAAAATTTGAATATATTGATAAACCATATAATCGATTTTTTAAAACGGTTGAATGTGATAATCAATCGTTTATTCAGAGATAATTCCATCTTGAAAGGCTTTGATTTTCTGGATTCTCGTCTTTTCAATGATAATTTAGTTTTTTTTTATTTTTTAAATAAAATGAACTGTCTGAAAGTCGATTTCATTGTTTTAAATCGATTTTAGGTAGCAATGCAGGTGTTGGAAAGAAAGCCAGAAAAACGCTGTTTAATTAGTATTTTGTTTCACGTATCGAATATTACAGACATTTTAATTTATGCTTATAAAGCAAATGAAATGTACAAATTAGTAAACATCATAATTAATAGAGTAAAACCTCTAATTAACATCTAAATGAAAACAGATGCTTTAACAACATTCAACCAATCATAGTGCGCTTCCTTCCTCTTTGCCTCACTGTAAAAAAAAAAAATTTGTTTTAGGAATAAAAACACAAATCAAAGTATTAAAAAAAATAACATAAAAAATAGCAGATTCAAGAGACAAAATAAATAATAATAATAATAATAATAATAAAGATCAGAAAGAAGCATTAGGATTCACCTTGTGCTAGCTTATTCAAAGTTGAAGACCATTGCTTTGAGGACTTCTTGTATGAAGCAAGAATCTTTTCAATCTATCATCACTCACACACAAACAAACAAACAAAATCAAATCTTTTCAGATAGTTTCAGCAATTTCCCGAATCGTATGGAAAAAAAAAGGCGTGCAGCAATTTCCGAAAAAAAAAAAAAAAAAAAAAAAACCGTGCAGCAATTTCCGATAGTTTCAACAGTTTGACAATGAATAGATTCTAAACGGGAAACGAATTTCAAGTTGAACAATGTTTTCACAACATAAAAATGGCATACCACATTTCCACATGAAGAATGCATAGAAAGCAAAGCTCGTTCAAGCACGTATAAATCAACTGCTTTATCTTCTGGAAGAGTCGACGTGAAGCTTAATCCAAAGTCAATAAGCACCTATCCGTACACAAACAAAGCACGCACGTTTCATGTTGTTACCAGGCATAAAATCTCCCGTGAACTAAAAAAACACGCAAAAACATACCAGTTGATTGGTACCACTACGGAGTAACATGTTTGATGTGGTCAAATCACCGTGTATCAGGCCACCGTCATGCAGTTTTGCAATTGCATCACCAATCTGTGACGCAATATCATTCATCCGTTCTTCAACGATGCCATGTGATCCAAATTCAAGAAACATCTCCTTTACAGAAGGGCCTTCAACGTACTCGAATGTCAGTGTATGTATCAAGGGATCAACAGCATAAAGAACAGGGGTATGAACCCCAAGTCGTCTTGCCTTTGTCATGCACCTAGCCTCCTGTTGAAGTAGTATGGATACCGGATTAAAAGGGAAAGCAAATAATTTGAGCTATAATATTGGAAGTCAATTAACAAGACTAACCGCATTCAAGCGTTTAAGGGTGAGCTTTGAATCAAGTACAGGGTGCCTGTACTTTTTGGAAAATCGCTCTTTGATAATAGACCGTCTGCCTACAAATTTTGACTCGAAAACCCTCTGCAAAAGAACCAAGGATGAAAAGGGTATACGACAATGCTACCATAAGACATCTTAATAAAAGCAAACATAATGGAGATGTTCACAATAAAGATGAGCAATTTTCCATTATTGCTTGTTAAAAAGACTGGAAGAAACAGAGTATTCCATGAAAACATCTCATTGCAAAAGAAAAAGGGCAAAATCCAATCAATCCGGAAAACACAAGAATCCATAGTTTTCAATGGTTTGCATTTCACGAATCGTTTCTGAATTATAACTACAACCGCACATCAATAACACGACCCCTACTGCCGATATGTAATTCCATAAAAATGAAGAAAGAATAAGTGGAATCTAAACTAGTGGTCACTGATAGATCATTGATTATGATGGATTAGAAACATTGATATGGGTTCTACTCATTGATCAACGGTCTACAAGAGCTAAAAGGACACAATGTTGTGGCACAATGTAGTGACAATATCATTGTTCTCTAACAAAACACTCCTAGATGCAAAAAACACATAGTCACCAAGAAAATACTTCTGCACAAGATAACACAATAATGAAGTATCTAATAAAAAAAGTTAGCTGATCTAAAGGGCACACTGATATCCATTGAATAATAGGATAAGGAAAAACTGCAGCTTTTTTTTTTTTTTTTTTTTAAATCAACAAAGAATCAAAATTTATGACTGCTAACTTACAGCTTCTGCGCCCTGCTTAATCAAAACCAAGGATCCATGAATTTCATCAGCACTGACCTCCATAATGAAGATTTTTCGTATTAAAAAGTGTTCCTGAACAAAACATAGTCAAAATTGAGTAATAAATCATTACCATAATCAAGTGTTCCTCCACAAGAAGTACATAAATAAGCAAAATTTGAGGTTAACCTAATAGGCTTGCAGACAATATCCGGGGAGTCTATGCCAAAAAACCTTCAAATTGAGGTTGAGGTCAGGGGATTTTTTTTTTCCACCCTAAGAAGAAAAATAATACTAATTAAAAAACTTTATTTGTAAGAAAAGAGATCAAGAAAAACAAGTAAATGAATGAATTATCTTTATTACTATGAAGGGAGAAGGCGACGGCAGCTGCGGTGGGGGAGTAGGCGGTTGCTGTGCAATAGGAGCCAACGATTAAACCCTAATTTCAGTTGTGCGCGGCAAATGAATTATCTTATTCGCAAATTTTAGGCCACTTCATTTTCAAAAAAAAATAAATAAATAAATAAAATAGGCCACTTCGGCGATTTTTGGTTTTTGGTTTTTTTTTTTTTCAAATGAAAGAAATAACAATTATTCATAAGGAGAATTGTTTTTACCACAACTAGGGTGGCATCGAACCGGGTCTTATCCCATAACCATTCAACCTAATAAGATTTAGGAAATCATTTTGCTTTCCGATCCCAAACCCGATAGTTGTTGGGACCCGACAATCGGGACTCCCGGGATGAGGTCGGGTAGGGAATAAATATCCCTGCAAAATGTTATCTTTACATTTTCGTCATTTTTTTGTAATTTCTCGTCAAAAAATCTAATTCATCATCACTATCAACAAAAATATTCATAGTTTAACAATTTCATAAAGATAAATACACAAATTCATAATGCAATACAATCAGTTAATGGTGACCGTAAGACTTTATTATCATATAGTCATCGACCCACCAACACATTATTCATAATTCAAAAAATTAGACTAACACTAAAATAGCGGGTGCAACCTCCAACTTTGAAAAAAAAAAGCATAGTATCACTTGATTGATTCACTGCCACAAATTAAGGAAAACTTTAGACAAGAATCAAGCAAATTTTTTATATTTTTGCAGTGAGTGCGTATCAATACATAAATAAACAATAAATAATTATTTTACGAAAAAATAATAAATAAATATATAAAAACCAATTAATTTGGTCGGGTCGGGATCAGGACCTGTCGGGATTCAAACATTATACCCGGATATATCCCCGTCCTTGTTCGGGAAGGGAGAAAACCCGACAAAATCGGGTTGGAAAAATACGGGTCGGGGAAAATCGGGTTGGGAGAAGGATGGGAACCGGGTCGGGTCGTGTTTTAAGGAATTTTTGTCCAGCCCTACCACAACAACATTGGTAGCCACAACAAACGTTTACAGCACTGATTTTCGAGACCCAAATAAATCTATAGGTCCACATCAAAATCAATGGTGTAAAAGTGAGTTGTGACACTTGTTGTAGCATTATCACTACTCTATTTACAAGCATAATAATAGACAAACACACCACATAATAAGCGTATAACTGGACCTCAGCTCTATCCACTAGAGCTAGAAGTCATCGGCTATTTTTTGAATTTTAATACATATTTCTCCATTCAAAAAAACACACACATATTTGTTTGGTATTTAATGTCAGGTCGAGTCAGACATTAACATGTATTACATGCTATAACCTCCGTACGATTGTTATATTCTATTAAA
Source organism: Gentiana straminea (assembly GCA_036785695.1). Lineage (NCBI taxonomy): Eukaryota > Viridiplantae > Streptophyta > Magnoliopsida > Gentianales > Gentianaceae > Gentiana > Gentiana straminea. The sequence continues at coordinate 2,908,871 of JAVUPR010000111.1, forward strand.
AAAATCAAAACCGTTTTTTTTTTCACAACTACCAAATGCATTAGGATTTTCTTTTTCAGCGTGGGTTAGAATCAAAATTTTCGTAAATATACTTAATAGCATAATTTTTTTCAAAGTCTACAATTCAAAAAGAAAAAAAATCATTTTGAGTCCATATAACGAGATCATCCAAAAGACGTTCATTTTACTATACATCATTCAATTGTACTCTACGATTCTTCTCGAAATAGAATTCATCAATAATGGAATCAACATCGACACTTTGAGAGAATTCCCTTTCAATATCGGTATCTCTATTTCTCAAATCATTAAATTAAATCACAAATTCACATGAATTAATAAATATTAAGCATCTGACATTCTAACGTAGAGGAGATCATGAGACCTAATTGATTTAGGAGCAAAAATGATGTTGATTTAAAAGAAATTGAAATAAAAATTCAACCAATGATGTAAATTACTTATAAAAATATAGATACAATCGAAATCAGAAGTACCTTCAAGTGAGAAGCCGAGAAGCCGGAATTATTAGCCAGAGACCAATAGACCATTGACGAGTGAGTAGTGTCGTTCATTGTTTGACTTTTTTTTTTAAACGTTGACTAAAAGTCTGTTCTTTTCCTTTTTAATACTACTTTCGTCCCAAAATATAAGTCATTTTGAGCGTTTTCACACAAATTAAAGAAGTGGTTGTGTGAATAAATATAAAGGAGAAATGACTATAATGTCCTTTGAGTATCATTAATGCAATACTTATAGAGTGGTTGGATTGTTAATAAATTAAGGGTAAGATAGAAAAAAGAGTAATAAATACTTCATTGGTAATGTAAAATGACATATATTATGGAACAAAGAAAAATAGGTAAAGTGACTTATATTCTCGGACATAGGTAGTATTTTTTTTAGGTCGATAAGGGTATTGGTAAATAAATGTCGTGCATTTCTTTTTGAAAGAATATTTTGTTGGACACTTGGACTTGGACATTTATTAGAAATAGGTTGGACTCTTACAGGTGGGCTGAGCTTTTTTTTTTTTTGGGGTGGGCTGAGTTTGTTTTGAGGCTATGTACTAAAAAAATTGATGGGTGGGCTTAGCACCCCAGCACCAGCCCAAGTCCGTCCTTGGAGATACAAGTGAGAGAAATAGTCTACGGTATCTGGCTATGGTGGGAATAAGATGCTACGTGGATGTGAAGAGGAAACACCTCATGCCTTCGTATTCCTTGCAACCGCAACAAAGAGGGCAAGAAATTGGCTTGCTTGGAACATAGATTAGCTTTTTTGTTTTTGCAAATAAGAAAGTAGTGACTATACTGCCTTGTAAACTTCCTTTAGATTGTCTGGTAATAAAAATCTTTCCCTTTAAAATAAAAATAAAAAAAAAATAAAAATGTACTCCCTCCGTTTTTTTAACTGCAGGAGAGAGAAGAAGCATATAGATTAAGAAAAAAATTAATTTGTCTGAAATAGTATATAAAATAACAAAATCACCCTCCATTCCTTATTAATGGAAACTTGTACCAAAATTTGATTTATTGAAACGAAGGGTAAATGAAGAAAAAATAATAAATGCTGTATTGGTATTGTAAACTGATAGATAATTAAAAACAAAGCGAATTCTGAAAAGTGATAGTTAAAAAAAAACGGAAGAAGTATTATAAAGAGAAAAACTAAAAAAAGAAATAAAGTTATTTGGTTACCGTAGCAAATGAATAAAAATTAGGGGGAAGGGGCTAGATAGACATGAAATCTCTAAAATGAGGATCCAATGACGTCTCTTATTTTGGATGATTAAAAATGACAAAATGAAAATAGATGGATCGAAATACCATCGCATAACTGCGACAATAAATACGTAAAACGACACGTCTGTCTTTTTCCCGAAAATCGGAATATTACAGATTCCTTTTCGCCGAAGCTCTCTAGTGGAGGAGGATATGATCGTCGGCAGGTGCTTGAAGCATGATGTTTGTCAATATGGCAGCATAAGAAAAAAGGAGGATCTGGGTACTTTTTGTCAAAAAAAACCTCTTCGATTTTGAACGTTAGGCAGCCTAGGAGAATTGCAGTGAGATTTAATTAATCCAGATTCCATTTAAAGACACTACTCAAAGTCACATCGTAAAACAAATTGGAGTTTTATCCGATGATAGCGTCCGTAAATTTAGGGTTTAGGTCTTTACTTATTTTCGTGATGTCTTACAGGAGATATTCTTATCCGGAGAGTCTTCGTGTGCACTGGCCGTTGGATGTAAGACATGTGTGCAAGGAAAACAAATATTATTTTGTCTTCTTATATACATGTCTTACATTCAACGGATCGATGCACACGAGGTTAGTGCGAGTAAGAATTTCTCGATTTGTAGCGCAGGTGGTTTAGATTATTAGCCAGTTCGTTTCTTGTGTAGGATTGGTACGAAGGCTTACTTAAGGTTGTGGGAACTCGGTTGGTTGTTTCGTTCCAAAATAACTGAGGCAGTTCGCATTTCAATGAAATATTTAATGTATTTTTTCTATTTTACCCTTCATTAAATGCATATTTTTGCATCTAAACGTCTTTTGTATTTTAAAGGTTTTTTTAATTGAGGACATTATAGTATATTTCATATAAAAGTCAATGCAATAAATGATTTCTTTAATCTGTGTGCATTTGGTAACTACATCAGTTATTTTTGAACAAGACTTTCCCAATATTAAACAAGACTATCGCAGTCACGGAATATTTTAAGGTTCAAAATTTTTTCTGTATCCAGGTTACATCAAATTAGACGGCCTTAAGTAAATTACATAATAGAATAAACGTGTAAATGTGTCTTTTTCCTACGGAATCTTCCGGACTTATTACTCATTAAAACTTCATGAAAATGACTTATAATATACTCATTCTTTTGTTTATCTGTTATATTTTAGAATTTGCTCTGTTTTTTATTATCTTTTATTTTACATTTTTAATATATTATTTATTATTTTTTTTCTTATTTACCAATGAAGTATTTACATCTCCAATAAAAAAATAAATTTCCAATACTAAAACTCCTTTACCTACAAAGTATTTATATCCATAATAAAAAATAAATAAATTTCAATACTATATATTAATTATTTTTTTAATATATGTGATTTTTCTCTCTGCGACAAATGAATAAAGGGAGAGAGGACTACTACTATATAAGACAAAATCAAAATACTTATTAATCAAAGTCAAAGTAGGTAAATAACGTTAAATATAAATAAGGACAAAAACAATACCCAAATAAGCATTTTTGATACACTTACATTTTAATTAGTATTAAGAGCGTTTTTTTTAAAATACTATTAATAGCATTTGCATCCGTAGCTTTAACATAATCTCTATTTTACACTATTAATTATCATTTATGTTTATTTTATAGAGTCTCTATTTAGAGTAATGCATCGGAATCTCTATAATGTTATAATTTGTATAGCAAATATGTATTTCATGTAGCACATGCAGCGCATAATTTACGATTCTCTATTTTAAAGATTCGAATAGAGATTTTATATTAGGTGATTTTTAGTAAATTTGGTATTGGTAACTTAAATATTTGTTTTACGGGTTTGTTTTGTTTTACAGTATGTTCTGCAAATGCTCCGAGGACAAAGAAATGCCTTTATTTATTAATCGCTAATTAACACAATTGAAATATATCATTCCCGTACCAAATTGGATCTCTTCTTCTTCGCCATGTCCTCATTGCATGCCGCCGGTGTTTTGGAAGATGAAGAAAAGATACATAACTGTAACGCCCCGCTTTCGGATACCGAGCCCTTACTCGGAAGAGAAACGTTTGGCGCGTATAGCATTAGATAAATCTAATATTATACGCAAGCCTCTACGTCGTCGTATCAAATAAAAGCAAACGGAAGCTAAAAAGACTCGCGTAAAAACATAAATGCTACTAAGAATGGAAATTAACCATACTAAAGATGGATAGTTAAATTACAACGACGAAGAACCCAAAGACTTACACAATACGAGCTCTTAAAAGTACAAACCTAACTTACAAAAGTCTAGGAGTAAAAGAACAACAAGTCTAGTACAACCTTTACAAAAAAAAGAAATAAACTAAAAGCATCTTCAAGGCAGCAACGTCATCAAGCCGTCAACAACTCTTGGTCAACCTGTTCGTCTTCTCACCCCGCAATGCATACAAAAGAAAATGCAAAGGAGGTATGTACAAAGTACTTAGTAAAAGTGAGAAGCTAATGAATAACTAAGTTCTACAACAAAATGTTCTTTTTATTATTATTATGTTCTCTTTATGAGAGACCGACTCAATCTAGGGTTCACTCCATGTCCATCAACATGTAATAACCATACATTTCTAGCTTAATTTATCTTGGTTACATCACTACTCAAGGGCACTGTGCATGACGTTCATCAGCCTGAAGATATACTTACTAACTAACGGTGATTAGCACCGATTAGCTCCGGGGTCTCCCCGGTATGCGTATATGTTCGATGAATTTCCTCCACTACGTACCCTTTAGCCTTTTGAGCCAGTAGCGTTGTTCACCTTTTATGAACGTATCACATCGCCGATATGAAATAGTGCCTAACCGAGAATATGTGACGTTTTATCTTTTACTATCACATATGTAAGTTTATTGTGTATTAACTAGCCACTAAGTGTTTTCAAGTAAGCTCTCTCACATACACTACTCTCTTTCCTAGGCCACTAGACACGGACAATGCCTAACAATTACACAGACATTGATGAACTCTAGTTCATCAAAGCACAAGCCCTTTCATGCTCTTCCGACGCATCCGAACTTCAACTCCTTTTAAGAGTACATTCGGTTCCAAAACTAAACGAATCGGAAGCTCAATCGAAACTTGTTAAGGTTTAATTAATGTTATAAGACCAAAGGATAACAATTAGAACGTATTACAAAACCCTAAAACACGATTTTCTACACTTAATCGATTCCTAGCCCAAACCAAACACGTTTATCAACAATTTACTCAGAAAAACGGCAGTAGAACTCAACTCAATTATACCAAAAATATCACATCTCATTAATTACAACTTAGCATGAATTTTATCACCAAACAACACCAAAACTCACCGGAACTCAACCTATCATTATATAAGTATAATTACTCATTAGGAAGAGCCTCTTACCTTAATTGCCAGCAAAACCGATCCAAAACCTTCAAGAAAAAGCTGAACTTCTAAGCCTTCAACTTGTAACCTAATTAATCAACAAGTAAACCTAAAAATCCTATCTTTCTTGAAAATCTCGACTTGAAAAAGTGTGTAAAACTGAATATTATCTGAATTAAATGCTGTGAAACTATTTTTAGAATGATCTATGCTCCAAGACGATCGTTTTGACTACTCATGGCTGAAAAACAGAGTTACGGATTAAAAGATACGATTTTTTTAAGAATCCAACCCGCCGAAAACAAAAAACTAGGGCTAAACTGAAAACTTACGAAATTGTGAATAGTTGGTGTGGAAACGTTCGTCTTGATGAGACGATGATTTCCGTCTTCTACGGTCTGCCCAAATTCCTGACGGAGTAGCCGCACGATTGAAGATTCCTTTCCTCCGTTTCCTACCAATTCTGCGTCTGTTTCTAGCGTTGCCGTCGTCCTCTTCCCTTTTTTTCCTTGAGAAGTTGTGTGATGTGTGATATGAGGAAAAAGAATTGGAATTATTTCCTTAAATACTTAATTATTAAAATCTTTTTAATAATTAATCCATTTATTCCTTAAATACATATTTAATTAAAATCCTTTTTAATTAAATAAATAGGATAAATAATTATTAGGCAATAGTGAAATTACCCAATTACTATTTTACCCTTTCTGAAAAGTCGGGATGTTACAATAAATGGCTTTAATGAACTATAACGACCGGTGGAGAGAAATTGATGTTGATTTTTGAACATTCATAATGTTTATAATGCATGCTGATTTTTTTAAGAGAAAACAGACATTATTCATTCTTTAAAAAAAGTCGTATACAATTGAAGTGCAAGCTATTATGTGAATTTTTTCATTTGAGATTGGGTGTAAGAGTTCAACACCCTGTATCGACTTCTTTTAGTAAAAAAATACGCACTTGCATCCTTTATATACATAAATATGTAAAAAAACAAGGCTCAAGCCCATATAAGAGGATGAGTCCCATTCCCAAACATTGGATGTAAGGCGAGAGAAATCTATCTCAAAATATGATATGTGATACAATAGCAAGTGTCCAATGTGAGACAACAAAGAGGCTCAAAACTTGCATAATAAAAGGGTGTTTCTGATACCATGTAGAAAATCTAGACCCGAACCCATATAAGAGGAGAGGACTCCATCCTCAAAACATAGGTTGTGAGGTGCGGAAAATTTATCTCTTAATATAGTGGGTGATACAATAACAATTGCCCAGTGTGGGACAACTTTAACAAAACAAGACAATCGCAATCACGGAATATTTTTACTTAAAATTAGACTGCCTTAGTAAATTACATAATAGAATAAACTTGTAAATGTGGCCTTTTCTTATGGAATAATCCGGACTATTAATCATTAAGTGTTAAAGTTCAAGACAAATGACTTATAATAGAAAACAAAATCAAAATACCTGTTAATCATTAAAAATTAAAGTAGGTTATATAACTATAATTATAAATAAAGGCAAAAATAATAGTGAATGTCTTGTCACACAGCAAAATATCTTAATAAGCATATTTTTTGTTTTTTTATTTTATTTTATTAATTTTATCTTTTAAATTTCAGCACTTATTTATTCTAATCTAAATTTAGGCAGAATGAGGAATTTTTTCTGCCAGAATTTATGAAATATACTTTGTGACCGGTATCGGGTCTAGAATACACATAACTTCCGACTGAAATTAAGTTAGAATAGTCAATCACATTTTGACTTATGTTGGGTCAAAATAGTGTGTACCGTGGGAAAAGACACTCCCACAATATACCCAAATAAGCATTTATGATGCACTTACATTTTCATTAGTATTAAGAGAATTGGCATGTATTACTTTAAACATAATCTCTATAGAGGGGCAAGGGGGGGGCTCGTCTCGGTAATATGTTGCAATTGATGTAATATATATTATATGTTCCTTACAAAGCACAATCTGTGTATCTGGTGTAGTGGTCCAGTGTTGATAGTGAAGGCGGAAGGTTGTGGGTTCGAATCCTCCTTCCTCCCTATTTTTGGGAAGCATTTTTATTTTTTTATTTTACTCAAAGTTTACTATATTAAATTCCAAATTCTTCATTTTTTTACTCAAAATTTCAACACTTCTTTTCCCAAGTTTACTATATTAAACTTCAGATTTTTAAATTTTTTTTTTACTCAAAGTTTCAACACTTATTTTCTCAAGATTTCTGAATATTTTAAAAAGATAATTGATATGACAATCCGAAAATTTGTAAACTTATTTACTTTGTTAATCTTTAGATTGTTTTTTTATCGTCAATTATTAATATGAAAAACAATATAGTCAATGTCTTTTTATAATATAAACCCACAACAACTTTCACATTTGTATATTACTAAAAAAAACTTTCACATCTGTATAAACCTACAACAAATTTCTTATATGTATCTACGGAAAAAATAATTAAACACTTTTTCCACGACAATTAATTTTTAGAATTCCGCCCCCCCTAAACTATAATCCTGGCTCCGCCCCTGATTTTACAGTATTAATCATCATTCGTCGTTATTTTACAGAATCTCTATTTCGAGTAATGCATCAGAATCTTTACAAAGTATAATTTGTATAGAGATTTTGTATTTCATGTAAGCGCAAAATTTATAGATTCTATATTTTAAAGATTTGAATAGATAATTTACTGCAGATGATTTTTAGTGAATTTGATGATTTAAATTTCTGTTTTACTGTATCTACGTAATGCAAGTGCTCTAAGGACAAATAAATGTCTTATTTATGAATCGCTAATTAACGCAATTGAAATATCTGATCATTCCCGTACCAAATTGGATTTCTTCTTCTTTGCCATGGCCTCACTGCTGACGGTGTTTGGAAGCTGAAGAAAGATACATAAATGGCCTTAATGAACCATAACGACCGGTGGAGAAAATTGATGTTGATTTTTGAACACATTCATAATGTTCATCATGCATGCTGATTTTTGAAGAGAAAGCGGACATTAGTCCTTCTTTAAAAAAAATTCGTACAACATTGAAATGCAAGCTAAGTTTGTATTTGAGATTGGGCGTAAGAGTTCAATAACTTGTATCGACTTCTTTTAATAAAAAATATGCACATTCAACCTTTATATACTTGATCATTAAGGAATAACCCTCGATTCACATTCTCTACGAAGCTCTAGGAGCGGATAGTGGGGCCCTTAGCGTTGTGGCTCACCTTTTCATAAGTTGAACAATGTGTCCTCTGAGTATACTTCCTATGCGTGCCGAACAGAAATCCTCTTGGCAAAATAAATGGGAGCCACCGGTGCCTCGTGCTGTTAATTGAATCGAGTATTCGTGAACAAACTCTAACTCGGCTTGTGAAAACTTGTTCATGTTGCTTTGTATATAAAAACGAGTTGAGCTCGAACGCGATTATGAACTCGTTTAGTTAATGAGAGCGAACACGAGCCCCGTTCATGAACGCTTGAGTTTGTTCGCGAACCCGTCTATATATACACATAATCCACCATAGTGTTTTTGTTGATATTTTGATATATATTATACATGTAGTAGTTTAACAATGGGAGTTTCAACCATTTGGATTAGGTTTGTAGTTAAATGATGATTTCAAGCTGAATAATGATAATTATTTAACGAGCTAAGCTCGATCGTGAGCTTGGTCTCGAGCTCGAGCTCAAATATTGCATATATATTATCGAGCTGAGCTCGAATAGAAATTAAGGCTCATTTGGTAAACGGACGAACACGAGCGGGCTCGAAAAGTAAACGAGCTTGAGCTCGAACTATAGCTACTTGGCTTGATTTGGCTTGTTAATAGTATTAGAAATAAAAGTGTGTTTTCCATTGATTGATAATTAATTACAAGAGTTGTTTATATAATAATACAATAGGGATAAAGACGGAAAGATAAAATTACAATATTAAACCCTACGAATGACGGCTACTTGTCGGCCAAGCTATTTGATGTTTCAATACGCCCCCGCAATCCATCGGGAATGGAGTGGACGTGAAGATTGGCTTTAAGATCGTTGAAACGGACATGGCTAAGGGGCTTGGTTAATACGTCGTCCAGCTGATCTTTGAAAGATATAAACACGACATTGAGTTTGCGGGAGGCAACGAGCTCACAAACATGATGAAAGTCAATCTCAATATGCTTCGTACGCGCATGGAACACCGGATTGGCGGTAAGATAGGTAGCGCCAATGTTATCACACCATAAGGTAGGGGCATGAGGTTGAAAGACACGCATCTCACGTAAGAGGGCTGAAATCCACTGGAGCTCAGCTGCAGCATGAGAAAGAGCCTTATATTCGGCTTCCGTACTACTTTTAGCGACAAGCTGATGTTTAGAACGCCAACTAATCAAATTATCACCAAGGAATATACATAAGGCACCTATAAAGTGATGGTCATCAGGATTAGAGGCCCAATCTGCGTCAGAAAATGCCTGGAGTTCCGCAGAGGGAGAGGGCCGAATAAGGAGTCCATCAGAAATAGACGACTTGAGATAGCGTAAAATCCTTTTGACAGCAGCCCAATGAGTGGTACGAGGAGCATGCATAAACCTACATACCTTGTGGACGGCGAAGGAAATATCCGGTCGAGTAAAGATGAGATATTGGAGGCCCCCAACGATACTTCGATAAAGTGTAGGATCATGAAACGGTTGCCCATCCGTATAGCTGAGACGTAAATTAGACGCCATAGGGGTGACACATGGTTTGGCCCATTGCATATTGGCCATGCAGAGAAGATTATGATTGTACTTAGATTGGATGAGAAGAAGACCATCAAGAGTGCGGATAGCTTCAATACCCAAAAAATAATAAAGAGATCCAAGATTTTTGACCGGAAAATGAGAAGACAAATGAGATATAGTGGCCGATACTAGAATCTCCGATGTACCTGTAATTAAGACATCATCAACATAGATCAAGACAAAAATAGAGTCAGCACCATGAGTGTAAATGTATAACGAGGTATCAGCTTGTGACGGAGAAAAGCCATATGCCCAAAGAACATCCGTAAAGTGAGAAAACCATGGAGAAAACCATAAAGGCTGCGCTTAAGTTTGCAGGCATGAGAAGGAAAGTCAAGGTGTCGGAACCCCTACGGCTGCTACATATAAACATCTTCAGATAGAAAACCATGGAGAAACGCGTTCTGAATAACAACGTGACGGATAACCCAATTATATGAAACCGCAAGAGAGAGCAATATACGAATAGTCACCAGATTAACATCCAGACTAAATGCCTCAGAATAATCCACACCAGCTTCCTGATGGAAGCCTTTTGCAACAAGGCGCGCTTTGTAGCGTTCAATATGACCATTTGCATGACGTTTAATACGAAACACCCATTTATTACCAAGAACGTTCATCCGAGGAGAAAAAAGAACAAGATCCCACGTATTATTTTAGAACAAAGCATTGAACTCATCTCTCATGGCATCTCTCCATTCTCGGGATTTAAGGGATTCAGTGATTGTGGTGGGCTCGGAGGATTGGAGGGTCGCAGTGAAGGCCTTTGGAAGAGAGTAGCATACATAGTCATCACGAAGGTGTTTGGGTTTGAAGGAATTCGTTTTAGACCGAGTGACCATTTGGTGAGGGGGTGGGGATGGTGGCCGCGAAGAGGGAGGATCGGATTCAAAAGGAATAGAGGAAGACGTCGAGAGGACCAGAGAGGGAGAATAGGGGGAGAGGGTGGTGATGGTGGGGAGGAAACGAGAGGTGGAGTGAGAGTAGGATCTGGAAGAGTGATAGGGGATGGAGGTTGGACGATAGTATCTGGGGTCTGGGAGGGAGCGGAGGGGGTGGATGTGTAAGGGAAAGAGTTTTCATCGAAGACAACGTGACGCGAGATATAGATTGCCGGAGCTAAGGTCAAGGCATTTGTAACCATGATGATTGGGACTGTAGCCTAAGAAGATGCATGTTTTTGAACGAAAATCAATTTTATGATTGTTATAGGGATGGAGGTGTGGCCAACATGCACAACCAAACACACAAATCATAAGCAGAGGGCGGTTATAGACCATTTCATAAGGAGAGGAATTGTTGAGGACACGAGTAGGAAGACGATTTATAAGATAGGTTGCAGTGAGGAAAGCATCCTCCCAATAAAGGAGAGGAAGAATGGAGTGAGCGAGGAGAAAGACTAATTTCAACAATTTGACGATGGCGTCCCTCAATGGCACCATTTTGTTCAGATGTGTGAGGACACGAGCGACGATGCTCAATACCGAGAGAGGTGAAAAGGGTAGTGAGGCGACAATATTCACCACCCCAATCAGATTGGACAACATTAATTTTAGTGTTAAATTGACGCTCAACGAGAGCAATAAACTAAGGAAAAATAGACTCTACATCCAATTTCAAACACAACGGATAAAGCCATAAATATTTAGTATAATCATCCAAAAAGCTCACATAGTATTTATTACCATAAATAGAATCTTCGACACACGGGCCCATACATCAGAAAAAATCAAGTCTAAGGGACGAGAAGAAGTAAATGATGACATAGGTAAAGACGGACGATGTCTTTTGGCCATCTGACACGCAAAACAAATTGATGTAGGGGGGGAGAGGGGGCCGAAACATTATTTTGATGCAAACAAAGGCGTAAAACTGGAAAAGAGCTATGTCCTAAACGCTGGTGCCACAGAGAGACGTTAGAGCGACTGGAGAGGTGAGCTTGAGCTGGATAGTTGTTGAAGGAGGTAGAGAAGTGGTAAAGGCCGTCTCGAAGGAAGCCACGATTATGGACGAGGCCCGAGTAGTCCTTCACAAGGAAATAATTATGGTGAAATTCAAAATAGACATTATTATCTTTGGCGAATTGAGAAACAGAGAGCAAATTAGTAAATAGGGAAGGGGCAACAAGAACATTACTAAGGACATAAAATTTTGAATTCATAGAGAGAAGGGAGGAACCGGAATGGGTAATAGGCAAACCTGAACCATCACCGATATGTAATTGTTTTGGACCATCATAGGCATCGGCAGATAGATTTAAGTTGCTAGCATTATTCGTGGTGTGATGAGTAGCACCAGTGTCAGCAATCCAATCGGACAAATAAGGAGGAGCATGGGGCATGGCGCCATAAGCTTAAGGAGGAGGGCGGGGAGGACGAGGTGGTGGGTAGCCAGGTGCAAATGTTTGATCAAACCGGTACCAACATTCATGTACAGTATGCCCATAACACTCACATAGTTGACATTGCAGAGCACCGGGGAGAGGAGGACAACGACTTCGACCATGATTCGAACCACGCCCCCAGCCACGATTATTCTGAGAACCGGACTGTTGATGATTAAATGAGCCGAGATTAAATGAGCCGAGCTGCTGCTGATTATATGAGCAGGAGATCCTGAGTTCAAACCCCACTTCCAGCATAATTAAAAACAAAATAACAAATAAAAAACAAGTGTTGGGCCCCACTCTCTTCTTATAGGCCCACACTTCCCAAACAAAAAAAACAAGTCTAGTGTTGGGCTTCTCTCCCTTTTTATAGGCCCACACTTGAGGGGGCGTGATATAAGGAAATATAGTAGCACATTTACTTACACCAATTGGTTTTAGTACAATGGTAAGCGTTTGATCCTAATAAACAACATTGCCGGTGCCTGATGTTGTAAAATTCAATTACGATACGGAATTTCAAGGGACAAATGTTTAATTCAGGATAGTACGATGACGATTCCAAAAATCCTCTGTATAAACTTTAGGGTTCTTTCTTTAGTGATAACCTATTGGGGCTCCTAGAATATAGAAAATGATGAAAAGAGAGGGGGTGGTTTTGGATGTTTAGACTGCACTTGATGGTGATCAAGCTCCTACGTATCCAATGCGTGGATTGGAATCAAGTCTTCGTAGTTCCTTAAGGATCGTTTATATAGAAGGGCTTGTGCCTTAGAGTTAGCGTGTGCGGCGTGTCCATGGTGGACATTGATTGGCATGTTCCCTGAAGAAAAAGATTATAACTAGTTGATCTCCTTGATTTTAGGAGATAATTGTGATATTCAAATATTCGTATTAACTGATAAAGATTGTAGCCTTTATGACGCGGGATTCCTTCTATAATTATCTGTTTATTACACACGTGGGAAATACGACTAAGGATCGACTCTGGCCGACTTAGCCGGCCTGAGCTGAACAGGCTGAACCTTTCTATGTATTGGCCAACCTATGGAGGCTGGGGAGGATAGCCGAGCTGGTGTCAGCTCAGACTATTACGTGCGTAAGAGGCTTAGTCTGAACGGGGCTTAGGTTGACCTAAATGGTCTAACACAAATAGGTTTGAACACAAGTATTGGCCGACCTGCAGGGGTCGTGATAGCATTTGCGCCTATATCGCTTGGAGGTCGATCCTAAGTAGAGGCCGATCTATGGAGGGACCGGGGAGAGTAGCTGAGCTACTCGGGCTTGGCTGCTGGGACATCCGAACCTTTAGACAGCCTTTCTCACTCTATACCTAATGTTGAGCCACCACAGAGATGCCACATGGGTGAGTTTAATTCTTGGCATCGTCATAAGCCCCCCAGATCCAGCCGAGCTTCGTGAGGTCGGGTCGGGTCGGATCTGTTCGCGTGTGGTGGTCCGACTTGGTTGTTTAATTTAAAGGTTTTGAATTTGAATGGCCAGGTGGCAAAGCTAGCTGTGACGTCGTTACAGCTGTAGCGGGAATCGAGGCGTTGCCCACTAACACTAACTAAGGTCATTTTTTGAGGTAAGTGGAGCGGTTATAACCTTGTCAAATCAATCGTTTCATCACGGAGTTGTCTATTAAACCAGAAGATTTACTGCCGGTTGCCAAATTCCATTCTTCGTATCTTAATCTTCAAATCTATTTTTGCAAGTAAGTGTTTCTCCCTTCGCATTTTAGCTTTGTAGCTTTATTTCCCTTGTCCTTAGATATAAACCTTATGTCAACGGAACTCTAAGTCCGACCTCGCAAAGATGGCTATTACGGATAGTAGAGACATTTGGTCTATCTTGGGTCAAGAAGATTTGGACGAGATATGTGAGCGGTATCGGGTTAATAAAGCAAGATTTTCCCTAAAGTTGCCTTCGGAACCGCATTTATTTGCTCCGGACCCGCCGGAGGGTTTCTGTACGGTTCACCAGGAATATTTCGAGGTGGGTCTGATGGTGCCTTTTTGCCCGGCGCTTCTCACCGTACTCTGGCCATCATTGGGTTTTCTATCTGGTGCCGGCTGCTAAACCTAAAGTTTAGCGTAAAGAAGTTTAAGTACTTCTACCACCGTGCGGGGGTAAGGGACCAACCCTACCGGTACTATTTTTCCAGGAGGCAGGGCCGGTGGTCCGACATTCCCATACTTCCTAAAGGCAAGGATTCTTTCAAATGATGGAAGGAGATATTTTTCTATGTATGTCACGAAGATCACCCCGAGTTGAGTGTGTGGAACACCGATTTGGACAAATATGACCGTCCGGAGCTACTGGACACGTTGGTGGAGAAGATCCGGGAGTCTGGGTACTCTGTCGAGTGGCAGAATCTGCATGACGAGCTGATCACAGCAGCTCGGTTAGAGGATGCGGGGCCCGACCCCTATGTGGAATTTACTAAAACCGAGTGGAAGTCCTGTAGGACCTTTTCCATTTGCAATGTATTTCCATATTATATTTATGCTCTCCTTTGACTGATACTTTGCTCGTACTTGCAGTGGCTGATTTCGCAGACCTTTTGGCCGGAGCAGAAGGCGAAGTCACTGTTCGCCAACCCGAGCTGACTCCACCGGTGCTAATCGTGCCCATAGAGGATCCTATTATGGATGCCATTACGGCGGGTACTTCTCCGTCTGCTCCTCTTCAAGGGCAGGCCAATCTAGGCATTTCCGAGAAGACAGTGAAAAGGGGTCTTGTTGCCGGGAAGACGGGACGGCCGAGGCCGACCTCACACGAGGGTCATCCATCAAATAAAAGCATATCCAAAGCTTCCCAGGAAGAAGCTTCTTCCGAGCAGCAGAGGATCGCCATCATGTCTGACGAGGAATTGGCGATTATTGGCTGTAAGACTGTGGAACTGGTAAGTGATCTGTCTTTACTCCTTTTTGTCTCAAAGCCGACCTTACGACAACTTTAACCTTTTCTCTCTGATTGTTCAGGGGGCACGATTGGCCAGGAGGTTTTTAGGAGACTAGGAAAGGTTTCCGCCGACTCAACTGCCAAGAAGAGCAAGATTGCTGATGTTGGGCACATTTTAGTTTTAATGATGAGTGACAGACTAGCTGTTATAGAGAAAAGGCAAAAAGATGTCTAGATTAAATGTATAGGTTTACTAGAGTTTGATTTTTGTATTGGTTTGATCAAACAAGCATTGTAAAGAGGCCAGCTGACTTGTTTAGCAGACCTATCTAAGTCAGTAGGGTGTCTAGGTCAGTAGAGTGTCTAGGAACCTGCTGATGGTTGAAGGCTGAGGGTTCAAACTCAGTTATTGAAGGCTAAGGGATCACACTTAGTATTTAAAGTCAAAGATATGAAATCATAATTTAGGCAAGTCTGTGATGACCTAAACTGATTACATATACCTTGTGTACAAGGTCTAAGTTATATAAAAGTGAAGTGATGATTGGAACTTGGTCACAGTTAAAATGGTGTACTCTGACTTCATAATAAAAAGTTAGATGAGAAACAGTCAGCTGAAGTGTTTTTAAAACACAGCAGACTTGAATTCAGCTGACATATATGGACATCAGCAGACTTACACTACAGGTGTCTGCTGAATGCAAGATTCGAATTAATCCAAGTTTATCTTTGGATAATTATATGGATAAGGATGGATTACAAGCTCTGGATTATTTAGAAAATCAATGGTCAAGATAAAAAGAACGTTGGAAAGATTCAGATCTTATCAATAGAAATAAGTCAATGGATGGATAGACTGGACTGTCAAAAAGCAAGACCGACAGTGTCAGTACTATGTAGCAGAGTAAAAAGAAAGTCAAGATAGAGACAAATCTGAAATGGCTATATTTGAAATTCAAACACAAATCATAGGATTCACACCTATAAATAGGGGACTCATGATTCAGATTGAAGATGATGAACACAAGAAAATATCGCAGGAATTTTTTCAAGTGCAATCTTACCCTGCTGAGCATCACTTAGCTATCAATTTACTGATCACGAATTTTCTTCAAGTGTAACCTGCTAACAAGTTACATCAAGTATACACACTTGAAGGCTACAAGCTGCTGATCTTTTCATCCAGATCAAAAGCTGCTGATAGCTGAATAACTTTCTTGATTCAACCCTTCTTTTTCAAGAAGTTTGCTTAAGACAGAGAAGAACTTTTGGAGTGTCAAGAACTGTTGTTTGTGGTGGAGCTGGTGAAGAGGCAGTCCTACCCTTCAAGGACTAGTGGAATACTTTGGAGCAGCAATCCTACATGTTTCAAGTGTTCAGTTTGTAAAGTGATAGTCATTGGTGAATGACAAACATTTTAGGGATTTTTGTAACAGCAACCTCAAGAATCTCTTGTGAATTTCCTTCAACATCACTGGAGAAGAGTTGACTGACTGGGTTACACCACTTGGAACCACTATAAATCTTGCCAAATTTACTTTACTGCATTTACATTCTGCAATTTACTTTATCAGTATACTCATCACATCAATCTACTGAACTAGCAACTGGATCACACCACTTGCACTACTGAGTATCCAATACTTAGTATCTTCTTTTTAACAACAAGTAACAAGGCTTAATATAATATATTCCGCTGCAACAAATTCAATAGCTTTAATAGTCAGTAGACTAATGAGTGGTCAGTAGACTATTAACCCTCTCTAAACTTGACCAAAGCCTTTTCAAAGGACCAACAACTGAGCTGTGGCGAACACGGGAAGAACTCAGGGCGGCTGCTCGGCACAAGGATACGGAGATGAAGGCTTTGCAGGCTCAACTCCTAGCTCAAGAGGGTGAGCTGAAGTCCTTGGCGAGTGAACTTGCTGAGGAAAAGAGGGTGAATGAGCAGGAGGTTGCTGACCTCCAAGCAAGAGTGGCCGATATGGAGGCCACGATACCAGCTCAGTGTGCCGAGGCCATTCAGAAGTATAAGGCTTCGGCGGACTTCGCTGAGGCCTTGAAGGTGCTACTGATCCCCGTCTTAAACCATGGGTATACCTAGGGAGTGGACGAGGCGAGGATCCAATAACCTTCTCTTGTGCTGGATGACCTTCCTAAGAAGGTCTACTATAAGCAAGGAATGGGCGCGGTCTACACTGAGCGCGTGCAAGATTTTAAGTCCGGAGTGGATATAATGTCTAAGTATGCTCTCCAACCTACTGCTGTTTCTGGTTCGGCTCCTTCGTCAGAGCCTCAGAAGAGTCCGACCCAGACTCTTAAAGTTTTAGGAGTTTATTTTTTGAAAATTATGTATTTTGATTTTGTTTAGTAAAAAAGTTGTTTTGTTTCTTTGATGTATTTTGTTTATTGTTGATGGGATATGCCCCCCAGTATGCCATCCATTGTTCTAAGTATTTTGGATGACATACTTGTTTAGATTAAGTATAGGGCCGAGCCCATTAAGCGGGTTCGGGCACGTGTAAATCTGATCTGCTTAGCTCGTGAGGAGCGAGGCTAGATCGCGTCAGCTTTTAACAAAGCTTTTTAAGGGGCATGCTGCCCGGTACTTATCTAAGGCCGAGCTCAATTCGCGAGCTCAGGCTACTATGAGTTAGGCACTGAAATTTCACAAGTCATGTTATCTTTAGTTCTATATTAGCTTATGATAAGCAAGACTAAGTCGGTCTGACATTAAGGCAAACCGGGTTAGGTGAGACGGGCTTCTCGTTTAACGGCACAGCGAGTGGGGCCAGGTCAGACTGACTTCTCGCATGAAGTTTTTGGATGAGCAGGGCCAGGCTAGTGCTGACTTCTCATTTAAAGGCATGGCGAGTGGGGACAGGTCGGACTGACTTCTCGCGTGATGTTTTTGGACGAACAGGGCCAGGCTAGTGCTGACTTCTCATTTAAAAGCACGGCGAGCGGGGCCAGGTTGGACTGACTTCTCGCGTGAAGGTTTAAGACGAGCAGGGCAAGGCTAGTGCTGACTTCTCATTTAAAATTTATACGTGGAGTGTACTGGTTAAATGGTCCTAATGGACTTATAAAATCGTGCAAAGAAATAACTGATGAAAATTAAAATTTATTCAACGAAGCGGAAATATCCGAGACAGATAGTGAAAACAAACACATAAAACTAAAATGCAGAAATGAAAAGTAGTCTAGAAAAAGCAATAAATGATAAAGACTTGCTGAACCGATCAAGCCAAGACAACTCCTTTGTCCTTGATAGTGACCGTGTAGCAACTTCAGGCAACCTCCAGATCTTCTTTGATCTCAACCGAACCGCGGGCGGTCAGGAAATTAAGCTGATGTGGACTGTGGAAATCATGGCCCGAAGATCGATCAGAGCAGGCCTTCCCAAGATTATATTGTATGCTGACGATGATTTGACCACGACATAGTTGACTATTAGAGTCCTTCCCACTGACTCTTTCCCAAACGTTGTCGCGAGCCGGACCATTCCCATAGGATGAACAGGAGGGCCGGCAAATCCAAACAAGGGTGCTTAAACCAGAGTTAGTTCGGACTCCTTAAGATTCATTGCTTGAAAAGCTACAAAGTATAGGACGTTGACGGCGCTGCCTGTGTCGACGCAAACCCGCTTTACCAGTTCTTATTCACCACAACTTCTATGACCAGACCTTCATTGTTTGGGACCAGGGGAGTGGGTCCCTAGGTGTTGGAAATAAAATTTATGTTTTGATGATGATTCATCAGTAATTTTAACTGTTATATTTAACCCCATTGATGAAGTGTCATAACTAACTGTTGTAGTGCAAAGAAAATGGATGTCTAGAAGTCAATGTATAGGATTTAATAGAGTTTGATATTTGTATAAGTTAAATCAGACTAGAACTGTAATAGATCTAGGATTAGAACTGAGAAAATGAGAAACTGACTTGTTGAGCTGAGTTCATAACCGAAGATTAACCAACTTTGAGAATTGACTAAGAGCACACCCACTGAAGAACTGAAGAAGGTAAGTTCGCTAAGGGACACAGATGTTCGATAAAACTAGTTTTAAATTTATTAAACCGAAACACCCCAAGTATAAGGTTCGTAGTAAAGGTGTTAACGGGTCGTCCTAAGGGAATCGAACGTTTATCGGATTAGAGTACAGTTATTATATCGATTATGTCACAGATTACTACCTAAAACTAAGGTGTATATTAATTGTAATCTAGAAACTATGACTAGAAACAGAAAATAGCAGAAAACAGAATAAAATCGACACTGGACGGGTGTTCACTGATGTGGACGGGCGTCCGATAACGTACTGGAAACAGAAAATATGCAGAAAACAGCAGGTAAAAACTAGGGTTTTTAAAATAACTAAACTTAGCAACAAAAGTTGATATGAACGAATCGGTTTATCAAATAATTAAAAGAACGGAAAGGCAACGAGAATCCACCAATCAACCAACCAACCCCAACTAGATTGTGAGCTAAAAATACGATTTTTAGTTATGATCAAATCACGAATTCGATTAAGTCTCTTTAATCAATTTCTAGGGTTTCGTTTTCTTTCTCAAGCAAAACTAAACTAGCATGCATAACACGATCATGAGATTGTCTCCAATACTCTACTCAATTAATCATAAACAATCTCTTGAATCACAATTAATTGCATCAATTGAAAAGATCAAAGCTTGAATCAATACTCTCATATAAATTCAATCAAAAAGATAGTTTCATCGATCTCTTGATTCAATAAAACATAAACGATAAATCACAACATTCAATTGATGAAAAACCATAAATTTAACTCACTAAAGATGCAGCTAAAAATCCTCTAGTTGGTGTAGTTGTTGATTGGTTTCCTCCGTTGTCCCACCGCGAATTGCTTAGCCAACAATCATGTTGGTGATTATGATTGTTGGGATGGAAGAGTTCATCTCCTTGTTTGCTCTTTGAAATATGCGGCTGCTGTGTGTTTTTTTTGAATGAATGATATGATATGGTGCGATTAGGGTTCAATACACGCTGGTATTTATAAGATTTTGAGGCGGCTAGGGTTAAGTCGGCTATTGGACGCCCGTCCAGCAAGGTAGACGCCCGTCCAGTCTTCACAAAATTCATCGAGTTGGGCCGAGTCTTCTTGGACGTCCGTCCTATGCAAAATCAGACGCTCGTTCGCTCAAAATCATCAAACTCTGAATCAAATATCTCCTCCTGGACACCAGTCTGGAATAGTGGACGCCAGTCCAGTGGACGCTACATCAAACGTGCGTTCAACTTGGTCAAAAAGTGATTTTCTCATCTTTATCTTCAACCGACTTCCCCTTTATCTCTTTTCCTTCGTATAAACTCGATCCTTGACACCATTTAATCCTCTTTTTAGCTCGAAAAATGTATATCTACAAGGGGGTAAAAACATGCAAACTGTAGAAATATATATATAGATAGAAAATGACTAATAAACCACATAAATAGCTCGAATTTGCATTTTAATCCTTTTCATACACAACCCCTCAATATTTCAATTAAACTCATACTTTTCTATAAAAAGTAATAAAATACGAAGAATATTGTTACGGAATAAAGCGATAAAAACCATAAAATTCACCGTTAACAACAGACTCGGTTGACTTATCTAGAACTGAAGAACTGAGGGTTCAGACTCAGTTATGAAGATTGAAGACTGAGGGTTCAAACTCAGTTTTGAAGACTTAAGCCGAGACTGTAAAGTTAGAATTCAAGAAAGTCTATGATGACCTAAACTGAGGACTAATTATCATAAGGACAATGATATCTTAGCTGAGGTGTGAGTTATGGTGTACTCTGATTAAGTGAATAATAAAAAGATGAGAAATGAAGTACTGAGTTTTTAAAGAAGAGTAAAAACTCAGTTAATGTTCTTGAGCTGAAAACTGACTAAGACAAGTTTTCATGCTGAGGTCAAGGAAAGCTGAAAGAAAATCTGACCGTTATAAAGATAGCAACTTTATTGAACGCACAGAAATGTCAGAAAGGACACTGACATATATCAGGATAAGCAAGACCACTAACGGATACAAGAATTCAAGTTTTAACGTTCGATTTCATCTAACCGTTGGAGAAACCCCTATAAATATATCACTTCTACCTCAACAAGAAGTGTGGAGTCCTAAGATAAATTGTATTCAAGTAAGAGGGAAATTTGAACTCCTACTATGCACATTATTGCAAGATCAAGATCAAGAATTCTTCGAGTGTTTTCAAGCATTCAAAGAATGATCAAGAACAACACTAGAAGAGAAACAACGAGCCTGAGCATATTTTTTATATCTAGAAGAAGAATCTTGAAACACAATTTGAATCATAGTTATTGATTCAAGCCTCACTTTGATTTTATCAAAGGTTTAGACTGCGAAACACCAAGAAGGTGTGAAGGACAGTTGAGTGCAGTCAGAAAGACTGTTTTTGTGTAGAGCTGGTGAAGAGGTAATCCTACCCTCTAAGGACCAGTGTAGCAAGCTTAGTGGTTGGTGAAGACTGAAGCTGGGAGATTGTGAAGCTAGGGGTTAGTGAAGGAAAATCAAGAGTTTTGAATTTACTTTGTGTCTTGTAACTGTAAACCTCAAGAACATAGTGGATCTGGCCTCCTACATCACAGGAGAAGAGAGGATTGACAGGATTACACCACCTGGAACCTCTATAATTCTTGTCTTATTTACTTACTTACTTTACGAATTTATTTGAGCATCTAAGTTTAAATTGCACCAGATTACACTCAGCAAACATAAGAAACTGAGTCATCACATCATTACACTGCTTTATATTTAAACGAATTAATAAACTAGTTTTATTTAAAGGCTTAACTTAATCCGCTGCCGGTTAACTCAGTTTAGCATAAGTCAGGACTGACTTATACTCAGCTAGGTTAACTTAACTCCACACAAGTTTAAAGGTGAACTCAATCTGTACAATGTTCAGTTAGGTTTTTGGGGAAAAGTTATTCACCCCCCCTCTAAACTTGTATTAGCCTTTCCAAGGGACCAACACTAGGCCTATAGCTTACTTCCTGAAAAGGGATCTGACTTCCTCTGCCCGCCTGGACGCCCCATGGTCGGGCGTTTAGGTTGTCGACCTCAAATGCACTGCCAGGGCCTCCCACAATATTGTTAATGGTGTTAATTGGCCGATTGTCCATCTGTTGATCTTTATCCGGAGACCGATCTCTTCTTCGCTAGAGCTTTCCCTGCCGATTGCAATATTGGTTGTAGTTCTTCGTGGGTAATCCCGTCGTCCTCGACGTTCGCCATACCGAGGTCGTTCCACCGCCTCATTCAACTTCTCTTCTGCAATTGCTGCATCCACGTCTCGTTGGAAATCTCTACAGTTGTCCAGCTTATGCCAGTGTCTTGGTGATATGTGCAAAACTTGTTCTGGTCCCTTCGGTCCAGGGGGCTTCACAACGGCGTAGGAGTTCTCGCTAAACCCTTTCTTTCCATGATTGCAAGCACTTGCTCCCGAGGCCTGTTTAACACCGGGAAGTCTCGCGGCTGCAAGGTACTTTTCCTCTCGGATCGGCCCATGGCTGATCCGATCGTACGATCTCCAGACGACTTTCTTTTCTTATCAGAAGTATCTTCGGCCTTATCCTTCTTGGACTCTGAATTTTCCAATTATCGCTTTAGCCGATTGGCCTCTTCTCCTTGACAGTGTTTGAACGCTATCTACAAGCACTCTTCCATAGATGCAGGGAGCTTGCTGCTCAGCTTGGCATATAGCCTCCCTTCACGTAGTCCTGCCATAAATGACGCGATCCGAACATGATCATCGGCATCTCACACTTGAAGTGACTCTTCACTGAACCGCTTAAGGTATTGCAACGCGGTTTCGTCTTTCGTCTGTTTGAGAGAAAACAAGTGGGTAGAATTCTTCTGAAACGGCTTCACCGTGATAAAAGCGTTGAGGAACATCTTTCCTAGAGTATTAAAATTATAGATTGTCCTGGGCGGTATCTTATTGAACCATTCTCGAGCTCGACTGGTGAGTAGTGCTGAAAACGCCTTGCACTTCTTCTCCTCTGGGGCACAGTCGAGATTCATATGTGTAAGGTACCGGAACAAGTGGTCCTGAGGGTCTTTAGTTCCATATTAAGGCTCCAAGTTTGGGATCTTAAATCTCGGTGGTTGGGGATAGTTTTCAACCTGCTCGGAAAAAGTGGAATCGAGAGCTAGGAGTGCAGATCTTCTTCCGTCTATGGCCTTGAGTTCGGCGCGAGCTGCCTCCATCACCCGGGGCACGACCAGTTGTTTTCTCAGATTCGATGAATTCGCCGGATCATCCCTCTTGGCTCTTTTATGCCTAGGAGGAGAAGGAGTTTTCTGCTAGGTCCCATCATTGGGTCATCCTCCTCCAGATCTTGTTCCTGTGAATTCTCCCTCGATGTATCTCCGCCCAGCAGATCCTGATCCCGTGAGTTTTCCTCAAGAAGATCCTCTTCCTGTAAACCTTCCAGGTCTTCATCTTCCTCGTCCTCTTCTGCCAATACAGCATTGAGAACATCCTCTTTTGTTGCGTCATCTAGGGCCGTGAGTTGGTCTACCAATGCCTGGTGGGTTGCATCAAGAGAGACTTCTTCCTGCTGCTGGTTCTGGTTGTTAGCATCTGATTCCGTTGCATCGTTGGCGTTGCTTCCATTGGTGGCTTGTTCTCGCGTGGTCACCATTTTGATTATGGAGCTTTTCTTGAGATTACCAAATAAAGAAGCCCTCCTTCTAGCGTCAATGACGATTCCAAAAATCGTCTATATAAACTTTAGGGTTCTTTCTTTAGTGATAACCTAATGAGGCTCCTAGAATATAGAAAACGATGAAAAGTGAGGGGGTGGTTTTGAATGTTTTAGACTGCACTTGATGGTGATCAAGCTGCCTACGTATCCAAGGCATGGATTGGAATCAAGTCTTCGTAGTTCCTTAGGGATCGTTTATATAGAAGGGCTTGTGCCTTAGAGTTAGCGTGTGGTGTGTCCATGGTGGACACTGATTGGCGTGTTCCTAAGGAAAAAGATTATGACTAGTTGACCTCCTGGATTTTAGCAGATAATTGTGATATTCAAATATTCGTATTAAGTGATAAATATTGGAGCCTTTATGACTCGGGATTTCTTCTATAATTGTCTGTTTATTACACACGTGGGAAATATGACTAAGGATCGACTCTGGCCAACTTAGCCGGCCTGAGCTGAACTGGCTAAACCCTTCTATGTTTTGGCCGACCAATGAAGGTCGGGGAGGATAGCTGAGCTGGTGTCAGCTCGGACTATTGCGTGCGTAAGAGGCTTAGTCTGAAAGGGGCTTAGGTTGACCAGTAAGGTCTAACACGAATAGGTTTGAACAAAAGTATTGGCCGACCTGCAGGGGTCGGGATAGCATTTGCGCCTATATCGCTTGGAGGTCGATCCTAAGCAGAGGCTGATCTATGGAGGGACCGGGGAGAGTAGCTGAGCTACTCTGGCTTGGCTGTTGGAACATCCGACCCTTTAGACAACCTTTCTCATTCTATACCTAATGTTGAGCCACCACAGAGATGCCACGTGGGTGAGTTCAATTCTTGGCATCGTCATACGACGATCGCTTCACAATCTTTCTTGAGGAAATAGAAAGGGGTTATGATGTGGTGGTAGGTGAAGCCTAAACTCTTCTTTTATCACTCGATTTTTCAAGCCATCATGTAGCTCGGGATATCCTAAAGTTGTCTTTGAAAGAAGCTTACCATTTTTGAAAAATCAATTCAAACGATCAAGATCGATCATATTTAGGTAGAGTTATTGATGGTTGTTGGAACTTGATGCATGATTTTTAAAATTGATTTTTTGTTTGTTTGTTAAGAGAGCCGGTATTTGTAATGTTCCACATAGTTAAAATAGCAGAATTCTCAACCCATATACGTGTAAGACATAAATGTCTTGTCAACTTGGATTAACTCTTTTAGACCAAGTGAAGACGACGGTTTAAGCAGTTAACCGGATCATTTATGACTTACTTAACACTACCAGATACAGGTTTGAAGACGTTACAAAGTGAAAATCACATTTGTTTTGGAATCTAAGGTTTTCAACACAATTTGGAATTCGTAATCATCCTAATCATGGTTTTTGATGTAAGACATAAATGTCTTGTCAACTTGGATTAACTCTTTTAGACCAAAGTGAAGACGACGGTTTAAGCAGTTAACCGGATCATTTATGACTTACTTAACACTACCAGATACAGGTTTGAAGACGTTAGAAAGTGAAAATCACATTTGTTTTGGAATCTAAGGTTTTCAACACAATTTGGAATTCGTAATCATCCTAATCATGGTTTTTGATGTTAAACCCCTGATCATCGTTGTTCCAAGAATTGATTGTTAATTTATGGGTTTGTTAAGAGAATATGATTTTTGTCTGCACTTTTGGTCTATAATTTGGTATCAGGGCTGACTACCAGACATAACTATGTGTTGCGTACTGTAAGAGACGGTGTAAGGATGGTCTTTAGTTACATTTGGTAGGGACAAATCTGACAATAGTCCTAGCCAAGTTCTAGCGAGGACGCCAGTTGCTTATAAGGGGGAGAATGTGTGGTCTCACATAGTTAAAAAAATAGAATTCTCACCACATATAAGTGTGAGACATACATGTGTTGTCAACTCGGGTTAGCCATTTTAGGCCAAACGAGGACGACGACCTAAGTAGTTAACCGGATAATTTATGTCTCATTCAATGCTACCAGACACAAGTATGGGGGTGTTACGGTAATTACCTAGCCCAATTCACCATCTAGCTTGTAAAAAAGATATTAAGTTTGTTGGTAGTGTGTACCGGGGTATTTATCCTCTCCAAGCGTAATTTTGGCAGCTTTGTTTGATAAAAGAGATAAAAGTGTTTGGATTCTAAAAAAATCGGATTATATTGTTTTAGACTTTAGAATATTTATAGTAGATACTGTAAATCCTGTAAAATCTATATTTTAAGATTTCAATATACAAATTTTGAAAAAATAACATTGCAACATACTTTATTTTTACCGTAAAATACAGATTCTGTAAAATTTATTTTAAATATACCGTATTTATCCATAAATTTTCCTTTATATTTATCGGATTATGTAAAATAGATAATCTGATTAATTTCATCATGGATAGAGATTCAGTAAAGTAGAAAAATATGTACTTTTTTTTAAAACAAAGAGCTTTATTAATTAACATCCGCAAAACACGCCGCTGAAACGTCTCCAGGTGGCAAACTGCCCCAAGAAGTCACATCAAGTAAAGACAAAGTGTGCCGCGCTAGAAGGTGCACAGGTACATTGCCGGCACGACAAAGAAAAGAGAAAGAAATAGAATCAAAACTAGGGAGTAAAGCTAAGCAGTCCCTCAGTAGACAACCTTGAGCAGTAATGTCCTCAACAGGCCGTCGAAGCCGCTGTATACATGCCAGACAGTCAATTTCCACCTCCACCCGCCGAAAATGCAAACGCACCGCCTCTTCCAGTGCCAAGTAAATACTTCAAACCTCCATGTACTCCAGCCGACCTCCCCCATCAAAGGGGTAGCCCACGGAGTGCAAAGACTGCCCCTGCTGGATACCGAAAAACAAGCCCAATACATGCTCGATCCTCCCTCACCGCAGCATCAACATTACATTTCACTACCCCTGAGGTGGCCAAGCCCAAGAATCTGGCAAGTGCTGGGGCGTCCCCTGCACCCGATAGGCCGCCAGGGCCTCCGTAGACTCAGTTGTCGCAGCCAAAGAACGCGCGCACACAGCCGAAACATAAACCGCCCGTGCATCAAACACCGTGGAACATTGTGCTTTCCATATCCCCCACATGAGCCCCACAACTCGCACTGACGCATAAAGAATTCGGCAAAAGAGGACGAGTAGAGATTCCCCAAAACCCCGTAGTAAGGAGAGGCCCGCCAGATCCTGTCCGCCATCTCACACTCAAACAAGACATGCCGCAGGGTCTCCATTGTCTCTCCGTAGGCCAAGCATGTACCTGTCCCCAGATTGCGCCGCATAAGGCCCGGGCCGATGGCCAAGCAGTCATGAAGGCACCGCCATAGAAAATGCTGAATACGAGGCTGGACCGGGAGCTGCCAACATCTCCTCCAAATCCGATGAGCCCCGCCCGAAGTCCCCGGCCCAGCACTCAATAATGGCCGGTAAAGAGAGAGTGCCAAAAAATAGCTGGATTTGACTGTGTAGGTACCCGTGCGATCATAATCCCAAACCCGCCGATCTGGATGAGTCTCTGAGGTTATAAAAGTGGCCAGAAAAATATGTACTTAAATCAATAAAATAAAGAGTTCATTATAAAAGAATCTGATGTAATTGCTCTTAGGGCCTTTAAAAAAAACTATGATGAATGGTCCGTTGATAACGTTAAATTGCAGTATTGCAAGCTAATACATAGTATTTTTGTAAATAGTTTAATTGATCCTTTAATTTGTGAGATATTATATCTTTCTGGTTGCTTTTTGTTTATATTAGTCACAAGCCATGGCATATTGATTTCACCCACTAGTTGAGCCAAAAATTTAATCAATAAATTAACATAAACTTTAGAATTATGATCGACCGAGTATGACTTGATGCTTTATGATCAATACTAAAATTTATTTACGATAAAAACAATAGACCCTCTATTTATGAAAACGACAACACAATGCATTAAATTTTTTACTGTTATTTGTTTATAAGGACGTGTTTTGGGACTTAATTAGGCACTTAGAACACATTTAAAAGATCATTAGTTATAAGGATAAAATATTACTAAACGGACAAAATTACCCTTGTCTCTTTAAAGAAAAATTCAGTTCCAGAAAAAGGAAAAAAAAATTCCCCCTCTCATGGCCGGCGACATCAGTACTACGGAACCCCTTTCTTCTCGGATTTTGGAGCTGTTGAATCCTTCTTCAAGCCTCTGGTAATTTGCTTTTGGTATAGTTCTATGGTGTTGCCTCATTGATGTTTGGTGCAATTACTCCAAGAACAAAGGTCAATCCAAGATCCAAGCTAGATGAGAAGCCACAGTCTTCCAACGTGTGTCTCCAAGCAACACCAGGTGGATGGTGTTTCACGCCGCCGGACCTCCTCGATATGCTACCTTAGAAAACCCGAGGTTTTCTAAAATTCGAACCCAAGCACTATAGCCGAAAATTCTAAGCTAGAATGCTCACCAATTTCGAAAAATAATGTGTCATGAGGCTTGGGAGAACTCTCTTTTTTATATAGGAGAGTAATCATTGTCCTCCAAGGATTTAATAATAAAGAGATAATTATTAGATTAATACTTATTTCAAATAAAAGATAAATAAAATAATTATCCCAAACAAATTAGGATAAATAATATCATTATCTAATATTTAATGAATTATCAATTAACAAATAAAAGATAAATCACATGTTAAATAATTATCCAAGAAAACTAATTCCTTAATAATTAAATAACTAAATTTCGGCCAAACCCTAGGTTGTATAGGGCCATACGAAATTTTGACACATTAGGCCGAGTTCACGAAAAAAATCTTTTCATGTATTTAATTCTTTAGTTCAACTAAACAATTAATCCACATATCAATTAAACAGTCTAATCCAACTATTTAATTATAATTGAGGTGAAACGACGGGAAAACATATATGATATATTAGGATCCACGTTGGGGACCATGTACTCATATTCAGTAGCTACAATAAATTAAATAAAATTATCCGTCAGACCGAACAATAATATTCAATCTATTAATTCCGGGATTACAACACCATAAACCCGAAACGGAACTCTGCCAAATATAGATATAAACTTACACTCAACTATGAGTTATAAGGTGTCCACTGATATAATCATTACATACGGATAAATCCTCCATAGACTGTTCACTTCGATTCGGGATATTTCCGTAAACCCTTCTCGAAACATATTATCCTTATTTACCATTAACCCAGTGATCAATTAGTTCATAACTAATATAATATGAACTGGGCCCATCGATCAGTTTTTAGGATTAACAAATAAGAGAACTGTCTGTCTACTTCCCGAGGGAAGGAATGGATTCCATATCTGTGATAGCACAGGCTACTCACTCATCCTAGAATAGAGCCAACGAGAAGTGTTGGACCACATACTACGAAGTGATCTTTACTAACACATCAAACCCTACCATAGTCTAAGCAGTCTCCTGTGATCACCTCAGGATTGAGATTAATTCGTATATGATCATCTTGTGATTCGATAAGACTTCTCGATCACGGAATTATATCGAGAACTCAAATCAAATCGGTCCAGCCCTATATGATTATCACCATATATAAATGCCCATTAGGTACCCTATTACCGACAGTCCGGATCAGACTGTCACACCTAAAGTGTTCTGGGCGCATTATTAGCAAATTAATCTGGAGACGCGTACTCAGATTAATAAACGCTACGGACTAAGTTAATTTTAAGTACATCTCACTAACTCAATCCTCTTGTGTATAGCCATACACTGAGTTATGTGATTACATAAACGAGGTACTTAGTAGTGTATTAATATTGGCAATAAATGCGAATAAATAAGATGAAATAAATTCTATCATTTATTTAAATAAAACAATTACAAATTGTCTTTCGGGCATAAAACCTAACAATCTCCCACTTGCACGAAAGGCAAGTGGATTAATTGTTTTAGAGCACACCTTATATCTATATTACAGCAATACAACTCCCACTTGCTCTAAAGCAAATAAGTCATGTCCCTAATACCAATAGACTCCAAGTGCCGGTTGAAGACTTCTAACGGCAACGTCTTGGTGAATGGATCAGCAGAGGCGATTTTCATGACGGAAATGTCTCCTCTTTGGACTATGTCTCTGATCAAATGGTATTTTCGCTCAATATGCTTTGACTTGCGGTGACTACGGGGTTCCTTCGAATTTGATACTGCCCCATTGTTGTCACAATAGAGAGTGATCGGATCGTTGTGATTTGGAGAGACCCCTAAACCACTCAGGAACTTTTTGAGCCAAACTGCTTCCTTAGCCGCCTCAGAGGCCGCTATGTATTCAGCTTCCATAGTAGAATTAGCCGTGCTGGATTGCTTGACGCTTCTCCAAATGACTGCACCGCCACCAATGGTAAACACTGAGCCTGAGTCTCTGCATCGGGGGTGGCCACTACATCGCGGTGTCTCTGCATATATGATTACCGATGTCACTACATAAATTGTTGATGTCATTCATATATGATTGCTGATGTCACTCCATAAAATGTTAATGTCACTGCATATCTGATTGCCGATGTGACTGCATAAATTGTTGATGTCACGCATATATGATTGTCGATATCACTGCACATATGATTGCCGATGTCAATGCATCGGGCGGTCAATGAATCGTGGCTGTCAATGCATCGGGGTGGTGAATGCATCACGGGTGGTCACTATATCGCGGTGGTCAATGTATCGCGGTGGTTAATACATCGGGGTGGTCACACCATCGCAGTGGTCAATGCTTCGGGAAAAGAAAAAAAAAAAAAACCTTATTTCAGCGCGAAAAAAAAAATTTAAAAAAAATAAAAAGAACGCCGCATGTATGTTCAGCGCCTCTTTACAAAAAAAAAAAAAAATCCATGCGCCTGTTTCTTTGTTTGTTTTTTTTAATGCTAATGCGCTAAGGCAAAAGAAATACCTCACCCAACTTTTCCCAAGTTCCCCTAAAAAAAAGTTTTCCCAAGTTTTCTCCGTATATCGTGGTACGGGAGAAAAAAAATTGCCCCTCTATTTATTGAGTTGTGAGGCACATATTAGTATTTGGAGAGGTGGGAAACTAATCTTGTGTGGAATAATGATTCTATTTTTGAGATAGATAATTATGTCATAACTCCTTCCATTCATCGCAGATGGTTGCGTTCCAAGCCGTATTAACGGATTGTGGTTTGTTGGATCTTGGCTATTTTGGAGCACCCTTCACTTGGTGCAATCGGCCAGAGGCCCAACCTACTTGGGTCCGACTAGACAGAGGTGTAAGTAATGTGGAATGGCGAACCCTTTTCCCGAGCCACCGAGTGTATCATTTGTCTTGCTCCTATTCTGACCATGCTCCGGTTTTGCTTTCTGAGGCCAATCCATTTCATCGGGGGAAAGTCAAATGGTTTTCCGTTCCTTGCTATGACCCATTTTGGATTAGGGATGATGAGTTCGAGATGAAAGCGCAAGGGGGATGGCAATCCTCGCGTCCGAGGGGCCCGAGTTTTTATATCGGCGTATTTTGGGCCCGGGTCGTGATCTTAAGAGTTGGAGTCGGCGAAACATGGGAATATAAGCAAAAATATTGCGGCCAAAGAGGAGGAACTTCGTCTATTTCGTGAGTCGGCTCACTATAATATTGAGGCCGAGAGGGGCCGATTGAGGAGTTAGACCATCTTTATACGTTGGAAGAAGACTACGGAGACGAGCGTGGGCGCGATGGATCGCGGGGTATGGACGGGAACACGAGTTACTTTCACCATAAAACGACCAGTCGTCGAACTAAGAATACTATTGATCTTCTTTTTGATGAGGATGGGATAGCGCGGATAGAGCAGCGGGACCTTGAGGGGGTCGTCTCTCGATACTTCACCAGTATCTTTACTTCGTCACAACCGCTGCTACAGGAATTCGAGGGGATGGAATTTTCAATGCTTACAGATACTCAGATACAACATCTCAATTAACCATTTACGGAGGCTGAGGTCCTTCATGCCCTAAAGCAGCTCCCTGGCAGGAAGGCCCCCGGTCCTGACGGTATGCATGTACTCTTTCTCCAGAAATTTTGGCATGTGATTGGATCTGAGATCTTGCAAGTACTTTTAGCTATCCTTAATGAGGGCATGGACCCTGTTTCGTTGTGCTAGACTTATATTTCTTTGGTCCCCAAGGTGGCGTCACCCACACGAGTAGCTGAGTTGATGCCGATTGCTTTGTGTAACTCGACTTACAAATTGCTCTCGCGTGTTATTGTCAACCGTCTTAAGCTGGTTATTAATAATGTTATCTCAGACAATCAGAGTGCCTTTGTCTCCGGCAGATTGATCACCGATAATTCCATTGTTGCTTTTGATGCGTTTCATTCCATGAAGGTCGGGGGGCACACAACCATGGCCATCAAGCTGGACATGGCCAAAGCGTTTGATCGAGTGAAATGGAACTATCTTTGGGGCGTTATGCACCAAATGCGGTTTCCAGGTGCTTTTGTTGATCTACTTCGGATGTGTGTCTCGTCAGTTACATATAAAGCCATTGTGAATGGTAGGCCTGGTCGTCCCTACCCAAGGGATTCGTCAGGGGGATCCTCTTTCCCTCTTTCTTTTCATAATCTGTGCCGAGGGGCTGATAGCTTTGCTAAACCTGGCTGTGCGCGGTGGGCTCTTACGGGGTATCTCATTTGGAAGGCAGGCGCATGTTCAGGTCTCGCACCTGCTTTTTGCTGATGACATCATGCTGTTTTTTGAGTACGTGGATGGGGCTTTGGAAACGTTATTGGATATCTTTACCCAATATGGGATAAGGTATGGCCAGACTATTAATTTCCATAAGTTCAGTCTATATTTCAGCTGGGATATTTCGCAGGTGGACATGGAGTATATATCGGATTTCCTTCAGATTCCAGTCGGGAGCGGTACATAGAAGTATTTGGGAATGCCTTTTGCCACTGGAAGGAACAAGAGGCCGGTCTCTGATTTCCTTCATGAAAAGGTATGGAAGAAGCTTTCTGGTTAGAAGGATAAGCTTCTTTCCTATGCAGGGAAAGAAGTTATGATAAATCAAGTTTGCAAGCCATACCTACTTTCATTATATATGCAGTGTTTTAAAGTCCCCACCACGCTAGTGAAGGAGATTGAAAAATGTATTCGTGGATTCTTTTAGGGGGACACCGAGACTAAACTGAAGGTGCATTGGCGGAATTGGGATACATGCGCCCACCCAAGAACCTTGAGGGCTTGGGTTTTCACAATTTGGAATGCTTCAATTTGGCCTAGCTTCCTAAGCAGTCGTGGAGATTTCTCACTTGCCTTGCTGCCCTAGCAAGTCGAATTCTCAATGCTAAATATCATCCGGGCACAACTATCATGGCAGCAGGGCTGGGGAGTAGACCATCCTTTTTGTGGCGTAGCTTGCAAAACGAAGGATATTTGCTAATGCATGGGATTTCGTATTGGCGCATAAGAGATGGTAGTTCTGTCTATGTCTTCCATGATGCTTGGGTTTCTAGACCACCATCCTTTCGGCTAGTTCATTCTAGACACTCCTTACCTGTGGATTGTAAGGCTTGTGACTTGCTTTTGCCTGGTACTAGGTGGAATCTACCGTTCCTTACGCACTCTTTTCAGGCTTAAGAAGTAGATGCTATACTGCAAACTCCAATCGCAGACATCTCGCATCCGGATAAGTTGATTTGGCATTATGACCGCCGCGGTAGGTATACAGTGAAATAAGGTTATTTCTTGGCATTGAGCATTTATAGAGGTTTCCCCGACGCGATACACACATCTACATCCTCCGGACCTAATAGGGTATGGCGAGATGTTTGGAAAGTTAATGTGCCGCGGCGCGTTCAACACTTCTTATGGCGTTGTTTCCGGGATTGTCTACCAATTGGGGAACAACCCATCAAGCGGAATCGGGCTCGGGTCTTTGCTTGGCATGTGGCCGGGAGATGGAGTCCCTACGACATACGCTTTTTGATTGTGATTATGGTCGAGCAATGGGCGGCTTCGCCGATTGGTAGACAACGGATTCAGCATGGGTCAAACTTTAAAGAGTTTTTTGGTGCACTATCAACGCGATACACTCCCGATGAGGTTTCTAATTTTTCCCAATTACTTTGGAACCTCTGGAAAGCCAGGTGCAGTACGGTTTGAGGATGCGCCTATCTATGTTTCCCGTGTGATCTCTGCGTTCTTAGCCGGGGCAGTAGAGTATCGTCAGGCCTTGGGCTCGTTGCGTGTAGATATTGAGGGGGCTGATCATCCGGTTATCTGGAGTGCACCTTCTGAGGGCAGCTGGAAATGTAACTCTGATGCTTTTGTTACGGATTCGGGTTCTTGGGTGGGTCTGATATTTGGAGATACACTTGGCTCGATTATTGCGGCTTATTCGTTTCATTTGGACCCTGGTATCTGTCCAGAGACCTTGGAGATGCATGCAATTCTTTTGCCTATGGAAGAGGCTATCCGATTGTGGCTTCCTACAATCAGTTGTGAGACTGTCTGTCTCGCTTGCGTTCAGGCGTTACAGTGACCTTCGGATGACCTGTCTGTCTTTAGTTGCTTTGCGCGCGATTGTCTCGCGCGTGTGTCTTCCTTTGTTTCTTCCACTTTCAGTTTTGTTAAGCGTGGTGGTAGTTTTCCAGCTCATCTTTTAGCTAGACATGGGTTAGGTCACTCTGATCGTATGGTTTGGGGCATTTCCTCTCCTCATGATGTAATTTCTGCCGCGATTGCGGATTTAGCATTATAAAAAAAATTGTTTTTCTCAAAAGAAAAAAATTCTAGCAATTTGATTTTAATTTTCTTGGGGCTAAGGAAATTCTAGAGTATTAATAACATAATTAATGATTATTCCCAAACAAAAAGAAAACTGTTATGAAATAATATCATTGATGGATTATCTATTATTCTGATTGATTTAAGTAGATTTGTGATTAATTCAGATTATTGTGTTCACATTGTAATCTCTACTATAAATACCCCTTATATCATTGGAATAATACACAAGCAATTTTCCCTTCTTCTATACTTGCATTTCATCTTGTTCTTCCTCCATTATCTTCTTAGTTTTATAACACGTTATCGCACGAGTCTCTAACCACGTCTCAAATCATCAAAATTGTTTTGATGAAGTTTGGCAACCTTCGCAAAAAAAAAAAAAAAAAAAAAAAGACCTACAAGAATCACCATTCATAGATTGCCGAAGGACTCAAGTCGATCAATTAATATATTTTATATCTACACATCTCGATACGGGTAAACATTAAGGTAAAAATTTGATTTATTTAAATTATTTATCGTGATCAATTCTATTATTTTATAGATATATGTAATATTGATGCTAGTGGTATTGACATCATCAAATCATTATGGATCAAGTCAATACCACGTAAGCAAAAGATATGAGTAATACTCATCGGTGATATGAAGCCTTGATGGCTATATTCCTTAGACAAAATTTCTCCACAAATCGAAAAAGATAAAAGAAGTTTGTTGATACCCGCATAAGAGGATCTCACATTAAAATGTTGAATCCGTCACGGGTTATTTCAAATTTTTGACATATCAATTATGAGAAAATGTTGTCCGAGAATGAGGGGAGGAAAACCCAATATGAATTATATCTCGTGACAAACTTCGACATAAATGAACTATGAGTTCACATATCATTCATTGATATCAAACCCATGAAGGGTAGATTTTATGCACATTTTGCATATATCAAATATTTTCCGAGAAAGAGGGAGAAACGAACCAAAAGTTCGTTGTCTCATTCTAGTGATTTCTCTAAATATAACGTGAATTTTTTCGAACGATTCTTGAAGAATCTAAAATCACATAGTGATATAGTAAATCGCATGAAGCGAATAAAAGAGCATCAATGTATAGCTCGGTGCTACATGTTCGATGAAGATCGATTCTCGGCATTGGGGGAGATAAAGAAAATCTCATGTTAGAATAAAAGAATGCCGAGAAATTTTAACAAGATAAACGATCTTCCACGCATCAGTTTAACTGAACTGCGAAAATAATCTTACTTGTAGTATTTAACAAGTAATATGCCAGATGCCTATATTGAAATTAAATGAGTGATTATTTATAAATGCACCAACAAGTATGATTAAAGATATTCTCTACGCCAGAAGCGTAGAAGACCGATCGGTGTTAAAGATAAAAAATCCGCGGAAGAATGATCAATTTATTATTGATATTCAGTCACTCATGAAATCTCTTAAAGAGATTCGTCTTGTAGACGAAAACCCCAAAACAAAAAATTGCACGTGCGACGAGATGATTAAATATTGGGGTTGCGGAACAACCAATCCATACATTGATAAGGAATTGGTTTATGCTAATGTCAAATTAGCAATGAATTTTATGGGAGAAATTTATAATAAAATATAATAGTCGTCGACGACATATTTGCCTCTTTAATTGTTATTATTATATCGGATCCGATTACCTAAGTCATCGCGAGTGTCATAAACACTCGGACTAGGTAAAAATGAAATAAGCAATTGAGGTTGAGTTTGAATTGAAAATATTTGTTTGTTAATGATCAAATATATTCTCCCATTATAGATAATATAATGTTCCGCTAACTAATATATCCGCGTAACTTTATGTCATGACGGTATATTTATGGGTCGTTGGACATTAATATTGATATGAAAATC
Source organism: Gentiana straminea (assembly GCA_036785695.1). Classification (NCBI taxonomy): domain Eukaryota; kingdom Viridiplantae; phylum Streptophyta; class Magnoliopsida; order Gentianales; family Gentianaceae; genus Gentiana; species Gentiana straminea. Next base: position 2,945,524 of record JAVUPR010000111.1, read on the forward strand.
CTTGGTGGATTTCAAAAATAAATTAATATGACAATCGCAACATGCAAATGGTTAAGGTCATTAACATTCATGTTGATGTAGTATGACCGATTGAGAAGATTCCTATTGAGAAAGGAATATATGTAAGTAATGCATTGTTAATGTCATAAATTTAAAGGAATTACGATGCATGATAGTGAAAATATATGCATGCAAATTTCGATTATATTACTTCCCCCATTATTTAGCGATTACGGTGTTAATTGTGTTGCATGTGTTGCACAAGTGAGTAGTGGGAATGACACTTATTAGCCCCTACATTTGACTATCTAATAAACTCTAAAAGAGAGTGATATGCAAAAGTACGCTCTAGTGACAATCTCATAGATTTGTTCACTAAGATTATTCCTACATCGGTTTTGGATAATAAGTGTTTATAATAATGGAATGCGTACATTTGAAAGATAGTTGTCGTCAGGAAGAGCGACAACTTCAAAACTTTTGTGTGGATTTGGTCTTAAAACCAATGATTGTACTCTTTTTCCCTTTAACCAAGTTTTTCCCAAAGGGTTTTCTTAGTTAAAGGTTTTTAATGAGGATCGGTGCAACACATAGAAACGCATATGTCATGAACTATTTACCTTGTCTAGTTTTTTTCCCACCGGGTTTTTCTAACAAAGTTAATAGTACATGACATATACGTTATGCAACTACGATCGAGACAATCAATTCTACCATTTATTCATTGAGACATTGTCTAGATGAGAATGAAAATCATTTAACTGCACTATATGAAGACAATGCATCTTGCATATCTCAATTGAATTGGGCTATATTAATGGGGATAGAACAAAACATATTTCACCCAAGTTCTTCTTTACTCATGATTTGCAAAAGAATGAGGAGATTGATGTGCAACAGATCCGGTCAACCGATAATTATTTATCAAGACATTGTCGACTGCAACATTTGAAAGACCGGTGAAGAGCATTGGGAAGCGCAATTGAAATATCTAAATTGACGCTTGGTTTAGGGGAGTAAATCAAACAGATAAATATGTACTCTTTTTCCTTAACTAAGATTTTTTTTTCCCATTTGGGTTTTCTCTTAGTAAGGTTTTAATGAGGCATATCATATCTCGTTGTATGTTTAAATAATAGATATCCAAGGGGAGTGTTATGAAATAATATCATTGATGGATTATCTATTATTCGATTGATTTAAGTAGATTTGTGATTAATTCAGATTATTGTGTTCACATTGTAATCTCTACTATAAATACCCCTTATATCATTGGAATAATACACAAGCAATTTTCCCTTCTTCTATACTTGCATTTCATCTTGTTCTTCCTCCATTATCTTCTTAGTTTTATAACAAAAACAATGATTATTGATTATTACATCATCACATTTTAATTTGAGTTCGCTATTCATTTGGTGATCAATTATGCCTCCGTATATGTTTGCCCTTATTATTATTATTAATTATAATCTCCATATAAAATTGTTATCTTTTTTTTGAGGCGAAAAATTGGTTAAATTAAACTATTAAAAATTTATCAATAATAACTTTTTATTAATCAATCTATATTTAACGATCCTAATTATTTTCATTGGAGTTTGCTTGGTATTTTCCACTTATTCTGCATGATGGTGATGTGGACAGAGTCTTTTGATACGCCTCCTTTCAACGGGACTGGATTTCTGGAGTGCATTGATCTTTGGACGCACCCCTACTACTCTGATAGGGGTGCAATTCAGGTGTTTTTGTTCCTATCGTGGTTTACAATGGTGCTCCCTCTTTTATTGCTATGTGATGTTTTGCCTTACGTGATGGTTGTAGCCAATGCTCAGGATTGGAACTGGACTTTACATACTCTCAAGCAGATGCAACGATCTATGAACGGCGACGACTTTCGGATGTATCATCTGCGTTCGAGTCACATTTCATTCCTACAAGATTCGAGACACACATACGCCATTCTTTTACTTATGATTTCCACTGTTGTACATATTTTTGGAGTTTGGGATTTTTTGGGAATGCATAGAGCGAGTACTCTTCCCTATGTGATGGATTTTCCTACACTGGGTTTGCCACACATAGGGTTTAAGGAGGCCATGCTATGCATTCTATCACGCAAACTTGGGGCGGGCCGGGATATGGAAAACTTTTTGTAGCAATTTATTTCTTCTATTAATAAAATAAAGTTGCTTTTAAAAAAAAAAAAACGATCCTAATTATTCTCTAACAATGAGTCATAATCTCCAACTATTGGCAAAAGTCATTGCTTTAACTACAATTTCACGCCAAAATATCACCGTATCAATATCCATATTGTCGTTATTCGTGTGACAAACATCACCGGCTATTTCTTATACCACGAAACATAATATTCTCTCCAGGTGAACACTACACTTCCACTTTTAAAAGATTTCGAGAATAGAAATACATGTTTATGACCATATTAAGATATGCATCCCTATCATGAGAAAGCGTGAATCCCGAACGATCGACATAAGTCTTACATATGCTTCAATATCACATCCAATCACTACCACATAATCGTCTCTTCTTGAGAGAAACATCAACAGTGTCAAGACGTGATAATCCTCATCGTAATATCATGATGACTTCCGTTCTAAGGACAATCAAGACACGTAAGACAATAAGCGAGTCATCCAACATATGCTAATAATTTAATACACATCCACGTACATGTCTAAGAGTTGATACATTTTAATGTATATGATCAATTCCCAACTTCTGAAGATATATGGCATCTGATACGTGTTAGTCTATCCGTAATTAATATTACGACTAGTGATATTCAATAACTAAATTATTTACTATGAATCGAGATCTCATCAATCATAATCGCATATTATGACTTCTTTATCAAGATTCAATTCTAGAGACATTATTATATATTATCGGTTAGTCCAAATAAATGAACCAATATATTGTTGGAAATATTGTACCCGGATCTCGATCCGAAACATGAAAACCCGATCCGGAAATTTTGCAGGTCTCGTCTAGGTGGGATGGCGCCTAGCCTAGGCGATCCGGGCTAGCTTAAGCGGGACAAGATGCTACCTAAGCGAGCATCCCTCATGTTTTTCTGTTCACAAATGCGGTGCCGATTATCCAGCTTATTGAATAAAATATTTTTGTCCAGCTTATTAACTCCGAAATTACGACACCATAAATCCAATACTGAACTCTATCGATTATAAATTTTCTTATTCTCAATATTGTCGAGTTTATTGACTGGTATAATTATTCCATATGGACTAACCCTCCATAGACAATTCGTAAATGAAGTAGGAAAGTTTTCGTAAACCCTCTTCATCAACTCTTATCTTTATTTACCACTTAGCGATTCTTAACGAGCACATCTAGCTACCATGAAACAAGCAAGAGTCTGTATACATCCCAGGAGTTGACAGATCGATATGAGGAGATGTAAGCTGGATGTCTAAAGACAATTTATTATTCAGTTGTTAACTTTCCTTCATGTCTTTAGAATCTAGATTAAGGCAGTTGTTTTTAGTCAAAATATATCAGTATGGATTTGTGTTTGTCTTTTACTAAGATTTTAGTATAGAAACAATAGTTTTGCCTTTTTGGAGATTTACAATTTTTTTGTGGTTCGACTTCATTATTAACATTGTTTGATCTTTCATATTTGTAATGGTGTTCCCTACCAGTGGCGGATCCAGAAATGTTTTTAGGGGGGTCCGTAATTTTTTTAGGGGGGTCCGTAAATATTTTTACGGTGTCCGAAATATTTTTCTATAGGTAAAATATAGAGTTTTTATCCGTTCAGGGGGTCCATGGACCCCCCTATGATACACTTACATCCGCCACTGTTCCTACCATGTTTGTTATCGAACAAGTTTTAGGTTTTCTATTCAGCTTCCGCTTTAAGAAACTGACGTGTTCCGTGACACTAGCTTATTGAATACGTGCTGAACAAGGACGGAGCCAAGTGAAGGGCTTAAGGGGGCTAAGCTCACCCGGCCCTGTTATTATTTTTGGTACAACAAAAAACCTATATAACACATTCATCCAACACAGTCAGTTATTTTAATACAGCCTACTCGATCACGCATTGATAGTCCACTTGCTAGCCCACCTGAAAGATAAATTTCTGACTCCGTCACTGGTGCTGGACGTCTCGTTTTCCGGTTATGAGCTCGACTTTCGGGACGAATCGTCACATCAATGCTTCTTTGTCTGAATTCAAATAAAACTGTGTGGTCCAGATTCAGCCACATGTTTTAATCTACAAGTAGAGTTATTAGGGAAGAATTTCCCCTCGAGGACGGTCCTTCTGAAAATTAGAAGAGCTGGCGTCCAACTGCACCGGCCATTGCCTGTCAACAGTTTGAAGCAACAATATCTTCCTAGTTGTACTTTATTATTATATGTTACATCATATTTGAATACTCTATAAATTAACCCCTATAACTAAGAATGAAATCGCAACATCATCTTTACGATTTTATGAGTTATAGTTATTACATGCAAGCATAAATTCGAAATGTCGACCAAGCTTCTCTTCTTTCTTCTCATTGTTGCTGCAACTCTCTCAGGTTATATAACTGCTCTTTATCTGCTTTGAGACTGTGATATATATATATATATATATGCATGTATATATGTATGTATGTATGTATGCATGCATTATGGGGTGTAGATATCCACCTGGATATCTAGTGAAAAGCTGGGTAAAGCTGGGATACAAAAGCAGAGGATCCGCACCCTGCATTATGTATGCATAACTGCTCTTTATCTGCTTTGAGACTGATATATATATATGTATGTATGTATGTATGTATGTATGTATGACTTGTACAGTATATTTCTTTGAGTAGTTTGGATATGATTTAATCCTGTAAAATATAATTGGGAGATTTTTGGGTATGGAGTAGAGTCTGTCTTTATTGAAGTGTATGAATAATATTTGTATAAAAATATATGATTTGACTTTTTATAAACATGTTATTCATTGAAGATGAAATAAAAATTCTTCAATTTAAAAAACGTCCCTCAGACTGAGATTTATTTTAAAAATTGTGATAGTACTAATTGAATTACTGACTTTTGAAGCTTCTATCAATTTAGTTGAGGCGACAGCAGATTTGCTTACGGCTGGCGGCGGTGGCGGCAGCGGTTATGTTGTGCGAAAACTGTTACAAATGAAAACCAACGGCAACGTGTTTTCCTCCTCTAGCGATGGGGAAAACGAAGTCGGAAACGAATACGAAGACGAAGACGAATACGAAGAAGAACCCCCCGAAACTAAACCCGGACGTGTCGTGGTGAGAGGTGTATGTGCTGATGAGGGGAAACCATGTACCATCGGAACCGAATCAGTTACCGAATCAAAATGCGACCCGGACACTTGCAGTTGTGACTTCTTTGATAATGACAGGGAGAATACAGACGGTGGAGATGGAGCATGCCGTCCAAAAGGATCATTTCCCTAATTAGCCGTATTTCTTATTTTCATGATTTTCCAATAATGTTACATTCATTTTCAATAGTTTACTTTAATTAAAATCGTCTGAAAATCGATTTTAATGTGAACTGAAAATGGATGATGACACTGTCGTTCAGTTTCATCATTTGGGAGTTTTACTTCGTTTTTGATCAATTGTTCTGTGTCTTTCTGGCACAGTGCATAGTTTTCTTAGCTTCAATTTCAACTTCTTGAGGGCTCTTTTTGTTCACACTTTTTTTTTTTTCTTTTTCTTTTTGGTGTGTGTGACTCAATTTGTCTCAGTATGCGAGGTATAATGTTAATTATCTATCTTTCCATCACTTGAGAGAGATAGTAGTTTAACGGCGCCTCGATTGTATATCTAAAATCTTTGAAATTAGTGTGTTTTTTTTCTCCTTTTTTTCCTTCCTTAGAAGTGAATTTAGTACGTGTTGTGGTGCTATATATTGCACATGGGAAGCGATATTTTAGTGGAAAGTCATTAAATATACACGTAGCCATAAAATGTACTATATTATAAGTATATCTTCGAGTCCGGATCCTCAGCTTTTGAATCCCGGCTTCCACCCAGCTTTGGGTGGCGTGGCGAAATCATGTCCGCTCATTCAAATCGGGGAGAGAGAACACATAATTTTTGGACGGCCATGATCACTCCACGTCCACAAAGCAGGGGAGAAGCTGTGATTCAAAAGCTGGTGATCCAGTCCGGTATATCCTCTGTCGGAAAAAAATCATTCCGATGGCCGGAAATTTAACTAAAGGCTTTTTGGCAAGGCAAAGTTATTAAACCATAAGAACATCCAATTGTTTTTAACAATACATAATTTGGATCCTTCTTATATAAAGAGAAATTAAGTAAGGTGAATCATTGTTAAGCACCCGGAGTAGGGAGGCGATTGATCAAGTACAAAACGGATAAAAGGACATCATCCCGTTAGTTTAAAGAAATATTTGCTTGGGTGTTAAAGTGTATAAAATGTTAATTATCTCGTATCCCCATCAACTTAAACCAATGCCTAAGGAAATATGGTATCGAGAGAAGTCCTCCATGAGTGGTTACCCAATTTTTTCCCGAATTTTTCGGTCGCCATGAAGACGAAAGGCCATCTTTTCGCCGAATCCGGGAACCGATGGGCGCCGGAACCACCTCTCAAGCTTTCTTCTTGCGTCGAATTTGGTAAGCTCGATCAAGACCGGGGAGGGGATGCTTTGTCCGAGAAGTTGGGACCGAACATAAGCATATGTGGAATCGTTGGAATAAGTGTCCTAAACCCAATCGGGTTGGATCGGATCCGACCGGGTCGGATCATTTCTACTATTTCTTTATGTTTATACATATGTTAAATGGCTTTTATGTTGTCATATATACGTTCTTTTAAAGAACCAATTATGAATTGTTATATGATAACGTCCTTAGTATTAAACTCGTGATAGAGAAACCATGATAGGCGATTATGGTTGATGAGATCTCTAACCACTTTAATAAGTTTGATACTTAAATGTCTCTAGGCCGATGTACTATTAAACAGGCGTTGATAGTATAAACAGTACTAGCACGTATTAGATGTCTTCTCGTCTTTAAAGGTGGATAGATCTCGTCTATCGAAGTGTGTAGACACTTGGACCGTACGTGGACGTGTATTAGAGAATGCGTACGTTAGATCGACCCACTTACACGGATAAGTGTCACACTATGTGGCGGTTGTGTAATTATCCTTAAGACCGGAGTCTTCATGGCATCACGGTGTGGATTGTCATGCTTTGACACTATTGAGGTTTCCCTACCCACGGGGCGATCATGCGGTAGTGATTGGGTGTGATACTGAAGCATGCGGAGTATACATGATTTGCACTTTGTGTCTACAGCCAACATATTCGGAAGCCTATCGGGTCACACACATATGAACATCTAGCCGGATTAAAATGTGGTTATAAATGATAACCAAATAAGGAAAGTTTATCTCGAGACTATAAAGGTTATAGTGGTAAATTAATATTGTGGTATTTATTTATTATGAATAAATTATGTTGGACTTATTTCTTAGTTTTGATGATGAGTGCCATACTAGCTGTTATAGTGCAAAGGCAAAAAGATGTCTAGATCAAATGTATAGGTTTATTAGAGTTTGATTCATAAATAGGTTTGATCAAACAAGCACCGTAAAGGCCTCGTGGTTGATATCACAGACTAGTCTAGGTCGCAGGGTAGATAGGTCGCAGACTAGTCGTGAACCCGTCGAAGACCGAAGACCGAAGGCCGAGGGTTCAAACTCGCAAATGAAGGCTAAGGGATCAAACTTAGTATTTAAAGTCAAGGATATGGAATCGAATTTAGGCAAGTCCGTGATGACCTAAACCGATTACATATACCTTGTGTAAGGTCTAAGTTCCATAAGTTGGATGATGTTTGGAACTTGGTTATAATTAAAATGATGTAATCTAACTTCACAAATAAAAGTTAGATAAAAGTAATCAGCTGCATTATATTTTACATACAGAAATATGATGATCAGCAGACTGATTGGTACTTCAGCAGACTGATGAACCTGCTGATATGATACCTCGATTAATTCAAGATTATTGGAAGATTACATGGATAAGGACAGCCAACTACCTCTGACTTATCAAGAAAATCAAAGGCGGAGATTAAAAAGACGTTGGGATGATTCACATTCTATCCATTGGATACAAGTCAAAGGGGTGGACAGACTGCACTGTCAAAAAGGAATTTTGACAGTGTCAGTCCTATGAATAGTGACAGAATGCAAATCAGATGGGACAAAAACAAGGAACGGTCACATTTGAATTTCAAATGCAAGTCACATGCATTCTTGCCTATAAATAGAGGACTTTCAACTCAGAAAAAGAGGATGAAAAATTGGGATAAACTTTAAGTGATAATACTAAGCTGAAAAACACCCTGCTGAACATACTGAGCTTAAGGCTGCTGATCTAGTTAATTTCTTCAAGTGCATTCTGTGTTCAAGCTGCATCAAGCATACACACTTGAAGACTGCAAGCTGCTGATTACATCATCCTAATCAAGCTGCTGCAACTGAATCATTTATTTGATTCACTCTTTATTTTATAAAGAACCCGCCGAAGACAGATGAAGCATCCGTCGGGTGTGAAAGATCGTTGTTTGTGGTGGAGCCGGTGAAGAGGCAATTCTACCCTTCAAGGACCAAGTGGAAGACTCAGAGCAAAGCAATCCTACTTGTTCCAAGTTTTCAGTTTGTGAAGCCATAGTTATTGGTGAAGGACAAACAACTTAGGAATCTTTGTAAAAGCTACATCAAAGATCTCTAGTGAATTTCCTCCAACATCACAGGAGAAGAGTGGACTGACAGGATTACATCACCTGGAACCACTATAAAATCTGGCTATTTACTTTCTGCACTTAGTTTATTTTATACATCAGCCTACTGAATCTAGCAACTGAAATCACACACTTGCACTACTGAGTATCTAATACTTAGTATCATATTTAACAACAAGTTTTAAGGCTTAATTTTGATATAATTCCGCCGCACAAATTCAAAGAAACTCAACTATCGTGAGACTACCGTTTATCGCCAGTTATCGAAGTCTCAAACAGACTCTCGAAGTATCGCAGACCGCCGAAGTTGCGAATTTGTTAACTCCAAAGTTTTAAGTGTTAATTTTATTCACCCCCCCCCCCCCCCTCTAAACTTAACCAAAGCCTTCTCAAGGGACCAACAATTGGTATCAGAGCAGTGCTTCTGTTCAAGTAATCCTACTTGTTGTACTTGTGAAAATTCTTTAAAACTTTCTTTCAAGTCACTGATTTTCAAAGATTTGCATCATGGACAACACAGAGTATGCTAGAACCATGTTGATGTGTTCTCTTGATAGATTTGATGAGTATAAACGTCGAATGCAGGCATATCTTGCTGCTACTCATGATGAGATGATGGATGTACTAACCGATGGACCACCGGAGATTACAAAGGCAAGAATAAAGTGGGTGACACAACCGAGTATATTCCTAAACCAAAAAGAGAATGGAATGCGAAGACAAAAAGAGCAAACCTCAACAACATTGCTATTGATATCATTTACGTAACCTTGGATAGCAATATGTACATGAAGGTTAAAGATTGCAAGACCGCAAAGGAACTTTGGGACAAGATTCACTTGATCCGTGAAGGCACCGATGCAATAAAGAAGAACAAAATCAAAGTGTGGCCGTAAAGAGATTTCAAAAGTTCAAGATGTCGCCAAATGAAACCATTGAGCAAATGGAATCAAGATTCAATGCTATCTCGGATGAACTTACCCCGCCGAGTGTAAGTTATTCAAAAGAGGAAATAAACACCAAAATCTTGGAAGCTCTACCCGCAAAAGATGTTTGGAAAATGAAGGTGACCGCAATTGAAGAAATGAGAAAGTTGCATGAAGAAGACACCTTCAAATTGTTTTCGCATCTAAAGGCTTATGAATTTAGCAAAAAGCTTGTGCTCGAAATCGAAAAGGAAGAGCCAAAGACCATCGCATTGGTCGCTTCACATCATGAAGAAACATCAGGAGGACAGGATGATATGCTGGATGAGATGCAAGAACAAATTGCCATACTGAGCAAGAAAATCAGGATGATGAAGACTGGAAAGGCCCCTGCAAGAAATTTTACAAAGAGGCCTACTGAAATAAGGAAAGAAGAACCAAGGAAAGATAATGACTATCTGTGCTTTCATTGCAAGAAACCAGGACACTTCAAACCTGACTGTCCTGAGCTAAAACAAGGCAAGGAACCTGATTATCTTTGCTTCAACTGCAAGAAGCCTGGACATTTTAGGCCTGATTGTCCAGACTTGCTGAAGACCAAAAGTCAACAAAGGAGACATGGCAAGAAGGCTATGATTGCTGAAGATGAATCAGGATATGAAGTGGAATCTGAAAAGGGAAATGAATCAGATGACACTGCACTAGTTGCTGATATGGAGGATTATGCTTTGATGGCCAATATGGATGAAACTGAGGAGGTATACAACACTGTATCCATCAACACTCCCGCCGGAAGTGATTGTGAATCAACCCGTGGTTCAAATCCTAGAAATTCGACAACAATGAGACTTTGGATGCCATCCTTAATCAATCGAGGATAATACAATCGGTTACGAGATTGTGAAGGCCGAAAAAGAAGCTCTTGAATTGGAAGTTGGAAGATTGAAAGCCGAATTAAGGGTTCTCAAAGGTAAGGAAAAAGATGTTGGACGAATCGCATAAGTCCGTCGAACATCCAAGCACCTCTCGAATCCGCCGAACCATCTTGTTCCAATACCGCATACAAATCAGAAAGCCTTATGGAGATAGAACAGGCTTGGATTTGGAACTCAAGAATCCAATAAGAGTGGATCCAAGAAGGTTACCGAACTTAGTACCGTAATTGGTCCTAAATTTGTACCGCACTAGATCCAACTCCCGAAGGTTGCCGAAGCAAGAAACCTAATGAGAATGCCTCAAGGAAGCAAAATCGAGGTCAAAGAAGTCAATGCCTCCTAATAAAAAGAATAAATCTAAAAATAGGACTCGCCGTGCCTTCTAAACTCCGCCGATAGCAGCACTCGCTACTAAGTCCATCGGACCACGTAAGGGTAAGAAACAGAAATATTCCAAGGATAAGAATCCTAAACCCAAAAATGTTAATCATTCATGGATACTTATCTCGTGGGGAAAGGTAGACTATTTCCCACCGATGATGATTGGAACATTCCCGCATCTACCGTTAGATACAACAAGTATAATCATGCAAACTAGTGGTAAAACCTAGGCAATGGGATCACAGAGGACTTACACAAGACCTCGCAGACTCCATATTACGTGGTCGTTCCTAACCGACACAAAGCAAACAACCGGTTATACTAATGCTTCTAACACCAAGAATCACTTTAAACAAAGATTATAAACCAAAAGGTCGTAAAACATATGTGATTCCTACACAACCTACCGTTAGAACTTATGGATGTGTGGAATACATGTATGAACCAAAGTATGAACCAAAGTATGACACATTCAGAGAAGACCTTATGGAAACATACCAAGGGTCATGCTTGCTATCGACCACTATGGACCCAAACAAAGTTTGGGTACCTAAAATGCATTAACTTTGTTTTGTAGGGTGTCCGGTACTTTGACAAAGTGGATGTCCCGTACACATGACAAAGAATAAGCACTCGTCCGTCAAACTTTGTAGCAAAAGATGGTCCAAGGGTGAATTTTGGCAACAAGAATACACCCGGATATACAAGAGGATATGGCACACTTATCGAAATGGACTTACAATCAAGAATGTTGCATATGTGGAAGGGCCGGACTACATCTTGCCGAGCACCGGACAATTTCGTGACATGGGATACAAGGTCACTTTTGACAAAGACAACTCGTATTGTCATTAGTGAAAGAGGTGATCAAGTTGTACTTGCCGGTAGAAGACAACAGAACATGTATGTGGTGGATCGGTCTACCGCAGCTTCCAGTAAACTCGCCCGATTGTGCATACCAAATCGAACTCAATTGGTTATGGCACAAGAAGTTGAATCACTTAAACTTTGATGATATTAATCGGTTGGTGAAGAAGAAGCTAGTGATTGGTTTACCTGAGATCACATTCAAGAAGGATGCTATATGTGATGCATGTCAGCAGGGTAAACAAATAAAGTCAAGTTTCAAATCAAAGACCAAACAATCAACTAATAGAGTGTTGGAGCTGATGCATATGGATCTTTTTGGACCAATAACTCCAACAAGTGTAACAGGAAAGAAGTACACTTTAGTGGTTGTGGATGATTATTCAAGGTATACTTGGGTGATATTTATGAACAAGAAAAGTGAAACACTTCAAAGCATGCCTAATCTTTTGAAAAGATTACAAAATGAGAAAAGTTTAACAAGAATAAAGATAAGATCGATCGTGGTACCGAATTTCTCAACAAAGTTATAAGAGAATATTGTGAATGTAATGGTGTACTACATCAACTTGCCGCGTCGGTACACCTCAACAAAACGGGGTTGCCGAAAGAAGAAACGAACTTTAAAGGAAGCAGGAAGAACAATGATTTGTGAAGCATTGCTACCCGAAAGATATTGGGTCAAGCAAGTAATACAAGATGCTATACACAAAACAACATCAAGAAACAAGAAGCCGCCGAAGACACCTTATGAAGTTTGGAATGGAAGGAAACCTAACATATCTTATTTCCATCCATTTGGAAGCAAATATTTTATTCTAAATCATAAAGTTCATTTGAAAACATTCCAACCAAAATCAGATGAAGGCATATTCTTGGGATATTCTTCAGTCAGCAGAGCATTCAGAGTACTGAACAAGAGGTCACTGAAACATGAAGAAACAATCCATGTTGTGAGGACTAGAAGTTATTGGCAATGTACAGCAAGGTGTGAGGACTAGAAGACAACTGGAAGCCATGTTTACTTGTTTTCTATCTCAAATGGAACCAAAAGTTGTTGAAGAAGCTATTTCAGATCCAGACTGGATAATAGCTATGCAAGAGGAATTGAATGAATTTGAAAGAAATCAAGTTTGGACACTAGTTGAAAGGCCAAGTCATGCAAATATCATTGGTACTAAGTGGGTGTATAGAAATAAACTTGATGAATCTGGTACCATTGTGAGGAATAAGGCCGACTAGTTGCAAAAGGCTATTCTCAAGCGAAGGAATAGATTTTGATGAAACTTATGCACCCGTTGCAAGATTGGAAGCTATCGATTATTCTTGGCACATGCCGCATATAAGAACTTCAAAGTATATCAAATGGATGTCAAAAGTGCATTTTTGAATGGCATCTTAGAGGAGGAAGTGTATGTACAAAGAACCTCCTGGATTTGAAGTTAAAGATCAAGAAGATAAAGTGTATAGACTCAACAAAGCACTTTATGGATTGAAACAAGCACCAAGAGCATGGTATGAGACTCTATCTCAATTCTTGGTGGACAATGGATTCATAAAAGGGACCATTGACAAGACACTTTTCAGAATCAGTGAAGGGGACAGACTCGCCGGTACAAATTTATGTGGATGACATAATATTTGGTTCTGAAAATGATTTACTTTGTGAAAAGTTTGCAAATAATGAAGAGTAAATTCCAAATGAGTATGATGGGAGAAATGAACTACTTTTTGGGATTGCAAGTTAAACAGATGAAAGATGGAATCTTCATTCATCAAACCAAGTACACCAAGGAGTTGCTGAAGAAGTTTGGTATGGAAAACAACACTAAGAATTCAACTCATATGAGTACAAATATCAGATTGGATGAAGATAAAGAAGGCAAAGATGTTGATCAGACCTTATACAGAAGGATGATAGGCAGTCTGCTGTACCTAACTGCCAGCAGACCTGATATATCCTTTGATGTAGGTGTTTGTGCAAGATTTCAATCTAAACCTAAAGAAAGTCATTTAGGTGCAAATAAGAGAGTTCTCAAGTATCTAAAAGAGACTTTGGGAGTAGGGATATGGTATTCCAAGGAAGGAAGCTTCAAGGTTATATCCTACTCAGATTCTGATTATGCTGGATGCAAGATTGATAGGAAAAGCACCTCAAGAACCTGTCAGTTAATAGGAAATAGACTGGTTTCCTGGTTCAGCAAGAAACAGAATTCTATATCAACTTCCACTGCTGAAGCTGAATACATTGCTGTTGGAAGTTGCTGTGCACAAGTACTATGGCTAAGACAACAATTAAGGGATTATGGAATTGAAGAAAAGGAAATTCCAATTATGTGTGATAACACAAGTGCAATTGCAATCACAGAAAATCCTGTTTTGCACTCTAGAACCAAGCACATTGATGTGAGACATCATTTTATAAGAGATCATGTTGAAAAGAAAGATGTGGTGGTTCTATACATCCCTACTGAAGATCAACTTGCTGATATTTTCACTAAGCCACTTGATAGTGAAAGATTTTCTAAGTTAAGGATCGAACTTGGAATCATAAAGGTTGACCGATATTCACCGTGTACCGGAATTCACCAAGGGGATTAGTCTTTGCTATGTTGGGTGAGCTCACTTAGCGCATTAGTCATTGGTATCAACAATTCCATGTACTTATGTTTGGACAATTGAGCAAATGAGGTTGCCAAGGGGATTGGTCTTTGTCATGTTGGGTGAGATCACTTGACAGATCAGTCATTGGTATTAAACTTCATCTTGTATTATCAATTGAACAAAACAAGAAGAAAACAGGGATCAACAGAGTACATTTGTTAGCAGGCTGCTGAAGCCTATTTATCAGCAGACTACTGAGTCTACCCTGCTGATGTTCACCCTGCTGGATGGAACGTTACTCAGTCAAAGCTATTAAAGTCAAAAACAGTTTGGCGGGATATTTATTCTATCCATTATTACCATAGTTAAACCATCCAACGGTTACAAACGTTATGGAGGAGTAATGGGCCACGTGTCAAGACAGAACTTATTCAATTTAATCGTGGTTACCTCAATGTACGTGCAATGACAGTTTCAACTACCCACTGTCTATATAATCAGACTGTCACACAGCGAATTCTCTACTTGCAATTTCTGCTTTATCACTGCATTTTCTACATTGTGTGAACACAGATTTGAGATTAAAATTTTCTTCATCTCATTCTTCTCATTAAAATGGCGGAAAAGGTTGATGTCCAAATAGAATCAAGCCAAAGTGTTAGAGGTTTTGTTGAAGATGCAAACAGAACTGAACTAGCCATTAACATTGGTCGAAGAATAAGGAGGTATGCCGGTCTGGAGAATGTGTTGAATATAAGACTGGAAACAATTTCTTATACAAATGTTGTCAGTTTCTGGAGAAATATTCGGATACAGAAGGAGTCAAGCATTTAAAACCGCCGTAAATGGGCAAGAAATTGAAGTTTCCCCCTCCGTCGATGGAAGTTTTTGGATTTGTTGAAGTGGTGGATGGCTCACCAATCCCGAAGCAATGGGATTGGACAAAATGGCCTTTGTTGATCGATTGAATCGATGCAGCCATCAAATCCGTTCCAGCATCAACCGCAAACACATTGGGAGTGAATACGATCCGCCGAGCAACCGATTGCTAAAAACATACTTGGATTGGTTGGAAGTATGGACACTCTATCGGGACCCAAGATAGAGTTGATGATTATCATCATGCGCAGGAGCATGAAGTTTGATTGGGCTAGATACTTCATCCACTATATGAAGAAGGTCTTCAAGGAAGAGAAAGAGGGAAAGAGGAAGTACAAGGCCCTACCCTGGGGATCGGTGGTTCGCACCCCGCCGAATCATCTTGGAATCCCCGATGTAGAATCTGAAAAGATCAATCAGTCTAGATACAAGAAGGAAATTGATTATGCTATTCCTGGTCTAGATGATGATGAAGAGGTTGCTGGAGATGCTGCTGGTGATGATAATGATGGAGATGATGGTGATGCTGGTGGTGAGCAGGTTCAGCAAACTAAGAAGATATCTATCAAACCTGCTGCACCAAAGAAGGCTGCTGAGAAAAGAAAGGGTGGAGGTACAAAGAAAGTAACTGAAGGTTCAAAGCCTTCAAAGAAAACAAGAAAGGAAATAGCACAGACTGCTGAGTCTGCTGAGGGTCAAGTGGAGGTTACTGACCCTGCTGTAGCTGCAAGGAAAACTGTTGTTGAAATCTTGAGAGAACAACTGAAGGAAGCTAGTAGAAAGGGAAAATCTACTGGAAAAGATGATGATGAACCCCTCTCCAAAAGAATGAAGGTGATTGCCAAAAAGAAGAAACATGGAAAGGGAAAAGAACTTAAAAACTTGGAGGCTCAAAGAATCCAAGAAGAGGCATCAGTAGAAGAGGAAGAAGAGGTTGTTGAGGTTGAGCCCTTAACTATCATTCCGCCTGTAGTAATTAGTGACTCCTCACCTGAAGAGGTTGTCAAATCTACTGATGATGGACAGGTTGTTGTTGAGCAATCTGTTGAAGATATACAGCAGTCTACTGACCCTGAGCCTGCTGTAGTATCTGCTGAAGAACCACAACAAACCATTGTATCTGAACCTGCTGTGGTAGTTGAAGAAGTAATTGAAGACTTGGTTGAAGACCCTGCAAGTGTGGCAAGAACTCAGGGGGAAGAGCAGTCTGCTGCTAACCCTGCTGATGAGCATGTAAGTCAGGGGGAACCAAGTGTGGTACAGATGGAAGTAGTAGGCACAAATGTACAACCACAGCAACCTACTGACTTTAGAACATCTGTTGAAGAAACCATGAGCTTACTTGTTGGAGCTTTTGGAGGTCGCAAGCCGCTCGAACCCGTCATTAGAAAGCCATCTATGCCATATGAAAAGGCATCTAAAAAGGGCAAAGTAGATCCTAACTTCAAAAAGGTGCAAAACTACTTTCGTGGAAGTTTGGATTTTACAAAAGACAAACCACCGCCGATCCAATGAGTGGATTTGAAGAATGGGCATTTGAGCAAACTAGTGTGGATGCTCGTTGGATTTGATAGACACTAGCATGCCGCAATCCAGCCGATGGATCTTTTGGATGAAGGAAAGAAAAGTGGAGCTATTATGTTCAGAGATCCAAAGTTTACACTGCATGCTGATTCATCGATTCTCGATGATGATACCCCTATGTTTCCTGGGGAGACCAGTGGAGTGGCTAGAGAAACAACAACTGAAGCCACTGGTCAAGAAGCCACTGATATTATAGAAGCAGAACCCACTGAGACTGGTAAGTCTGCTGAGGGCCAGCAGACTGGAGAGATGGATGAGGATCTACAGGATCTCACCATGGATGATCTGGAAGCATTGATCAACGAAGGAATTAATTTGAGTGCTAGTAGGCTAGCTGATGAATCTTCTACATTTCATGTTGTAGAGCCTACTGCACAAACTGAAGCTGAACAGAGTGAGGATTTGGATGGAGAAAAGGTTACTGAGTTCAATGAACCCAGTGCCAGTTCAGAAGAGTCCATTGAATATCAAGATGAATTTGACTTTGAGGACATTCTTACTAAAACTGCCATCATCTTGCACAAGATTGGTCATGCATAAGGATTCCAAGTGGATAATGAGGCTATATTCAATCCACAGAGAATTGAAGAGGAGGTACAAAGTTGTCGGGCTACAAACAAGACTCGCACAAAGGTTGGAACAGAGGTACAGCCGTCGAGTCTCAAACAAAGACTCGGACAAAGGTTGGAACAAACTTTGGGTTTGGAGGAAACCCCTGCTGTTGCTGGTAAGGCTGCTGTAGTGGAGCCTACTGGAGACAAGACCACTGAAGGGAAAGATGGTCAGCAGACTGCTGTTAATGAGGATGAGCAGCTGCTGGACTTTGACTTTAGTGATGAGGAATTTTAGATGCCTGAAGAAGAAAATATTGATGTTAATCCCCCTCAGGCATTTGTACCCGTTTTTGAGGAACCTGCCATTGATCTTATCCTGGATGAATATGAAGGACCTAACCCTGCTGGACTGGACAGGAGTTGGGCAATGGTAGTAAGCAATCGAGGCCACAAGATAATGTGGAGGAGCTCGTCGATGAAGCCACCGGTGGAAGGATGACCAAATGAAGTACCATTGAAGTACTAAATGAGTTAAGAACTCGTAAGGCTTGATATGCAACAAGCTTAAGGACACAACCGGATAGACATGAAGAGAGATTTGAAGAACTCGATGAAGATGGTAAATGAAAATGTACAATCAATCGCCACAAGCTTGCTTCAAACTTCACATCTACTCAAAATGCTGTGAATGATCTGATATTAGATGTGAGGGGCATCAAGGTTGGAAATACTGCCAAAGAAAAGTTTCTGAAAGACCAATTCATTTCCATTCATGAGAAACTTGACAACCTTACTGCAACACCTAAACCTGCTGAGCCTGCTGCTGCTGCACAACAACCTGATGTGCCTGATCCCAAACCTACTGAAAGGATCAACAGACTGGAGGAGACATTGCAATCCAGGATCACTGCTATTGATACTAGAACTGGAACTATGGAAGGTCAATTGCATAGAGTGATAGTATCACATGAGGGTATTCATGGCCTTATATCCCATTTTGTTGATGATGTCACTAAGGGGGAAGAGGGCCAATCAGCTGCAGCAAAAGAGGCTGCAAGACTTTTTGCACAAAAGAGATGGCAAGATGATACCAATGCTTTTAGGCAACCTGCACCTGGCATAGTTCAACTTACTGATGATCTCTTTAAACAATACAAGAAAGAATACTATAACAGAAGAAGACCTTATCATGACATGGGATTTCATGAAGGTCTAAACTCTTTCTTGAGTTTGAGATTTTGGGAAACAAGAGTCAGAGCCTTAAGGGCAACTTACAGAGGAGGCAGAGGTGGAAGAGGTGGAAGAAGTGGCAGAGGTGATAGGATGATGCCTATCACAAAAGCAAAAGACTCACTTGATGAATTCAAGGAACTTTACATGAAGTTTGGATTCGAGTGAATGATATCAATCTTATCCCGCCCGAAGCTTGGAACTTGGTGGAAGCAAGTTAATCCCTACATTGATTTTACACTGATTGAAAATGAATGGATGAGGGATATGATAGAACAGATCAGAACCTATCAAGAGCAAGCTGAGAAGGCTAGACAAGAAAGAGAAAAGAGACAATAGATCAGCATACTTACATCACTTTATCTTTGCTGTATCTAGTTTGTAATAGCCTTGAACAAATGATTTTAATGAAAGATGAATACTTATCTATTTTTTTGTCTCAATCTTTTTGCTTTGCTGATTAGGTGAGGGTAGTGGCATCATCACCAAAAAGGGGGAAATTGTTGGACTTATTTCTTAGTTTTGATGATGAGTGTCATACTAGCTGTTATAGTGCAAAGGCAAAAAGATGTCTAGATCAAATGTATAGGTTTATTAGAGTTTGATTCATAAATAGGTTTGATCAAACAAGCACCGTAAAGGCCTCGCCGGGTTGATATCGCAGACTAGTCTAGGTCGCAGGGTAGATAGGTCGCAGACTAGTCGTGAACCCGCCGAAGACCGAAGACCGAAGGCCGAGGGTTCAAACTCGTAAATGAAGGCTAAGGGATCAAACTTAGTATTTAAAGTCAAGGATATGGAATCGAATTTAGGCAAGTCCGTGATGACCTAAACCGATTACATATACCTTGTGTAAGGTCTAAGTTCCATAAGTTGGATGATGTTTGGAACTTGGTTATAATTAAAATGATGTAATCTAACTTCACAAATAAAAGTTAGATAAAAGTAATCACCGCATTATATTTTACATACGTAAATATGATGATCAAGCAGATCGATTGGTACTTCAAACAGATCGATGAACCCGCCGATATGATACCTCGATTAATTCAAGATTATTGGAAGATTACATGGATAAGGACACCAACTACCTCTCGACTTATCAAGAAAATCAAAGGCCGAGATTAAAAAGACGTTGGGATGATTCACATTCTTATCCATTGGATACAAGTCAAAGGGGGTTGATGATCGCACCGCCAAAAAGGAATTTCGACAAAGTTGTCGGATCCTATGAATAGTGACAGAATGCAAATCAGGTGGGACAAAAACAAGGAACGGTCACATTTGAATTTCAAATGCAATTCACATGCATTCTTGCCTACAAATAGAGGACTTTCAACTCAGAAAAAGAGGATGAAAAATTGGGATAAACTTTAAGTGATAATACTGAGCTGAAAAACACCCTGCTGAACATACTGAGCTTAAGTCTGCTGATCTAGTTAATTTCTTCAAGTGCATTCTGTGTTCAAGCTGCATCAAGCATACACACTTGAAGACTGCAAGCTGTTGATTACATCATCCTAATCAAGCTGCTGCAACTGAATCATTTATTTGATTCAATCTTTATTTTATAAAGAACCCGCCGAAGACAATGAAGCATCCGTTGGGTGTGAAAGACCGTTGTTTGTGGTGGAGCCGGTGAAGAGGCAATTCTACCCTTCAAGGACCAAGTGGAAGACTCAGAGCAAGAATCCTACCTCGTTCCCAATTTTCAGTTTGTGAAGCCATAGTTATTGGTGAAGGACAAACAACTTAGGAATCTTTGTAAAAGCTGCATCAAAGATCTCTAGTGAATTTCCTCCAACATCACAAGAGAAGAGTGGACTGACAGGATTACATCACCTGGAACCACTATAAAATTTGGCTATTTACTTTCTGCATTTACTTTCTGCACTTAGTTTATTTTATACATCAGCCTACTGAATCTAGCAACTGAAATCACACACTTGCACTACTGAGTATCTAATACTTAGTATCATATTTAACAACAAGTTTTAAGGCTTAATTTTGATATAATTCCGCCGCACAAATTCAAAGCAAACTCAACTATCGCAGACTACCGTTTATCACAGTTATCGAAGTCTCAAGCAGACTCGAAGTATCGCAGATCGCCGAAGTTGCGTAATTTGTTAACTCCAAAGTTTTAAGTGTTAAGTTTATTCACCCCCCCCCCCCCTCTAAACTTAACCAAAGCCTTCTCAAGGGACCAACAAATTAAATACAAGATATTAATAATATTGATTAATTAAAGAATATTCCGGATGCCAATTTATTGGCTAAAGGTGGCGCAATTTTGGAGTGTATAAGATACACTTGGATTGTGCAATTTAATTAATGGTGTTACCATATATTAATATAAGATATTAATATTATATATATTATACACACATGCGTGTGTGAAGTACATTTGAGATGTACATGCGCACTAATTAGTGTGCACATATAATATGTATAGATTTATATATATGTGATATATACACATGTGTAAATTGATTTATGGTAATATAATAAAAGATAAATATTGTCAATATTAGATTTTGACAATATCTTGGAAATATTCGATATAAGATATTGACAATATCCTAGATTTATTTGATATGAGATATTATAATAAATGAGATAAATCAATCAATTATATTTTCCTTATTTTATTGGGAAAATGTTTTCTTCTCCTCCACTCTAGAAGATGGCGCCACCTACACTATAAATAAGAGGTGGGTGTCAAGCTCTTTTGTACAACACAATTCCAAGAACTAATAGTTCTTGTGTTAAATAGAGAGCATCCTATAGAGAGTTGGAGAGAGGGCAAAAAGGCTGGTCTAGCAACCGGAGTTTTCCAATAGCAATCCATGATGGGATTCTGGCGGGCTGTTCGTGTGGACTAGCGGTAGAGGCCGAACACGTGGGCGGCTCTATGCAGAACTACTCTCCTTAGACGGTCAAAGCGTCGATCTTATAGATCAACCAAGGTAACCACCGTCTACTATCTATTTGTTTATTGCTTAAACGAAGTCGATCTTGGGTCGATAGGAAATAAATTTTTGAATTCCGCTGCGTTCCCGCGTAGATTTCCTAACAAAGTGGTATCGTAGAAAGGTTCGAGTTTAAGCAATAAGCATGTTATTTTGCGTAGTTAATTTTATCGTTTAAATCACATAATTAAAAGATGAAAGATTTTTGATTTGCAAAATTGATACACGAAAAGAAAAAAAAAAAGAAAAAAAAAAGGGGGGGCGGCATGGTGGTGCTCGGCCGATCGGCGGCGGCACCACCACTGTGTGATCGGCGGCGGCGGCGGCGGCCTCCGGGCCGCCGGCGGCCGCCGGTGTGATACGTTGGTCCCCAATTTTGTTTTGTGTATTTGTGATTCAATATTGTTCATAGTTGTGATTAATATCTCCTTTGTTTAGTTGTGTCATGTGGCTAACCAACGTTCAAATAGTTTGGGCCATCGGGATGCCACATGGCATTAAAATAATAATGGCCTTTCCAAACTTTGTTTGGAATAGCCTAGGCCCTTTCCAAATATTTGATTTGGGAAAAGGCTAGCCTAGCCACTTCCAAAATTTTGATTTTGGAAAGTGGCCTGTGCCTAAACCAAAATTATTTGGCCTTTCCAAATATTTGATTTGGAATAGGCCTATGCCCTTTTCAAATATTTGATTTGTAAAGGCAGCTTGCCTAGGCCACTTCCAAAATTTTGATTTTGGAAAGTGGTCGTGCCTAAGCCAAATTTGGTTTAGAAACCAAAGGCATCCCTTTTGATTACGAATCAAAAGGAAAGAAACAAAAAAGAGAAATAATTTTAATTTTGATTTATTTTGGAATAGTTCTAATTAATTAAAATTAAAATTAAAATCGGTTTAAAATTAATCGTTAATTTTATTTCGATTAAAATCATTTAATTAATTAAATGTTAATTAGTTAATTGATTGGATAAAATTATTTAATAGATTAAATGTTAATTGATTAATTAAGACGCAAGTAGTTAAATTTTAATTGTATGGATTAGATATAGTAGATATAATATGATTAGATATAGTAGATATAATATGATTATATGGACCCCGATTGATCATGGACTCGACCGATAGGATAGATGTGAATGATTTAATTTTTCTGTTGGTTTAAAAATTGTCCTAGGCCGTTATGAAGAACGTGACCTAGTTTATTTTCTGCATTTATCCCATTCCCGTTGACTCCCCCCGTGTGGGGCGGGTGTATTTATTTTATTAGATAGAATTAAATGTAACAAGAATGGAGCAGAAGATGGAGACCAAAGAAAGAAGAATAAAGATCCCATTGGAGAATGGCGCATTAAAGATCCTATTGGCGGTTGCAGCTACCTTAGATTGTGACCCGCGGTTTCGTCAGTTTGTATTCGAAACCGCACCTAGGAAAAGTCCATGATCATACCGGTTACTTTACGCATTTATTTATTTTGTGCGTGTATTTATTTTATATGATACGATAGATGCATGACTAGGCACGATCTAGATAAATGTGTAGGATATATATCTATAGAGATAGATATAATTGATGAGACCGAAATTAAAATTAATTAAGTGAATTAATTTACGAAAATACTTCCAGAACAAAAATCTGTTCGGATCCAACTGATCGACCACCGCCGGGAGTTGACCTACCTCGGGTATATCGTCGTTATTGAGATATGATCGTACGAGATCTCGTGAATATTGGGTTATGACTTGACTAGAGTCTTTCGGTGATTGGCCACCGTCGTGGCCGTCCGACTTTAGAGACAACGGGTTGACTAACACATAGTGATGTGTATCGCCAAAGAGTTGACTAGTCAACCACCGAGAATCACATGAGATGTGAATGGTAAAGAGTTACCTACCTTTCGAAATTATCTTGGTTTATCGACCACCGCCGGGAATCAAGGTAACTAGATTGGATCTCAGCCACTAAAGAATTTTGAAATATTCTTGAAAGTCAATTGGGAGTAGTTGACTAGTGGGAGCAAAATCATAAACCAAAAGACCATTTTTGATTTTGCGTGTATAAACAACAACACTCTTTTATTTTCATATTTATGTTGTAGTTTTAGCAAACTTTATATTTATGTTTTTCTCGATTAGTAAAACCAAATTATGACTGTTACCTTTTGAGAAACGTTCTCAAATATGGTTAAGTAATATTAATCCTTTTAAAATAAGCAATGACATGAGCAATCCCGTTATAGTAGTTAGAGACAAGGAGACTACATATCTGATGCAGTAATCCAAGACTTTAATTATTAAAGAAAAACGGAAGCTCGTGATATTGGATACGATCCAAGATGATCATTCAGTCATACGATGACAATAAATTCAAACGTTGGATAAGAATGATCATACCTAATTTTGAAAATGTTGTTTTCAAAATTGTAAGATTTAAGTATCGACTTAATTCTATCATTGCTTAAAGGTAGATTAAATAGTTAATGTTTTAAATACGATTTAAACGTTTAAATAAACTATTTAATAAACCTTAGATTTTCTTTATGAAAGGAAATCAAAGACATAGCTCTTGTGATCTTTCTTAAGTCTTATGAAGACTACACCAAGAAATATTTACAAGTGCTTGAAGGATTAAAAAGGAAATTTAGTGGCATGTGCTCAAATAGAGAACTTATTGAAGTTTCTATTATAGGCAAGTGAGTTGAGATAAATCTATCTAAGTTCAAGTCAACTCTTAGATATATGATATCTTACGAGTGTGATTAAATTAGAAAGATTAAATACAGATATGGAATGTTAAACAAATGTTGTAACACTTACCATATTCTGGATCTAGTAAACTGATAAGGGAACTAAATAAATGTTATTATGTTCTGGTTCTTATGAAGAACACGCTTTCAGTTATTTGTTAGGATTTAGTAGACATATTCAATTGTAAAGAATAAATGTTATTCCGATAAAGTTGGAAGGTCAATGAATCTAACATACTAGATTGATGTCACTATATAGTAGATATATGTGATCTCAACTAAATATTTGTGTGGCTGTTATCCTTAATATTTGTGGTTGTTCTAGACATAGTCTCTCTGGGAGGGAAGCGTGTAATTAAACGTCATTCTGATGATGTTGAACCATATGATTATGAATCATGTGGGTAATACGTATCTTACCTAAAGATGACTAAAATACCCTTTTATGAAAATGTTGTAAAATCTAGAAAAATTGTCTGAAGCCTAAACATACCGATGTTTGTTGGCTTGTGACAATTAATGCCACAAATAATTGTTCGTTAAATCTCTATGACTATTTTTAGAAATAGTCAAGTGTACTCAGTGAAGTGAAAAATTCGGAAGCCCGAAAAGTTCGAGCTAGTACGAATATGAGATTGATGAGCTACTTAGGAATTAATCTTCAATTGGATTGAAGTAATTAATACCTGAAGGGTGTTTCAGAAGTCGTCTGAAAAGGAATAAGATTCTTCCCTTGAAGGATACCACCTTTGGGATACGCAATTAGATTGTGTTCCCAAAATGGAAATAACACTTTATATGATAAAGGTGTGACGCAAGCCATGCGAAGTATCCCTTACCCGCTTCGGGATAAGGCCCTTATACTTAACTTAGTTCCAAAGATAAAGGTTGAATAAATTCCATATTAGATATGGAAGAGGATAATGTCGAATCTATCTTAACCGATGATTTGAAGTTGTCATAGGCAAAGTCAGAAAGGCTTGGAGCCTAGTACGACATATGCAACTTTGTGGAATATCTTAGCAAGTAGGCTAGATATTATTTACTTGTCCGCGGAGCAAAATGTTTGTCTCCAAACATGCTGTCTTCTAGAGGAAGTGTTTCTTCCAAAAGAAACAAATGGGAGTAGATTTAGATCTCAAAGGTAGTTTGAGAACCACAGGGAGTTATTCAACCATAGTGAACGTGAGCGACGCCACATAGCGATGAGGTGTAGATCACCGCTCGCGTGCACACAAAGTTCCGTAAGTCCGTGGATAACCTCAAGCCCGAAAAGGTTGTTGGTATGTTCATCTTGAAGAATGAATATCTCACGACTTATGAAAGAATGTTTGAAAGGCAAGATTGAGAGATATGGCTAGGAGCCATAATATCTGAATTAGATTCCATCGCTGACAACCAGGTTGTGAACCTAGTCCGTCTTACCCAAGGGGAGTGTCCCTGAAAGGCTGACATGGATAGTAATATGATTACCATAAGGCTATAGTGACGGCTGAAGGGTATGAGGTGTAAACCTTGTAATTACCTTTATGCCGCCAGCTGAGCCCAGTTCTATTCAGATGATGCTTGTTATAACTTCGTATCATGGCTATATGATAGTGTTGAAGACATTGGGCAGAAAGCTCAATGTTTATAGACAATAACATGATATGTAAGCCCACGAGATCCATTTATGGACTTAAACAAGTTTTCTCTAGACGATTTCTTTGTTTGATAATCAAAGGAGTTTGATTTAGTCAAAAGAAGGATATGCCCAATGTGCAAGATGGATAGTGGGAGTGTGTTATGATTTTTGAGCAAGGTATTAGATATCTATCTCGAGAATTATCACCCCATGTCACAGTCAATTAATGTTTGGTAGTTCAAGGTCTTTGTTAAAGCACTTGGATTAGCAGCTCTTATTTTAGAAATAAGAATCTATAGCGATAGATTTAACTCGTCGTTAGATTATAGTTTACCTATATAGATGTGATGCTAAAAGAAGTTTAGCATAGATCGCGAGATCGTCTATGTTAGGACATTGTGGAAGGTTTCCTTCGCTACATCGCGATAGAACCATCTTATAGGTGATGCCGATGTTCATAGTCCATGAATAGTCATGAGCAAGTATGAAAGTAGATCTAGTGAAGGTTGAGAATACCCTTAAACAAGTTAAGGAAAATTTTCTAGTTTATTGAAACTTGGAATTAAATAAACGTAGATATACGTACGTATATCGTGAGTCTTACGAAGGCGAGTGGGAGCTACAGTCTGGGTTTGCAATCACTTTGATTAAGTGATACAGTGAGCTGGAAATGTTCTAGCATATGGGTCACTGTAAACTCTACAACTTAGCCAAAACATAGTATTGCCTCGAGGCACGGCGGGAGCAAGACATGGATCTGTAAGGTTCATTCCCGAACTTTGTATGGTTCTTCCACCTTTTCTATATAGCCGATATAGTAAGTGGATTTATTGCTTGAAGCAAGGACCAGTGGTCTCGTCGAGATTCGTGTGTATGTTGAGGCGGTTCCTTTGACTTGATCATATGGAGCGTGATATGAAGATAGTCCGAGTCCCCACGGATGGCGATCCGTTCATGGCTGTGGCTAGTTGCGAGTATTGCATGAGATTCTTGTGTTTCAACTTGGTCTTGTGTGTACGAGTGATTGGTTTTAGGCCAAGTGGGAGATTGTTGGAATAGTGTCCTAAACCCAATCGGGTTGGATCGGATCCGACCGGGTCGGATCATTTCTACTATTTCTTTATGTTTATACATATGTTAAATGGCTTTTATGTTGTCATATATACGTTCTTTTAAAGAACCAATTATGAATTGTTATATGATAACGTCCTTAGTATTAAACTGTGATAGAGAAACCATGATAGGCGATTATGGTTGATGAGATCTCTAATCACTTTAATAAGTTTGATACTTAAATGTCTCTAGGCTGATGTACTATTAAACATGGCGTTGATAGTATAAACAGACTAGCACGTATTAGATGTCTTCTGTCTTTAGGGCGGGGATAGATCTCGTCTATCGAAGTGTGTAGACACTTGACCGTACGTGGACGTGTATTAGAGAATGCGTACGTTAGATCGACCCACTTACACGGATAAGTGTCACACTATGTGGCGGTTGTGTAATTATCCTTAAGACCGGAGTCTTCATGGCATCACGGTGTGGATTGTCATGCTTTGACACTATTGAGGTTTCCCCAGCCACGGGGCGATCATGCGGTAGTGATTGGGTGTGATACTGAAGCATGCGGAGTATACATGATTGGTCGTCCGGGAATCGCGTATCCTATGATTGGGATCGAATATCCGAAATGGCCTTCTTATAAAGAATGTCTTACTCTCGTGAATCTTTGCAAAGTGGGAGTAAACGAGTTACTTCGAGAGAGCATGATATCCAGATTATAAGATACGGTTGTTGATGTTTTGACACTCGACTAACGACCGTATGGATATTATTACAGCGATAGGATTGTAAGTTACACGGTAACTGTTTCACATGAAAGGTAGTAGTCATTGCATTTGACTCTTCCGATGATTGGGGGTCACGGTGTGTTGCTAGACGCTATCCCGTGATCGTTAGGCATGAAGGGCATTTTCGTAATTTGCACTTTGTGTCTACGGCCAACATATTCGGAAGCCTATCGGGTCACACACATATGAACATCTAGCCGGATTAAAATGTGGTTATAAATGATAACCAAATAAGGAAAGTTTATCTCGAGGTTATAGTGGTAAATTAATATTGTGGTATTTATTTATTATGAATAAATTAAATACAAGATATTAATAATATTGATTAATTAAAGAATATTCCGGATGCCAATTTATTGGCTAAAGGTGGCGCAATTTTGGAGTGTATAAGATACACTTGGATTGTGCAATTTAATTAATGGTGTTACCATATATTAATATAAGATATTAATATTATATATATTATACACACATGCGTGTGTGAAGTACATTTGAGATGTACATGCGCACTAATTTAGTGTGCACATATAATATGTATAGATTTATATATATGTGATATATACACATGTGTAAATTGATTTATGGTAATATAATAAAAGATAAATATTGTCAATATTAGATTTTGACAATATCTTGGAAATATTCAATATAAGATATTGACAATATCCTAGATTTATTTGATATGAGATATTATAATAAATGAGATAAATCAATCAATTATATTTTCCTTATTTTATTGAGAAAATGTTTTCTTCTCCTCCACTCTAGAAGATGGCGCCACCTACACTATAAATAAGAGGTGGGTGTCAAGCTCTTTTGTACAACACAATTCCAAGAACTAATAGTTCTTGTGTTAAATAGAGAGCATCCTATAGAGAGTTGGAGAGAGGGGAAAAAGGCTGGTCTAGCAACCGGAGTTTTCCAATAGCAATCCATGATGGGATTCTGGTGGGCTGTTCGTGTGGACTAGCGGTAGAGGCCGAACACTTGGACGGCTCTATGCAGAACTACTCTCCTTAGACGGTCAAAGCGTCGATCTTATAGATCAACCAAGGTAACCACCGTCTACTATCTATTTGTTTATTGCTTAAACGAAGTCGATCTTGGGTCGATAGGAAATAAATTTTTGAATTCCGCTGCGTTCCCGCGTAGATTTCCTAACAGAATCCAGGCCTATGAGGAACTAGTGCGAACGATATGCTGTATGAATTTTCTGATATTTGGTAAGGAGGTAGCACTTGCAACCATGGCAAGTGCACGCAAGGAGCTCAATCATCTATGTTGAATCATCATTTAGCAGGCTACTAAAGGCGTCGGATCTCTCTCTTGGGCGGGACATCTAATACATGCCACTCATCCTACCGAAGTACGAAGCGATAGATTTACCCTTACCTTGCTTACAATCGCCCGTAGCCGCATTCAATTGACAAACTCAAGTTCCATTGACGACCGGACCCTTCAAAGCCATCCATAACTCCCGTGCATCTTCATAATACGATAAAGTGGATTGAATCGATGGTTCAATCGTGTTCATGATCTATGACAACAACATGGAATGAACCGTATACCGATCGTCTAACTTTTCTTCATCCGTCGGTTTCGTGATCTTCCCTTCAACAAAACCATATTTTCGTTTCGCACGTAAGGCGGTGCGAATCGATCTTGCCCATTCATCATAATTAGGACCTTTGAGTTGTACGGTGGTAATTAATTGTCCGGGATTATCCGTTGTGCCGAGGAAGAAGGCGTCCAACTTCTTCTCCGGTGGTTGCCATTGAAGCCTGTTTCCAGAGCTGCATTTCTGTTTTTTTTTTCTTTTCGGCATCTAGAGATATGGCTCTGATACCATATTTCTTTGAGTTGTACGGTGGTAATTAATTGTCCGGGATTATCCGTTGTGCTGAGGAAGAAGGCGTCCAACTTCTTCTCTGGTGGTTGCCATCAAGCCCGTTTCCGTAGCCGCATTTGTTTTTTTTTCTTTTCGGCATCTAGAGATATGGCTCGATACCATATTTCTTTAGGCATTCACTTACCGTTAAGATCAAGCACAATTTTTTTTCAAGATTGTGTGCAATCCGTCCCAACACCCTCCTCAAGTGTTGGCAATCCGTCTGTGTGTTGCACAATTTTTTTCAAGAGTATGGGCAATCTCTCCCAACACCCCCCCTCAAGTGTGGGCAATCTCTCACAACACTTGCACAATATTTTTTCACAACACTTGCACAATATTTTTTTAAATAATGTTTCAACTAGGGGTGTTGGCAATCATTCAACAAGCTTGCACAATATTTTTTTAAATAATGTTTCAACTAGGGGTGTTGGCAATCTGTCCAACAGTTGCACAATTTTTTTCAAGAGTGTGGGCAATCTCTCCCAACACCCCCCTCAAGTGTGGGCAATCTCTCCCAACACTTAAACACAATATTTTTTTAAATAATGTTTCAATCGTGTTTGATCTCGTGACCTCTCGGCTCACGTACTAAGTTAAAGATCAAGCGCTTACCGTTGTACTAAAACCAATTGGTTTTAATAAAGACGCTACTATATTTACTTAGGCATTCAAGAGTGTGAGCAATCAGTCCCAACATGGTATTAAAGTGTATAAAATGTTAATTATCTGTATCCCAATCAACTTAAGCTTTTGAGAGGGATGATAATGTAACATTGAGGTAGAAGTGTAAGTCGTATTTTTATGATGTGTCCGTGTTATCGTTTTGTGGAGCCAATTTTCTGGGAATTCTTAGGGAAAGAATATATGTGTTGAAGATTTCATTAGCTTGTAGACAATTTTGTAAGGGGTTTAGAAATACTCACCACCTCTGTCGGTTTTAAGTGTTAACATTTTAGTACAGATTGGACTGGTTTCAGCAATAACTTTAAATTCGATAAAGCGGGATATTGTGACATTAGATTTATTATGAATATGATAAAGTCAAGTGTATCGTGAAAAATCATCTATAAATAAAACATAATTACGCCACCCTTTACGTGAGGGAACATAACAAGACCACACATTGATGGCCAAATTATAGAGGTTCAACCTTCACCGGCAAGGTAACGAATCTGTTGTACTACAACGGCTAGTAATGTCGTATCCCACGAGGAATTGAGCAAGTATCACAGCTCACTTTTGTCTTTAGTTTAGGTCAACAATAGTGGTGAAGATGCTATAACTACTAATAGTGAAAAAAGATTTAATATGATGATAAAACAATAGTCAAATCACGATCAAGTAAACTACTCTCGATACCTTGATTCAATCACTAGGAATATGCTTTCCCGACCAACCAACCAATTATGCTAATGAACATGTTTGTGGGTGCAATCTCCTAAGATGGTGACTAGGCACTGATACCGCAACCTATCACCCTATGCTCGGTTCAACAGTCCTATATTTGTGATTTGACTGACCTAACATGATTAACAACTAGAGATGCCATATGTACGCCATGTTCACGGCTTAACATGGAAAACCTCACTCAAGAAACAAGGCCTGAACAACTCGACTAGTTTTACCTGGCAATCCCAAAAACCCCCTTTCCCACAATCTCTCGCAACATACATTTATAAAGATTATGCCGGTTAGCTAATCAAATTAAGGAATTAAGATTAAGTTTAGTGGACACAAACGTTCATAAGTAATTACTTTTACGAACAACATATCCGTAATTCATCATTCGAGATATCAATTTCGTGAACCGTCGCATTATTTGACTATAATGAAATTAGCTACTCATAATCGTGTCAAGAACAAAAGTAAAAATTATTTTGAAAACCATAAAAATGAAGAACAATAGAAAAAAGTTACCAAATAATGTAAAAGTGCACAAAATTGACTCTCCAAATGAAACCATTGAGAAATTGTCAGTAACTGGATGGAAATTCGAATCCAAAAGCAACAATCTTGCAAATAGCTATGCAAACCGAAGATAGATTATGTTTTCAGCTAATGTAGGATTCTACGAAAAATCGACTAAAGAGTGCAGGAATATATTTTTAGGTCGTAAAATTCGGCTATATAGTGCCATCAATCGTAAAAAATGATAAAAATCCGGATTCGGCCCGTTTTTCCCGTCGGACGTGCGCATATACTCCTCCGGGCTTGCGCTTGAATTTACCGAATGCAACAACACTGGCGCATAATCTGTTATTTCGGTGATATCTTTGCGTGTACACCTCTGATTTGAGTGATTCGAGTTGTGTTGGAAGCTTATTCAATACCCTACAACTTTGTTGAAGACGAAGTCCAGAAAATGCGTCGAATGTGGGTCAAAATGCATACAAGTGACAGTACGTGAAAACATGGAAAATTCTTGATTTGTTTCAAGTTTCAACTCTTTAACTTCGTGCACATTCTTCTACCTCACAAAATCGACTTTTGATCAACAATGCCTCTCATTCCAGGATCGCAATCAACCTATATCCCGTAAATATCAACAACAATACCGCTCACATAGCTCCCGCATTATGAAATATGCCATTAAAACATGCAACAATTCACTAAAAATGACGAGGTTTCCAAACTAATTGTCCTTGACATCGTAGTGAATGTAATGGTGAAAATACATCATAAATCAACGAAACTACTCCAAAAGTGCATCAAATGAGTTATGAACGGGGTAAAATCATATCAGAAATGCAAGC
Source organism: Gentiana straminea (assembly GCA_036785695.1). Taxonomy (NCBI): domain Eukaryota; kingdom Viridiplantae; phylum Streptophyta; class Magnoliopsida; order Gentianales; family Gentianaceae; genus Gentiana; species Gentiana straminea. Next base: position 2,978,122 of record JAVUPR010000111.1, read on the forward strand.
AATGTTGACTCTCATCACATATCGGAATGAACTAGCTCCAGTGGTCGGAGATATGTATATCGCCGTGGGTCACGTGACCCCACTGAGATCTGAGAAAAAATAGTATTAACACGATTCAGTTTTGCTGTTAAAAAATGTCGTTTTGTAGTTAAAAAATGTTGTTTTACGCTTCGGTGACCACTCTGGAACAACTTTTCAGAGCAAAAACCTACGGTGACCCCACTGAAACATATTTCTGGATCCGATGAACTAGCTCCAAAGGAGTTTTTGTGGAACAAAATGTAGAAGGAAGGATTTTCTATTGGTTGGGCAAATGCAATTGTTTAGCATTTGTGATTAAGGTTGAAACTGAGCGTAAAGTGGTTGTGGAAACTGTTTTGCAGCTAATACTATGGTATTAGAATCTGTAGCAACTAGCAACCGAGTTTAATTTGTTTTTATTGTCAAAAGTTCACATCATCATCATCGTTGACGGGCTTTCCAACCGTTTTTGAGTTCAAGTAGACTGCGCAGTTCATTGAACCTTAGATTGAGAGTCTGTGATTGCCTTTTTAGGTCATTGTGTTGGATTTATTACATGACAGAACCAGAAAACTGCCCCATAAATTGGCCTTTGGCGCTTTTACTACTCCTAAAAGATTGATCATAGATCTTGTGGGGTGCGGATCCTCGCTTTTGTATCACAAAGCTTTACTCAAATTTTTTTTCACTAGATATCCAGGTGGATATCTGTGTTCGTTTTTTTTAATTTTATTTTTCACTAGATATCCACCTGGATATCTAGTGAAAAGCTGGGTAAAGCTGGGATACAAAAGCAGAGGATCCGCACCCGATCTTGTGGGTGAAGCAATTTTGTTTGATAGGGCGTTCCACGCATTTTCTGCTGTGGAAATGCCATAAACAATGGGTGCAGCATTTTCAGATAATGTTGCGTTAATCCATGCAATTAGGAACCAATTGGTCTTTTCGATGCCACATAGTAAATTGTGGATTGACAATATATATAGGGGTATATTTTCCTTGTTCCTCATTGAGAATTTGAGGTAGCTATGGTTGAGTACCATCCAAATAACCACATTAGCTAATTGATTGCGATTTGGAACGGCTAAGACCGATGGGGTTTGTTGATTAACGACCATCTTGATCAATTTTTTTGCTTAACTGACCGGGGATTGCCGAGCCCCCGACAGTTCCAACATATAAGACTCATAGGGCCGGGTGGGCTTGCTCCTCAACATACTCCACCGGTAATTTTGTGAAAATTCATCTTTCGTCGTTGGGATAGATTGCACACATTCTTAATGTATAAAGGAAATATAGTAGCGCCTTTACTATCACCATTCATTCATATTGCAAGCTAGAAACCGGATTTTTGGCAAAGCATGAAAGTATTATGTCGCCTCCGCCCGAGATTTAAAAATAAAACGATCTCAACTACATATATATTTTATAAATAAAAAACCGTCGACTAACAATTTTTTATGTTTTCTTTAATATATTTTCCAAATAATTGATGAGAAGTGTTTTTCATTGATAATTGATGTGATAATGTACATTGTGTGTGTGTATATATATATATATATATATATATATAATTGTGGATCATTCTAGACCCCACCGGAGATAAATACATCATAAATAAAACTACAATATAAAGTAATAATAATATTTTTAATACGCCATATCGCTTGAGAATACAATGGAGATGGCCCAACTTGAACTTGAAAGTAGAGAACAACATACGGGCGAGGGGATTGGTCAAAGCATCGCCGAGCCGATCAAAGATCGGAGACATGAGAGACACGTACAAACCCAAGTTGAACTTGCTCTCGGACGAAGTGATAATCAATGGCAACATGGTACATACGAGAGTGAAACACGGGATTTGCAGAACATTGTCACAAGAAAATCACACGCGCCGTAGTGGCAGAGGCAAAACCAAGATCATGAAGAAGAAATGAAACCCTACCTTATTCATAAGATTGAATCCAATTTTATCCCATGTATCTTTCTCAGGTATTCCCTTACACATAGTGCTTCTCTATGCTATGACCTAACCACACATCGCATGTATGTTTCTCGGGATGTGAAGTTCGTAGAGGATATTTTTCCTTTCGCTTCTCATCCTCCTGCCAACCATGATCCTTCCACCACACTCATCCTTGATTCCATAGCCGAACCGCCTCCCCCTCCCACCCCTCTTCCCCGGCTATTCTCTCCCATTCCACACTATTAGAACATATAATTATAATATCTAATAAGAGATAAAATAGAGTTTGTTGAAATAAATCACTTTACGTGATATAGTATTTATGTTATTATTTAAACATTAGGATAAGTCAATAGTTCTTTTATTTAGTTTGAATTCAGCTGTTAGATCATTTATCTCCTATATAAATGAGAACATGGTATCATTTTTAATCATTCAATAAAAACACCAGAGTCTTTTCTTCCGTCCGCGTATTCTGATTTTTTTTTTAATGGTATCAGAGCTAGGGGAGAGGGTTCCAGTGTCATCCGCGTATTCAGATTTTATTTTCTTTTTATGGTATCAGAACTATGGGAGAGGGTTCGAGTGGCTTAACAATGACAAACCATCGCCTGTTCCTCTTCCGCCACATGAGCCCAATCATATTGTCTCTGTGAACAAATTATTTCCTTTTCATTAGTTGCATCGTCCTCCATTTATTCATTTTTGTCCATAAAAAAACACTTTCAAGATTGTCGACCAAATTAGAAGCCCTGCTTCAATATGTTCCTCATCATCTCCTAGACTCCTTATACGTTCACAAATTTTTTTTCTTTCACCGTCTTCATACATATTGTGTGTCAAAAAAAAAAAATTTGGGAAACTTGAATAAATATTTTCCAAAAGAATAACAAATTCCGAAAATACGTTCCAAAAGCTTAACATCGAAAAACTACGCTCTATTCGGTTCTCGTGTCGCGTATGCGTTGCTCGTGCGTCGCTACGTGGCTCGTGCGTGGCTCATGCGTCGCCGCAGAAATGGTCTTCAAACATCTTCATACAAGACATATATTTTAAATTTTTTTCTTTTCAAGCATAGAAACTCAAGTTTCCCAAAATAAATCATCATTGATTGTGTCATTCTTTTTTTAGGAGAATTAGAAAGAATGACAAAAAAAAAATATTTTAGTGAATAAGACACATTTTCAATTTTTTTTTTTTATAAAGGAAAATTTATATATATACTAAATAAACCTCGCGCACGCACGAGAAAGTAGCCGTAAAATTCAAACAATTTTTATACATCATCTTTAATCTTATATACGACCCAACAATCTTCAATGATGCACACGACGGCCCTTTTTTTTTTTTGCTAAGGAAAAACATTCATGACATACAAAAAATTTTATGTGGTTGTGTATAATCGGTGTTCTTTTAACCGGTGTGTAAATAGATGAATTACATATCCCTCACATCCGGTAGTGTATAATCGGTGTTCTTTTATGCTAGCAACACAGAATAAGAGGAGACGGCTTTTGATTTTGTCTTGCAAAACTGAATTTTATAAAAAAAAGAATTATTTACATCCCTGAAAATTAATCATAAACCTCCTTTGAACATTCACATAATACATTGTAACCAAAAGCATGTTCTTCTCTAACAGTAAGAATTGATCTCACAGATGGTGTGAAGAAACTATATAAGGTGAAATGGTTTTTAATACAAAAATAGACCATCAAATTGAGAACAACAAACGTTTAATCTGTGTGCACAGAGAGCTAATAATAATACCTGCTATTATTCTGTGAGGTTTATGTGTGTTGAAGAAGGCAGAGCGCGCTCTCTCTTAGGGCTGTAAATGAGCCTAAGTATTCGATTCGATTCGGAGTATTCGGCTCGAAAAAACTTGGTTCGGGCTCGGTTCGTGGGTTCGAAATTCGAGCCGAACCTTACAAATTAAATATTCGGTGGTCAAGCCGAACATGTTCGAACATGTTCTGCTCGGATATCATTCTCATATATATATATATATTTTTAGGCATTGAGTTGAGTCAATTCACTCAATTGTCATTCAGTCATTCTTAGAAGAAAACTCTAATCCCCTTCCCACTTCCTAGGCCCATCCCCGTCGTTTCTCCCTTCCCCTCCCCCCCCTCCCCCCGTCCGTCTGAGCCGTCTGCCCGTCTCTACCTCCTCTCCTCGTCCTCAGTCCTCCCTACTCCCTAGTCCCTCCATCCCTCAACCTCAAACCTCCAACCGTAGCATTCATCAACCGAGCACTTAGAACACATTTAAAAGATCATTAGTTATAAGGATAAAATATTACTAAACGGACAAAATTACCCTTGTCTCTTTAAAGAAAAATTCAGTTCCAAAAAAAGGAAAAAAAAATCCCCCCTCCCATGGCCGGCGACCTCAGTACTACGGAACCCCTTTCTTCTCGGATTTTGGAGCTGTTGAATCCTTCTTCAAGCCTCTGGTAATTTGCTTTTGGTATAGTTCTATGGTGTTGCCTCATTGATGTTTGGTGCAATTACTCCAAGAACAAAGGTCAATCCAAGATCCAAGCTAGATGAGAAGCCACAGCCTTCCAACGTGTGTCTCCAAGCAACACCCAGGTGGATGGTGTTTCACGCCGCCGGACCTCCTCGATATGCTACCTTAGAAAACCCGAGGTTTTCTAAAATTCGAACCCAAGCACTATAGCCGAAAATTCTAAGCTAGAATGCTCACCAATTTCGAAAAATAATGTGTCAGCGAGGCTTGGGAGAACTCTCTTTTTATATGAGAGAGTAATCATTGTCCTCCAAGGATTTAATAATAAAGAGATAATTATTAGATTAATACTTATTTCAAATAAAAGATAAATAAAATAATTATCCCAAACAAATTAGGATAAATAATATCATTATCTAATATTTAATGAATTATCAATTAACAAATAAAAGATAAATCACATGTTAAATAATTATCCAAGAAAACTAATTCCTTAATAATTAAATAACTAAATTTCGGCCAAACCCTAAGTTGTATAGGCCATACGAAATTTTGACACATTAGGCCGAGTTAACGAAAAAAATCTTTTCATGTATTTAATTCTTTAGTTCAACTAAACAATTAATCCACATATCAATTAAACAAGCCTAATCCAACTATTTAATTATAATTGAGGTGAAACGACGGGAAAACATATATGATATATTAGGATCCACGTTGGGGACCATGTACTCATATTCGTAGCTACAATAAATTAAATAAAATTATCCGTCGACCGAACAATAATATTCAATCTATTAATTCCGGGATTACACCACCATAAACCCGAAACGGAACTCTGCCGAATATAGATATAAACTTACACTCAACTATGAGTTATAAGGTGTCCACTGATATAATCATTACATACGGATAAATCCTCCATAGACTGTTCACTTCGATTCGGGATATTTCCGTAAACCCTTCTCGAAACATATTATCCTTATTTACCATTAACCCAGTGATCAATTAGTTCATAACTAATATAATATGAACTGGGCCCATCGATCAGTTTTTAGGATTAACAAATAAGGGAACTGTCTGTCTACTTCCCGAGGGAAGGAATGGATTCCATATCTGTGATAGCACAGTGCTACTCACTCATCCTAGAATAGAGCCAACGAGAAGTGTTGGACCACATACTACGAAGTGATCTTTACTAACACATCAAACCCTACCCTAGTCTAAGCAAAGCTCTCCGTGATCACCTCAGATTGAGATTAATTCGTATATGATCATCTTGTGATTCGATAAGACTTCTCGATCACGGAATTATATCGAGAACTCAAATCAAATCGGTCCAAAGCCCTATATGATTATCACCATATATAAATGCCCATTAGGTACCCTATTACCGACAAACCGGATCGACCGTCACACCTAAAGTGTTCGGGCGCATTATTAGCAAATTAATCCGAGACGCGTACTCGATTAATAAACGCTACGGACTAAGTTAATTTTAAGTACATCTCACTAACTCAATCCTCTTGTGTATAGCCATACACTGAGTTATGTGATTACATAAACGAGGTACTTAGTAGTGTATTAATATTGGCAATAAATGCGAATAAATAAGATGAAATAAATTCTATCATTTATTTAAATAAAACAATTACAAATTGTCTTTCGGGCATAAAACCTAACAATCTCCCACTTGCACGAAAGGCAAGTGGATTAATTGTTTTAGAGCACACCTTATATCTATATTACAAAGAATACAACTCCCACTTGCTCTAAAGCAAATAAGTCATGTCCCTAATACCAATAGACTCCAAGTGCCGGTTGAAGACTTCTAACGGCAACGTCTTGGTGAATGGATCAGCAGAGGCGATTTTCATGACGGAAATGTCTCCTCTTTGGACTATGTCTCTGATCAAATGGTATTTTCGCTCAATATGCTTTGACTTGCGGTGACTACGGGGTTCCTTCGAATTTGATACTGCCCCATTGTTGTCACAATAGAGAGTGATCGGATCGTTGTGATTTGGAGAGACCCCTAAACCACTCAGGAACTTTTTGAGCCAAACTGCTTCCTTAGCCGCCTCAGAGGCCGCTATGTATTCAGCTTCCATAGTAGAATCAGCCGTGCTGGATTGCTTGACGCTTCTCCAAATGACTGCACCGCCACCAATGGTAAACACTGAGCCTGAGTCTCTGCATCGGGGGTGGCCACTACATCGCGGTGTCACTTCATCGCGATGTCTTTGCATATATGATTACCGATGTCACTACATAAATTGTTGATGTCATTCATATATGATTGCTGATGTCACTCCATAAAATGTTAATGTCACTGCATATCTGATTGCCGATGTGACTGCATAAATTGTTGATGTCACGCATATATGATTGTCGATATCACTGCACATATGATTGCCGATCTCAATGCATCGGGCGGTCAATGAATCGTGGCTGTCAATGCATCGGGGTGGTGAATGCATCACGGGTGGTCATTATATCGCGGTGGTCAATGTATCGCGGTGGTTAATACATCGGGGTGGTCACACCATCGCAGTGGTCAATGCTTCGGGAAAAGAAAAAAAAAAAAAAAAAAACCTTATTTCAGCGCGAAAAAAAAAATTTAAAAAAAATAAAAAGAACGCCGCATGTATGTTCAGCGCCTCTTTACAAAAAAAAAAAAAAAAATCCATGCGCCTGTTTCTTTGTTTGTTTTTTTTAATGCTAATGCGCTAAGGCAAAAGAAATACCTCACCCAACTTTTCCCAAGTTCCCCTAAAAAAAAGTTTTCCCAAGTTTTCTCCGTATATCGTGGTACGGGAGAAAAAAAATTGCCCCTCTATTTATTGAGTTGTGAGGCACATATTAGTATTTGGAGAGGTGGGAAACTAATCTTGTGTGGAATAATGATTCTATTTTTGAGATAGATAATTATGTCATAACTCCTTCCATTCATCGCAGATGGTTGCGTTCCAAGCCGTATTAACGGATTGTGGTTTGTTGGATCTTGGCTATTTTGGAGCACCCTTCACTTGGTGCAATCGGCCAGAGGCCCAACCTACTTGGGTCCGACTAGACAGAGGTGTTAGTAATGTGGAATGGCGAACCCTTTTCCCGAGCCACCGAGTGTATCATTTGTATTGCTCCTGTTCTGACCATGCTCCGGTTTTGCTTTCTGAGGCCAATCCATTTCATCGGGGGAAAGTCAAATGGTTTTCCGTTCCTTGCTATGACCCATTTTGGATTAGGGATGATGAGTTCGAGATGAAACTGCAAGGGGGATGGCAATCCTCTGCGTCTGAGGGGCCTGAGTTTTTATATCGGCGTATTTTGGGCCTGGGTCGTGATCTTAAGAGTTGGAGTCAGCAGAAACATGGGAATATAAGCAAAAATATTGCGGCCAAAGAGGAGGAACTTCGTCTATTTCGTGAGTCGGCTCACTATAATATTGAGGCCGAGAGGGGCCGATTGAGGGAGTTAGACCATCTTTATACGCTGGAAGAAGACTACTGGAGACAGCGTGGGCGCAGTGACTGCTGCGGGGTATGGACAGGAACACGAGTTACTTTCACCATAAAACGACCAGTCGTCGAACTAAGAATACTATTGATCTTCTTTTTGATGAGGATGGGATAGCGCGGATAGAGCAGCGGGACCTTGAGGGGGTCGTCTCTCGATACTTCACCAGTATCTTTACTTCGTCACAACCGCTGCTACAGGAATTCGAGGGGATGGAATTTTCAATGCTTACAGATACTCAGATACAACATCTCAATTAACCATTTACGGAGGCTGAGGTCCTTCACGCCCTAAAGCAGCTCCCCGGCAGAAGGCCCCGGTCCCGACGGTATGCATGTACTCTTTCTCCAGAAATTTTGGCATGTGATTGGATCTGAGATCTTGCAAGTACTTTTAGCTATCCTTAATGAGGGCATGGACCCTGTTTCGTTGTGCTAGACTTATATTTCTTTGTGTTAAGGGTGATTTTATGTGATTTATACCGTTATATTTCGTAACGATTTCTCCCATAATCTGATAAATTGCATAGAAAAGTAAGTGCTTATTAGATTTATTGAGCAAACGAGTTTTAAATGTGTTTAAATGCAAAATCGAGATATTTACGTGATTTTATCGGTGTTTTATGTTTATTCGTATGATGTTACATTTTGCATGTTTCTATCATGTTGTTAGGTATGTTTTCATGATGAGTAAGGAGCTTAAACGATGATCACATGAAGATGGAAGAGTCGAAAGATGTTTAAGTGAAGAATCATTGAAGAAACCGGAACCAGGCACTTCATGGGGATTTTGTCCACACTTGTAGGCACTTTCAGGGAAAGTTGTCTTGATGGAAGTTGTAGAGGATTGAAATAGCTTTCCAACGCATGTTGAATCACCTCATTTGGAGCCCTAGAAGTGAAGTTATGAGCAAAATACTAGAGCAAGGTAGTGGACGGGCGTCCATAAAAGTGAACTGGCGTCCAGAATCGTATTTTACATTCAGAGAGTTCAGACGCGTTCTGAACGAGCGTTCATTCTCCGTTCATAGAGGCTGGACGAGCGTCCAAGGTTGTGGACGGGCGTCCACGGCACCGACTCAGCGAAACCGACCTAAAAATCTATAAATAGGCGCGATTTCCCAAACCCTAATCATACAATTCGATCCCTAAACCCTGGGAGCAAACCTTGGCTGCGTTTTTACTCCTTTATTTTCCAGCTTTTATGCAATAAAACATCTAGATTAGATAGTTAGATTTATGTTCTTTATTCCATCAATTCGAGTTTGCATAAGGATGCTGTGAGGCTAAATCCTCCTTGAACGAGCGTTGTGAAGCCGTCCGTTTCAACAGTTTGATCTCTAGTTCGTGATTATTTTGTGAGTATCTATTAAAGTTGTTACTTTTATCATGTTTTTATATGTTGATTGCATGCAATATCGAAAGATCCGTGCTTCTGTTTATTGTTTGCTTGATGAAAGTCATGTTAACCTTAGAACACCATGATAAAAGTTTAGACCTTTAATCTAATCACAACGAAAGTTATTAGATTAAATCTCTAGATTAGAAATTGAAATATTTCACGCCTAGGTTAGAAAGACGTAATCTTTAACATCGAGAGATAAAAGATTAGGAAACGAACTTGTCTACGAGAGTAGGAGTTTATGCCTTCGATTAGGTGAATCACGACTTGAGTAGAGATCACGAATTAATCCGAATTAGAATTGAATGTTGATAGGATAGGTGGATCAATTGCTTGTTCGTTCGTTATAATTTGATTTTAATCCTTAAAACTTGAATTGTTTAGCTTTAGTTTACTTTTCTGTACTTTAGTTAGTTTTTATTGCTTCCAATCTTTCCTAGCATTGGATTAATCTCCTCTCGTCTAGTTACTTTTATGCAATATTTGTTTAGGTTAGTTTTCGTGACAATAATTAGTTAAAAACAAAAGCTGTGGTTCACAAATAGCCTAGTTCCCCGTAAGATCGACCCGGCATTAGCCTCCATACTACGATCCTTGCACTTGAGGTTAACCGGTTTATTACTTGTTGTTTTGTATTGATAAAATCCGGGACAAGTTTTTGGCGCCGTTGCCGGGGAACCGGACGGTTGCCTAGTTTTTGTTTTTGTTTTTTTTAGTTTGTTTTAAATTCTTGTTTTTAGGTTAGATCTTTTCAGTCTCGTTTGTTGTTAGTAGTTTAGTGTTTTTGTTCGTTTATCCGTCGTTTTATTTGTATTTCGTGAGTAGTTAATATAAAATTTTTTGCTTCTAGTCTAGACTCGTTTTTCTCGTGTTTGTACTCGTTTTCTAATCGTTTCTGCCCAGTTGGACGAGCGTCCGTTGTACTAGACGCCCGTCCAATTCTTGCTCTAGTCGGACGAGCGTTCATACCTCTGGACGCCCGTCCAAAGGAGTTCTGGAAAAAAAACGGACGAGCGTTCATATTTTGAACGCCCGTCCATTCTGAAAACTAGTCGACGAACGTCCGCTAATTGGACGCCCGTCCGTCCCGTCTCGCCATCGCTTTTTATCTTTATTTCAATTAGGTTTTCTGTTTTTCGTAGGTAAGTGTCGTAGGTAGGTTTCTTAGGTTGAATCATCTGACTCCACACCTTTCACGATCAAATTTTAGGATAAAAGGGTCCGTTTTAGCACTTGATAGTATTTTGGCCATAACTTTCGGCTCGAGTGTCGGATTGGCGCGCAGACCCCAATTCGGAAAGCTCGTTCCGACGCCGACGACGTGGCAGACATCCGGAGGCCGTCCGACACCGTTTTCGAGGTCAAAATCCACTGTTTTCCCTTCCATTTTGGGCTCGAAGATTTCAACACGTTTTTGGTGTTTCCGTTTTTAAATTTTTCGTAGTTAAGTTTCGTAGTTTTTGATTCCTCTAGGTTTAGTTATCCTTTCCCTCTCGTCCGATCCGTCCTTTCGTCACTTTCTATCCTTTCTTGCTCAACACCTTGAGTTGGTGTTCGGTTTATGCAAACTCGTAGTCATAAGGGACCACTAATCTATTCCCCTGACCCCGAGCGGACCATAGTCCGACCCAATAGGCGGAGACTTCGTTTCGACGAAGGAAACGCTCTAGATCAAGAATTTGAGCAATATCTTTCAGAGAAATCGAAAGAATAGTAATAATGGCAAGCGGAAGATAGACGGACGTTGGCCGACTATGCCATGCCCGGTACGGTCACCATCAACCCGTCTATCGTCATGCCTACCATTATCGCTCCAAACTTCGAGCTTAAACCCGGACTTATACTGATGATGCAAAGATGCATCAATTTTCCATGGTTTCCCATCCGAAAACCCCCACACTCACTTACACACATTCTTGCAAATATGCGGTACTACCCGTATCCAAGGTGTAAGTGAGGACGCCATCAAGCTTAAACTATTTCCATTTTCCTTACGGGGGAGGCACTCGAGTGGTATCACTCTCTCCCCTCTCGAATCCATCACTACGTGGGCGGAGCTCGAGAAGGAATTTCTAAGGAATTTCACATTCCGTCAGCTGGAAAATGAATCATTCTTTGAGGCGTGGAAAAGGTTTAAGTCTCTCCTGCGAAAGTGTCCCCATCATGGCTTGCCAAAGCAAAGGCAAGTCCATACTTTCTTCAGCGGATTGACCGAGCTCACCAAGGGCATGGTCAATAGTTCCTCGGTGGGGCATTTCTCAAGAAAACACCGATGAGGGTGGGCATTGTTCGAGGACATTGCCAAATATAACTACGCCCCCTCTTATCAAGCCATTCAAGCACCTCCTCCGCCTCCCAAGGTCGAAGAGGTGACTATGCAAAATCTCGTTGCCATGTTGCGAAGCAAATGGCAACCTCTCAAATGACAAACAAGCTCAAAACTTCTCAAATCCGAGTTATCGGCTCCTTCACCTTCACGCAGCTCTCAAGTTCTCGCACCGTGAAGCTTGTCGTCGACCGGCCATATGACCGGCCAATATCAATTTTCTTCCCCTCTCGCTCGCAAGTAAATGCCTGTTCATGACTATGGACAAGATAATCCAATCACATGCCAAGTATGTGACAAAGATGGGGCATATCGCTCGCTTCGTCCCATGATTGGGCGTAATGCGGAAGTCAATGCTTTCCGCCGACAAATCGTAGATTCAATAACCAATTCTCCGGCGTATCAGCTTTCCAAAACCAAGGGTTTAATCAATCTTCGGGATTTAATCCTAATTCGAACTTCAATAGCAACCCTGGTTATAATCAGAACCCAAGCTATAATTCTTCCAATCCACAGCAAAGGTTCAATCAGAATTGGCCAGCCAATTCTAATTTCGCATTCCAAAGTCGGCCAAGCCGCCCATTTCCCGTAACTTTCAAAACTCTCAAGGCACCTCCCACCAGGACGATATAAAAGCCGAATGGAGTTCATTTCGGGAGGAGCAAAGCAGACGATGAAAAGCCTTGAGAGGCAAATCGGGCAATTGGTCGAGCGGTTAGCCTCTAGACCGTCGTGCGCTTGCCCGGCCTTCACGGAAAAGAATCCAAGAGGCGGTCAAGTCGCTCAAGCCGATTTAAGCAACACAATGCACCGACCTCGTGCCAATAATGCAATACGGTAAAGAGGAGGCCGGTGCGATGAACTTAAGAAGTGGTTCTCAAGTTGGTGGTCCCCCCGGCTTCTGTGGAAACCACTAGCCCCCCCCGCCGCCGATAAGGCAGAGGGGAAATTGAGCAACCATCATCCCCTCGGCCGCAGAAGGCAACCGTGGCCGATCCCCCGATAGAAGAAAGAGTTGTGATTCCTCGTGGCCGATCCCTCGAGGAATAAAGAATCAATTGGAAGTCCTCGTGTGGCGATCCCCCGAGGAATGATGAGTTAAATGATAGTCGTGGCTGATCCCCCGACTAACAAAAAGAATGAAAAGACGGTTCGGTGGAAAGATTTGGAAGACAAGGCCGTTAGTTCGTCCTCGAAGAAAGTATTTTCCGATGAGGATTTGAAAAAGCTTCCCTTTCCACCTAGAAAGAGCAACATCCCATTGAGCGAAGATAAGAAGTATGAAAAGGTGCTTAATTTGTTGAAAAATACTCGTGTAAATCTTCCATTGTCGATGTCTTGGTAGAGATGCCTAAGTACACCAAATTCATAAAGGATGTTGTTTCTTCGAAGAAGAAGTTAGAAGCGTAAATGGATCGTGCAATTGGTGAGGATTGTTCAATGATCAATTATCCGTACTTACCAATCAAAAGAGGTGACCCCGGGAAATTCGTGCTCACATTGCGATGGGAGGCCTGGTCTTTCCAAATTCTTTATGTGACCTGGGTGCATCCATAAGCTTGATGCCATTATCTATTTGCAAGCAGCTGGGTTTACAAAGTCTTCTAGAACCCACTACCATGAACTTGCAGTTCGCTGATAGATCTTCAAAGAAAGCCTCAGGGATCCTAAAGGACGTATTGGTGCAAGTTGGTAGGTTTACCTTTCCCGTTGACTGGTATGTCTTAGATATGGAGAAAAATGAAAATGTCCCTCTCGATTCTTGGAAGACCTTTCCTATCTACTGCTAGAGCCCTCATCGATTGTGATGGTGGGAAAGTAACTATCCGAGTTGGTGACCAAGAGGTGAGCTATAGTGTTTCTAAATCTATTCAAGTACCCTCCGGTTCTCCAACCGGCCGTTCCATTGAGGAGACGTCTCGATGACTTCAATGACTTCATGGATAAGCAAGTCTTGGTCGTAGAGGCGGCATATGAGCGATTGATCGATAATCCGAATAATCATGGTGTGGTCAATCTAGACCTAGTTAGTACCTGAATTTGAGGATGAGCTAAGAGAAGAAGCCTTGGCGTAGGACCACCGAGTAAGCTCGCCGATGTTGAGTTGAAGAGTGGTGATCTTAAATCAAGTCTAGAGGATCCTCCCGTAGATTTGGTACCGAAGCCGTTGCCTAAACATCTTAAGTATGTGTTTTTAAGAGAAGGTGACAAGCTTCCTTTGATCATCTCTCGCCAAGCTATCTCGTATGTAAGAGCTTAAATTTTTAAACGTCTTGCGCAAAAATGAAAAAGCCTTTGGATGGTGGTGGGAGATATCCGAGGGATATCTCCCGACATCTGTATGCACAAAATCAAGACTGAGGAAGGTGCAAAACGAGTTAGACAGCCTCAGAGAAGACTCAACCCTCACATGCAAGAGGTAGTCAAGAAGGAAATTATCAAGCTTCTAGATATGGGTATCATATACGCCATTGCAGACAGTGAGTGGGTATCCCCAACTCAAGTAGTTCCCAAAAAGGGTGGAATTACGATTGAGAAGAACGAGAAGGGAGAAGAGATAGCATTGAGGCTCGTTACAAAGCTATGAGTCCGTATTGACTACGTAAAACTCAATGAGGTCACAATGAAAGATCATTTCCCCCTTCCTTCATAGACCCGATGCTTGAGCGTCCGGCGGGGCACGCATTCTATCGTTTCCTAGATGGATATTCAGATACTTCCGTATACCCATCGATCCTATTGACCAAGAGAAGACCACTTTCACCGCCCGTATGGTACATTCGCTTATAGGCGGATGCCATTTGGTCTCTCGTAATGCCCCGGCCACCTTCCAAAGGTGTATGATGGCAATCTTTGACGGGCTAGTTGAAAAGTGCATGGAGATTTTTATGGATGATTTCTCGGTCTTTGGTCAATCCTTCGATGATTGCCTCGATAATCTTGATCGTGTGTTGTCTAGATGTGTGGAAAAGGACTTAGTGCTCAATTGGGAAAAATGCCATTTCATGGTAGATGAAGGCATAGTTCTTGGCCACAAAGTGTCACCAAAGGTATAGAAGTAGATAGGGCCAAGGTTGAAGCTATTGAGAAGATGAGTTATCCTAAGAATGTTCGGGAGGTCCGAGGTTTTCTCGGACATGTCGGCTTCTATAGGAGGTTCATCCAGGACTTTTCAAAGATTGCCAAGCCCCCGTCTACTTTACTCAAAGAAGACGTTACTTTTGATTTTGATGAGAATTGCAAGCGCGCGTTTGAGGAGCTTAAGAGTATCGATCTCTCGCTCCAATTCTTATATCGCCAGACTGGAACCTACCCTTTGAGCTTATGTGTGATGCATCCAACTATGCGGTTGGTGCAGTCTTAGGGCAAAAGCTTAATGGAAAGTTCCAGCCTATCTATTATGCCAGTCACACAATGAATCCTTCTCAAGTTAACTACACGACAACTGAAAAGGAACTATTAGCCGTAGTCTTTGCTATGGATAAGTTTCGTAGTTACTTGCTGGGTGCTCAAGTGATTGTGTGGACTGACCACGCTGCTTTGCGATATCTCATGACCAAAAAGGAAGCTAAACCGCGCTACATCGCGTTGGATACCGACCCTCCAAGAGTTTGACGTTCAAATCAAAGATAAGAAGGGCAAAGTGAGAACGTAGTGGCGGATCATGTTTCTAGGGTGTTAAATGAGGAAAAGAATGAACCGATGATATAGATCTTTACTTTCCTCTAGAGAACATTATGTTGATAGACGGTTGTCCTCCCGATGTTCCATGGTATTCCTCCATTGTAAACTACCTTCATGCCCGTTATCTCGATCCCGAAATGTCTTATCAAGAGAAGAAGAAGTTCTTCTCTCGATATGAAATATTTCGTTTGGGATGAACCTTATCTTTTCAAGATCTCGTAAAGATGGTTTGCTTAGGAGATGTGTTCCGTAATCCGAGCAACGCGATATAATCGAGCAATGCCATAGTGGACCCACAGTGGTCACTTTGGTCCTTGGAAAACGGTTGCGAAGATCTTCCAAAGTCCGGTTTCTATTGGCCCACGATCTTTAAGGACGCGAAGCTTTCGCAAAGCTTGTGATCGTTGCCAAAGAACCGGAGCTTTGACAAGGCGGTTTGACATGCCGTTGAAACCCATCCTTGAATGCGAAGTCTTTGATGTTTGGGGCATCGATTTTATGGGACCATTCCCATCATCTTGTGGCAACAAATACATCTTAGTCTCGCGTTGACTATGTTTCGAAATGGGTGGAGGCAATTGCCACTCCTCACAATGATCATAAAACGGTCATGAAATTTCGAAGAAGAACATCTTTGTGAGGTTTGGATGTCCACGTGCCTTGATCGCTGATGAAGGGACACACTTCGCAACCGACCTTTGGAAAAAGTCCTCGAGAAGTATGGTGTTCGCCATAAACCGGCACACCATATCATCCGATGACTAGTGGTCGTTGAGCGAAGCAACCGAGTCTTAAGAAAATCCTGGAGAAGACGGTGAATAGTCATAGAAAAGACCGGAGTTTGAAGTTGGACGATGTACTTTGGGCATATAGGATCGCCTATAAGACCCCTATGGGTACATCGCCATATCAAATGGTCTACGGGAAACCATGTCATCCGCCCGTCGAGCTAGAGCATAGAGCTTATTGGGCCACAAAGTTTTTAAACTTTGATGCCCAAACTTGTGGACAAAGATCGACTTCAATAGCATACGAGCCGGACGAGTTCGGACTTCGTGCATATGAAAGTGCCAGGATCAAGAAAGAGAAGATGAAACTACTCCATGACGCCAAGATAAAGAAGAGAGAATTCCGGGTCGGCGAGCAAGTTCTCTTATACAATTCTAGGTTACATTTGTTTCCCGGGAAGTTGAGAACACGTTGGTCCGGTCCTTTTGAGATTCTCCAAATCATTCCCGGAGGTGTTCTAGAACTACGCGGTTATCCCACCAACCGTTTCGAGTTAATGGTCAAAGGTGCAAGCACTACATTGGTGAACCTAAAGAAAACCTTTGATTGTTAAATTTCTCGATATTCTCGGATGTGGTGTTCTAGAGGTCAATGAATTTGATGAGTTTTCATCCGATTTATTCTCCGAGAATGGCGGTATTGGTTCATCGCCAGAAGTTCTAGCAGTAGTTGGGATATGGAGGAGTATGAAAGAGAGCAAAAGCTTAAACGTCATCGAGGAATCGAGAAGAAAGAAATCAGCCATGGGGAAGATTAAACGAGTTTGGAAGGCTATAAAAGATTTTACCCCATGTGTTAGATGTCGTTTCGCAGCCCACACTACGGACCGGAGCTTAAACGAGGTAGTGGCCGGCGTAAAGGTTAAATGGCCCGATCCAGCCGAGCTTCAAATGTGTCGAGCTAACGACAATAACCATTAGCGCTACTAGGAGGCATCCTAGATATCCCTTATTATATTAGTTTCTTTCTTTAGTTATTTTTCCTTGTTCTAGTTGTTTTACTCTTATTAGGATTGTGTTGTTTTTATCGGTCCGCCGTCCTAATCTTATATATGGTCGAAGTGTTGTTTTGCTTATGATTTCCTCTTATCTTTATCTCTATCACTTTTGCGCGATATGGTTTAATCCCTTGTATCCCCGAGGTACGTTTTGTGTTGTTTTTCATGTATGCGGGATATTTGCTATAGCACTTGTGAGCTCTCGGATGATGTCGGTTTTCCGGTGGATGGTCCACAGCCATCGCTTTCATCAAGCCTTCTCGGAGTTGATACGTAGCACTTCCGGAATTGCCACTTTAGAACTACAATCGCCTAAGTACTTTCTTTCTTTTTATTTCGCACAATATGAGGACATGTTGTCATTTAAGTGTGGGGAGGGGATTAGTCGGTATGTATCTACCAATTGCTTATATGATGTTATTTCTATGCTAAAATGAGCTAAATTTTCAAAATTTTTGATTTGTCTCGAGTAAGCAATGCATGTTTTTGTTCGGTTTGTTATAGTCATTGATGCTGTATACCATATTTTTAGTGAGTTAGTTGTTTCACCAAGATTTATTTTCCACGTGCCATAGTGAATGATGAGCTAATTTATAAAGCTATACCCCGTTTGGATTAGTAATGTTTGATTTTCTTATAAGTCATGTGCTTAGTGCTACGTATATATCGTGAGATTTATGGTAGTTTGTATTTAGTTCCGTAGTATGAGGTACTGTGAATATCTAGAAGTTTGAATGTGATAAGTAACACGGAGCTAATGTCAATTAAAAAGATAAGTTAGAAGTTGAATTAATATGAAATTATTGGGTGTGTCGGAAGCTAGTCGATGATTTGAGTGAGGTAGGGTATACCACGTATGTCCTATACCACTATGATGACTAAAAGCTCACGACGCTTAGAAAAAGCGCCTTATGATTGGAGTAAGGTAGGGTATGATCTCGAAATGTCCTATTCTCGCTGGCGAGGGCAATAGCTTCTTCGATGTGTGTTTAAATGTGAAGTAATTAAATCAACTTGAAATTGGTTATGAAATGAATATAAGACTTAGTCTTTCGTTAATCTTATCCCCAGTATAAACTGATAGATATGTTGTAGGGATTATCCTCTGAGTATTTCAGAAAGGCCCTAGATATATTCGATCATTCTTTTCGGGATATGTCACGTTTGTAGGGTGCATCTTATGAGTGTCATTTATTGCTAGTCTACGAGGGGGTATTAGCTAGTTTTGCTTTGAGTTCCTCAAGTTTGGATTTAGTGGAAGTTTTCTATGGCTATGCACACACACGATGGTGAACTTCTAAGTTATTGAATATATGTTATATTTGTTGAGATGTCTATACTATCTCGAGCTTGATTTTGTTTTGTTTTGCTCGGGACGAGCAAGGTTTAAGTGTGGGGGAGTTGTTAAGGGTGATTTTATGTGATTTATACCGTTATATTTCGTAACGATTTCTCCCATAATCTGATAAATTGCATAGAAAAGTAAGTGCTTATTAGATTTATTGAGCAAACGAGTTTTAAATGTGTTTAAATGCAAAATAGAGATATTTACGTGATTTTATCGGTGTTTTATGTTTATTCGTATGATGTTACATTTTGCATGTTTCTATCATGTTGTTAGGTATGTTTTCATGATGAGTAAGGAGCTTAAACGATGATCACATGAAGATGGAAGAGCTGAAAGATGTTTAAGTGAAGAATCATTGAAGAAACCGGAACCAGGCACTTCATGGGGATTTTGTCCACACTTGTAGGCACTTTCAAGGAAAGTTGTCTTGATGGAAGTT
The DNA here is from genome assembly GCA_036785695.1 of Gentiana straminea. Taxonomy (NCBI): domain Eukaryota; kingdom Viridiplantae; phylum Streptophyta; class Magnoliopsida; order Gentianales; family Gentianaceae; genus Gentiana; species Gentiana straminea. The sequence continues at coordinate 2,997,087 of JAVUPR010000111.1, forward strand.
GTAGAGGATTGAAATAGATTTCCAACGCATGTTGAATCACCTCATTTGGAGCCCTAGAAGTGAAGTTATGAGCAAAATACTAGAGCAAGGTAGTGGACGGGCGTCCATAAAAGTGAACTGGCGTCCAGAATCGTATTTTACATTCAGAGAGTTCGGGCGCGTTCTGAACGAGCGTTCATTCTCCGTTCATAGAGGCTGGACGAGCGTCCAAGGTTGTGGACGGGCGTCCACGGCACCGACTCAGCGAAACCGACCTAAAAATCTATAAATAGGCGCGATTTCCCAAACCCTAATCATACAATTCGATCCCTAAACCCTAGGGAGCAGCTTGGCTGCGTTTTTACTCCTTTATTTTCCAGCTTTTTATGCAATAAAACATCTAGATTAGATAGTTAGATTTATGTTCTTTATTCCATCAATTCGAGTTTGCATAAGGATGCTGTGAGGCTAAATCCTCCTTGAACGAGCGTTGTGAAGCCGTCCGTTTCAACAGTTTGATCTCTAGTTCGTGATTATTTTGTGAGTATCTATTAAAGTTGTTACTTTTATCATGTTTTTATATGTTGATTGCATGCAATATCGAAAGATCCGTGCTTCTGTTTATTGTTTGCTTGATGAAAGTCATGTTAACCTTAGAACACCATGATAAAAGTTTAGACCTTTAATCTAATCACAACGAAAGTTATTAGATTAAATCTCTAGATTAGAAATTGAAAGATTTCACGCCTAGGTTAGAAAGACGTAATCTTTAACATCGAGAGATAAAAGATTAGGAAACGAACTTGTCTACGAGAGTAGGAGTTTATGCCTTCGATTAGGTGAATCACGACTTGAGTAGAGATCACGAATTAATCCGAATTAGAATTGAATGTTGATAGGATAGGTGGATCAATTGCTTGTTCGTTCGTTATAATTTGATTTTAATCCTTAAAACTTGAATTGTTTAGCTTTAGTTTACTTTTCTGTACTTTAGTTAGTTTTTATTGCTTCCAATCTTTCCTAGCATTGGATTAATCTCCTCTCGTCTAGTTACTTTTATGCAATATTTGTTTAGGTTAGTTTTCGTGACAATAATTAGTTAAAAACAAAAGCTAGTGGTTCACAACAAGCCTAGTTCCCCGTAAGATCGACCCGGCATTAGCCTCCATACTACGATCCTTGCACTTGAGGTTAACCGGTTTATTACTTGTTGTTTTGTATTGATAAAATCCGGGACACTTTGGTCCCCAAGGTGGCGTCACCCACACGAGTAGCTGAGTTGATGCCGATTGCTTTGTGTAACTCGACTTACAAATTGCTCTCGCATGTTATTGTCAACCGTCTTAAGCTGGTTATTAATGATGTTATCTCAGACAATCAGAGTGCATTTGTCTCCGGCAGATTGATCACCGATAATTCCATTGTTGCTTTTGATGCGTTTCATTCCATGAAGGTCGGGGCACAGGGCTGTCACAACCATGGCCAAAGCGTTTGATCGAGTGAAATGGAACTATCTTTGGGGCGTTATGCACCAAATGCGGTTTCCAGGTGCTTTTGTTGATCTACTTCGGAGGTGTGTCTCGTCAGTTACATATAAAGCCATTGTGAATGGTAGGCCTGGGCCTCGGATCGTCCCTACCCAAGGGATTCATCGGGGGATCCTCTTTCCTCTTTCTTTTCATAATGCGTGCCGAGGGCCGATAGCTTTGCTAAACCCGGGCCGTGCGCGGTGGGCTCTTACGGGGTATCTCATTTGGAAGGCGGGCGCATGTTCGTGTCTCGCACTCGCTTTTTGCCGATGACATCATGTCGTTTTTTGAGTACGTGGATGGGGCTTTGGAAACGTTATTGGATATCTTTACCCAATATGGGATAAGGTCCGGCCGGACTATTAATTTCCATAAGTTCGCCTATATTTCAGCTGGGATATTTCGCAGGTGGACATGGAGTATATATCGGATTTCCTTCAGATTCCAGTCGGGAGCGGTACATAGAAGTATTTGGGAATGCCTTTTGCCACTGGAAGGAACAAGAGGCCGGTCTCTGATTTCCTTCATGAAAAGGTATGGAAGAAGCTTTCTGGTTAGAAGGATAAGCTTCTTTCCTATGCAGGGAAAGAAGTTATGATAAATCAAGTTTGCAAGCCATACCTACTTTCATTATATATGCAGTGTTTTAAAGTCCCCACCACGATAGTGAAGGAGATTGAAAAATGTATTCGTGGATTCTTTTAGGGGGACACCGAGACTAAACTGAAGGTGCATTGGCGGAATTGGGATACATGCTGCCCACCCAAGAACCTTGAGGGCTTGGGTTTTCACAATTTGGAATGCTTCAATTTGGCCTAGCTTCCTAAGCAGTCGTGGAGATTTCTCACTTGCCTTGCTGCCCTAGCAAGTCGAATTCTCAATGCTAAATATCATCCGGGCACAACTATCATGGCAGCAGGGCTGGGGAGTAGACCATCCTTTTTGTGGCGTAGCTTGCAAAACGAAGGATATTTGCTAATGCATGGACTGTATTGGCGCATAAGAAATGGTAGTTCTGTCTATGTCTTCCATGATGCTTGGGTTTCTAGACCACCATCTTTTCGGCTAGTTCATTCTGGACACTCCTTACCTGTGGATTGTAAGGCTTGTGACTTGCTTTTGCCTGGTACTAGGTGGAATCTACCGTTCCTTACGCACTCTTTTCAGGCTTAAGAAGTAGATGCTATACTGCAAACTCCAATCGCAGACATCTCGCATCCGGATAAGTTGATTTGGCATTATGACCGCCGCGGTAGGTATACAGTGAAATAAGGTTATTTCTTGGCATTGAGCATTTATAGAGGTTTCCTGACGCGATACACACATCTACATCCTCCGGACCTAATAGGGTATGGCGAGATGTTTGGAAAGTTAATGTGCCGCGGCGCGTTCAACACTTCTTATGGCGTTGTTTCCAGGATTGTCTACCAATTGGGGAACAACCCATCAAGCGGAATCTGGGCTCGGGTCTTTGCTTGGCATGTGGCCGGGAGATGGAGTCCCTACGACATACGCTTTTTGATTGTGATTATGGTCGAGCAATCTGGGCAGCTTCGCCGATTGGTAGACAACGGATTCAGCATGGGTCAAACTTTAAAGAGTTTTTTGGTGCACTATCAACGCGATACACTCCCGATGAGGTTTCTAATTTTTCCCAATTACTTTGGAACCTCTGGAAAGCCAGGTGCAGTACGGTTTGAGGATGCGCCTATCTATGTTTCCCGTGTGATCTCTGCGTTCTTAGCCGGGGCAGTAGAGTATCGTCAGGCCTTGGGCTCGTTGCGTGTAGATATTGAGGGGCCGGCTGATCATCCGGTTATCTGGAGTGCACCTTCTGAGGGCAGCTGGAAATGTAACTCTGATGCTTTTGTTACGGATTCGGGTTCTTGGGTGGGTCTGATCTTTGGAGATACACTTGGCTCGATTATTGCGGCTTATTCGTTTCATTTGGACCCTGGTATCTGTCCAGAGACCTTGGAGATGCATGCAATTCTTTTGCCTATGGAAGAGGCTATCAGATTGTGGCTTCCTACAATCAGTTGTGAGACTGTCTGTCTCGCTTGCGTTCAGCGTTACGTTGACCTTCGGATGACCCGTCCGTCTTTAGTTGCTTTGCGCGCGTGTGTCTTCCTTTGTTTCTTCCACTTTCAGTTTTGTTAAGCGTGGTGGTAGTTTTCCAGCTCATCTTTTAGCTAGACATGGGTTAGGTCACTCTGATCGTATGGTTTGGGGCACTTCCTCTCCTCATGATGTAATTTCTGCCGCGATTGCGGATTTAGCATTATAAAAAAATTGTTTTTCTCAAAAGAAAAAAATTCTAGCAATTTGATTTTAATTTTCTTGGGGCTAAGGAAATTCTAGAGTATTAATAACATAATTAATGATTATTCCCAAACAAAAAGAAAACAATGATTATTGATTATTACATCATCACATTTTAATTTGAGTTCGCTATTCATTTGGTGATCAATTATGCCTCCGTATATGTTTGCCCTTATTATTATTATTATTTATAATTCTCCATATAAAATTGTTATTTTTTTTTTAGGCGAAAAATTGGTTAAATTAAACTATTAAAAATTTATCAATAATAACTTTTTATTAATCAATCTATATTTAACGATCCTAATTATTTTCATTGGAGTTTGCTTGGTATTTTCCACTTATTCTGCGTGATGGTGATGTGGACAGAGTCTTTTGATACGCCTCCTTTCAACGGGACTGGATTTCTGGAGTGCATTGATCTTTGGACGCACCCCTACTACTCTGATAGGGGTGCAATTCAGGTGTTTTTGTTCCTATCGTGGTTTACAATGGTGCTCCCTCTTTTATTGCTATGTGATGTTTTGCCCTACGTGATGGTTGTAGCCAATGCTCAGGATTGGAACTGGACTTTACATACTCTCAAGCAGATGCAACGATCTATGAACGGCGATGACTTTCGGATGTATCATCTGCGTTCGAGTCACATTTCATTCCTACAAGATTCGAGACACACATACGCCATTCTTTTACTTATGATTTCCACTGTTGTACATATTTTTGGAGTTTGGGATTTTTTGGGAATGCATAGAGCGAGTACTCTTGCCACCTATGTGATGGATTTTCCTACACCGGGTTTGCCACACATAGGGTTTAAGGAGGCCATGAATATGCATTCTATCACGCAAACTTGGGGCGGGCCGGGATATGGAAAACTTTTTGTAGCACTTTATTTCTTCTATTAATAAAATAAAGTTGCTTTGAATTTAAAAAAAAAAAAAACGATCCTAATTATTCTCTAACAATGAGTCATAATCTCCAACTATTGGCAAAAGTCATTGCTTTAACTACAATTTCACGCCAAAATATCACCGTATCAATATCCATATTGTCGTTATTCGTGTGACAAACATCACCGGCTATTTCTTATACCACGAAACATAATATTCTCTCCAGGTGAACACTACACTTCCACTTTTAAAAGATTTCGAGAATAGAAATACATGTTTATGACCATATTAAGATATGCATCCCTATCATGAGAAAGCGTGAATCCTGAACGATCGACATAAGTCTTACATATGCTTCAATATCACATCCAATCACTACCACATAATCGTCTCTTCTTGAGAGAAACATCAACAGTGTCAAGACGTGATAATCCTCATCGTAATATCATGATGACTTCCGTTCTAAGGACAATCAAGACACGTAAGACAATAAGCGAGTCATCCAACATATGCTAATAATTTAATACACATCCACGTACATGTCTAAGAGTTGATACATTTTAATGTATATGATCAATTCCCAACTTCTGAAGATATATGACATCTGATACGTGTTAGTCTATCCGTAATTAATATTACGACTAGTGATATTCAAGAACTAAATTATTTACTATGAATCGAGATCTCATCAATCATAATCGCATATTATGACTTCTTTATCAAGATTCAATTCTAGAGACATTATTATATATTATCAGTTAGTCCAAATAAATGAACCAATATATATATTGTTGGAAATATTGTACCCGGATCTCGATCCGAAACATGAAAACCCGATCCGGAAATTTTGCAGGTCTCGTCTAGGTGGGATGGCGCCTAGCCTAGGCGAGCCGGGCTAGCTTAAGCGGGACAAGATGCTACCTAAGCGAGCATCCCTCATGTTTTTCTGTTCACAAATGCGGTGCAGATTATCCAGCTTATTGAATAAAATATTTTTGTCCAGCTTATTAACTCCGAAATTACGACACCATAAATCCAATACCGAACTCTATCGATTATAAATTTTCTTATTCTCAATATTGTCGAGTTTATTGACTGGTATAATTATTCTATATGGACTAACCCTCCATAGACAATTCGTAAATGAAGTAGGAAAGTTTTGGTAAACCCTCTTCATCAACTCTTATCTTTATTTACCACTTAGCGATTCTTAACGAGCACATCTAGCTACCTTGAAACAAGCAAGAGTCTGTATACATCCCAGGAGTTGACAGATCGATATGAGGAGATGTAAGCTGGATGTCTAAAGACAATTTATTATTCAGTTGTTAACTTTCCTTCATGTCTTTAGAATCTAGATTAAGGCAGTTGTTTTTAGTCAAAATATATCAGTATGGATTTGTGTTTGTCTTTTACTAAGATTTTAGTATAGAAACAATAGTTTTGCCTTTTTGGAGATTTACAATTTTTTTGTGGTTCGACTTCATTATTAACATTGTTTGATCTTTCATATTTGTAATGGTGTTCCCTACCAATGGCGGATCCGAAATGTTTTTAGGGGGTCCGTAATTTTTTTAGGGGGGTCCGTAAATATTTTTACGGTGTCCGAAATATTTTTCTATAGTTAAAATATAGAGTTTTTATCCGTTCGGGGGTCCATGGACCCCCCTATGATACACTTACATCCGCCACTTTGTTCCCTACCATGTTTGTTATCGAACAAGTTTTAGGTTTTCTATTCGGCTTCCGCTTTAAGAAGCGACGTGTTCCGTGACACTAGCTTATTGAATACGTGCTTGAACAAGGACGGAGCCAAGTGAAGGGCTTAAGGGGGCTAAGCTCACCCGGCCCTGTTATTATTTTTGGTACAACAAAAAACCTATATAACACATTCATCCAACACGGTCAGTTATTTTAATACAGCCTACTCGATCACGCATTGATAGTCCACTTGCTAGCCCACCTGAAAGATAAATTTCTGACTCCGTCACTGGTGCTGGACGTCTCGTTTTCCGGTTATGAGCTCGACTTTCGGGACGAATCGTCACATCAATGCTTCTTTGTCTGAATTCAAATAAAAACTGTGTAGTCCAGATTCAACCACATATTTTAATCTACAAGTAGAGTTATTAGGGAAGAATTTCCCCTCGAGGACGGTCCTTCTGAAAATTAGAAGAGCTGGCGTCCAACTGCACCGGCCATTGCCTGTCAACAGTTTGAGGCAACAATATCTTCCTAGTTGTACTTTATTATTATATGTTATTTGAATACTCTATAAATTAACCCCTATAACTAGGAATGAAATCGCAACATCATCTTTACGATTTTATGAGTTATAGTTATTACATGCAAGCATAAATTCGAAATGTCGACCAAGCTTCTCTTCTTTCTTCTCATTGTTGCTGCAACTCTCTCAGGTTATATAACTGCTCTTTATCTGCTTTGAGACTGTGATATATATATATATATGCATGTATATATGTATGTATGTATGTATGCATGCATTATGGGGTGCGGATCCTCTGTTTTTGTATCCCAGCTTTACCCAGCTTTTCACTAGATATCCAGGTGGATATCTAGTGAAAAATAAAATAAAAAAAAGGAACCCGATATCCACCTGGATATCTAGTGAAAAGCTGGGTAAAGTCTGGGATACAAAAGCAGAGGATCCGCACCCTGCATTATGTATGCATAACTGCTCTTTATCTGCTTTGAGACTGATATATATATATATATATGTATGTATGTATGACTTTTACAGTATATTTCTTTGAGTAGTTTGGATATGATTTAATCCTGTAAAATATAATTGGGAGATTTTTGGGTATGGAGTAGAGTCTGTCTTTATTGAAGTGTATGAATAATATTTGTATAAAAATATATGATTTGACTTTTTATAAACATGTTATTCATTGAAGATGAAATAAAAATTCTTCAATTTAAAAAACGTCCCTCAGACTGAGATTTATTTTAAAAATTGTGATAGTACTAATTGAATTACTGACTTTTGAAGCTTCTATCAATTTAGTTGAGGCGACAGCAGATTTGCTTACGGCTGGCGGCGGTGGCGGCAGCGGTTATGTTGTGCGAAAACTGTTACAAATGAAAACCAACGGCAACGTGTTTTCCTCCTCTAGCGATGGGGAAAACGAAGTCGGAAACGAATACGAAGACGAAGACGAATACGAAGAAGAACCCCCGAAACTAAACCCGGACGTGTCGTGGTGAGAGGTGTATGTGCTGATGAGGGGAAACCATGTACCATCGGAACCGAATCAGTTACCGAATCAAAATGCGACCCGGACACTTGCAGTTGTGACTTCTTTGATAATGACAGGGAGAATACAGACGGTGGAGATGGAGCATGCCGTCCAAAAGGATCATTTCCCTAATTAGCCGTATTTCTTATTTTCATGATTTTCCAATAATGTTACATTCATTTTCAATAGTTTACTTTAATTAAAATCGTCTGAAAATCGATTTTAATGTGAACTGAAAATGGATGATGACACTGTCGTTCAGTTTCATCATTTGGGAGTTTTACTTCGTTTTTGATCAATTGTTCTGTGTCTTTCTGGCACAGTGCATAGTTTTCTTAGCTTCAATTTCAACTTCTTGAGGGCTCTTTTTGTTCACACTTTTTTTTTTTTCTTTTTCTTTTTGGTGTGTGTGACTCAATTTGTCTGGTATGCGAGGTATAATGTTAATTATCTATCTTTCCATCAGCTTGAGAGAGATAGTAGTTTAACGGCGCCTCGATTGTATATCTAAAATCTTTGAAATTAGTGTGTTTTTTTTCTCCTTTTTTTTCCTTCCTTAGAAGTGAATTTAGTACGTGTTGTGGTGCTATATATTGCACATGGGAAGCGATATTTTAGTGGAAAGTCATTAAATATACACGTAGCCATAAAATGTACTATATTATAAGTATATCTTCGAGTCCGGATCCTCGCTTTTGAATCCCGGCTTCCACCCGGAACTTTGGGTGGCGTGGCGAAATCATGTCCGCTCATTCAAATCGGGGAGAGAGAACACATAATTTTTGGACGGCCATGATCACTCCACGTCCACAAAGCGGGGAGAAAGTTTGTGATTCAAAAGGCGGTGATCCAGTCCGGTATATCCTCTGTCGGAAAAAAATCATTCCGATGGCCGGAAATTTAACTAAAGGCTTTTTGGCAAGGCAAAGTTATTAAACCATAAGAACATCCAATTGTTTTTAACAATACATAATTTGGATCCTTCTTATATAAAGAGAAATTAAGTAAGGTGAATCATTGTTAAGCACCCGGAGTAGGGAGGCGATTGATCAAGTACAAAACGGATAAAAGGACATCATCCCGTTAGTTTAAAGAAATATTTGCTTGGGTGTTAAAGTGTATAAAATGTTAATTATCTGTATCCCCATCAACTTAAACCAATGCCTAAGGAAATATGGTATCAGAGAAGTCCTCCATGAGTGGTTACCCAATTTTTTCCTGAATTTTTCGGTCGCCATGAAGACGAAAGGCCATCTTTTCTGCTGAATCCGGGAACTGATGGGCGCCGGAACCACCTCTCAAGCTTTCTTCTTGCGTCAGAATTTGGTAAGCTCGATCAAGACCGGGGAGGGGATGCTGTCCGAGAAGTTGGGACCGAACATAAGCATATGTGGAATCTGTTGGAATAGTGTCCTAAACCCAATCGGGTTGGATCGGATCCGACCGGGTCGGATCATTTCTACTATTTCTTTATGTTTATACATATGTTAAATGGCTTTTATGTTGTCATATATACGTTCTTTTAAAGAACCAATTATGAATTGTTATATGATAACGTCCTTAGTATTAAGCTGTGATAGAGAAACCATGATAGGCGATTATGGTTGATGAGATCTCTAACCACTTTAATAAGTTTGATACTTAAATGTCTACTAGGGGCCGATGTACTATTAAACGGGGCGTTGATAGTATAAACGGACTAGCACGTATTAGATGTCTTGTCTTTAGGGCGGGGATAGATCTCGTCTATCGAAGTGTAGAGACACTTGAATTTGTACGTGGACGTGTATTAGAGAATGCGTACGTTAGGGCGACCCACTTACACGGATAAGTGTCACACTATGTGGCGGTTGTGTAATTATCCTTAAGACCGGAGTCTTCATGGCATCACGGTGTGGATTGTCATGCTTTGACACTATTGAGGTTTCCCCTACCCACGGGGCGATCATGCGGTAGTGATTGGGTGTGATACTGAAGCATGCGGAGTATACATGATTTGCACTTTGTGTCTACAGCCAACATATTCGGAAGCCTATCGGGTCACACACATATGAACATCTAGCCGGATTAAAATGTGGTTATAAATGATAACCAAATAAGGAAAGTTTATCTCGAGACTATAAAGGTTATAGTGGTAAATTAATATTGTGGTATTTATTTATTATGAATAAATTATGTTGGACTTATTTCTTAGTTTTGATGATGAGTGCCATACTAGGCATTGTTATAGTGCAAAGGCAAAAAGATGTCTAGATCAAATGTATAGGTTTATTAGAGTTTGATTCATAAATAGGTTTGATCAAACAAGCAGCCGTAAAGGCCTTTGGTTGATATCGACGGACTAGTCTAGGTCGGTAGGGTAGATAGGTCGGTAGACTAGTCGGGAACCCGCGAAAGGCGAAGGCGAAGGCCGAGGGTTCAAACTCGGTAAATGAAGGCTAAGGGATCAAACTTAGTATTTAAAGTCAAGGATATGGAATCGGAATTTAGGCAAGTCGTGATGACCTAAGCGATTACATATACCTTGTGTAGAAGGTCTAAGTTCCATAAGTTGGATGATGTTTGGAACTTGGTTATAATTAAAATGATGTAATCTAACTTCACAAATAAAAGTTAGATAAAAGTAATCATTGCATTATATTTTACATACGAAATATGATGATCGAGCGGACTTGATTGGTACTTGACGGTGATGAACCCGCGATATGATACCTCGATTAATTCAAGATTATTGGAAGATTACATGGATAAGGACAGACCAACTACCTCGACTTATCAAGAAAATCAAAGGTGAGATTAAAAAGACGTTGGGATGATTCACATTCTTATCCATTGGATACAAGTCAAAGGGTGGACGGCCCCTTGCTTGTCAAAAAGGAATTTTGACAGTGTCAGTCCTATGAATAGTGACAGAATGCAAATCAGATGGGACAAAAACAAGGAACGGTCACATTTGAATTTCAAATGCAAGTCACATGCATTCTTGCCTATAAATAGAGGACTTTCAACTCAGAAAAAGAGGATGAAAAATTGGGATAAACTTTAAGTGATAATACTAAGCTGAAAAACACCTGTGAACATGCGAGCTTAAAAATTTCTTGATCTAGTTAATTTCTTCAAGTGCATTCGTGTTCAATTTGCATCAAGCATACACACTTGAAAGGCGCAAAGCTGCGATTACATCATCCTAATCAGGCTTCTTGCAACATTTGAATCATTTATTTGATTCACTCTTTATTTTATAAAGAACCTCTTGAAAAACGAGTGAAGCATCGTTGGGTGTGAAAAACTGTTGTTTGTGGTGGAGCTGGTGAAGAGGCAATTCTACCCTTCAAGGACCAGTGGAAGACTCAGGAGCAGCAATCCTACCTGTTCCCAGTTTTCAGTTTGTGAAGCCATAGTTATTGGTGAAGGACAAACAACTTAGGAATCTTTGTAAAAGCTACATCAAAGATCTCTAGTGAATTTCCTCCAACATCACAGGAGAAGAGTGGACTGACAGGATTACATCACCCGGAACCACTATAAAATACGGCTATTTACTTTACGCACTTAGTTTATTTTATACATCGCCCTACTTGAATCTAGCAAGCGAAATCACACACTTGCACTGCGAGTATCTAATACTTAGTATCATATTTAACAACAAGTTTTAAGGCTTAATTTTGATATAATTCCATTTGCACAAATTCAGCAAACTCAACTATCGATAGACTACGTTTATCGGCGGAGCTGCGAAGTCTCAACAGACTCTGAAGTATCGCGGAGGCTGCGAAGTTGCGAAATTTGTTAACTCCAAAGTTTTAAGTGTTAATTTTATTCACCCCCCTCTAAACTTAACCAAAGCCTTCTCAAGGGACCAACAATTGGTATCGGAGCAGTGCTTCTGTTCTGAAGTAATCCTACTTGTTGTACTTGTGAAAATTCTTTAAAACTTTCTTTCAAGTCACTGATTTTCAAAGATTTGCATCATGGACAACACAGAGTATGCTAGAACCATGTTGATGTGTTCTCTTGATAGATTTGATGAGTATAAACGTCGAATGCGGGCATATCTTCTTGCTACTCATGATGAGATGATGGATGTACTAGCGATGGACCCTTTGGAGATTACAAAGGCGATAACGAGTGGGTGACACAAGCGAGTATATTCCTAAACCAAAAAGAGAATGGAATGCGAAGAAGACGAGAAAAAGAGCAAACCTCAACAACATTGCTATTGATATCATTTACGAGAACCTTGGATAGCAATATGTACATGAAGGTTAAAGATTGCAAGGCGCAAAGGAACTTTGGGACAAGATTCACTTGATACGTGAAGGCAACGATGCAATAAAGAAGAACAAAATCGAGTGTGGCGAGAAAGAGATTTCAAAAGTTCAAGATCTTTGCCAAATGAAACCATTGAGCAAATGGAATCAAGATTCAATGCTATCCTGGATGAACTTACCCTTGAGTGTAAGTTATTCAAAAGAGGAAATAAACACCAAAATCTTGGAAGCTACTACTGCAAAAGATGTTTGGAAAATGAAGGTATTGCAATTGAAGAAATGAGAAAGTTGCATGAAGAAGACACCTTCAAATTGTTTTCGAATCTAAAGGCTTATGAATTTAGCAAAAAGCTTGTGCACGAGGCGAAAAGGAAGAGCCAAAGACCTTTGCATTGGTGCTTCACATCATGAAGAAACATCGGGAGGACGAGGATGATATCTTGGATGAGATGCAAGAACAAATTGCCATGCGAGCAAGAAAATCGGGATGATGAAGGCGGAAAGGCCCCCGCAAGAAATTTTACAAAGAGGCCTACCGAAATAAGGAAAGAAGAACCAAGGAAAGATAATGACTATACGTGCTTTCATTGCAAGAAACCGAGGACACTTCAAACTGTTGTCACGAGCTAAAACAAGGCAAGGAACTGATTATCTTTGCTTCAATTGCAAGAAGCTGGACATTTTAGGCACGATTGTCCGGACTTCTTGAAGACCAAAAGTCAACAAAGGAGACATGGCAAGAAGGCTATGATTCTTTGAAGATGAATCGGGATATGAAGTGGAATGCGAAAAGGGAAATGAATCGGATGACACCGCACGCACTAGTTCGATATGGAGGATTATGCTTTGATGGCCAATATGGATGAAGCGAGGAGGTATACAACACGTATCCATCAACACTCCTTTGGAAGTGATTGTGAATCAACTTTGTGGTTCAAATCCTAGAAATTCGACAACAATGAGACTTTGGATGCCATCCTTAATCAAGCGAGGATAATACAATCTGGTTATGAGATTGTGAAGGTGAAATTTGAAAAAAGAAGCTCTTGAATTGGAAGTTGGAAGATTGAAAGCTGAATTAAGGGTTCTCAAAGGTAAGGAAAAAGATGTTGGACGAGAATCGGCATAAGTCTCGCGAACATCCGGCGACCTACGAATCCATTTGAACCATCTTGTTCCAATACTGCATACAAATCAGGAAAGCCTTATGGAGATAGAACAGGGCTTGGATTTGGAACTCAGCAATCCAATAAGAGTGGATCCAGTAAGGTTACTGAACTTAGTACCAGAATTGGTCCTAAATTTGTACCTGCACTAGATCCAACTCCCAGTAAGGTTGCTGAAGCAGTAAAACCTAATGAGAATGCCTCAAGGAAGCAAAATCAGAGGTCAAAGAAGTCAACAGCTCCTAATAAAAAGAATAAATCTAAAAATAGGGCTAACTTTGTGCCTTCTAAACCTGGCGATAAGACACTGCTACTAAGTCTATTTGGACCACGAAGGGTAAGAAACGAGAAATATTCCAAGGATAAGAATCCTAAACCCAAAAATGTTAATCATTCAAGGGATACTTATCTCGGGGGAAAGGTAGACTATTTCCCCCGATGATGATTGGAACATTCCTGCATCTAACGTTAGATACAACAAGTATAATCATGCGGCTAGGGTAAAACCTAGGCAATGGGATCGACGGAGGACTTACACAAGACCTCGGCGGACTCCATATTACGAGTACATTCTAACGGACGACAAACAAGCGGTTATACTAATGCTTCTAACACCAAGAATCACTTTAAACGGCATTATAAACCAAAAGGTCGGAAAACATATGTGATTCCTACACAACCTACTTTTGTTAGAACTTATGGATGTGTGGAATACATGTATGAACCAAAGTATGAACCAAAGTATGACACATTCGGGAGAAGACCTTATGGAAACATACCAAGGGGTCATGCTTGCTGCGACCACTATGGACCCAAACAGGTTTGGGTACCTAAAATGCATTAACTTTGTTTTGTAGGGTGTACGGTACTTTGACGGTGGATGTCCCGGACACATGACAAAGAATAAGCAACTTGCATCTGTCAAACTTTGTAGCAAAAGATGGTCCAAGGGTGAATTTTGGCAACAAGAATACACCTGGATATACAAGAGGATATGGCACACTTATCGAAATGGACTTACAATCAAGAATGTTGCATATGTGGAAGGGTGGACTACATCTTGCGAGCCTTTGGACAATTCGTGACATGGGATACAAGGTCACTTTTGACAAAGACAATTTGTATTGTCATTAGTGAAAGAGGTGATCAAGTTGACTTCTTTGGTAGAAGACAACGAGAACATGTATGTGGTGGGTGGTCTCTCTGAGTTCCGAGAAACACACGATTGTGCATACCAAATCGAACTCAATTGGTTATGGCACAAGAAGTTGAATCACTTAAACTTTGATGATATTAATCGGTTGGTGAAGAAGAAGCTAGTGATTGGTTTACCGAGATCACATTCAAGAAGGATGCTATATGTGATGCATGTCGGCGGGGTAAACAAATAAAGTCAAGTTTCAAATCAAAGACCAAACAATCAACTAATAGAGTGTTGGAGGTGATGCATATGGATCTTTTTGGACCAATAACTCCAACAAGTGTAACGGGGAAAGAAGTACACTTTAGTGGTTGTGGATGATTATTCAAGGTATACTTGGGTGATATTTATGAACAAGAAAAGTGAAACACTTCAAAGCATGCCTAATCTTTTGAAAAGATTACAAAATGAGAAAAGTTTAACGGTAATAAAGATAAGATCGGATCGAGTCTTGAATTTCTCAACAAAGTTATAAGAGAATATTGTGAACGAGAATGGTGTACTACATCAACTTGCTGCTTCTTGGTACACCTCAACAAAATGGGGTTCTTTGAAAGAAGAAACGAACTTTAAAGGAAGCGGGAAGAACAATGATTTGTGAAGCATTGCTACACGAAAGATATTGAAATTTGAAGCGTAAATACGACATGCTATACACAAAACAGAACATCAGTAAACAAGAAGCTGCTGAAGACACCTTATGAAGTTTGGAATGGAAGGAAACCTAACATATCTTATTTCCATCCATTTGGAAGCAAATATTTTATTCTAAATCATAAAGTTCATTTGAAAACATTCCAACCAAAATCAGATGAAGGCATATTCTTGGGATATTCTTCGGTCGCGAGCATTCGATGCTTGAACAAGAGGTCAACGAAACATGAAGAAACAATCCATGTTGTGAGGACTAGAAGTTATTGGCAATGTACGGCAAGGTGTGAGGACTAGAAGACAAGCTGGAAGCCATGTTTACTTGTTTTCTATCTCAAATGGAACCAAAAGTTGTTGAAGAAGCTATTTCGGATCGGATTTGGATAATAGCTATGCAAGAGGAATTGAATGAATTTGAAAGAAATCAAGTTTGGACACTAGTTGAAAGGCCAAGTCATGCAAATATCATTGGTACTAAGTGGGTGTATAGAAATAAACTTGATGAATCTGGTACCATTGTGAGGAATAAGGCCAGACTAGTTGCAAAAGGCTATTCTCAAGCAGAAGGAATAGATTTTGATGAAACTTATGCACCTGTTGCAAGATTGGAAGCTATCAGATTATTCTTGGCACATGCTGCATATAAGAACTTCAAAGTATATCAAATGGATGTCAAAAGTGCATTTTTGAATGGCATCTTAGAGGAGGAAGTGTATGTACAGCAACCTCCTGGATTTGAAGTTAAAGATCAAGAAGATAAAGTGTATAGACTCAACAAAGCACTTTATGGATTGAAACAAGCACCAAGAGCATGGTATGAGACTCTATCTCAATTCTTGGTGGACAATGGATTCATAAAAGGGACCATTGACAAGACACTTTTCAGAATCAGTGAAGGGGACAGCACCCTGCTGGTACAAATTTATGTGGATGACATAATATTTGGTTCTGAAAATGATTTACTTTGTGAAAAGTTTGCAAATAATGAAGAGTAAATTCCAAATGAGTATGATGGGAGAAATGAACTACTTTTTGGGATTGCAAGTTAAACAGATGAAAGATGGAATCTTCATTCATCAAACCAAGTACACCAAGGAGTTCTTTGAAGAAGTTTGGTATGGAAAACAACACTAAGAATTCAACTCATATGAGTACAAATATCAGATTGGATGAAGATAAAGAAGGCAAAGATGTTGATCGGACCTTATACGAGAAGGATGATAGGCGATCTGTTGTACTAGCGCCGACGGACGATATATCCTTTGATGTAGGTGTTTGTGCAAGATTTCAATCTAAACCTAAAGAAAGTCATTTAGGTGCAGTCAAGAGAGTTCTCAAGTATCTAAAAGAGACTTTGGGAGTAGGGATATGGTATTCCAAGGAAGGAAGCTTCAAGGTTATATCCTACTCAGATTCTGATTATGCTGGATGCAAGATTGATAGGAAAAGCACCTCAAGAACCTGTCAGTTAATAGGAAATAGACTGGTTTCCTGGTTCAGCAAGAAACAGAATTCTATATCAACTTCCACTCTTTGAAGTGAATACATTCTTTGTTGGAAGTTCTTGTGCACAAGTACTATGGCTAAGACAACAATTAAGGGATTATGGAATTGAAGAAAAGGAAATTCCAATTATGTGTGATAACACAAGTGCAATTGCAATCACAGAAAATCCTGTTTTGCACTCTAGAACCAAGCACATTGATGTGAGACATCATTTTATAAGAGATCATGTTGAAAAGAAAGATGTGGTGGTTCTATACATCCCTACTGAAGATCAACTTGCTGATATTTTCACTAAGCCACTTGATAGTGAAAGATTTTCTAAGTTAAGGACTGAACTTGGAATCATAAAGGTTGGCGATATTCACCGTGTCTTGGAATTCACCAAGGGGATTAGTCTTTGCTATGTTGGGTGAGCTCACTTAGCGAGATTAGTCATTGGTATCAACAATTCCATGTACTTATGTTTGGACAATTGAGCAAATGAGGTTGCCAAGGGGATTGGTCTTTGTCATGTTGGGTGAGATCACTTGACGGATCGGTCATTGGTATTAAACTTCATCTTGTATTATCAATTGAACAAAACAAGAAGAAAACGAGGGATCAACGAGTACATTTGTTAGCGAGCAGCTTTGAAGCCTATTTATCGACGGACTGCGAGTCTACCCTGCGATGTTCACCTTTGGATGGAACGTTACTCGGTCAAAGCTATTAAAGTCAAAAACGAGTTTGGCGGGATATTTATTCTATCCATTATTACCATAGTTAAACCATCCAACGGTTACAAACGTTATGGAGGAGTAATGGGCCACGTGTCAAGACGGGAACTTATTCAATTTAATCGTGGTTACCTCAATGTACGTGCAATGACAGTTTCAACTACCCACCTTGTCTATATAATCGGTTGTCACACGGCGAATTCTCTACTTGCAATTTACGCTTTATCCTTTGCATTTTCTACATTGTGTGAACACGATTTGAGATTAAAATTTTCTTCATCTCATTCTTCTCATTAAAATGGCGGAAAAGGTTGATGTCCAAATAGAATCAAGCCAAAGTGTTAGAGGTTTTGTTGAAGATGCAAACAGAACTGAACTAGCCATTAACATTGGTCGAAGAATAAGGAGGTATGCCGGTCTGGAGAATGTGTTGAATATAAGACTGGAAACAATTTCTTATACAAATGTTGTCAGTTTCTGGAGAAATATTCAGATACAGGAAGGAGCTGAAGCATTTAAAACTGCTGTAAATGGGCAAGAAATTGAAGTTTCCCCCAGTCTGCTGATGGAAGTTTTTGGATTTGTTGAAGTGGTGGATGGCTCAGTCAATCCTGAAGCAATGGGATTGGACAAAATGGCCTTTGTTGATCAGATTGAATCAGATGCAGCCATCAAATCCGTTCCAGGCATCAACTGCAAACACATTGGGAGTGAATACAGTCTGCTGAGCAAACTGATTGCTAAAAACATACTTGGATTGGTTGGAAGTATGGACACTCTATCAGGACCCAAGATAGAGTTGATGATTATCATCTGCAGGAGCATGAAGTTTGATTGGGCTAGATACTTCATCCACTATATGAAGAAGGTCTTCAAGGAAGAGAAAGAGGGAAAGAGGAAGTACAAGGCCCTACCCTTGGGATCGGTGGTTCGGACCTATTTGAATCATCTTGGAATCCACGATGTAGAATGCGAAAAGATCAATCGGTCTAGATACAAGAAGGAAATTGATTATGCTATTCTGGTCTAGATGATGATGAAGAGGTTCTTTGGAGATCTTGCTTGGTGATGATAATGATGGAGATGATGGTGATCTTGGTGGTGAGCGGGTTCGGCAAACTAAGAAGATATCTATCAAACCTTGCACCAAAGAAATTTCTTTGGCGAGAAAAGAAAGGGTGGAGGTACAAAGAAAGTAAGCGAAGGTTCAAAGCCTTCAAAGAAAACAAGAAAGGAAATAGCACGGACTGCTATCGTCGAGTCCGCGAGGGTCAAGTGGAGGTTGCGACCTGCTTTGTAGCATTGCAAGGAAAAGCTGTTGTTGAAATCTTGAGAGAACAACGAGAAGGAAGCTAGTAGAAAGGAAAATCTCTTGGAAAAGATGATGATGAACCCCTCTCCAAAAGAATGAAGGTGATTGCCAAAAAGAAGAAACATGGAAAGGAAAAGAACTTAAAAACTTGGAGGCTCAAAGAATCCAAGAAGAGGCATCGATAGAAGAGGAAGAAGAGGTTGTTGAGGTTGAGCCCTTAACTATCATTCCGTAGTAATTAGTGACTCCTCACACGAAGAGGTTGTCAAATCTGCGATGATGGACGGAGTTGTTGTTGAGCAATCTGTTGAAGATATACGACGAGTCTACCGACCACGAGCCTCTGTAGTATATCGCGAAGAACCACAACAAACCATTGTATACGAACTGCTTTGTGGTAGTTGAAGAAGTAATTGAAGACTTGGTTGAAGACCCTGCAAGTGTGGCAAGAACTCAGGGGGAAGAGCAGTCTGCTGCTAACCCTGCTGATGAGCATGTAAGTCAGGGGGAACCAAGTGTGGTACAGATGGAAGTAGTAGGCACAAATGTACAACCACAGCAACCTACTGACTTTAGAACATCTGTTGAAGAAACCATGAGCTTACTTGTTGGAGCTTTTGGAGGTCAGCAAGCTGCTGAACCTGTCATTAGAAAGCCATCTATGCCATATGAAAAGGCATCTAAAAAGGGCAAAGTAGATCCTAACTTCAAAAAGGTGCAAAACTACTTTCAGTGGAAGTTTGGATTTTACAAAAGACGAAGCACAATTTCTTGATCCAATGAGTGGATTTGAAGAATGGGCATTTGAGCGGACTAGGTGTGGACGACTGTTGGATTTGATAGACACTAGCATCGCAATCCGGTGATGGATCTTTTGGATGAAGGAAAGAAAAGTGGAGCTATTATGTTCGAGAGATCCAAAGTTTACACCGGACGGTGATTCATCGATTCGATGATGATACCCCTATGTTTCTGGGAGACCGGTGGAGTGGCTAGAGAAACAACAAGCCGAAGCCCTTTGGTCAAGAAGCCACCGATATTATAGAAGCGAGAACCCACGGGAGGCGGTAAGTCGCGAGGGCCGACGGATTTGGAGAGATGGATGAGGATCTACGGGATCTCACCATGGATGATCGGAAGCATTGATCAACGAAGGAATTAATTTGAGTGCTAGTAGGCTAGGCGATGAATCTTCTACATTTCATGTTGTAGAGCCTCTTGCACTGGCGAAGCCGAACGAGTGAGGATTTGGATGGAGAAAAGGTTGCGAGTTCAATGAACCCGGTGCCGGTTCGAAGAGTCCATTGAATATCAAGATGAATTTGACTTTGAGGACATTCTTACTAAAGCGCCATCATCTTGCACAAGATTGGTCATGCGAAGGATTCCAAGTGGATAATGAGGCTATATTCAATCCACGAGAGAATTGAAGAGGAGGTACGGAGTTCTTGGGCTACAAACGGCACACTGCACAAAGGTTGGAACGGGAGGTACGAGTGCTTGAGTCTCAAACGACACCTGGACAAAGGTTGGAACAAACTTTGGGTTTGGAGAAACCCCTATTTGTTCTTTGGTAAGAAGGCTTGTAGTGGAGCCTACGGAGACAAGACCACCGAAGGGAAAGATGGTCGCGAGGCTAGCATTAATGAGGATGAGCGAGTGCTTGGACTTTGACTTTAGTGATGAGGAATTTTAGATGCCTGAAGAAGAAAATATTGATGTTAATCCCCCTCAGGCATTTGTACCCGTTTTTGAGGAACCTGCCATTGATCTTATCCTGGATGAATATGAAGGACCTAACCTTTGAATTTGGACGGGGAGTTGGGCAATGGTAGTAAGCAATCGAGAGGCCACGGTATAATGTGGAGGAGCTCTTGATGAAGCCCTTTGGTGGAAGGATGACCGAGTGAAGTACCGTTGAAGTACTAAATGAGTTAAGAGCGTAAGGCTTGATATGCAACGAGTTAAGGACACAAATTTGGATAGACATGAAGAGAGATTTGAAGAGCTGATGAAGATGGTAAATGAAAACGGACAATCAAGCGCCACGGTTGCTTCAAACTTCACATCTACTCAAAATCTTGTGAATGATCGATATTAGATGTGAGGGGCATCAAGGTTGGAAATACGCCAAAGAAAAGTTTACGAAAGACCAATTCATTTCCATTCATGAGAAACTTGACAACCTTCGCAACACCTAAACCTGCTTGAGCTGCTTCTTTTGCACAACAACACGATGTGCACGATCCCAAACCTGCGAAAGGATCAACAGTATTTGGAGGAGACATTGCAATCCGGGATCACTTTGCTATTGATACTAGAGGCGGAACTATGGAAGGTCAATTGCATAGAGTGATAGTATCACATGAGGGTATTCATGGCCTTATATCCCATTTTGTTGATGATGTCACTAAGGGGGAAGAGGGCCAATCGAGTTGCGACAAAGAGGCTGCAAGACTTTTTGCACAAAAGAGATGGCAAGATGATACCAATGCTTTTAGGCAACTTTGCACACTGGCATAGTTCAACTTTGCGATGATCTCTTTAAACAATACAAGAAAGAATACTATAACGAGAAGAAGACCTTATCATGACATGGGATTTCATGAAGGTCTAAACTCTTTCTTGAGTTTGAGATTTTGGGAAACAAGAGTCAGAGCCTTAAGGGCAACTTACAGAGGAGGCAGAGGTGGAAGAGGTGGAAGAAGTGGCAGAGGTGATAGGATGATGCCTATCACAAAAGCAAAAGACTCACTTGATGAATTCAAGGAACTTTACATGAAGTTTGGATTCAGAGTGAATGATATCAATCTTATCTGCTGAAGCTTGGAGCTGGTGGAAGCAAGTTAATCCCTACATTGATTTTACACTGATTGAAAATGAATGGATGAGGGATATGATAGAACAGATCAGAACCTATCAAGAGCAAGCTGAGAAGGCTAGACAAGAAAGAGAAAAGAGACAATAGATCAGCATACTTACATCACTTTATCTTTGCTGTATCTAGTTTGTAATAGCCTTGAACAAATGATTTTAATGAAAGATGAATACTTATCTATTTTTTTGTCTCAATCTTTTTGCTTTGCTGATTAGGTGAGGGTAGTGGCATCATCACCAAAAAGGGGGAAATTGTTGGACTTATTTCTTAGTTTTGATGATGAGTGTCATACTAGCTGTTATAGTGCAAAGGCAAAAAGATGTCTAGATCAAATGTATAGGTTTATTAGAGTTTGATTCATAAATAGGTTTGATCAAACAAGCCTTTGTAAAGGCACTGTGGTTGATATCGGCGGACTAGTCTAGGTCGATAGGGTAGATAGGTCGGTAGACTAGTCGGGAACCTGCTCGAAAGGCGAAGAGGCGAAGGCGAGGGTTCAAACTCGGTAAATGAAGGCTAAGGGATCAAACTTAGTATTTAAAGTCAAGGATATGGAATCAGAATTTAGGCAAGTCTGTGATGACCTAAACTGATTACATATACCTTGTGTAGAAGGTCTAAGTTCCATAAGTTGGATGATGTTTGGAACTTGGTTATAATTAAAATGATGTAATCTAACTTCACAAATAAAAGTTAGATAAAAGTAATCAGCTGCATTATATTTTACATACAGAAATATGATGATCAGCAGACTGATTGGTACTTCAGCAGACGATGAACCTGCTGATATGATACCTCGATTAATTCAAGATTATTGGAAGATTACATGGATAAGGACAGCCAACTACCTCTGACTTATCAAGAAAATCAAAGGCTGAGATTAAAAAGACGTTGGGATGATTCACATTCTTATCCATTGGATACAAGTCAAAGGGTTGACAGACTGCACTGCCAAAAAGGAATTCTGACAGTGTCAGTCCTATGAATAGTGACAGAATGCAAATCAGGTGGGACAAAAACAAGGAACGGTCACATTTGAATTTCAAATGCAATTCACATGCATTCTTGCCTACAAATAGAGGACTTTCAACTCAGAAAAAGAGGATGAAAAATTGGGATAAACTTTAAGTGATAATGCGAAATTTGAAAAACACCTGTGAACATGCGAGCTTAAGTCTGTGATCTAGTTAATTTCTTCAAGTGCATTCGTGTTCAATTTGCATCAAGCATACACACTTGAAGGCGCAATTTGTTGATTACATCATCCTAATCAAGCTCGCAAGCAATGAATCATTTATTTGATTCAATCTTTATTTTATAAAGAACCTCTTCGAAGACGAGTGAAGCATACGGTTGGGTGTGAAAGCGTTGTTTGTGGTGGAGTGGTGAAGAGGCAATTCTACCCTTCAAGGACCGAGTGGAAGACTCGGGAGCGACAATCCTACTTTGTTCCCAATTTTCGGTTTGTGAAGCCATAGTTATTGGTGAAGGACAAACAACTTAGGAATCTTTGTAAAAATTTGCATCAAAGATCTCTAGTGAATTTCCTCCAACATCACAAGAGAAGAGTGGTGACGGGATTACATCACACTGGAACCACTATAAAATTTGGCTATTTACTTTACGCATTTACTTTACGCACTTAGTTTATTTTATACATCGCCCTCTTGAATCTAGCAAGCGAAATCACACACTTGCACTGCGAGTATCTAATACTTAGTATCATATTTAACAACAAGTTTTAAGGCTTAATTTTGATATAATTCCATTTGCACAAATTCAGCAAACTCAACTATCGGTAGACTACGTTTATCGGCGAGCTGCGAAGTCTCAACAGACTCTGAAGTATCGAGACTGGCGAAGTTGCGAAATTTGTTAACTCCAAAGTTTTAAGTGTTAAGTTTATTCACCCCCCCCCCCCCTCTAAACTTAACCAAAGCCTTCTCAAGGGACCAACAAATTAAATACAAGATATTAATAATATTGATTAATTAAAGAATATTCCGGATGCCAATTTATTGGCTAAAGGTGGCGCAATTTTGGAGTGTATAAGATACACTTGGATTGTGCAATTTAATTAATGGTGTTACCATATATTAATATAAGATATTAATATTATATATATTATACACACATGCGTGTGTGAAGTACATTTGAGATGTACATGCGCACTAATTAGTGTGCACATATAATATGTATAGATTTATATATATGTGATATATACACATGTGTAAATTGATTTATGGTAATATAATAAAAGATAAATATTGTCAATATTAGATTTTGACAATATCTTGGAAATATTCGATATAAGATATTGACAATATCCTAGATTTATTTGATATGAGATATTATAATAAATGAGATAAATCAATCAATTATATTTTCCTTATTTTATTGGGAAAATGTTTTCTTCTCCTCCACTCTAGAAGATGGCGCCACCTACACTATAAATAAGAGGTGGGTGTCAAGCTCTTTTGTACAACACAATTCCAAGAACTAATAGTTCTTGTGTTAAATAGAGAGCATCCTATAGAGAGTTGGAGAGAGGGCAAAAAGTCTGGTCTAGCAACCGGAGTTTTCCAATAGCAATCCATGATGGGATTCTGGCGGGCTGTTCGTGTGGACTAGCGGTAGAGGCCGAACACGTGGGCGGCTCATGCGAACTACTCTCCTTAGACGGTCAAAGCGTCGATCTTATAGATCAACCAAGGTAACCACCGTCTACTATCTATTTGTTTATTGCTTAAACGAAGTCGATCTTGGGTCGATAGGAAATAAATTTTTGAATTCCGCTGCGTTCCCGCGTAGATTTCCTAACAGTGGTATCAGAGAAAGGTTCGAGTTTAAGCAATAAGCATGTTATTTTGCGTAGTTAATTTTATCGTTTAAATCACATAATTAAAAGATGAAAGATTTTTGATTTGCAAAATTGATACACGAAAAGAAAAAAAAAAAAAAAAAAAAAAAGGGGGGGCGGCATGGTGGTGCTCGGCCGATCGGCGGCGGCACCACCATTGTGTGATCGGCGGCGGCGGCGGCGGCCTCCGGGCTGCCGGCGGCTGCTGGTGTGATACGTTGGTCCCCAATTTTGTTTTGTGTATTTGTGATTCAATATTGTTCATAGTTGTGATTAATATCTCCTTTGTTTAGTTGTGTCATGTGGCTAACCAATGGTTCAAATAGTTTGGGCCATTGGGATGCCACATGGCATTAAAATAATAATGGCCTTTCCAAACTTTGTTTGGAATAGGCCTAGGCCCTTTCCAAATATTTGATTTGGGAAAAGGCTAGGCTAGGCACTTCCAAAATTTTGATTTTGGAAAGTGGCCGGCCTAAACCAAAATTATTTGGCCTTTCCAAATATTTGATTTGGAATAGGCCATGCCCTTTTCAAATATTTGATTTGTAAAAGGCCTAGGCCTAGGCCACTTCCAAAATTTTGATTTTGGAAAGTGGTCAGGCCTAAGCCAAATTTGGTTTAGGAAACCAAAGGCATCCCTTTTGATTACGAATCAAAAGGAAAGAAACAAAAAAGAGAAATAATTTTAATTTTGATTTATTTTGGAATAGTTCTAATTAATTAAAATTAAAATTAAAATCGGTTTAAAATTAATCGTTAATTTTATTTCGATTAAAATCATTTAATTAATTAAATGTTAATTAGTTAATTGATTGGATAAAATTATTTAATAGATTAAATGTTAATTGATTAATTAAGACGCAAGTAGTTAAATTTTAATTGTATGGATTAGATATAGTAGATATAATATGATTAGATATAGTAGATATAATATGATTATATGGACCCCGATTGATCATGGACTCGACCGATAGGATAGATGTGAATGATTTAATTTTTTTTGTTGGTTTAAAAATTGTCCTAGGCCGTTATGAAGAACGTGACCTAGTTTATTTTCTGCATTTATCCCATTCCCGTTGACTCCCCCCGTGTGGGGCGGGTGTATTTATTTTATTAGATAGAATTAAATGTAACAAGAATGGAGCGAGAAGATGGAGACCAAAGAAAGAAGAATAAAGATCCCGTTGGAGAATGGCGCATTAAAGATCCTATTGGCGGTTGCGGCTACCTTAGATTGTGACCCGCGGTTTCGTCGGTTGTATTCGAAACCGCACCTAGGAAAAGTCCATGATCATACCGGTTACTTTACGCATTTATTTATTTTGTGCGTGTATTTATTTTATATGATACGATAGATGCATGACTAGGCACGATCTAGATAAATGTGTAGGATATATATCTATAGAGATAGATATAATTGATGAGACCGAAATTAAAATTAATTAAGTGAATTAATTTACGAAAATACTTCCAGAACAAAAATCTGTTCGGATCCAACTGATCGACCACCGCCGGGAGTTGACCTACCTCGGGTATATCGTCGTTATTGAGATATGATCGTATGAGATCTCGTGAATATTGGGTTATGACTTGACTAGAGTCTTTCGGTGATTGGCCACTGTCAGGGCCGTCTGACTTTAGAGACAATGGGTTGACTAACACATAGTGATGTGTATCGCCAAAGAGTTGACTAGTCAACCACTGAGAATCACATAGAGATGTGAATGGTAAAGAGTTACCTACCTTTCGAAATTATCTTGGTTTATCGACCACCGCCGGGAATCAAGGTAACTAGATTGGATCTCAGCCACTAAAGAATTTTGAAATATTCTTGAAAGTCAATTGGGAGTAGTTGACTAGTGGGAGCAAAATCATAAACCAAAAGACCATTTTTGATTTTGCGTGTATAAACAACAACACTCTTTTATTTTCATATTTATGTTGTAGTTTTAGCAAACTTTATATTTATGTTTTTCTCGATTAGTAAAACCAAATTATGACTGTTACCTTTTGAGAAACGTTCTCAAATATGGTTAAGTAATATTAATCCTTTTAAAATAAGCAATGACATGAGCAATCCCGTTATAGTAGTTAGAGACAAGGAGACTACATATCGATGCGGTAATCAAGACTTTAATTATTAAAGAAAAACGGAAGCTCGTGATATTGGATACGATCAAGATGATCATTCGGTCATACGATGACAATAAATTCAAACGTTGGATAAGAATGATCATACCTAATTTTGAAAATGTTGTTTTCAAAATTGTAAGATTTAAGTATCGACTTAATTCTATCATTGCTTAAAGGTAGATTAAATAGTTAATGTTTTAAATACGATTTAAACGTTTAAATAAACTATTTAATAAACCTTAGATTTTCTTTATGAAAGGAAATCAAAGACATAGCTCTTGTGATCTTTCTTAAGTCTTATGAAGACTACACCAAGAAATATTTACAAGTGCTTGAAGGATTAAAAAGGAAATTTAGGGCATGTGCTCAAATAGAGAACTTATTGAAGTTTCTATTATAGGCAAGTGAGTTGAGATAAATCTATCTAAGTTCAAGTCAACTCTTAGATATATGATATCTTACGAGTGTGATTAAATTAGAAAGATTAAATACAGATATGGAATGTTAAACAAATGTTGTAACACTTACCATATTCTGGATCTAGTAAACTGATAAGGGAACTAAATAAATGTTATTATGTTCGGTTCTTATGAAGAACACGCTTTCGATTATTTGTTAGGATTTAGTAGACATATTCAATTGTAAAGAATAAATGTTATTCCGATAAAGTTGGAAGGTCAATGAATCTAACATACTAGATTGATGTCACTATATAGTAGATATATGTGATCTCAACTAAATATTTGTGTGGCTGTTATCCTTAATATTTGTGGTTGTTCTAGACATAGTCTCTCGGGAGGAAGCGTGTAATTAAACGTCATTCGATGATGTTGAACCATATGATTATGAATCATGTGGGTAATACGTATCTTACCTAAAGATGACTAAAATACCCTTTTATGAAAATGTTGTAAAATCTAGAAAAATTGTACGAAGCCTAAACATACCGATGTTTGTTGGCTTGTGACAATTAATGCCACAAATAATTGTTCGTTAAATCTCTATGACTATTTTTAGAAATAGTCAAGTGTACTCGGTGAAGTGAAAAATTCGGAAGCCCGAAAAGTTCGAGCTAGTACGAATATGAGATTGATGAGCTACTTAGGAATTAATCTTCAATTGGATTGAAGTAATTAATACCTGAAGGGTGTTTCAGAAGTCGTCTGAAAAGGAATAAGATTCTTCCCTTGAAGGATACCACCTTTGGGATACGCAATTAGATTGTGTTCCCAAAATGGAAATAACACTTTATATGATAAAGGTGTGACGCAAGCCATGCGAAGTATCCCTTACCCGCTTCGGGATAGTGCCCTTATACTTAACTTAGTTCCAAAGATAAAGGTTGAATAAATTCCATATTAGATATGGAAGAGGATAATGTCGAATCTATCTTAACCGATGATTTGAAGTTGTCATAGGCAAAGTCAGAAAGGCTTGGAGCCTAGTACGACATATGCAACTTTGTGGAATATCTTAGCAAGTAGGCTAGATATTATTTACTTGTCCGCGGAGCAAAATGTTTGTCTCCAAACATGCTGTCTTCTAGAGGAAGTGTTTCTTCCAAAAGAAACGGTGGGAGTAGATTTAGATCTCAAAGGTAGTTTGAGAACCACGGGGAGTTATTCAACCATAGGAACGTGAGCGGACGCCACATAGCGATGAGGTGTAGATCCTTGCTCGGTGCACACAAAAGTTACGTAAGTCGTGGATAACCTCAAGCACGAAAAGGTTGTTGGTATGTTCATCTTGAAGAATGAATATCTCACGACTTATGAAAGAATGTTTGAAAGGCAAGATTGAGAGATATGGCTAGGAGCCATAATATACGAATTAGATTCCATCGGTGACAACCGGGTTGTGAACCTAGTCTGTCTTACCCAAGGGAGTGTCCCTGAAAGGTGACATGGATAGTAATATGATTACCATAAGGCTATAGTGACGGTGAAGGGTATGAGGTGTAAACCTTGTAATTACCTTTATGCTGCCAGCTGAGCCCAGTTCTATTCAGATGATGCTTGTTATAACTTCGTATCATGGCTATATGATAGTGTTGAAGACATTGGGCAGAAAGCTCAATGTTTATAGACAATAACATGATATGTAAGCCCACGAGATCCATTTATGGACTTAAACAAGTTTTCTCTAGACGATTTCTTTGTTTGATAATCAAAGGAGTTTGATTTAGTCAAAAGAAGGATATGCCCAATGTGCAAGATGGATAGTGGGAGTGTGTTATGATTTTTGAGCAAGGTATTAGATATCTATCTCGAGAATTATCACCCCATGTCACTGATCAATTAATGTTTGGTAGTTCAAGGTCTTTGTTAAAGCACTTGGATTAGCGAGTTCTTATTTTAGAAATAAGAATCTATAGCGATAGATTTAGCTTCTTTGTTAGATTATAGTTTACCTATATAGATGTGATGCTAAAAGAAGTTTAGCATAGATCGCGAGATCTGTCTATGTTAGGACATTGTGGAAGGTTTCCTTCGCTACTGCGATAGGAACCATCTTATAGGTGATGCCAGATGTTCATAGTCCATGAATAGTCATGAGCAAGTATGAAAGTAGATCTAGTGAAGGTTGAGAATACCCTTAAACAAGTTAAGGAAAATTTTCTAGTTTATTGAAACTTGGAATTAAATAAACGTAGATATACAGACGTATATCGTGAGTCTTACGAAGGCGAGTGGGAGCTACAGTCTGGGTTTGCAATCACTTTGATTAAGTGATACAGTGAGCTGGAAATGTTCTAGCATATGGGTCACTGTAAACTCTACAACTTAGCCAAAACATAGTATTGCCTTGGAGGCACAGCGGGAGCAGTACATGGATCTAGAAGGTTCATTCCTGAACTTTGTATGGTTCTTCCACCTTTTCTATATAGCTGATATAGTAAGTGGATTTATTGCTTGAAGCAAGGACCAGGGTCTCGTCAGAGATTCGTGTGTATGTTGAGGCGGTTCCTTTGACTTGATCATATGGAGCGTGATATGAAGATAGTCTGAGTCCCCACGGATGGCGATCCGTTCATGGCTAGGGCTAGTTGCGAGTATTGCATGAGATTCTTGTGTTTCAACTTGGTCTTGTGTGTACGAGTGATTGGTTTTAGGCCAAGTGGGAGATTGTTGGAATAGTGTCCTAAACCCAATCGGGTTGGATCGGATCCGACCGGGTCGGATCATTTCTACTATTTCTTTATGTTTATACATATGTTAAATGGCTTTTATGTTGTCATATATACGTTCTTTTAAAGAACCAATTATGAATTGTTATATGATAACGTCCTTAGTATTAAACTGTGATAGAGAAACCATGATAGGCGATTATGGTTGATGAGATCTCTAATCACTTTAATAAGTTTGATACTTAAATGTCTACTAGGCCGATGTACTATTAAACGGGGCGTTGATAGTATAAACGGACTAGCACGTATTAGATGTCTTGTCTTTAGGGCGGGGATAGATCTCGTCTATCGAAGTGTAGAGACACTTGGGTTTGTACGTGGACGTGTATTAGAGAATGCGTACGTTAGGGCGACCCACTTACACGGATAAGTGTCACACTATGTGGCGGTTGTGTAATTATCCTTAAGACCGGAGTCTTCGTGGCATCACGGTGTGGATTGTCATGCTTTGACACTATTGAGGTTTCCACAGCCACGGGGCGATCATGCGGTAGTGATTGGGTGTGATGCTTGAAGCATGCGGAGTATACATGATTGGTCGTCCGGGAATCGCGTATCCTATGATTGGGATCGAATATCCGAAATGGCCTTCTTATAAAGAATGTCTTACTCTCGTGAATCTTTGCAAAGTGGGAGTAAACGAGTTACTTCGAGAGAGCATGATATCAGTTATAAGATACGGTTGTTGATGTTTTGACACTCGACTAACGACCGTATGGATATTATTACGGCGATAGGATTGTAAGTTACACGGTAAGCTGTTTCACATGAAAGGTAGTAGTCATTGCATTTGACTCTTCCGATGATTGGGGGTCACGGTGTGTTGCTAGACGCTATCCCGTGATCGTTAGGCATGAAGGGCATTTTCGTAATTTGCACTTTGTGTCTACGGCCAACATATTCGGAAGCCTATCGGGTCACACACATATGAACATCTAGCCGGATTAAAATGTGGTTATAAATGATAACCAAATAAGGAAAGTTTATCTCGAGGTTATAGTGGTAAATTAATATTGTGGTATTTATTTATTATGAATAAATTAAATACAAGATATTAATAATATTGATTAATTAAAGAATATTCCGGATGCCAATTTATTGGCTAAAGGTGGCGCAATTTTGGAGTGTATAAGATACACTTGGATTGTGCAATTTAATTAATGGTGTTACCATATATTAATATAAGATATTAATATTATATATATTATACACACATGCGTGTGTGAAGTACATTTGAGATGTACATGCGCACTAATTTAGTGTGCACATATAATATGTATAGATTTATATATATGTGATATATACACATGTGTAAATTGATTTATGGTAATATAATAAAAGATAAATATTGTCAATATTAGATTTTGACAATATCTTGGAAATATTCAATATAAGATATTGACAATATCCTAGATTTATTTGATATGAGATATTATAATAAATGAGATAAATCAATCAATTATATTTTCCTTATTTTATTGAGAAAATGTTTTCTTCTCCTCCACTCTAGAAGATGGCGCCACCTACACTATAAATAAGAGGTGGGTGTCAAGCTCTTTTGTACAACACAATTCCAAGAACTAATAGTTCTTGTGTTAAATAGAGAGCATCCTATAGAGAGTTGGAGAGAGGGGAAAAAGGCTGGTCTAGCAACCGGAGTTTTCCAATAGCAATCCATGATGGGATTCTGGTGGGCTGTTCGTGTGGACTAGCGGTAGAGGCCGAACACTTGGACGGCTCATGCGAACTACTCTCCTTAGACGGTCAAAGCGTCGATCTTATAGATCAACCAAGGTAACCACCGTCTACTATCTATTTGTTTATTGCTTAAACGAAGTCGATCTTGGGTCGATAGGAAATAAATTTTTGAATTCCGCTGCGTTCCCGCGTAGATTTCCTAACAGAATCCAGGCCTATGAGGAACTAGTGCGAACGATATGCTGTATGAATTTTCTGATATTTGGTAAGGAGGTAGCACTTGCAACCATGGCAAGTGCACGCAAGGAGCTCAATCATCTATGTTGAATCATCATTTAGCAGGGCTACTAGGCGTCGGATCTCTCTCTTGGGCGGGACATCTAATACATGCCAGCTCATCCTACCGAAGTATGAAGCGATAGATTTACCCTTACCTTGCTTACAATCAGCTAGAGCTGCATTCAATTGACAAACTCAAGTTCCATTGACGACCGGACCCTTCAAAGCCATCCATAACTCCTGTGCATCTTCATAATACGATAAAGTGGATTGAATCGATGGTTCAATCGTGTTCATGATCTATGACAACAACATGGAATGAAGCTGTATACCGATCGTCTAACTTTTCTTCATCCGTCGGTTTCGTGATCTTCCCTTCAACAAAACCATATTTTCGTTTCGCACGTAAGGCGGTGCGAATCGATCTTGCCCATTCATCATAATTAGGACCTTTGAGTTGTACGGTGGTAATTAATTGTCCGGGATTATCCGTTGTCTTTGAGGAAGAAGGCGTCCAACTTCTTCTCCGGTGGTTGCCATTGAAACTGTTTCCGGTAGCCGCATTTACATTTTTTTTTTCTTTTCGGCATCTAGAGATATGGCTCGATACCATATTTCTTTGAGTTGTACGGTGGTAATTAATTGTCCGGGATTATCCGTTGTCTTTGAGGAAGAAGGCGTCCAACTTCTTCTACGGTGGTTGCCATTGAAGCCTGTTTCCGGAAATTTTGCATTTACGTTTTTTTTTTTCTTTTCGGCATCTAGAGATATGGCTCTGATACCATATTTCTTTAGGCATTCACTTACCGTTAAGATCAAGCACAATTTTTTTTCAAGATTGTGTGCAATCTGTCCCAACACCCCTCCTCAAGTGTTGGCAATCTGTCCAAGTGTTGCACAATTTTTTTCAAGAGTATGGGCAATCTCTCCCAACACCCCCCCTCAAGTGTGGGCAATCTCTCACAACACTTGCACAATATTTTTTCACAACACTTGCACAATATTTTTTTAAATAATGTTTCAACTAGGGGTGTTGGCAATCTGTCCAACAGTTGCACAATATTTTTTTAAATAATGTTTCAACTAGGGGTGTTGGCAATCTGTCCAACAGTTGCACAATTTTTTTCAAGAGTGTGGGCAATCTCTCCCAACACCCCCCTCAAGTGTGGGCAATCTCTCCCAACACTTAAACACAATATTTTTTTAAATAATGTTTCAATCAGGGTTTGATCTCGTGACCTCTGGCTCACGTACTAAGTTAAAGATCAAGCGCTTACCGTTGTACTAAAACCAATTGGTTTTAATAAAGACGCTACTATATTTACTTAGGCATTCAAGAGTGTGAGCAATCAGTCCCAACATGGTATTAAAGTGTATAAAATGTTAATTATCTGTATCCCAATCAACTTAAGCTTTTGAGAGGGATGATAATGTAACATTGAGGTAGAAGTGTAAGTCGTATTTTTATGATGTGTCCGTGTTATCGTTTTGTGGAGCCAATTTTCTGGGAATTCTTAGGGAAAGAATATATGTGTTGAAGATTTCATTAGCTTGTAGACAATTTTGTAAGGGGTTTAGAAATACTCACCACCTCTGTCGGTTTTAAGTGTTAACATTTTAGTACAGATTGGACTGGTTTCAGCAATAACTTTAAATTCGATAAAGCGGGATATTGTGACATTAGATTTATTATGAATATGATAAAGTCAAGTGTATCGTGAAAAATCATCTATAAATAAAACATAATTACGCCACCCTTTACGTGAGGGAACATAACAAGACCACACATTGATGGCCAAATTATAGAGGTTCAACCTTCACCGGCAAGGTAACGAATCTGTTGTACTACAACGGCTAGTAATGTCGTATCCCACGAGGAATTGAGCAAGTATCACAGTCACTTTTGTCTTTAGTTTAGGTCAACAATAGTGGTGAAGATGCTATAACTACTAATAGTGAAAAAAGATTTAATATGATGATAAAACAATAGTCAAATCACGATCAAGTAAACTACTCTCGATACCTTGATTCAATCACTAGGAATATGCTTTCCCGACCAACCAACCAATTATGCTAATGAACATGTTTGTGGGTGCAATCTCCTAAGATGGTGACTAGGCACTGATACCGCAACCTATCACCCTATGCTCGGTTCAACGATCCTATATTTGTGATTTGGTGACCTAACATGATTAACAACTAGAGATGCCATATGTACGCCATGTTCACGGCTTAACATGGAAAACCTCACTCAAGAAACAAGGCCTGAACAACTCGACTAGTTTTACCTGGCAATCCCAAAAACCCCCTTTCCCACAATCTCTCGCAACATACATTTATAAAGATTATGCCGGTTAGCTAATCAAATTAAGGAATTAAGATTAAGTTTAGGGACACAAACGTTCATAAGTAATTACTTTTACGAACAACATATCCGTAATTCATCATTCGAGATATCAATTTCGTGAACCGTCGCATTATTTGACTATAATGAAATTAGCTACTCATAATCGTGTCAAGAACAAAAGTAAAAATTATTTTGAAAACCATAAAAATGAAGAACAATAGAAAAAAGTTACCAAATAATGTAAAAGTGCACAAAATTGACTCTCCAAATGAAACCATTGA
The DNA here is from genome assembly GCA_036785695.1 of Gentiana straminea. Classification (NCBI taxonomy): domain Eukaryota; kingdom Viridiplantae; phylum Streptophyta; class Magnoliopsida; order Gentianales; family Gentianaceae; genus Gentiana; species Gentiana straminea. The sequence continues at coordinate 3,031,556 of JAVUPR010000111.1, forward strand.
GAAATTGTCAGTAACTGGATGGAAATTCGAATCCAAAAGCAACAATCTTGCAAATAGCTATGCAAACCGAAGATAGATTATGTTTTCAGCTAATGTAGGATTCTACGAAAAATCGACTAAAGAGTGCAGGAATATATTTTTAGGTCGTAAAATTCGGCTATATAGTGCCATCAATCGTAAAAAATGATAAAAATCCGGATTCGGCCCGTTTTTCCCGTCGGACGTGCGCATATACTCCTCCGGGCTTGCGCTTGAATTTACCGAATGCAACAACACTGGCGCATAATCTGTTATTTCGGTGATATCTTTGCGTGTACACCTCTGATTTGAGTGATTCGAGTTGTGTTGGAAGCTTATTCAATACCCTACAACTTTGTTGAAGACGAAGTCCAGAAAATGCGTCGAATGTGGGTCAAAATGCATACAAGTGACAGTACGTGAAAACATGGAAAATTCTTGATTTGTTTCAAGTTTCAACTCTTTAACTTCAGGCACATTCTTCTACCTCACAAAATCGACTTTTGATCAACAATGCCTCTCATTCCAGGATCGCAATCAACCTATATCCTGTAAATATCAACAACAATACCGCTCACATAGCTCCCGCATTATGAAATATGCCATTAAAACATGCAACAATTCACTAAAAATGACGAGGTTTCCAAACTAATTGTCCTTGACATCGTAGTGAATGTAATGGTGAAAATACATCATAAATCAACGAAACTACTCCAAAAGTGCATCAAATGAGTTATGAACGGGGTAAAATCATATCAGAAATGCAAGCAATGTTGACTCTCATCACATATCGGAATGAACTAGCTCCAGGGTCGGAGATATGTATATCAGCGTGGGTCACGTGACCCCACTGAGATCTGAGAAAAAATAGTATTAACACGATTCGAGTTTCTTTGTTAAAAAATGTCGTTTTGTAGTTAAAAAATGTTGTTTTACGCTTCGGTGACCACTCTGGAACAACTTTTCGAGAGCAAAAACCTACGGTGACCCCTTTGAAACATATTTACGGATCCGATGAACTAGCTCCAAAGGAGTTTTTGTGGAACAAAATGTAGAAGGAAGGATTTTCTATTGGTTGGGCAAATGCAATTGTTTAGCATTTGTGATTAAGGTTGAAACTGAGCGTAAAGTGGTTGTGGAAACTGTTTTGCAGCTAATACTATGGTATTAGAATCTGTAGCAACTAGCAACCGAGTTTAATTTGTTTTTATTGTCAAAAGTTCACATCATCATCATCGTTGACGGGCTTTCCAACCGTTTTTGAGTTCAAGTAGACTGCGCAGTTCATTGAACCTTAGATTGAGAGTCTGTGATTGCCTTTTTAGGTCATTGTGTTGGATTTATTACATGACAGAACCAGAAAACTGCCCCATAAATTGGCCTTTGGCGCTTTTACTACTCCTAAAAGATTGATCATAGATCTTGTGGGGTGCGGATCCTCTGCTTTTGTATCACAGCTTTACCCAGCTTTTCACTAGATATCCAGGTGGATATCTGTGTTCGTTTTTTTTAATTTTATTTTTCACTAGATATCCACCTGGATATCTAGTGAAAAACTGAGTAAAGGCGGGATACAAAAGCGAGGATCCGCACCCGATCTTGTGGGTGAAGCAATTTTGTTTGATAGGGCGTTCCACGCATTTTCTGCTGTGGAAATGCCATAAACAATGGGTGCAGCATTTTCAGATAATGTTGCGTTAATCCATGCAATTAGGAACCAATTGGTCTTTTCGATGCCACATAGTAAATTGTGGATTGACAATATATATAGGGGTATATTTTCCTTGTTCCTCATTGAGAATTTGAGGTAGCTATGGTTGAGTACCATCCAAATAACCACATTAGCTAATTGATTGCGATTTGGAACGGCTAAGACCGATGGGGTTTGTTGATTAACGACCATCTTGATCAATTTTTTTGCTTAACTGACCGGGGATTGCCGAGCCCCCGACAGTTCCAACATATAAGACTCATAGGGCCGGGTGGGCTTGCTCCTCAACATACTCCACCGGTAATTTTGTGAAAATTCATCTTCTGTTGGGATAGATTGCACACATTCTTAATGTATAAAGGAAATATAGTAGCGCCTTTACTATCACCATTCATTCATATTGCAGCTAGAAACTGGATTTTTGGCAGCATGAAAGTATTATGTCGCCTCCGCCTGAGATTTAAAAATAAAACGATCTCAACTACATATATATTTTATAAATAAAAAACCGTCGACTAACAATTTTTTATGTTTTCTTTAATATATTTTCCAAATAATTGATGAGAAGTGTTTTTCATTGATAATTGATGTGATAATGTACATTGTGTGTGTGTATATATATATATATATATATATATAATTGTGGATCATTCTAGACCCCACCGGAGATAAATACATCATAAATAAAACTACAATATAAAGTAATAATAATATTTTTAATACGCCATATCGCTTGAGAATACAATGGAGATGGCCCAACTTGAACTTGAAAGTAGAGAACAACATACGGGCGAGGGGATTGGTCAAAGCATCAGCGAGCTGATCAGCATCGGAGACATGAGAGACACGTACAAACCCAAGTTGAACTTGCTCTCGGACGAAGTGATAATCAATGGCAACATGGTACATACGAGAGTGAAACACGGGATTTGCAGAACATTGTCACAAGAAAATCACACGCGCCGTAGTGGCAGAGGCAAAACCAAGATCATGAAGAAGAAATGAAACCCTACCTTATTCATAAGATTGAATCCAATTTTATCCCATGTATCTTTCTCAGGTATTCCCTTACACATAGTGCTTCTCTATGCTATGACCTAACCACACATCGCATGTATGTTTCTCGGGATGTGAAGTTCGTAGAGGATATTTTTCCTTTCGCTTCTCATCCTCCTGCCAACCATGATCCTTCCACCACACTCATCCTTGATTCCATAGCCGAACCGCCTCCCCCTCCCACCCCCTCTTCCCCGGCTATTCTCTCCCATTCCACACTATTAGAACATATAATTATAATATCTAATAAGAGATAAAATAGAGTTTGTTGAAATAAATCACTTTACGTGATATAGTATTTATGTTATTATTTAAACATTAGGATAAGTCAATAGTTCTTTTATTTAGTTTGAATTCAGCTGTTAGATCATTTATCTCCTATATAAATGAGAACATGGTATCATTTTTAATCATTCAATAAAAACACCAGAGTCTTTTCTTCCGTCCGCGTATTCTGATTTTTTTTTTAATGGTATCAGAGCTAGGGGAGAGGGTTCCAGTGTCATCCGCGTATTCAGATTTTATTTTCTTTTTATGGTATCAGAACTATGGGAGAGGGTTCGAGTGGGCTTATGATGACAAACCATCGCCTGTTCCTCTTCCGCCACATGAGCCCAATCATATTGTCTCTGTGAACAAATTATTTCCTTTTCATTAGTTGCATCGTCCTCCATTTATTCATTTTTGTCCATAAAAAAACACTTTCAAGATTGTCGACCAAATTAGAAGCCCTGCTTCAATATGTTCCTCATCATCTCCTAGACTCCTTATACGTTCACAAATTTTTTTTCTTTCACCGTCTTCATACATATTGTGTGTCAAAAAAAAAAAATTTGGGAAACTTGAATAAATATTTTCCAAAAGAATAACAGTCCTGAAAATATGTTCCAAAAGTTAACATTGGAAAAACTATGCTCTATTCGGTTCTGTGTCGCGTATGCGTTGCTCGTGCGTCGCTACGTGGCTCGTGCGTGGCTCATGCGTCGCCGCAGAAATGGTCTTCAAACATCTTCATACAAGACATATATTTTAAATTTTTTTCTTTTCAAGCATAGAAACTCAAGTTTCCCAAAATAAATCATCATTGATTGTGTCATTCTTTTTTTAGGAGAATTAGAAAGAATGACAAAAAAAAAATATTTTAGTGAATAAGACACATTTTCAATTTTTTTTTTTTATAAAGGAAAATTTATATATATACTAGCCGGAAACCTGTGCAATGCACGGAGAGCGTAAAATTCAAACAATTTTTATACATCATCTTTAATCTTATATACGACCCAACAATCTTCAATGATGCACACGACGGCCCTTTTTTTTTTTGCTAAGGAAAAACATTCATGACATACAAAAAATTTTATGTGGTTGTGTATAATCGGTGTTCTTTTAACCGGTGTGTAAATAGATGAATTACATATCCCTCACATCCGGTAGTGTATAATCGGTGTTCTTTTATGCTAGCAACAGAGAATAAGAGGAGACGGCTTTTGATTTTGTCTTGCAAAACTGAATTTTATAAATAAATAAAAAAAAAAGAATTATTTACATCCCTAAAAATTAATCATAAACCTCCTTTGAACATTCACATAATACATTGTAACCAAAAGCATGTTCTTCTCTAACAGTAAGAATTGATCTCACAGATGGTGTGAAGAAACTATATAAGGTGAAATGGTTTTTAATACAAAAATAGACCATCAAATTGAGAACAACAAACGTTTAATCTGTGTGCACAGAGAGCTAATAATAATACCTGCTATTATTCTGTGAGGTTTATGTGTGTTGAAGAAGGCAGAGCGCGCTCTCTCTTGAAATTTGTAAATGGCGCTAAGTATTCGATTCGATTCGGAGTATTCGGCTCGAAAAAACTTGGTTCGGGCTCGGTTCGTGGGTTCGAAATTCGAGCCGAACCTTACAAATTAAATATTCGGTGGTCAAGCCGAACATGTTCGAACATGTTCTGCTCGGATATCATTCTCATATATATATATATATTTTTAGGCATTGAGTTGAGTCAATTCACTCAATTGTCATTCAGTCATTCTTAGAAGAAAACTCTAATCCCCTTCCCACTTCCTAGGCCCATCCCCGTCGTTTCTCCCTTCCCCTCCCCCCCTCCCCCCGTCCGTCGAGCCGTACGCCCGTCTCTACCTCCTCTCCTCGTCCTCGTCCTCCCTACTCCCTAGTCCCTCCATCCTCAACCTCAAACCTCCAACCGTAGCATTCATCAACCGAGCACTTAGAACACATTTAAAAGATCATTAGTTATAAGGATAAAATATTACTAAACGGACAAAATTACCCTTGTCTCTTTAAAGAAAAATTCAGTTCCAAAAAAAGGAAAAAAAAATCCCCCCTCCCATGGCCGGCGACCTCAGTACTACGGAACCCCTTTCTTCTCGGATTTTGGAGCTGTTGAATCCTTCTTCAAGCCTCTGGTAATTTGCTTTTGGTATAGTTCTATGGTGTTGCCTCATTGATGTTTGGTGCAATTACTCCAAGAACAAAGGTCAATCCAAGATCCAAGCTAGATGAGAAGCCACGGTCTTCCAACGTGTGTCTCCAAGCAACACCGGGTGGATGGTGTTTCACGCCGCCGGACCTCCTCGATATGCTACCTTAGAAAACCCGAGGTTTTCTAAAATTCGAACCCAAGCACTATAGCCGAAAATTCTAAGCTAGAATGCTCACCAATTTCGAAAAATAATGTGTCATGAGGCTTGGGAGAACTCTCTTTTTTATATAGGAGAGTAATCATTGTCCTCCAAGGATTTAATAATAAAGAGATAATTATTAGATTAATACTTATTTCAAATAAAAGATAAATAAAATAATTATCCCAAACAAATTAGGATAAATAATATCATTATCTAATATTTAATGAATTATCAATTAACAAATAAAAGATAAATCACATGTTAAATAATTATCCAAGAAAACTAATTCCTTAATAATTAAATAACTAAATTTCGGCCAAACCCTAAGTTGTATAGGGCCATACGAAATTTTGACACATTAGGCCGAGTTAACGAAAAAAATCTTTTCATGTATTTAATTCTTTAGTTCAACTAAACAATTAATCCACATATCAATTAAACAGTCTAATCCAACTATTTAATTATAATTGAGGTGAAACGACGGGAAAACATATATGATATATTAGGATCCACGTTGGGGACCATGTACTCATATTCAGTAGCTACAATAAATTAAATAAAATTATCCGTCAGACCGAACAATAATATTCAATCTATTAATTCCGGGATTACACCACCATAAACCCGAAACGGAACTCTGCCGAATATAGATATAAACTTACACTCAACTATGAGTTATAAGGTGTCCACTGATATAATCATTACATACGGATAAATCCTCCATAGACTGTTCACTTCGATTCGGGATATTTCCGTAAACCCTTCTCGAAACATATTATCCTTATTTACCATTAACCCAGTGATCAATTAGTTCATAACTAATATAATATGAACTGGGCCCATCGATCAGTTTTTAGGATTAACAAATAAGGGAACTGTCTGTCTACTTCCCGAGGGAAGGAATGGATTCCATATCTGTGATAGCACAGGCTACTCACTCATCCTAGAATAGAGCCAACGAGAAGTGTTGGACCACATACTACGAAGTGATCTTTACTAACACATCAAACCCTACCCTAGTCTAAGCAGTCTCTGTGATCACCTCAGGATTGAGATTAATTCGTATATGATCATCTTGTGATTCGATAAGACTTCTCGATCACGGAATTATATCGAGAACTCAAATCAAATCGGTCCAGCCCTATATGATTATCACCGTATATAAATGCCCATTAGGTACCCTATTACCGACGGTCCGGATCGGACTGTCACACAAAAGTGTTACGGGCGCATTATTAGCAAATTAATGCGGAGACGCGTACTCGGATTAATAAACGCTACGGACTAAGTTAATTTTAAGTACATCTCACTAACTCGATCCTCTTGTGTATAGCCATACAGCGAGTTATGTGATTACATAAACGAGGTACTTAGTAGTGTATTAATATTGGCAATAAATGCGAATAAATAAGATGAAATAAATTCTATCATTTATTTAAATAAAACAATTACAAATTGTCTTTCGGGCATAAAACCTAACAATCTCCCACTTGCACGAAAGGCAAGTGGATTAATTGTTTTAGAGCACACCTTATATCTATATTACAGCAATACAACTCCCACTTGCTCTAAAGCAAATAAGTCATGTCCCTAATACCAATAGACTCCAAGTGCCGGTTGAAGACTTTAACGGCAACGTCTTGGTGAATGGATCGGCGAGGCGATTTTCATGACGGAAATGTCTCCTCTTTGGACTATGTCTACGATCAAATGGTATTTTCGCTCAATATGCTTTGACTTGCGGTGACTACGGGGTTCCTTCGAATTTGATCCTGCCCCATTGTTGTCACAATAGAGAGTGATCGGATCGTTGTGATTTGGAGAGACCCCTAAACCACTCAGGAACTTTTTGAGCCAAACTGCTTCCTTAGCCGCCTCAGAGGCCGCTATGTATTCAGCTTCCATAGTAGAATCAGCCGTCCTGGATTGCTTGACGCTTCTCCAAATGACTGCACCGCCACCAATGGTAAACACTGAGCCTGAGTCTCTGCATCGGGGGTGGCCACTACATCGCGGTGTCACTTCATCGCGATGTCTTTGCATATATGATTACCGATGTCACTACATAAATTGTTGATGTCATTCATATATGATTGCTGATGTCACTCCATAAAATGTTAATGTCACTTTGCATATCGATTGCCGATGTGATTTGCATAAATTGTTGATGTCACGCATATATGATTGTCGATATCACTGCACATATGATTGCCGATCTCAATGCATCGGGCGGTCAATGAATCGTGGCTGTCAATGCATCGGGGTGGTGAATGCATCACGGGTGGTCATTATATCGCGGTGGTCAATGTATCGCGGTGGTTAATACATCGGGGTGGTCACACCATCGCAGTGGTCAATGCTTCGGGAAAAGAAAAAAAAAAAAAAAAAAAACCTTATTTCAGCGCGAAAAAAAAAATTTAAAAAAAATAAAAAGAACGCCGCATGTATGTTCAGCGCCTCTTTACAAAAAAAAAAAAAAAAAAATCCATGCGCCTGTTTCTTTGTTTGTTTTTTTTAATGCTAATGCGCTAAGGCAAAAGAAATACCTCACCCAACTTTTCCCAAGTTCCCCTAAAAAAAAGTTTTCCCAAGTTTTCTCCGTATATCGTGGTACGGGAGAAAAAAAATTGCCCCTCTATTTATTGAGTTGTGAGGCACATATTAGTATTTGGAGAGGTGGGAAACTAATCTTGTGTGGAATAATGATTCTATTTTTGAGATAGATAATTATGTCATAACTCCTTCCATTCATCGCAGATGGTTGCGTTCCAAGCCGTATTAACGGATTGTGGTTTGTTGGATCTTGGCTATTTTGGAGCACCCTTCACTTGGTGCAATCGGCCAGAGGCCCAACCTACTTGGGTCCGACTAGACGAGAGGTGTTAGTAATGTGGAATGGCGAACCCTTTTCCCGAGCCACCGAGTGTATCATTTGTATTGCTCTGTTCGACCATGCTCCGGTTTTGCTTTACGAGGCCAATCCATTTCATCGGGGGAAAGTCAAATGGTTTTCCGTTCCTTGCTATGACCCATTTTGGATTAGGGATGATGAGTTCGAGATGAAACTGCAAGGGGGATGGCAATCCTCTGCGTCTGAGGGGCCTGAGTTTTTATATCGGCGTATTTTGGGCCTGGGTCGTGATCTTAAGAGTTGGAGTCAGCAGAAACATGGGAATATAAGCAAAAATATTGCGGCCAAAGAGGAGGAACTTCGTCTATTTCGTGAGTCGGCTCACTATAATATTGAGGCCGAGAGGGGCCGATTGAGGGAGTTAGACCATCTTTATACGCTGGAAGAAGACTACTGGAGACAGCGTGGGCGCAGTGACTGCTGCGGGGTATGGACAGGAACACGAGTTACTTTCACCATAAAACGACCAGTCGTCGAACTAAGAATACTATTGATCTTCTTTTTGATGAGGATGGGATAGCGCGGATAGAGCAGCGGGACCTTGAGGGGGTCGTCTCTCGATACTTCACCAGTATCTTTACTTCGTCACAACCGCTGCTACAGGAATTCGAGGGGATGGAATTTTCAATGCTTACAGATACTCAGATACAACATCTCAATTAACCATTTACGGAGGCTGAGGTCCTTCACGCCCTAAAGCAGCTCCCTGGCAGGAAGGCCCCCGGTCCTGACGGTATGCATGTACTCTTTCTCCAGAAATTTTGGCATGTGATTGGATCTGAGATCTTGCAAGTACTTTTAGCTATCCTTAATGAGGGCATGGACCCTGTTTCGTTGTGCTAGACTTATATTTCTTTGTGTTAAGGGTGATTTTATGTGATTTATACCGTTATATTTCGTAACGATTTCTCCCATAATCTGATAAATTGCATAGAAAAGTAAGTGCTTATTAGATTTATTGAGCAAACGAGTTTTAAATGTGTTTAAATGCAAAATCGAGATATTTACGTGATTTTATCGGTGTTTTATGTTTATTCGTATGATGTTACATTTTGCATGTTTCTATCATGTTGTTAGGTATGTTTTCATGATGAGTAAGGAGCTTAAACGATGATCACATGAAGATGGAAGAGTGAAAGATGTTTAAGTGAAGAATCATTGAAGAAACCGGAACCAGGCACTTCATGGGGATTTTGTCCACACTTGTAGGCACTTTCAGGGAAAGTTGTCTTGATGGAAGTTGTAGAGGATTGAAATAGCTTTCCAACGCATGTTGAATCACCTCATTTGGAGCCCTAGAAGTGAAGTTATGAGCAAAATACTAGAGCAAGGTAGTGGACGGGCGTCCATAAAAGTGAAGCTGGCGTCCGAGAATCGTATTTTACATTCGAGAGAGTTCGGACGCGTTACGAACGAGCGTTCATTCTCCGTTCATAGAGGCTGGACGAGCGTCCAAGGTTGTGGACGGGCGTCCACGGCACCGACTCGGCGAAACCGACCTAAAAATCTATAAATAGGCGCGATTTCCCAAACCCTAATCATACAATTCGATCCCTAAACCCTAGGGAGCGACTTGGCTGCGTTTTTACTCCTTTATTTTCCAGTTTTTATGCAATAAAACATCTAGATTAGATAGTTAGATTTATGTTCTTTATTCCATCAATTCGAGTTTGCATAAGGATGCTAGGAGGCTAAATCCTCCTTGAACGAGCGTTGTGAAGCCGTCCGTTTCAACGAGTTTGATCTCTAGTTCGTGATTATTTTGTGAGTATCTATTAAAGTTGTTACTTTTATCATGTTTTTATATGTTGATTGCATGCAATATCGAAAGATCCGTGCTTGTTTATTGTTTGCTTGATGAAAGTCATGTTAACCTTAGAACACCATGATAAAAGTTTAGACCTTTAATCTAATCACAACGAAAGTTATTAGATTAAATCTCTAGATTAGAAATTGAAATATTTCACGCCTAGGTTAGAAAGACGTAATCTTTAACATCGAGAGATAAAAGATTAGGAAACGAACTTGTCTACGAGAGTAGGAGTTTATGCCTTCGATTAGGTGAATCACGACTTGAGTAGAGATCACGAATTAATCCGAATTAGAATTGAATGTTGATAGGATAGGTGGATCAATTGCTTGTTCGTTCGTTATAATTTGATTTTAATCCTTAAAACTTGAATTGTTTAGCTTTAGTTTACTTTTCTGTACTTTAGTTAGTTTTTATTGCTTCCAATCTTTCCTAGCATTGGATTAATCTCCTCTGTCTAGTTACTTTTATGCAATATTTGTTTAGGTTAGTTTTCGTGACAATAATTAGTTAAAAACAAAAGCTAGGGTTCACAACGAGTCTAGTTCCCCGTAAGATCGACCCGGCATTAGCCTCCATACTACGATCCTTGCACTTGAGGTTAACCGGTTTATTACTTGTTGTTTTGTATTGATAAAATCCGGGACAAGTTTTTGGCGCCGTTGCCGGGGAACCGGACGGTTGCCTAGTTTTTGTTTTTGTTTTTTTTAGTTTGTTTTAAATTCTTGTTTTTAGGTTAGATCTTTTCAGTCTCTGTTTGTTGTTAGTAGTTTAGTGTTTTTGTTCGTTTATCTGTCGTTTTATTTGTATTTCTGTGAGTAGTTAATATAAAATTTTTTGCTTCTAGTCTAGACTCTGTTTTTCTGTGTTTGTACTCTGTTTTCTAATCGTTTCTGCCCAGTTGGACGAGCGTCCGTTGTACTAGACGCCCGTCCAATTCTTGCTCTAGTCGGACGAGCGTTCATACCTCTGGACGCCCGTCCAAAGGAGTTCTGAAAAAAAAACGGACGAGCGTTCATATTTTGAACGCCCGTCCGTCGAAAACTAGTCGGACGAACGTCCGGTTAATTGGACGCCCGTACGTCTGTCTCGCCATCGGTTTTTATCTTTATTTCAATTAGGTTTTCTGTTTTTCGTAGGTAAGTGTCGTAGGTAGGTTTCTTAGGTTGAATCATCTGACTCCACACCTTTCACGATCAAATTTTAGGATAAAAGGGTCCGTTTTAGCACTTGATAGTATTTTGGCCATAACTTTCGGCTCGAGTGTCGGATTGGCGCGCAGGACCCCAATTCGGAAAGCTCGTTCCGACGCCGACGACGTGGCAGACATCCGGAGGCCGTCCGACACCGTTTTCGAGGTCAAAATCCACTGTTTTCCCTTCCATTTTGGGCTCAGAAGATTTCAACACGTTTTTGGTGTTTCCTGTTTTTAAATTTTTCGTAGTTAAGTTTCGTAGTTTTTGATTCCTCTAGGTTTAGTTATCCTTTCCCTCTGTCTGATCTGTCCTTTCGTCACTTTCTATCCTTTCTTGCTCAACACCTTGAGTTGGTGTTCGGTTTATGCAAACTCGTAGTCATAAGGGACCACTAATCTATTCCACGACCCCGAGCGGACCATAGTCCGACCCAATAGGCGGAGACTTCGTTTCGACGAAGGAAACGCTCTAGATCAAGAATTTGAGCAATATCTTTCGGGAGAAATCGAAAGAATAGTAATAATGGCGGCGGAAGATAGACGGACGTTGGCCGACTATGCCATGCCCGGTACAGTCACCATCAACCCGTCTATCGTCATGCCTACCATTACTGCTCCAAACTTCGAGCTTAAACCCGGACTTATACAGATGATGCAGCATGCATCAATTTTCCATGGTTTCCCATCTGAAAACCCCCACACTCACTTACACACATTCTTGCAAATATGCGGTACTACCCGTATCCAAGGTGTAAGTGAGGACGCCATCAAGCTTAAACTATTTCCATTTTCCTTACGGGGGGAGGCACTCGAGTGGTATCACTCTCTCCCCTCTGAATCCATCACTACGTGGGCGGAGCTCGAGAAGGAATTTCTAAGGAATTTCACATTCCGTCAGCTGGAAAATGAATCATTCTTTGAGGCGTGGAAAAGGTTTAAGTCTCTCCTGCGAAAGTGTCCCCATCATGGCTTGCCAAAGCAAAGGCAAGTCCATACTTTCTTCAGCGGATTGACCGAGCTCACCAAGGGCATGGTCAATAGTTCCTCTAGTGGGGCATTTCTCAAGAAAACACCTGATGAGGGGTGGGCATTGTTCGAGGACATTGCCAAATATAACTACGCCCCCTCTTATCAAGCCATTCAAGCACCTCCTCCGCCTCCCAAGGTCGAAGAGGTGACTATGCAAAATCTCGTTGCCATGTTGCGAAGCAAATGGCAACCTCTCAAATGAAAATTTGCTCAAAACTTCTCAAATCCGAGTTATCGGCTCCTTCACCTTCACGAGCTCTCAAGTTACGTGCGTGAAGCTTCTTTGTCGGACCGGCCATATGAGCGGCCAATATCAATTTTCTTCCCCTCGCTCGGCAAGTAAATGCTTGTTCATGACTATGGACGGCATAATCCAATCACATGCCAAGTATGTGACGGCATGGGGCATGCGCTCGCGCACGTCCCATGATTGGGCGAATGCGGAAGTCAATGCTTTCTACGGCCGGACAAATCAGAGATTCAATAACCAATTCTCTGGCCAGAACAGTTTCCAAAACCAAGGGTTTAATCAATCTTCGGGATTTAATCCTAATTCGAACTTCAATAGCAACCCTGGTTATAATCAGAACCCAAGCTATAATTCTTCCAATCCACAGCAAAGGTTCAATCAGAATTGGCCAGCCAATTCTAATTCTGCATTCCAAAGTCGGCCAAGCCAGCCATTTCCCCAGAACTTTCAAAACTCTCAAGGCACCTCCCACCAGGACGATATAAAAGCCGAATGGAGTTCATTTCGGGAGGAGCAAAGCAGGACGATGAAAAGCCTTGAGAGGCAAATCGGGCAATTGGCTGAGCAGTTAGCCTCTAGACCGTCAGGGCAGTTGCCCAGCTTCACGGAAAAGAATCCAAGAGGCGGTCAAGTCGCTCAAGCCGATTTAAGCAACAGCCAATGCACTGACCTCGTGCCAATAATGCAATACGGTAAAGAGGAGGCCAGTGCGATGAACTTAAGAAGTGGTTCTCAAGTTGGTGGTCCCCCTGGCTTCCAGGGAAACCACTAGCCCCCCTGCCGGCCGATAAGGCGGGGGGGAAATTGAGCAACCATCATCCCTCGGCTGCGAAGGCAAATCGGGTGGGCGATCCCCGATAGAAGAAAGAGTTGTGATTCCTCAAGTGGCTGATCCCTTGAGGAATAAAGAATCAATTGGAAGTCCTCAGGTGGCTGATCCCCTGAGGAATGATGAGTTAAATGATAGTCAGGTGGCTGATCCCCTGACTAACAAAAAGAATGAAAAGACGGTTCGGTGGAAAGATTTGGAAGACAAGGCCGTTAGTTCGTCCTCGAAGAAAGTATTTTCCGAGGAGGATTTGAAAAAGCTTCCCTTTCCACCTAGAAAGAGCAACATCCCATTGAGCGAAGATAAGAAGTATGAAAAGGTGCTTAATTTGTTGAAAAATACTCAGGTAAATCTTCCATTGTCAGATGTCTTGGTAGAGATGCCTAAGTACACCAAATTCATAAAGGATGTTGTTTCTTCGAAGAAGAAGTTAGCAGAAATGGATCAGGCAATTGGTGAGGATTGTTCAATGATCAATTATCCGGACTTACCAATCAAAAGAGGTGACCCCGGGAAATTCGTGCTCACATTGCGGATGGGAGGCACTGGTCTTTCCAAATTCTTTATGTGACCTGGGTGCATCCATAAGCTTGATGCCATTATCTATTTGCAAGCATTTGGGTTTACAAAGTCTTCTAGAACCCACTACCATGAACTTGCGGTTCGATAGATCTTCAAAGAAAGCCTCGGGGATCTAAAGGACGTATTGGTGCAAGTTGGTAGGTTTACCTTTCCCGTTGTTGGTATGTCTTAGATATGGAGAAAAATGAAAATGTCCCTCTGATTCTTGGAAGACCTTTCCTATCTACAGCTAGAGCCCTCATCGATTGTGATGGTGGGAAAGTAACTATCCGAGTTGGTGACCAAGAGGTGAGCTATAGTGTTTCTAAATCTATTCAAGTACCCTCCGGTTCTCCAACCGGCTGTTCCATTGAGGAGACGTCTGATGACTTCAATGACTTCATGGATAAGCAAGTCTTGGCTGTAGAGGCGGCATATGAGCGATTGATCGATAATCGAATAATCATGGTGTGGTCAATCTAGACCGGTTAGCGACTGAATTTGAGGATGAGCTAAGAGAAGAAGCCTTGGCGTAGGACCACCGAGTAAGCTCGGCGATGTTGAGTTGAAGAGTGGTGATCTTAAATCAAGTCTAGAGGATCCTCCCGTAGATTTGGTACCGAAGCCGTTGCCTAAACATCTTAAGTATGTGTTTTTAAGAGAAGGTGACAAGCTTCCTTTGATCATCTACGCCAAGCTATCTCGTATAGAAGAGCTTAAATTTTTAAACGTCTTGCGCAAAAATGAAAAAGCCTTTGGATGGCAGGTGGGAGATATCCGAGGGATATCTCCCGACATCTGTATGCACAAAATCAAGACTGAGGAAGGTGCAAAACGAGTTAGACAGCCTCAGAGAAGACTCAACCCTCACATGCAAGAGGTAGTCAAGAAGGAAATTATCAAGCTTCTAGATATGGGTATCATATACGCCATTGCAGACAGTGAGTGGGTATCCCCAACTCAAGTAGTTCCCAAAAAGGGTGGAATTACGATTGAGAAGAACGAGAAGGGAGAAGAGATAGCATTGAGGCTCGTTACAGGCTATAGAGTCTGTATTGACTACAGAAAACTCAATGAGGTCACAATGAAAGATCATTTCCCCCTTCCCTTCATAGACCAGATGCTTGAGCGTCTGGCGGGGCACGCATTCTACTGTTTCCTAGATGGATATTCAGGATACTTCCAGATACCCATCGATCCTATTGACCAAGAGAAGACCACTTTCACCTGCCCGTATGGTACATTCGCTTATAGGCGGATGCCATTTGGTCTCTGTAATGCCCCGGCCACCTTCCAAAGGTGTATGATGGCAATCTTTGACGGGCTAGTTGAAAAGTGCATGGAGATTTTTATGGATGATTTCTCGGTCTTTGGTCAATCCTTCGATGATTGCCTCGATAATCTTGATCAGGTGTTGTCTAGATGTGTGGAAAAGGACTTAGTGCTCAATTGGGAAAAATGCCATTTCATGGTAGATGAAGGCATAGTTCTTGGCCACAAAGTGTCAGCCAAAGGTATAGAAGTAGATAGGGCCAAGGTTGAAGCTATTGAGAAGATGAGTTATCCTAAGAATGTTCGGGAGGTCCGAGGTTTTCTCGGACATGTCGGCTTCTATAGGAGGTTCATCCGGGACTTTTCAAAGATTGCCAAGCCCCTGTCTACTTTACTCAAAGAAGACGTTACTTTTGATTTTGATGAGAATTGCAAGCGCGCGTTTGGGGAGCTTAAGAGTAGGCGATCTCTGCTCCGATTCTTATATCGCGATTTGGAACCTACCCTTTGAGCTTATGTGTGATGCATCCAACTATGCTGTTGGTGCAGTCTTAGGGCAAAAGCTTAATGGAAAGTTCCAGCCTATCTATTATGCCAGTCACACAATGAATCCTTCTCAAGTTAACTACACGACAGGCGAAAAGGAACTATTAGCCGTAGTCTTTGCTATGGATAAGTTTCGTAGTTACTTCTTTGGGTGCTCAAGTGATTGTGTGGACCGACCACTTATTTGCTTTGCGATATCTCATGACCAAAAAGGAAGCTAAACCGCGCCCTCTTGCGTTGGATGCGACCTCCAAGAGTTTGACGTTCAAATCAAAGATAAGAAGGGCGGTGAGAACGTAGTGGCGGATCATGTTTCTAGGGTGTTAAATGAGGAAAAGAATGAACCGGATGATATAGATCTTTACTTTCCTCTAGAGAACATTATGTTGATAGACGGTTGTCCTCCCGATGTTCCATGGTATTCCTCCATTGTAAACTACCTTCATGCCCGTTATCTCGATCTGAAATGTCTTATCAAGAGAAGAAGAAGTTCTTCTACGATATGAAATATTTCGTTTGGGATGAACCTTATCTTTTCAAGATCTGTAAAGATGGTTTGCTTAGGAGATGTGTTCCGGAATCCGAGCAACGCGATATAATCGAGCAATGCCATAGTGGACCCACGGGTGGTCACTTTGGTCCTTGGAAAACGGTTGCGAAGATCTTCCGAGTCCGGTTTCTATTGGCCCACGATCTTTAAGGACGCGAAGCTTTACGCAAAGCTTGTGATCGTTGCCAAAGAACCGGAGCTTTGACAAGGCGGTTTGACATGCCGTTGAAACCCATCCTTGAATGCGAAGTCTTTGATGTTTGGGGCATCGATTTTATGGGACCATTCCCATCATCTTGTGGCAACAAATACATCTTAGTCTGCGTTGACTATGTTTCGAAATGGGTGGAGGCAATTGCCACTCCTCACAATGATCATAAAACGGTCATGAAATTTACGAAGAAGAACATCTTTGTGAGGTTTGGATGTCCACGTGCCTTGATCGGTGATGAAGGGACACACTTACGCAACCGACCTTTGGAAAAAGTCCTCGAGAAGTATGGTGTTCGCCATAAAGCGGCACACCATATCATCCGATGACTAGTGGTCGGAGTTGAGCGAAGCAACCGAGTCTTAAGAAAATCCTGGAGAAGACGGTGAATAGTCATAGAAAAGGCGGAGTTTGAAGTTGGACGATGTACTTTGGGCATATAGGACGCCTATAAGACCCCTATGGGTACATCGCCATATCAAATGGTCTACGGGAAACCATGTCATCGCTGTCGAGCTAGAGCATAGAGCTTATTGGGCCACAAAGTTTTTAAACTTTGATGCCCAAACTTGTGGACGACATCGACTTCGGCGGTTACATGAGCTGGACGAGTTCGGACTTCGAGGCATATGAAAGTGCCGGGATCGGTAAAGAGAAGATGAAACTACTCCATGACGCCAAGATAAAGAAGAGAGAATTCCGGGTCGGCGAGCAAGTTCTCTTATACAATTCTAGGTTACATTTGTTTCCTGGGAAGTTGAGAACACGTTGGTCCGGTCCTTTTGAGATTCTCCAAATCATTCCTGGAGGTGTTCTAGAACTACGCGGTTATCCAGACCAACCGTTTCGAGTTAATGGTCAAAGGTGCAAGCACTACATTGGTGAACCTAAAGAAAAACCTTTGATTGTTAAATTTCTCGATATTCTCGGATGTGGTGTTCTAGAGGTCAATGAATTTGATGAGTTTTCATCCGATTTATTCTCCGAGAATGGCGGTATTGGTTCATCGGCGAAGTTCTAGCGAGGTAGTTGGGATATGGAGGAGTATGAAAGAGAGCAAAAGCTTAAACGTCATCGGAGGAATCGAGAGAAGAAAGAAATCAGCCATGGGGAAGATTAAACGAGTTTGGAAGGCTATAAAAGATTTTACCCCATGTGTTAGATCTTGTTTCGCGACCACACTACGGACCGGAGCTTAAACGAGGTAGTGGGTAGCGAGAAAGGTTAAATGGCACGATCCAGTGAGCTTCAAATGTGTCGAGCTAACGACAATAACCATTAGCGCTACTAGGAGGCATCCTAGATATCCCTTATTATATTAGTTTCTTTCTTTAGTTATTTTTCCTTGTTCTAGTTGTTTTACTCTTATTAGGATTGTGTTGTTTTTATCGGTCGGCCGTCTAATCTTATACGGGGTCGAAGTGTTGTTTTGCTTATGATTTCCTCTTATCTTTATCTCTATCACTTTTGCGCGATATGGTTTAATCCCTTGTATCCCCGAGGTACGTTTTGTGTTGTTTTTCATGTATGCGGGATATTTGCTATAGCACTTGTGAGCTCTCGGATGATGTCGGTTTTCCGGTGGATGGTCCACAGTTTACTGCTTTCATCAAGCCTTTCTGGAGTTGATACGTAGCACTTCCGGAATTGCCACTTTAGAACTACAATCAGCTAAGTACTTTCTTTCTTTTTATTTCTGCACAATATGAGGACATGTTGTCATTTAAGTGTGGGGGAGGGGATTAGTCGGTATGTATCTACCAATTGCTTATATGATGTTATTTCTATGCTAAAATGAGCTAAATTTTCAAAATTTTTGATTTGTCTCGAGTAAGCAATGCATGTTTTTGTTCGGTTTGTTATAGTCATTGATGCTGTATACCATATTTTTAGTGAGTTAGTTGTTTCACCAAGATTTATTTTCCACGTGCCATAGTGAATGATGAGCTAATTTATAAAGCTATACCCCGTTTGGATTAGTAATGTTTGATTTTCTTATAAGTCATGTGCTTAGTGCTACGTATATATCGTGAGATTTATGGTAGTTTGTATTTAGTTCCGTAGTATGAGGTCTTGTGAATATCTAGAAGTTTGAATGTGATAAGTAACACGGAGCTAATGTCAATTAAAAAGATAAGTTAGAAGTTGAATTAATATGAAATTATTGGGTGTGTCGGAAGCTAGTCGATGATTTGAGTGAGGTAGGGTATACCACGTATGTCCTATACCACTATGATGACTAAAAGCTCACGACAGTTAGAAAAAGCTGCCTTATGATTGGAGTAAGGTAGGGTATGATCTCGAAATGTCCTATTCTGCTATGAGGGCAATAGCTTCTTCTGATGTGTGTTTAAATGTGAAGTAATTAAATCAACTTGAAATTGGTTATGAAATGAATATAAGACTTAGTCTTTCGTTAATCTTATCCCCAGTATAAAGCGATAGATATGTTGTAGGGATTATCCTGCGAGTATTTCAGAAAGGCCCTAGATATATTCGATCATTCTTTTCGGGATATGTCACGTTTGTAGGGTGCATCTTATGAGTGTCATTTATTGCTAGTCTACGAGGGGGTATTAGCTAGTTTTGCTTTGAGTTCCTCAAGTTTGGATTTAGTGGAAGTTTTCTATGGCTATGCACACACACGATGGTGAACTTCTAAGTTATTGAATATATGTTATATTTGTTGAGATGTCTATACTATCTCGAGCTTGATTTTGTTTTGTTTTGCTCGGGACGAGCAAGGTTTAAGTGTGGGGGAGTTGTTAAGGGTGATTTTATGTGATTTATACCGTTATATTTCGTAACGATTTCTCCCATAATCGATAAATTGCATAGAAAAGTAAGTGCTTATTAGATTTATTGAGCAAACGAGTTTTAAATGTGTTTAA
Organism: Gentiana straminea; assembly: GCA_036785695.1. NCBI lineage: Eukaryota > Viridiplantae > Streptophyta > Magnoliopsida > Gentianales > Gentianaceae > Gentiana > Gentiana straminea. Next base: position 3,051,053 of record JAVUPR010000111.1, read on the forward strand.
ATGCAAAATAGAGATATTTACGTGATTTTATCGGTGTTTTATGTTTATTCGTATGATGTTACATTTTGCATGTTTCTATCATGTTGTTAGGTATGTTTTCATGATGAGTAAGGAGCTTAAACGATGATCACATGAAGATGGAAGAGCGAAAGATGTTTAAGTGAAGAATCATTGAAGAAACCGGAACCAGGCACTTCATGGGGATTTTGTCCACACTTGTAGGCACTTTCAAGGAAAGTTGTCTTGATGGAAGTTGTAGAGGATTGAAATAGATTTCCAACGCATGTTGAATCACCTCATTTGGAGCCCTAGAAGTGAAGTTATGAGCAAAATACTAGAGCAAGGTAGTGGACGGGCGTCCATAAAAGTGAAGCGGCGTCCGAATCGTATTTTACATTCGAGAGAGTTCGGGCGCGTTACGAACGAGCGTTCATTCTCCGTTCATAGAGGCTGGACGAGCGTCCAAGGTTGTGGACGGGCGTCCACGGCACCGACTCGGCGAAACCGACCTAAAAATCTATAAATAGGCGCGATTTCCCAAACCCTAATCATACAATTCGATCCCTAAACCCTAGGGAGCGGCTTGGCTGCGTTTTTACTCCTTTATTTTCCGAGTTTTTATGCAATAAAACATCTAGATTAGATAGTTAGATTTATGTTCTTTATTCCATCAATTCGAGTTTGCATAAGGATGCTAGGAGGCTAAATCCTCCTTGAACGAGCGTTGTGAAGCCGTCCGTTTCAACGAGTTTGATCTCTAGTTCGTGATTATTTTGTGAGTATCTATTAAAGTTGTTACTTTTATCATGTTTTTATATGTTGATTGCATGCAATATCGAAAGATCCGTGCTTGTTTATTGTTTGCTTGATGAAAGTCATGTTAACCTTAGAACACCATGATAAAAGTTTAGACCTTTAATCTAATCACAACGAAAGTTATTAGATTAAATCTCTAGATTAGAAATTGAAAGATTTCACGCCTAGGTTAGAAAGACGTAATCTTTAACATCGAGAGATAAAAGATTAGGAAACGAACTTGTCTACGAGAGTAGGAGTTTATGCCTTCGATTAGGTGAATCACGACTTGAGTAGAGATCACGAATTAATCCGAATTAGAATTGAATGTTGATAGGATAGGTGGATCAATTGCTTGTTCGTTCGTTATAATTTGATTTTAATCCTTAAAACTTGAATTGTTTAGCTTTAGTTTACTTTTCTGTACTTTAGTTAGTTTTTATTGCTTCCAATCTTTCCTAGCATTGGATTAATCTCCTCTGTCTAGTTACTTTTATGCAATATTTGTTTAGGTTAGTTTTCGTGACAATAATTAGTTAAAAACAAAAGCTAGGGTTCACAACAGTCTAGTTCCCCGTAAGATCGACCCGGCATTAGCCTCCATACTACGATCCTTGCACTTGAGGTTAACCGGTTTATTACTTGTTGTTTTGTATTGATAAAATCCGGGACACTTTGGTCCCCAAGGTGGCGTCACCCACACGAGTAGCTGAGTTGATGCCGATTGCTTTGTGTAACTCGACTTACAAATTGCTCTCGCATGTTATTGTCAACCGTCTTAAATTTGGTTATTAATGATGTTATCTCGGACAATCGAGTGCATTTGTCTCCGGCGAGATTGATCACCGATAATTCCATTGTTGCTTTTGATGCGTTTCATTCCATGAAGGTCGGGGCACGAAATTTGTCACAACCATGGCCAAAGCGTTTGATCGAGTGAAATGGAACTATCTTTGGGGCGTTATGCACCAAATGCGGTTTCCAGGTGCTTTTGTTGATCTACTTCGGAGGTGTGTCTCGTCAGTTACATATAAAGCCATTGTGAATGGTAGGCCTGGGCCTCGGATCGTCCCTACCCAAGGGATTCATCAGGGGGATCCTCTTTCCCTCTTTCTTTTCATAATCTGTGCCGAGGGGCTGATAGCTTTGCTAAACCTGGCTGTGCGCGGTGGGCTCTTACGGGGTATCTCATTTGGAAGGCAGGCGCATGTTCAGGTCTCGCACCTGCTTTTTGCTGATGACATCATGCTGTTTTTTGAGTACGTGGATGGGGCTTTGGAAACGTTATTGGATATCTTTACCCAATATGGGATAAGGTCTGGCCAGACTATTAATTTCCATAAGTTCAGTCTATATTTCAGCTGGGATATTTCGCAGGTGGACATGGAGTATATATCGGATTTCCTTCGGATTCCGGTCGGGAGCGGTACATAGAAGTATTTGGGAATGCCTTTTGCCACCTTTGGAAGGAACAAGAGGCCGGTCTCGATTTCCTTCATGAAAAGGTATGGAAGAAGCTTTACGGTTAGAAGGATAAGCTTCTTTCCCTATGCGGGAAAGAAGTTATGATAAATCAAGTTTGCAAGCCATACCTACTTTCATTATATATGCGGTGTTTTAAAGTCCCCACCACGATAGTGAAGGAGATTGAAAAATGTATTCGTGGATTCTTTTAGGGGGACACCGAGACTAAGCGAAGGTGCATTGGCGGAATTGGGATACATGCGCCCACCCAAGAACCTTGAGGGCTTGGGTTTTCACAATTTGGAATGCTTCAATTTGGCCTAGCTTCCTAAGCGATCGTGGAGATTTCTCACTTGCCTTGCGCCCTAGCAAGTCGAATTCTCAATGCTAAATATCATCCGGGCACAACTATCATGGCGGCGGGCAGGGAGTAGACCATCCTTTTTGTGGCGTAGCTTGCAAAACGAAGGATATTTGCTAATGCATGGAATTTGTATTGGCGCATAAGAAATGGTAGTTACGTCTATGTCTTCCATGATGCTTGGGTTTCTAGACCACCATCTTTTCGGCTAGTTCATTTACGGACACTCCTTTGTGGATTGTAAGGCTTGTGACTTGCTTTTGCACTGGTACTAGGTGGAATCTACCGTTCCTTACGCACTCTTTTCGGGCTTAAGAAGTAGATGCTATACGCAAACTCCAATCGCGGACATCTCGCATCCGGATAAGTTGATTTGGCATTATGACCGCCGCGGTAGGTATACGGTGAAATAAGGTTATTTCTTGGCATTGAGCATTTATAGAGGTTTCCGACGCGATACACACATCTACATCCTCCGGACCTAATAGGGTATGGCGAGATGTTTGGAAAGTTAATGTGCCGCGGCGCGTTCAACACTTCTTATGGCGTTGTTTCCGGGATTGTCTACCAATTGGGGAACAACCCATCAAGCGGAATACGGGCTCGGGTCTTTGCTTGGCATGTGGCCGGGAGATGGAGTCCCTACGACATACGCTTTTTGATTGTGATTATGGTCGAGCAATGCGGGCGCTTCGCCGATTGGTAGACAACGGATTCGGCATGGGTCAAACTTTAAAGAGTTTTTTGGTGCACTATCAACGCGATACACTCCCGATGAGGTTTCTAATTTTTCCCAATTACTTTGGAACCTCTGGAAAGCCAGGTGCAGTACGGTTTGAGGATGCGCCTATCTATGTTTCCCGTGTGATCTCTGCGTTCTTAGCCGGGGCAGTAGAGTATCGTCAGGCCTTGGGCTCGTTGCGTGTAGATATTGAGGGGCCGGCGATCATCCGGTTATGCGGAGTGCACCTTCCGAGGGCGGTGGAAATGTAACTACGATGCTTTTGTTACGGATTCGGGTTCTTGGGTGGGTCGATCTTTGGAGATACACTTGGCTCGATTATTGCGGCTTATTCGTTTCATTTGGACCCTGGTATCTGTCCAGAGACCTTGGAGATGCATGCAATTCTTTTGCCTATGGAAGAGGCTATCAGATTGTGGCTTCCTACAATCAGTTGTGAGACTGTCTGTCTCGCTTGCGTTCAGGCGTTACAGTGACCTTCGGATGACCTGTCTGTCTTTAGTTGCTTTGCGCGCGTGTGTCTTCCTTTGTTTCTTCCACTTTCAGTTTTGTTAAGCGTGGTGGTAGTTTTCCAGCTCATCTTTTAGCTAGACATGGGTTAGGTCACTCTGATCGTATGGTTTGGGGCACTTCCTCTCCTCATGATGTAATTTCTGCCGCGATTGCGGATTTAGCATTATAAAAAAATTGTTTTTCTCAAAAGAAAAAAATTCTAGCAATTTGATTTTAATTTTCTTGGGGCTAAGGAAATTCTAGAGTATTAATAACATAATTAATGATTATTCCCAAACAAAAAGAAAACAATGATTATTGATTATTACATCATCACATTTTAATTTGAGTTCGCTATTCATTTGGTGATCAATTATGCCTCCGTATATGTTTGCCCTTATTATTATTATTATTTATAATTCTCCATATAAAATTGTTATTTTTTTTTTAGGCGAAAAATTGGTTAAATTAAACTATTAAAAATTTATCAATAATAACTTTTTATTAATCAATCTATATTTAACGATCCTAATTATTTTCATTGGAGTTTGCTTGGTATTTTCCACTTATTCTGCGTGATGGTGATGTGGACGAGTCTTTTGATACGCCTCCTTTCAACGGGATTTGGATTTACGGAGTGCATTGATCTTTGGACGCACCCCTACTACTACGATAGGGGTGCAATTCGGGTGTTTTTGTTCCTATCGTGGTTTACAATGGTGCTCCCTCTTTTATTGCTATGTGATGTTTTGCCCTACGTGATGGTTGTAGCCAATGCTCGGGATTGGGCCCGGACTTTACATACTCTCAAGCGGATGCAACGATCTATGAACGGCGATGACTTTCGGATGTATCATACGCGTTCGAGTCACATTTCATTCCTACAAGATTCGAGACACACATACGCCATTCTTTTACTTATGATTTCCCTTTGTTGTACATATTTTTGGAGTTTGGGATTTTTTGGGAATGCATAGAGCGAGTACTCTTCCCTATGTGATGGATTTTCCTACACTGGGTTTGCCACACATAGGGTTTAAGGAGGCCATGCTATGCATTCTATCACGCAAACTTGGGGCGGGCCGGGATATGGAAAACTTTTTGTAGCACTTTATTTCTTCTATTAATAAAATAAAGTTGCTTTAAAAAAAAAAAAAAACGATCCTAATTATTCTCTAACAATGAGTCATAATCTCCAACTATTGGCAAAAGTCATTGCTTTAACTACAATTTCACGCCAAAATATCACCGTATCAATATCCATATTGTCGTTATTCGTGTGACAAACATCACCGGCTATTTCTTATACCACGAAACATAATATTCTCTCCAGGTGAACACTACACTTCCACTTTTAAAAGATTTCGAGAATAGAAATACATGTTTATGACCATATTAAGATATGCATCCCTATCATGAGAAAGCGTGAATCTTGAACGATCGACATAAGTCTTACATATGCTTCAATATCACATCCAATCACTACCACATAATCGTCTCTTCTTGAGAGAAACATCAACAGTGTCAAGACGTGATAATCCTCATCGTAATATCATGATGACTTCCGTTTTAAGGACAATCAAGACACGTAAGACAATAAGCGAGTCATCCAACATATGCTAATAATTTAATACACATCCACGTACATGTCTAAGAGTTGATACATTTTAATGTATATGATCAATTCCCAACTTCGAAGATATATGACATACGATACGTGTTAGTCTATCCGTAATTAATATTACGACTAGTGATATTCAAGAACTAAATTATTTACTATGAATCGAGATCTCATCAATCATAATCGCATATTATGACTTCTTTATCAAGATTCAATTCTAGAGACATTATTATATATTATCGGTTAGTCCAAATAAATGAACCAATATATATATTGTTGGAAATATTGTACCCGGATCTCGATCCGAAACATGAAAACCCGATCCGGAAATTTTGCGAGTCTCGTCTAGGTGGGATGGCGCCTAGCCTAGGCGAGCCGGGCTAGCTTAAGCGGGACAAGATGCTACCTAAGCGAGCATCCCTCATGTTTTTCTGTTCACAAATGCGGTGCAGATTATCCAGCTTATTGAATAAAATATTTTTGTCCGGCTTATTAACTCCGAAATTACGACACCATAAATCCAATACCGAACTCTATCGATTATAAATTTTCTTATTCTCAATATTGTCGAGTTTATTGACTGGTATAATTATTCTATATGGACTAACCCTCCATAGACAATTCGTAAATGAAGTAGGAAAGTTTTGGTAAACCCTCTTCATCAACTCTTATCTTTATTTACCACTTAGCGATTCTTAACGAGCACATCTAGCTACCTTGAAACAAGCAAGAGTCTGTATACATCCCAGGAGTTGACAGATCGATATGAGGAGATGTAAGCTGGATGTCTAAAGACAATTTATTATTCAGTTGTTAACTTTCCTTCATGTCTTTAGAATCTAGATTAAGGCAGTTGTATCCTTAATTTCCTTGCGATCTGGTTGTTTTTAGTCAAAATATATCAGTATGGATTTGTGTTTGTCTTTTACTAAGATTTTAGTATAGAAACAATAGTTTTGCCTTTTTGGAGATTTACAATTTTTTTGTGGTTCGACTTCATTATTAACATTGTTTGATCTTTCATATTTGTAATGGTGTTCCCTACCAATGGCGGATCCAGAAATGTTTTTAGGGGGGTCCGTAATTTTTTTAGGGGGGTCCGTAAATATTTTTACGGTGTCCGAAATATTTTTCTATAGTTAAAATATAGAGTTTTTATCCGTTCAGGGGGTCCATGGACCCCCCTATGATACACTTACATCCGCCACTGTTCCCTACCATGTTTGTTATCGAACAAGTTTTAGGTTTTCTATTCAGCTTCCGCTTTAAGAAACTGACGTGTTCCGTGACACTAGCTTATTGAATACGTGCTGAACAAGGACGGAGCCAAGTGAAGGGCTTAAGGGGGCTAAGCTCACCCGGCCCTGTTATTATTTTTGGTACAACAAAAAACCTATATAACACATTCATCCAACACAGTCAGTTATTTTAATACAGCCTACTCGATCACGCATTGATAGTCCACTTGCTAGCCCACCTGAAAGATAAATTTCGACTCCGTCACCGGTGTCTTTGGACGTCTCGTTTTCCGGTTATGAGCTCGACTTTCGGGACGAATCGTCACATCAATGCTTCTTTGTCTGAATTCAAATAAAAACTGTGTAGTCCAGATTCAACCACATATTTTAATCTACAAGTAGAGTTATTAGGGAAGAATTTCCCCTCGAGGACGGTCCTTCTGAAAATTAGAAGAGCTGGCGTCCAACTGCACCGGCCATTGCCTGTCAACAGTTTGAAGCAACAATATCTTCCTAGTTGTACTTTATTATTATATGTTACATCATATTTGAATACTCTATAAATTAACCCCTATAACTAAGAATGAAATCGCAACATCATCTTTACGATTTTATGAGTTATAGTTATTACATGCAAGCATAAATTCGAAATGTCGACCAAGCTTCTCTTCTTTCTTCTCATTGTTGCTGCAACTCTCTCAGGTTATATAACTGCTCTTTATCTGCTTTGAGACTGTGATATATATATATATATATATATGCATGTATATATGTATGTATGTATGTATGCATGCATTATGGGGTGTAGATATCCACCTCGGATATCAGGGTGGATATCTAGTGAAAAATAAAAAAAAAAAAAAGGAACGGGATATAAACCTGGATATCGAGTGAAAAAACTGGGATACAAAAGCGAGAGGATCCGCACCCTGCATTATGTATGCATAACTGCTCTTTATCTGCTTTGAGATATATATATATATATATATATATATATGTATGTATGTATGTATGTATGTATGACTTGTACAGTATATTTCTTTGAGTAGTTTGGATATGATTTAATCCTGTAAAATATAATTGGGAGATTTTTGGGTATGGAGTAGAGTCTGTCTTTATTGAAGTGTATGAATAATATTTGTATAAAAATATATGATTTGACTTTTTATAAACATGTTATTCATTGAAGATGAAATAAAAATTCTTCAATTTAAAAAACGTCCCTCAGACTGAGATTTATTTTAAAAATTGTGATAGTACTAATTGAATTACTGACTTTTGAAGCTTCTATCAATTTAGTTGAGGCGACAGCAGATTTGCTTACGGCTGGCGGCGGTGGCGGCAGCGGTTATGTTGTGCGAAAACTGTTACAAATGAAAACCAACGGCAACGTGTTTTCCTCCTCTAGCGATGGGGAAAACGAAGTCGGAAACGAATACGAAGACGAAGACGAATACGAAGAAGAACCCCCGAAACTAAACCCGGACGTGTCGTGGTGAGAGGTGTATGTGCTGATGAGGGGAAACCATGTACCATCGGAACCGAATCAGTTACCGAATCAAAATGCGACCCGGACACTTGCAGTTGTGACTTCTTTGATAATGACAGGGAGAATACAGACGGTGGAGATGGAGCATGCCGTCCAAAAGGATCATTTCCCTAATTAGCCGTATTTCTTATTTTCATGATTTTCCAATAATGTTACATTCATTTTCAATAGTTTACTTTAATTAAAATCGTCTGAAAATCGATTTTAATGTGAACTGAAAATGGATGATGACACTGTCGTTCAGTTTCATCATTTGGGAGTTTTACTTCGTTTTTGATCAATTGTTCTGTGTCTTTCTGGCACAGTGCATAGTTTTCTTAGCTTCAATTTCAACTTCTTGAGGGCTCTTTTTGTTCACACTTTTTTTTTTCTTTCTCTTTTTGGTGTGTGTGACTCAATTTGTCTGGTATGCGAGGTATAATGTTAATTATCTATCTTTCCATCAGCTTAAACTTTTGAGAGAGATAGTAGTTTAACGACGCCTCGATTGTATATCTAAAATCTTTGAAATTAGTGTGTTTTTTTTCCTTCCTTAGAAGTGAATTTAGTACGTGTTGTGGTGCTATATATTGCACATGGGAAACGATATTTTAGTGGAAAGTCATTAAATATACACGTAGCCATAAAATGTACTATATTATAAGTATATCTTCGAGTCCGGATCCTCAGCTTTTGAATCCCGGCTTCCACCCCAAACTTTGGGTGGCGTGGCGAAATCATGTCCGCTCATTCAAATCGGGGAGAGAGAACACATAATTTTTGGACGGCCATGATCACTCCACGTCCACAAAGCAGGAGAGAAGCTGTGATTCAAAAGCTGGTGATCCAGTCCGGTATATCCTCTGTCGGAAAAAAATCATTCCGATGGCCGGAAATTTAACTAAAGGCTTTTTGGCAAGGCAAAGTTATTAAACCATAAGAACATCCAATTGTTTTTAACAATACATAATTTGGATCCTTCTTATATAAAGAGAAATTAAGTAAGGTGAATCATTGTTAAGCACCGGAGTAGGGAGGCGATTGATCAAGTACAAAACGGATAAAAGGACATCATCCCGTTAGTTTAAAGAAATATTTGCTTGGGTGTTAAAATGTATAAAATGTTAATTATCTGTATCCCCATCAACTTAAACCAATGCCTAAGGAAATATGGTATCAGAGAAGTCCTCCACGAGTGGTTACCCAATTTTTTCCTGAATTTTTCGGTCGCCCTGAAGACGAAAGGCCATCTTTTCTGCTGAATCCGGCAACTGATGGGCGCCAGAACCACCTCTCAAGCTTTCTTCTTGCGTCAGAATTTGGTAAGCTCGATCAAGACCGGGGAGGGGATCCTGTCCGAGAAGTTGGGACCGAACATAAGCATATGTGGAATCCAGGCCTATGAGGAACCAGTGCGAACGATCTGCTGTATGAATTTTCTGATATTTGGTAAGGAGGTAGCACTTGCAACCATGGCAAGTGCACGCAGGGAGCTCAATCATCTATGCTGAATCATCATTTAGCAGGGCTACTAGGCCTCGGATCTCTCTCTTGGGCGGGACATCTAATACATGCCGGCTCATCCTACCGAATATGAAGCGATAGATTTACCCTTACCTTGCTTACAATCAGCTAGAGCTGCATTCAATTGACAAACTCAAGTTCCATTGACGACCGGACCCTTCAAAGCCATCCATAACTCCTGTGCATCTTCATAATACGATAAAGTGGATTGAATCGATGGTTCAATCGTGTTCATGATCTATGACAACAACATGGAATGAACTGTATACCGATCGTCTAACTTTTCTTCATCCGTCGGTTTCGTGATCTTCCCTTCAACAAAACCATATTTTCGTTTCGCACGTAAGGCGGTGCGAATCGATCTTGCCCATTCATCATAATTAGGACCTTTGAGTTGTACGGTGGTAATTAATTGTCCGGGATTATCCGTTGTGCTGAGGAAGAAGGCGTCCAACTTCTTCTCCGGTGGTTGCCATTGAAGCCTGTTTCCAGAGCTGCATTTCTGTTTTTTTTCTTTTCGGCATCTAGAGATATGGCTCTGATACCATATTCTTTAGGCATTCACTTACCGTTAAGATCAAGCACAATTTTTTTTTAAGATTGTGTGCGATCTGTCCCAACACCTCTCCTCAAGTGTTGGCAATCTGTTCAAATGTTGCACAATTTTTTTCAAGAGTATGGGCAATCTCTCCCAACACCCCCCTCAAGTGTGGACAATCTCTCACAACACTTGCACAATATTTTTTTAAATAATGTTTCAACTAGGGGTGTTGACAATCTGTCCAACAGTTGCACAATTTTTTTCAAGAGTGTGGGCAATCTCTCCCAACTCTCCCAACACCCCCCTCAAGTGTGGGCAATCTCTCCCAACACTTGCACAATATTTTTTTAAATAATGTTTCAACCAGGGTTTGATCTCGTGACCTCTGGCTCACGTACTAAGTTAAAGATCAAGCGCTTACCGTTGTACTAAAACCAATTGGTTTTAATAAATGCGCTACTATATTTACTTAGGCATTCAAGAGTGTGGGCAATCAGTTCCAACATGGTATTAAAGTGTATAAAATGTTAATTATCTATATCCCAATCAACTTAAGTTTTTGAGAGGGATGATAATATAACATTGAGGTAGAAGTGTAAGTAGTATTTTTATGATGTGTCCGTGTTATCGTTTTGTGGAGCCAATTTTCTGGGAATTCTTAGGGCAAGAATATATGTGTTGAATTTCATTAGCTTGTAGAAAATTTTGTAAGGGGTTTAGAAATACTCACCACCTCTGTCGGTTTGAAGTGTTAACATTTTAGTACAGATCGGACTAGTTTCAGCAATAACTTTAAATTCGATAAAGCGGGATATTGTGACATTAGATTTATTATGAATATGATAAAGTCAAGTGTATCGTGAAAAATCATCTATAAATAAAACATAATTACGCCACCCTTTACGTGAGGGAACATAACAAGACCACACATTGATGGCCAAATTATAGAGGTTCAACCTTCACCGGCAAGGTAACGAATCTGTTGTACTACAACGGCGAGTAATGTCGTATCCCACGAGAAATTGAGCAAGTATCACAGTCACTTTTGTCTTTAGTTTAGGTCAACAATAGTGGTGAAGATGCTATAACTACTAATAGTGAAAAAAGATTTAATATGATGATAAAACAATAGTCAAATCACGATCAAGTAAAAATTATTTTGAAAACCATAAAAATGAAGAACAATAGAAAAAAGTTACCAAATAATGTAAAAGTGCACAAAATTGACTCTCCAAATGAAACCATTGAGAAATTGTCAGTAACTGGATGGAAATTCGAATCCAAAAGCAACAATCTTGCAAATAGCTATGCAAACCGAAGATAGATTATGTTTTCAGCTAATGTAGGATTCTACGAAAAATCGACTAAAGAGTGCAGGAATATATTTTGGGGAAAATGTTAAAAAGGACAGTTTAGGAGTAGTATTAGGGATTTAATCCAGTGACATTGTATTTATGTCATTAAGGACAAATTTTGGGATCCCTGGACCATTATACCCCTGTTTTTAATTTATTTTAACAGTTACGAATTGGAATGAAACTGCCGACCAACTGCTTGGAATCCCCTGCTCAAGGGCGCATTTAGCCGCTGTTCCGCCGGCTACCTCAGCCGCTTGTGTGCTGCGGGTGGAGTTAATTAGATGGAAGAGTTAATTGCACCTTAAAACTTTTGGAGGAAATATTCTGGGGGAATATCATCAAAGCCGATGCTGCTGGTGATCCATGATCGGAGGATGACGGGGGGTGGCCGGAGGAAACAGCCCTCAGCCGGTGATAAAGAGGTGGCAGAATGGGTGATTATTCTGGAAAAGAGGCGGCTGTTTGATGGTGTTGTTTTGGGAAAAGAGGCGGCTGTTTGATCGAATTGTGATTGAATACAACAGAGCAGTAGAACAGAGGCAATGGAGCCGATCCACTAAAATTTTTTTTGGTGGAATTAATGTAGCCGAAGATAATATCTTGACCACTGAATACATAAATTATAAATGGAAAAATATGTGGAAAAGGGTAAAATGGTCCAGTGGAATTAAAATTTGTCCTTAATGCCATAATTATTTTTCCACTGGATTAAATACCAATTACTACCTCTAAATTGTCCTTTACCACATTTATCCCATATATTTTTAGGTCGTAAAATTCGGCTATATAGTGCCATCAATCGTAAAAAATGATAAAAATCCGGATTCGGCCCGTTTTTCCCGTCGGGCGTGCGCATATACTCCTCCGGGCTTGCGCTTGAATTTACCGAATGCAACAACACTGGCACATAATCTGTTATTTCGGTGATATCTTTGCGTGTACACCTCTGATTTGAGTGATTCGAGTTGTGTTGGAAGCTTATTCAATACCCTACAACTTTGTTGAAGACGAAGTCTAGAAAATGCGTCGAATGTGGGTCAAAATGCATACAAGTGACAGTACGTGAAAACATGGCAAATTCTTGATTTGTTTCAAGTTTCAACTCTTTAACTTCAGGCACATTCTTCTACCTCACAAAATCGACTTTTGATCAACAATGCCTCTCATTCCAGGATCGCAATCAACCTATATCCTGCAAATATCAACAACAATACCGCTCACATAGCTCCCGCATTATGAAATATGCCATTAAAACATGCAACAATTCACTAAAAATGACGAGGTTTCCAGACTAATTGTCCTTGACATCGTAGTGAATGTAATGGTGAAAATACATCATAAATCAACGAAACTACTCCAAAAGTGCATCAAATGAGTTATGAACGGGGTAAAATCATATCAGAAATGCAAGCAATGTTGACTCTCATCACATATCGGAATGAACTAGCTCCAGGGTCGGAGATATGTATATCAGCGTGGGTCACGTGACCCCACTGAGATCTGAGAAAAAATAGTATTAACACGATTCAGTTTTGCTATTAAAAAATGTCGTTTTGTAGTTAAAAAATGTTGTTTTATGCTTCGGTGACCACTCTGGAACAACTTTTAGAGCAAAAACCTACGGTGACCCCACTGAAACATATTTTTGGATCCGATGAACTAGCTCCAAAGGAGTTTTTGTGGAACAAAATGTAGAAGGAAGGATTTTCTATTGGTTGGGCAAATGCAATTGTTTAGCATTTGTGATTAAGGTTGAAACTGAGCGTAAAGTGGTTGTGGAAACTGTTTTGCAGCTAATACTATGGTATTAGAATCTGTAGCAACTAGCAACCGAGTTTAATTTGTTTTTATTGTCAAAAGTTCACATCATCATCATCGTTGACGGGCTTTCCAACCGTTTTTGAGTTCAAGTAGACTGCGCAGTTCATTGAACCTTAGATTGAGAGTCTGTGATCGATTGCCTTTTTAGGTCATTGTGTTGGATTTATTACATGACAGAACCAGAAAACTGCCCCATAAATTGGCCTTTGGCGCTTTTACTACTCCTAAAAGATTGATCATAGATCTTGTGGGTGAAGCAATTTTGTTTGATAGGGCGTTCCACGCATTTTCTGCTGTGGAAATGCCATAAACAATGGGTGCAGCATTTTCAGATAATGTTGCGTTAATCCATGCAATTAGGAACCAATTGGTCTTTTCGATGACACATAGTAAATTGTGGATTGACAATATATAGGGTTATATTTTCCCTGTTCCTCATTGAGAATTTGAGGTAGCTATGGTTGAGTACCATCCAAATAACCACATTAGCTAATTGATTGCGATTTGGAACGGCTAAGACCGATGGGGTTTGTTGATTAACGACCATCTTGATCAATTTTTTTGCTTAACTGACCGGGGATTGCCGAGCCCCGACGGTTCCAACATATAAGACTCATAGGGCCGGGTGGGCTTGCTCCTCAACATACTCCACCGGTAATTTTGTGAAAATTCATCTTTCGTTGGGATAGATTGCACACATTCTTAATGTATAAAGGAAATATAGTAGCGCCTTTACTATCACCATTCATTCATATTGCAGCTAGAAACTGGATTTTTGGCAGCATGAAAGTATTATGTCGCCTCCGCCTGAGATTTAAAAATAAAACGATCTCAACTACATATATATTTTATAAATAAAAAACCGTCGACTAACAATTTTTTATGTTTTCTTTAATATATCTATATCTATATTGTATATATATTTGAAAGGATAATTTAATCCGATTACCCGTAAATCACCCAATTATCCGGTAAATAACCCGACTCATATCCAAGTCAACATACGCAGATCCCAATTTCCACAGAAAACCCAAGAACTCTCTATATCTTTCACAAATCTCAACCGCGCCCTACGCATTTTAAATCTGGATCAAGATAAGATTATGCTTAACTAACCCCTCCTGGATGTTCGGTGACCTAATTCCATCGTCAAGCCTCTTCCATCTGCAATTCAAATCGATGTATTTCAATTAGATTACCATCAAATCCACAAACTCTTCAAATCGTAATCAAATCCAATGAATATTGATGATTGTGTTCTTGATGATGAAAATTTCATTTTGTCAGCCTCCTTTTCAGCATTATTTTCATTGTTTCCGAACTCCGATGCATTTCCCGTTTTTACTTCGTTTTTGTTTGATTTTCTGCAGAGGTTTTATAATGGGACCAAAGCCGTCCGAGAAGATAAGATAAAGAAAGGTGACAACTGATTCTTATGATATGTATCTGCCATTTTATATGAAAGTTTAATTTTTCTATCCTGACACTCAACATCATTTTCATTGTTTAGCTAGAGACTATTGCAACCCCCGTTTATACATCTTTTTAATATTCTACAGATTTTACAATGGCACAGAAGTAAGCTGTGAAGAAATCGGTGGAGAAAAAACCAGCAGAGGAGAATATCGGCCCGAAAAAGATGATCCGAACAATTTTCTCAGTCACTATTAAGGTTTTTTTTTTCTTTTTTTTTTTTCCTTCATGTTTGTATTTATACTTCATGTTTGTGAAAATTCCAGAAAAAAAATAAAAAAAATATTAAGGACTCAAATGGCCTCATTCTTTTTTCACGTTTTAGAATGATTTATGGTTATATATGGATATTGTCTTCTACCATGAACGATAGAATTTCTTGAAGTTTAGTATATGTGCATTTTTAGATTTGAGAAACAAGAGACAAGAGGGATAGAATTTTTTTTTATCGCATCTGCATTTCTGATTTCCGAAACATAGTAATCACGTATTGGCCTTGCTCGCCAAGCTGTCATAAGTCAAAATCTGGGCATAATCATCTCTTAGAAGGTATTTCATTCATCGGACTTATATGGAATATTCTCCTACTCATTAGCGTTAAATAAGTTTCTCACCAAAGGATGTTTGTCTTGCATTACTATATCTGTCATACATTTGATATTACAACTTTGAAGTATTCTTTCATGTTGAATTGAAAGAAAAAAAAAGAATTGGATGTACCTCTTTACAAATATCACGAAACAAGTTCACATACATGTTTGCCTTACAAAATTTCTTGCTAATCAGTTTTTAAGGTGATGTTTGATAGTGTTTTTTTGGTCTTTTTTTTCATCGAGAGACTGTCGTTATGTAAAAAAGGGAAAGTGTTCGCAATTGCCAGGTTTTGGATTTCTTTTGATTTTACAGCCCACGTTGTGGAATTTCCTTTAAAATCTCTTTGGGGGACTCCTCTTCCGTTCAATATATGTTTGATTTTTTAAGATTTAATATTACACGTGAATGGTTTCTTTTGTGGTCCATGGGATTTTCCACAAATCTTCTGTCAGCTGTATATGACTTATGAATTAATACTATCCATTCCGGATATTAACTACTCTTCCAGGTGCACACTTTCTTTTCAAACCTTTTAAAAATTTAGTGTGAAGGGTGGAGAGGTGCATCAGATGTGTGCCAATTTCAGTAGATTTGACATCAAATTATGTTATGGAAAATCGGGTGTTATGGACTTGCAGGTACTTATTTTTATAGGAGATACTACTACCATAACGGTTGTGTCACAACAAGCGACACTTTTATATAGTTGATCATGATGTAACATCTATTGATTACAATGTAGACCCATCATAATCAAGGGTTTAAACGTCCATTATGTACCATTACCCTATTTTTAATTTTTTATAACTACTCATGCTACCAGTTCTCATACATAAGTTTCCCTCTTACCTTTATTTGCCTAGGTGTAAGTTGTAGCTGTAACAGATTTGACAGCATACAAGTTGCATTGAAGCCACAAGGTTCAGAAGTTATGTTGAGTTAGCAGCAAGATACGTACGGTCTTTTGGAACAAACGTCGAACGCGATTTTATTGTTCGTGTTTTAGGACATGAACTTTGTTATAACTGTTTGAACAGAAGTATATGACTATAAATATTGGTACAAAGGCTTTTTGTAAGTATATTTTTGACAAATAAAATTTTATTCGATAAAATCATGTTTCTGGGTTGCTTTTTTTTGAAGTTTTGTTAGTATTTCTTAATCGATCAACTATTGTTTACCGTCGTTGTTCATGAACCATGATTGGGTGTATCCTTGGATAATTGCCTACAATAACTCCGTATTAGTTGTGTTACATAGAGCGTCTAATTATAGCTTTAATATGATATTATTATGAAAGTAGTTCGCCTCAATGTTAATGATATGTATATATTCCCGTGCTGTTAGGTGTAGTGCCCGAAAGACAATTTGTGTAATTGTTTTTAACAATGGATGACAGATTTTATCTCACCTTATTACTTCTTTGTGCTTGTAAAGTAATACACTGCTGCAAACCCTAAGTATATCTGTATGTAACCACTTAACTTAGTGTATGGATTACACGTGAGGATTGAGTTAGTGGTGATATACTTAAACTGTTAGTCCGTGGTGAACTTAATCAGAGTTTAGGGTCTCTTGATTAAAACACCAATAATGCGCCCAGAACACCTTAGGGTGTGATAGTCTTATCCGGACTATCGGTAGAGGGTACCTACGTGGGGCATTTATATATGATGGCATTCATATAGGATTTGGACCGATTTGATCGAATTTCTCGATATAATTCCGTAATCGAGGAATCTTATTAAATCATTAGATGATCATATATGGATCAACCTTAATCCCGAGGTGATCACGAGTCTTGCCGCTTGTCCCGGGGTAGTGTTTGATGTGTTAGTTACGGTTCACTTAAATATGTGTTCCAAGCCACTTCTCATTGGCACTATCTCCGGATGAGTGAGTAGTTCGATTTTCACGGACATGGAATCCATTCCTTCCCCTGCGGGAAGTAGAGAGACGAGTCCCCTTAATTGTTAGCCCTAAGAAAGTGATCGATCCCGGGAGTTCACATTTGACTAATTAGCTACTAGTCGGATATGTGTGCTAATTGATCATCGGGGGTTAATGGTAAATAAGGATAAGATATTCGAGTCGGGTTCACGGAGACTTCCCACTCGAATGGACGGTTATGGAGGGTTAATCCGTATGTAGTGATTATATCAATGGACGCTTATTCACTCATGGGTTGAGTATAAGTATACATCTATAATCGGTAGAGTTCGGTTTCGGGTTTATGGTGGCGTAATCCCGGAATTAATAACTTATACTTATTACGTTTGATGAATATTAATTATTGGAGCTACTGGTTATAGGTCCATGGTCCCCGATGTGGCTCCTGTAATTCGGATGTTTTTCCTGTTTTTGGGCCTCAGTAATAATTAATTGGCTGGGCTAATTAATTGATATGCAAAATATTATTTAGTTGGGCTGAATAATATAATACACAAAAAAGACATTTTATGTGGGCCTAAACCCTGGTGTGTGGCGCCTCCTAGCTATTAAAAGGGCAAGAATTGATTTTCTTGTGTGATTAATTATTTACTTGTTAAATAATTAATTAATAAAAGATAATTGATTTGTAATTGATTGATTGATTAATCACAATATTCTATAAATGGAATTATCCTTTATTGTGATTTCTTTTTAATTATTTATTTAATTAATTAGAAACTTGGAGGTCAAGGATTTACTCTCCTATATAAAGAGAGTTCTTCCAAGACAAAAGGGACAAGCAAAATTTCGCCCCCCCACACTAGAATAAAGAGAGAAAAATTTGTTTCTTGTCTTGAGGTTTTTGGTTGAAGAAAAACTTGGAGTTTTTCTTGAAAGCATATCAAGGAGGTTTCAAATCCAAGGATCGGTGTCCACCAACCACCGTTTGGAGAACACATTGGAAGATCTTGGCTTCTCTTCCCACTATTGGTAAGATAAACTTAACCCCCTTGTAGTAGTTTAAGTCCTTTAATTATGTGTTGTGATATATAAATCGTGATCCATCCGCTGCGCATAGATCTAACTCGTTTAGATCTAAGAACCTGCATCCTTCATGTGGTATCAGAGAAAGGTTCTACGATTTATATATTCATAGTAATAGTTAAACGATTTAAAGGAGTGGAATTGCATGTAGGTAATTTTTACTTATAATTATGCATTGATTATGATTAAAATTGCTATGGTTGAAGTGATGGATTGGGGTTGGCACCGTTTTCCCGTTAGATCTATTGTAAACTCATATAAACGATGAAAATTCGTTCATATGAGTATAGGAAATTATGTAATTTATTTATTATTGCAAGTTTAATTTCCTGTAAATAGATCTGTTTAGTTGTTGTATAGTGTTTTCGTTTTTCCCGTTGTTTGAGCCGTTAAAACGAAGATCCCTCCGGTCAGAATTAAGATTAGAAGTTGATGAACAATCCCACAAATTTTGGTGTCGATCAGAGTCCGTTTGGGTTTCCGTTCGTTGCTGCGAAGTGGCTGCTGTAACAGAAAAACGCAGGATTCACAGAAACCCTAACTGTGACTTCTTCGATTTTCTGGGAACAATTGGACCGTTCAAATTAAAATCCGACCGGTCAGATCGCATATCATGGAGTTTAGGACGTGAGATAAAAGTTTCAGGACGATCGGGATTCATCTTGATCCCCGATCGGCCTCGGGAAGTATATGATGCGCTGCTGTAAGAGTCTGTTTCAGCAGCAAGTTGGACGGCTCACTGAGGAAGATTGACAAGTCAAAGCTCTGATCCGACCGTCCATCTTGAAGTCCGAAGAATGAAGATCAGATCTGGAAAGTTTCGTCCCGATCCAAGTTCGTTTGATATGCCGATCGTCGAAGATTCTTAACAGCTGCATATTAGGGTTTTAATTTATTTTCGAATAGATTAGTTACGGGGGTGCCAACGGTCCATCTCGGTGTTTATTTTCCGCACTAGTATACATGTGTAGATTGTATGAGTAGAACCGGAAAATTGCCATGACATGCATCATATCATGAATTCCACTCCATATGCATACATGTAGAAATTAATTCGAGGAATTAGTTAGGCATGTATAAAACACACGATTAGTTTTAATTAATTGTTTGATATTAATTAGAAACTAATTAGGGTAAAAACCGAGGAACACGGGTTTTTTCAATCGTCGAGGTTGGGTGATGGATTCTCGGTGAATCCCACTGCGAAAGCATAAGGAGTAAAATCCCGAAACCTCGTGGTTAAGGTGTTGGATTCTCCGTGAATTCCACCTTACCTAAGACGAGATTACGTTTTTGTTCCGTAGTGTCTACGTGAAAGTTTGATGTTTAAGGATTGGATAATCACGGGCAAACAGGTTCAAAAGTGGTTTTACCACGGTTGGGTGGTCAACAGTAGCTACGGCTCAATCGACTTCACCCTCCACGTGTGGCGTTTGCACGGGGGTCTGGAAATACTGAGTCATCCGAAGAGCCACTACGGCTCAACGGACCTCTACTAGCCTTGACCCGTCCGACGGCCACATATGTTCTAACGAATAGGTCGGGTGGGCTAGCCCACATAACCGACAACATTCGGGCCTATGATTTATTGTTCCTTAATGTAACATCAAGTCCAAAAACGTGATCAGTAAACCCACCACTTTTTTCAAAATATTGAGTGGGAGCGGGAGAGGCGACAGCCGACCCCACGGCCTCTACTGTTGACACAAGCAACGTGAGAGAATGGTGACGCCTCGTGCCGGCCTGGGACCGGCCTCCCTAAAGAAGGCCTTCACCGCTATCAAAATTCAAGGCTTGGTCTCCGAAATGATAGGATTTTGGGTACTCGTCGGGTCACTGACCGACCCTAAGGCGGCACACTCGGGGTCTACCTAAAAATCTGAGACGGTAGGTCACACTCATAAAGGGTATTTTTGGTAGTACATTGGTGAAAAAGGAAAGGTGATTGACGATCACAAATGAGATGTTCGATTCTCAATCGATCTTCAATATTAATCGAAACCTCTTTGACCTACCCTAAGGCGGCACCGAGGCATTAGATTAAATCCTTGGAACGGTAGGATAGACTATAAGTACTTAGTTTATGTTCCTAAAATTTTAGTAATGTATGATTTGGATTTATTTTTTTCGTCAATTTTATTTACAACTCGTTATATATCTCTCTAAGGTGCTAGATTTGCTAGTGTAAAATTGACTAGTAATGACTTCGTTAAAAAGTGGTAAGTAACTAGAACGTTGTATTTATTAATCTCACATGCGATTAATTTTTCGGAAGAGATATTTCTCTTAAAGCCTTCAAAACTTAAGTGACGTAAATAGACATGTCAACGCTCTTGTCACTCGTGCGAACGAGAGACAACCGTAGTTAGTTTGAAAGATGATTGGGACGATAAAATTCTTCTAGTGAATTGTGTAGTGTCTACACGAGAAATTTTTCGATAGAAAAATTGGAGAATCATAAATTAAAGTGTCGCTAGTTAGACGGTATTTGGAACCGATAAACTAGTGGGAGCTTTTATATTATGTTTTTCTAATTTATTAGAAAATCGGTCCCACCGGGTAACACTTTCATTAGACATCCCACAGTTCACGAGTAGTGTCTACTCAAACGAACCGCTAGTTCAAGACTATTTCCTTTTAAGGAAAGTTAAGAATGGGAAAGAATGTCTATAAGTGTTAATCATCTTAACTAAAGTTTTGAGGCTAAACCGAAACATTAATTAAAGAAAGTATAGGATAAGGACAGTGATTTCGGATCACTAACCAATGAATCCTTAGCGACTTTCTTAACCGAGTAACTTGACGCAGTGGCTCAGTTCTTTGGAAGAACAATGAAGCTGTGCATTAATAAAGTAACAACGGGCAGTAATTTCAGCTAGAATAGTGGGAGTGATATAAGGAAATGAATTTCGGATTCTATCCTTGAATATCACGAGAAAAATTTATTTTTTTACGTTTACGGATTCGTTGAAACAATTGGATTCACTTTCAACTCGATATATTGTTGCCTCATAGAAAGTGAATATGACATTTGTAGTACGAATCCGAGACTCGGACTTTTGTTTGATAAAGTCAGAACCACTTAGAACAGCTGAATAAGTATGTGTAACACATCTAAAACTATTAAAGGTAAAAGGTTTCCGTATTAAGATAAACGACCTTTCAATATCTATTAATTAGTGCATATATCCTAGAGACAAGACCTGTTGACTGGCTAAGGGTGATTCCTATATCCCAGTCTTGGAACACTATCTCAAAGGAACAATGACTAAGTTTCCTTTCAATCGGGAAAGGGTAATAGTTTTGAAGGGGTAACATAGCTTGTTCACCATGACCTTCGGGGTCTAGTGAGAGATACAAGCTAGTGGGAGATTTTGAGTGGTGACATTACGTCGATAACTACTCAAAACACTGGTTGGTTTATCGAAAGAATACGAGGAGGAGTCTCTGATTTTAGCAGAGAATAGAGTATTCCATGCTCAGAAATAGGCTATCGCATAGTCTTGGGACTGATGCTCGGCCTGCCTCCTAGTGGAATGTTTCTCACTGAGGAAGAAACCATAGACTTGCCTGATATAGTTATTAATGTGCTACAATACACTGTTAAACTCGATTAAGATAATTGGTTGCAAAATAACGGTTAACATTATATGTAAACCGAGAAGTCTACCTAGAAGATGCCAGTGAATTTATGGATAATGAGTGAAATCGGTTCACACCACTTCCATAAATGTAGGCATTTAGCATTTAATGCTTGAAGGTAGGACTGGAGATTTTGCGCATACGTTCAGATTGTGACTGTTCGTGAAATATCTTAATGAGACGAGTGAAGGTTGATTATAAGATTCTAGAGATCAGAAAGTGACGGTTGAACTGTCACAAGCCTTCTGATAGAATCTATAAGTAACAACCTTAAACCTTGGAGTACGGTTACCCAAAGGTAGTTACTATCGATTTAATCGGACCACGTCCAACATCGGTTGTTGGTGATTACACCGATAAATACTACTAGATCGAATGTCAATCCACCCAAGACACGGTGGGAGTATGGTTTAACCGTTGACCCATTGTGATTTTGTGGACTTTATAATCTATTTGGGGTGATTGATAACCTATGGCTCTTGGTGGGTCTGTATAGGATTTCGATTATAGAGGTTGGTTTGAAAACCTTAACCCCGTGAATGGAGTTTTGGTACTCCGAGTTCTATTCGGACCTCTTGTAAAACCACCGAGTGTCTCGGGCCCGGTGGGAGCAATTGGATCTACACGGAAAAGAGTCGAATGAATAGGAAAGTTTAAACTTTCGGCGCAAAGTTGAGTGGTATAGGGGTGATTCCACGACAAGTAGAGAGTTAACCGGACCTTGAACTCTCTCACCACTCGATCTTGCTAGATTTCGTTAGAAAGCGAGAAAATAGGGGTGATTCCCCGAGACTTTCTTGCCGAACAACGGAATCGAATTCATTCGAACGAAGGGTTTTAGCTAAGAATGAATAACGGATTCGTTACAAAGCAGAAGATAGGGGTGATTCCCTAAGACCTTTTTTGCGAGACTAACGATATCTTAATTCATTTAGAAAGAACCTTTGGTAGGAGGCCTGCCATGGCTTATATCCTTTGTGGATTTAAGAGAACCTCTCGGTCATTTAAAAGTCACATGTTTTAAAATATGTGGACTTGACCAAAATATTGATAAGTTTTTCGTAGACTGGATATCAATATTGGTAATGTAGTAGTAGTATTAGTGTTCATAAATGATAACACTAAAACGGTTGGAAACAACATGGGTGTGCTATCTGAAGTCGGAAACTGACACGCCAAGATTCTCAGGATGAGAGAATTGGACTATATTCTAAGAATTTGATTAGGTCAAATTCATAAGAATGAGTCATTGGCTATCCCATCCGTCTTATTGGTTAAGATGATCATGCATATACGTATGCAACATTCAACGAGAGTAGTCCTACCTTACCTCTCAGGAATGATTCTCTAAATCTTCGGATAAAGAGAATGGGATAGAGTCTCTATTGGATAACGGCAAGTCAGGTTATAACAAGTCAATAGTAATCGAATCTTGGATTCGAGCAATAAGTAGCGGTTTAGTACGTCCTCAAGTATCTTTAGAGAACGAGGAATCATATGCTTGTATATTCAGGTGCAAACTTGAATATGGTTGACTACACTGATTTTGACTTGTAGTCAGATTAAGGATGATCATTACGTTGATCTCGGGCTCAGTGTTTACTCATAGTGCTTAGAATTTCCTTTTTGGTCTGGGAGTAATTCCAGGTCTGATAAGCCGATATCACTTCATTGTGAAAACAAGTGAAGAGATAGCTTAGAAGGATCTTCTCGATCACTTAGAGGTCAAAAGCATATTGAGAGAGAGTACCGCCTGATTAGATGGACCGGCGACGTTTCGATCCTAAAGATCGTTTCGAGCCGACAACCTAACTGATCAGTGCACCAAGTCGAGTGCTTGGAGGGTACGGCATTGAGGGATATATCTCAACTACTTTTAGAGCAAGTGGGAGAGTGTTGTGAATAAGAAAAGAAAGGGTGTGCTCTAAAAACAATCGTTACTTGTCATTTCGTGCAAGTGGGAGATTGTTAGGTGTAGTGCCCGAAAGACAATTTGTGTAATTGTTTTTAACAATGGATGACAGATTTTATCTCACCTTATTACTTGCTTTGTGCTTGTAAAGTAATACACTGCTGCAAACCCTAAGTATATCTGTATGTAACCACTTAACTTAGTGTATGGATTACACGTGAGGATTGAGTTAGTGGTGATATACTTAAATCGTTAGTCCGTGGTGAACTTAATCGAGTTTAGGGTCTCTTGATTAAAACACCAATAATGCGCCCGAACACCTTAGGGTGTGATAGTCTTATCCGGACTATCGGTAGAGGGTACCTACGTGGGGCATTTATATATGATGGCATTCATATAGACTGGACCGATTTGATCGAATTTCTCGATATAATTCGGTAATCGAGGAATCTTATTAAATCATTAGATGATCATATATGGATCAACCTTAATCCCGAGGTGATCACGTGGTGTCCGCTTGTCCCGGGGTAGTGTTTGATGTGTTAGTTACGGTTCACTTAAATATGTGTTCCAAGCCACTTCTCATTGGCACTATCTCCGGATGAGTGAGTAGTTCGATTTTCACGGACATGGAATCCATTCCTTCCCGCGGGAAGTAGAGAGACGATCCCTTATTTGTTAGCCCTAAGAAAGTGATCGATCCCGGGAGTTCACATTTGACTAATTAGCTACTAGTCGATATGTGTGCTAATTGATCATCGGGGGTTAATGGTAAATAAGGATAAGATATTCGAGTCGGGTTCACGGAGACTTCCCACTCGAATGGACGATCTATGGAGGGTTAATCCGTATGTAGTGATTATATCAATGGACGCTTATTCACTCTATGGGTTGAGTATAAGTATACATCTATAATCGGTAGAGTTCAGTTTCGGGTTTATGGTGGCGTAATCCCGGAATTAATAACTTATATTCTATTTGATGAATATTAATTATTGGAGCTACTAGTTATAGGTCCATGGTCCCCGATGTGGCTCCTGTAATTCGGATGTTTTTCCTGTTTTTGGGCCTCAGTAATAATTAATTGGCTGGGCTAATTAATTGATATGCAAAATATTATTTAGTTGGGCTGAATAATATAATACACAAAAAAGACATTTTCTGTGGGCCTAAACCCTGGTGTGTGGCGCCTCCTAGCTATTAAAAGGGCAAGAATTGATTTTCTTGTGTGATTAATTATTTACTTGTTAAATAATTAATTAATAAAAGATAATTGATTTGTAATTGATTGATTGATTAATCACAATCTTTTATAAATGGAATTATCCTTTATTGTGATTTCTTTTTAATTATTTATTTAATTAATTAGAAACTTGGAGGTCAAGGATTTACTCTCCTATATAAAGAGAGTTCTTCCAAGACAAAAGGGACAAGCAAAATTTCGCCCCCCCACACTAGAATAAAGAGAGAAAAATTTGTTTCTTGTCTTGGGGTTTTTGGTTGAAGAAAAACTTGGAGTTTTTCTTGAAAGCATATGAAGGAGGTTTCAAATCCAAGGATCGGTGTCCACCAACCACCGTTTGGAGAACACATTGGAAGATCTTGGCTTCTCTTCCCACTATTGGTAAGATAAACTTAACCCCCTTGTAGTAGTTTAAGTCCTTTAATTATGTGTTGTGATATATAAATCGTGATCCATCCGCTGCGCATAGATCTAACTCGTTTAGATCTAAGAACCTGCATCCTTCACGTGCATCATACACGGGTTCGTGGCTAGTTTTCCAAATAATTGATGAGAAGTGTTTTTCATTGATAATTGATGTTATAATGTACATTGTGTTGTGTGTGTGTATATATATATATATATATATATATATATATATACATATATATATAATTGTGGATCATTCTAGACCCCACCGGAGATAAATACATCATAAATAAAACTACAATATAAAGTAATAATAATATTTTTAATACGCCATATCGCTTGAGAATACAATGGAGATGGCCCAACTTGAACTTGAAAGTAGAGAACGACATATGGGCGGGGGGATTGGTCAAAGCATCAGCGAGCTGATCAGCATCGGAGACATGAGAGACACGTACAAGCCCAAGTTGAACTTGCTCTCGGACGAAGTGATAATCAATGGCAACATGGTACATACGAGAGTGAAACACGGGATTTGCAGAACATTGTCACACGCGCCGTAGTGGCAGAGGCAAAACCGAGATCATGAAGAAGAAACGAAACCCTACCTTATTCATAAGATTGAATCCAATTTTATCCCATGTATCTTTCTCAGGTATTCCCTTACACATAGTGCTTATCTATGCTATGACCTAACCACACATCGCATGTATGTTTCTCGGGATGTGAAGTTCGTAGAGGATATTTTTCCTTTCGCTTCTCATCCTCCTGCCAACCATGATCCTTCCACCACACTCATCCTTGATTCCATAGCCGAACCGCCTCCCCCTCCCACCCCCTCTTCCCCGGCTATTCTCTCCCATTCCACACTATTAGAACATATAATTATAATATCTAATAAGAGATAAAATAGAGTTTGTTGAAATAAATCACTTTACGTGATATAGTATTTATGTTATTATTTAAACATTAGGATAAGTCAATAGTTCTTTTATTTAGTTTGAATTCAGCTGTTAGATCATTTATCTCCTATATAAATGAGAACATGGTATCATTTTTAATCATTCAATAAAAACACCAGAGTCTTTTCTTCCGTCCGCGTATTCTGATTTTTTTTTTATGGTATCAGAGCTAGGCGAGAGGGTTCGAGTGTCATCCGCGTATTCAGATTTTATTTTCTTTTTATGGTATCAGAACTATGGGAGAGGGTTCGAGTGGCTTAACAATGACAAACCATCGCCTGTTCCTCTTCCGCCACATGAGCCCAATCATATTGTCTCTGTGAACAAATTATTTCCTTTTCATTAGTTGCATCGTCCTCCATTTATTCATTTTTGTCCATAAAAAAACACTTTCAAGATTGTCGACCAAATTAGAAGCCCTGCTTCAATATGTTCCTCATCATCTCCTAGACTCCTTATACGTTCACAAATTTTTTTTCTTTCACCGTCTTCATACATATTGTGTGTCAAAAAAAAAAAAATTGGGAAACTTGAAAAAATATTCTCCAAAAGAATAACAGTCCTAAAAATATGTTTCAAAAGTTAACATTGGAAAAACTATGCTCTATTCGGTTCTGTGTCGCGTATGCGTTGCTCGTGCGTCGCTACGTGGCTCGTGCGTGGCTCATGTGTCGTCGCAGAAATAGTCTTTAAACATCTTCATACAAGACATATATTTTAAATTTTTTTCTTTTCAAGCATAGAAACTCAAGTTTCCCAAAATAAATCATCATTGATTGTGTCATTCTTTTTTTGGAAAATTAGGGATAAGGACACAATCTGGAATATTTTTAAGTAACAGGACAACTACATATTTTTTATATGGAGAAGGACAACTGCATAATTTTTATAGCGAAAAGGACAAACAGTGAATCCAAAAATCAGTGAATCTCCCCAGTGAATCCCGAAATCAGTGAATTTCGACAGTGAATTTCGATAGTGAATCCCGGAAATCAGTGAATTTCGACAATTAATTTTGAAAATTAGTGAATTTCGACAGTGAATTTCGACAGTGAATTTAAACAGTGAATTTCGAACACAAGTGAATTTCGACAGTGAATAAATAGTTTTGTCCTTTATGCAAAAGTTTGAAAAAAATATCCTTCTACTCAATTGATGAAATATTTCTGTCCTTCTCCCTAATTCTCCCTTCTTTTTTTAGGAGAATTAGAAAGAATGACAAAAAAAAATATTTTAGTGAATAAGACACATTTTCAAATTTTTTTTTTATAAAGGAAAAAAATATATATATATATATATATATATATATATATATATATATATATATATATATATATATATATATATACCGGAAACCCGTGCAATGCAAAGAGCGTAAAATTCAAACAATTTTTATACATCATCTTTAATCTTATATACGACCCAACAATCTTAAATGATGCACACGACGGCCGTTTTTTTTTTCTAAGGAAAAACATTCATGACATACAAACATTTTTATGTGGTAGTGTATAATCGGTGTTCTTTTAGCCGGTGTGTAAATAGATGAATTACATATCCCTCACATCCGGTAGTGTATAATCGGTGTTCTTTTATGCTAGCAACAGAGAATAAGAGGAGACGGCTTTTGATTTTGTCTTGCAAAACTGAATTTTATAAAAAAAAGAATTATTTACATCCCTAAAAATTAATCATAAACCTCCTTTGAACATTCACATAATACATTGTAACCAAAAGCATGTTCTTCTCTAACAGTAAGAATTGATCTCACAGATGGTGTGAAGAAACTATATAAGGTGAAATGGTTTTTAATACAAAAATAGACCATCAAATTGAGAACAACAAACGTTTAATCTGTGTGCACAGAGAGCTAATAATAATACCTGCTATTATTCTGTGAGGTTTATGTGTGTTGAAGAAGGCAGAGCGCGCTCTCTCTTAGGACTGTAAATGAGCCTAAGTATTCGATTCGATTCGATTCAGAGTATTATAATTTATGAAGAAAACCATCAAGTATTTTACTAAATGCGTTCACATAAGTAGTTATTTATCTTATAATGCAACTGAATAAAACTTATGGAAAAAAATCCTCAAATTTTGGGATGTTCCCCTCCCCCCCCCCCCCCCCCCCTCCCCGTCCGTCTGAGCCGTCTGCCCGTCTCTACCTCCTCTCCTCGTCCTCAGTCCTCCCTACTCCCTAGTCCCTCCATCCCTCAACCTCAAACCTCCAACCGTAGCATTCATCAACCGAGCCCGACCCGACCGAGCACTAGCAGCCGCAAACTCACAGCAGTAGCATTCTCGCCTCCTTAAGGGGAAGGTATGATATGAATCAATGGATTTACTTTTGTTTTGTCTGATGATTTGTTTGTTTTCATTATATTGCTTTCGATTTGGTGCCAAACATGTAGAATCACTTTCGATTTGTATCATACACTGAACTTCAATGACTGAAGTTAAATAAAGACTGCATCTGCTTTGCCAGTATATGATTAAGAACATTTTACAAGGGGTGATGCAATGTCGAAGAGTGGTCGCTCGTTTCTTGTAGGACATGTCCTGTGAATCACCCAGTATATGATTCTTCTGGCCTTTTTTGTTAGGATGGAGCTTTCAGATGTGATGACAAATATTGGCCTCTACGTGTTTTGTAAATTGTAATGTTCCTTTTCAAACATATATTGTCAGCCGTGATTAAGGGGAACCTATTTTTCTGCCTTCTGGAATCTTATAGACTGTAGAGTCCTTTGTCAAATTGTTTGTTTAATCAAGTGTAATATTTTCATATCATGAACAGCCGAGTTAAGTTAATTGACAGAATGTGAATGGAAATTAACCATCAGGATTTCTTACATTTTATGAGTGATACCTTTTTCCCATGTTTTTCACCCTTCCCTTTTTTTGGGCAATGTTGTTTGCATTAAATTAGATTTGATTGAGGTTTTGCTGTTGTGACAGGTGTGTCAGTTGCTTGAAGAGAATGCCTTGACCTCAAGAAATACAAATGGTGAGAGAGAGCCCTGGGTTGTTGCATCGTGGTTAAGGGATTATCTTCTTTCACCAAGAAAGAAAGGATCCTATACTATGGAGAAAGGTATTTATGAAATTATAGTTGGATACAACTGGCACTATTTCTATCTTAGAAGGCGGTCCTAGCATCCTCATCACAAAGTTTGGTGGTTATAGGTGCAATATGCATGTGGTTAAAAAAATTGTAAAGTAAAAATGGTTGAATAAGTATGTTAGAAATTTGATTCAAAGAATCGTCCAATGTCAGGAAATCTAAATCCAAACCCCCAATTTTCGATTTTCATCAATCATCACTTTCATGTTCAA
Organism: Gentiana straminea; assembly: GCA_036785695.1. Taxonomy (NCBI): domain Eukaryota; kingdom Viridiplantae; phylum Streptophyta; class Magnoliopsida; order Gentianales; family Gentianaceae; genus Gentiana; species Gentiana straminea. The sequence goes on from JAVUPR010000111.1 coordinate 3,081,084, forward strand.
ACTCAAATTTTCGTTTGCCAAATTTTATTTTTTTTAAACCCGATTTGGGGAGGGCTGTCAGCGTGTGTATCATTGTGTGTATAGTGTATACTGTATACTCTGTATAAGCACAATCAACATTCATGTATGGAAATCATAAGGGTTTGATGTTGGAATTTCATACAGGATACATAAATAATTTGTAAAACTGGATTTGTAACATTTTTAAAGCTGGATTTGAAACATTTTTACAATTGTTTTTGAAAAGTTTGCTTTTTTATGTTGTTGTTGTTTCATTTGTTTGAAAAAGTGATGATGAATCATTCTTTTGTTGATTCTTCAGATACCCCTCCGATTCCGAATAATGATGTTGATATTGAAATAATGGGGGATGAGGATTTAGAGACTGACAAAGATGGAAACTCGGTTCGTTCGGGGGACCGAGGGAGAGGGAGTTAATGAAGATAGTGTATACGTTGATCAAGGAACAAGATCTCGTAGTTTGGGATCATATGGAGGCAGTGACAGCTCTGGTGGTGTTAGAATGAACAGATGCAAGCATTGCAAGAAAATACTATCCCATCAGTCAGGTGGGACTACAAGCCATCTTATGAGGCACTTGAAGGATTCTTGTCCATTCAGAGAGACATATTTTCCCAAACCACTGAAACTAAAAGAGGCTGTTGTTGATGGTTCCCATTGCATTCAAACTCAACTCAAGGGCCTATCAGAAGGTGAAAGTTCTATAGGTACTTTTACCTTTAATTTTGAGAAAGTTAAAATGCTAGCTGCACATATGGTTTTAGCTCATGAGTACCCTTTTAGCATTGTTGAGCATAAGGTGTTTAATGAGTTCTTGAAAGCCTATACTCCATACTATAGGAAAATCACTAGGTACATGGTTAGAAAAGAGTGCTTCAATGTGTATGGCGAAAAGGAAAAGATGAAGGGGATTTTGGGGAAAGTGAATAGAGTTGGTTTAACTACCGATTGTTGGTGGTCGGGGTGGAGAGGATAGGCTACATGGTGATTACAGTCCATTACATTGATAGAAATTGGAATTTGCAGAAGAGGGTACCTCCACCTCATAATGGAGCTGCATTGGCTAAAGAAGTACATAGGGTTTGTAATCTTTTTGGAATTAGTGAGAAAGTTGCTTCTGTGGCCGTTGACAATGCTTCTGCAAATGATGTGTGTATTTCTATTCTGAAAAAGGATTATGCTTTGTTGTCAAATCTTGTGTTGGGTGGTAAACTTTTTCATGTTAGATGTTGTGCACACATCATTAATCGTTGGTTAGGGACGGTTTGAAAGAGATTGAGAAAGTCACCGAAAAGGTTAGAGATGGAGTGAAATACCGTTTGGCTCGGAAAATAGACTTTCATCTTTCAATGAACATAGGATGAATTTGAAGTTGCCTCCGAATAAGTTATTATTAGACAATAACACTAGGTGGAATTCTACTTATGTGATGTTGTCTCATCGCTTATAAGTATCGACGGTGTTTTACTAAGTTTGGGGAGGATGATGAATCTTTTGCATTGAGCTATTGCCCTTCGATTATGATTGGTACGAGGTTAGTGAAGTGTGTGACTTTCTTGAGGTGTTTTTGGATGTTACTAACCTTATTTCGGAAGCAATTATCCAACAAGTGAATCTGTTTCTTTTAGAGTTATCTAGAATTAAGGAATTGATCAATGAGCAGTTAGATAACTTAGATCCCTCTAATAAGAAACATATGCAAAGAATGGCTGAAAGTATGATAAGTACTGGGATGAGTGTGATTTTTTGCTTAGTTTTGGCTCAATTCTGGATCCTAGATATAAGAAGGAGATGATCAACTTTGCTTTTAAATCAATGTACCATGTTGATTATGAGGAGAAAGTAAACACTGTTTTGGGTAAATTCAATGAACTATTTGATGAGTATGTTAAGTTGTATGGTGATGGGAAAGCAAAATGACCAGAATCCTCCTATAGTGCAACTTGCAAGAAACCTCCCTCTTCCACAATTGGTAAAAGAAAGTTTGATGAGTTTATGATGAAAATGCAAACTAAGGGGAAGGAGAAATCAGATCTTGAACTGTATTATGATGAAGCTTGTTATCCAAATGTTGCCAATTTTGATGCCCTTGCTTGGTGGAAAGGGAATGAGGGGAAATACAAAGTGTTATCCAAAATGGCAATGGATATTTTGTCTATCCCAATTACAACTGTTGCTTCAGAATCTACTTTTAGTGCGGGTGGAAGAGTTATTGATAAAAGAAGAGCTTCTATGAGAAGGGATACAATTGAGGTTTTACTTTGTGCTGGAGAAAGGAAGCTTATGGAATTAGATCATTGAAAGATCAGGTATATACCTAAATTACATTAAATTTGTTTTTTAAATTTTTTAAGTTCTTAACTAATGTTGTGAAGTTATTAATGTTTGTTTCTTTTTTTCAGGGGAATGATGATCATATTGAGTTGGAATATGAAAACGAGTATGATATGAAAGATCCTAATGATACTGGTGTGTGGTAAATTAATATTCTGTTTTGGTAATAATAATGTCTTCCATAATTCATTCCATTTCAGTTTATGTTGTTTAACTTGTTTACATCTTAAACAATACTACACGTTGTAGAAAGTAGCCTCTCTCAGTCTCAGGTTGTCAGCACAACATCATCCACAAGGAATCAATCCAAAGCTAACCTTCCTAGCACTAGCAGTATCAAACCACCAAGCAACTCCAAGAAAAGCCAAAAAAAGGCAAGGAGAACATGATATGTTGTGTACATGGTATTTGGATTCTCTAATCTTTTGAATTTTGATAACATGTTTGTATCTTTGGACTTTGGACTTTTAAGTTGGACTCTTTGAACATTTGATAACATGTTTGTAATAACTAATGTATTATGTTGGACTTTGGATTTTTAAGTTATAACATTATGTATGGTTTATTGGTTTTTGTAATTTGGACAATATTGTTGGACTTGTTAATTTGGACTCTTTGTATGTTAATTTTTTATTTTTTTTTATTTTCCCAATATGATATCAATATATATATCATAATTCATAATAATATATTGGTATGATACCAATGGTATCACAAAATTCTGATTTTTTTAAAAACCCAGTTCGAGCCGAACATGTTCGAACGGTTCGACATGTTCGAGCCGAACCGAACCGAGCTTTTTTCCCCATATACCAGGTCGAACCCGAGCCGAATAATGAAAAGCTAAGGCTCGGCAATTTCGAGCCGAGCCGAACCTAAGGTTCGAAAAAACCGAGCCGAGCTCGAACCCTTCCAGGGTTCGGTAGGGTTCGGCTCGTTTACAGGCTTACTCTCTCTATCAGATTTAACTGCCCAAACATATTTCATGTTTCCTATTTTCAGTTCTGCAATCTCAAATATATATACCATTAAAAATAAGAGTTTATTGTTAAAAAGGACAATTTGAATTTAGAAATATGCAATGAGGACAGTGGAATTTTTTCTCGGGTAAAAATGACATGTCCTTATTCCACTGTGATAATGAAACATTAGATTTGAGGCCAGTTCCACTGCAGAATGTAAGAAAATTATGTCGTAATAGTGGTCTTATAGGAAATTAGTTTTCCCTAGGAAATATGCTAATAATATCTAATTGGTTAATTAAATGGAGTTTTGATCCGATTAAAACTCGGCTTTGATGGACGACCGAGATTAAACCAAAACCCTAGGTCATTCGGATTTCTGCCCTCTCTCCGCCTATAAAAACAATGCTTTACTCCATCATAAAGCATACGAAAGAAACCAACACATCATGGTTGTAGGCTAGGAGAGAGATATCAAATCCTCATCAAGGCGTCAACAACATCGAGGCAAAACAGATACGTACTCGAGTAACAATCGATGAAGGGAAACGATCCTGATGATTTATTCCGCTATTCAGGTACTCTGAATCTAATGTTTATCTTACACAGAAAACAGTGGATTTGGGGTTATAAACAGTGGAGAGTCTAAACGGGTACTACTTCTCTTGCATTGAGAGTCTTTAATGTAAAGATTTGAACACAGATTCTGCTACATATGTTTTCCTTTTAATCTGTATTTTACTGGTTGAGAACTTGTTTTGAAGTCACTAATACAAGTGATCTTACCCTATTTGTCCTGTTTAACCCTGAAGAAGCTTGATAGGAGTCAACTTTACGTGACTCCGCTACATTGCTTGGCCTCCGTTTACCACATTTTCAGCATATTTTTGGATGATTTAGACCACTTTGGGTAATATTGTGAGTTCCTAGCACGGGGGTAATTCCGTCATTTTTGATAGTTTACCACCCCTTTTTGATGATATTGACCCCATTCCCGAGCACGTTTACCCTTTGGAATGTTTTGGTTGTTTTTGGTTATTGTGATGATGTAGGGTATTGGTGTCTCGATGACCCGAAAGGCAATGGTTTACAATGAGAAACATGACCGAGGTGAGAAAAGAGGTGGAAAAGGGAGACAAAAGTGAAGAATTGGTGGCACGGGGTCCAAACGCACGTTTGGAACTCTCAAACCGGCGTTCCGGATCCCCAACCGGCGTTCCAAGCCCAAACCGGCGTTCCGAGTTGCCGAGTCAAACGAGTTCGGCCCCTTCAAACGCCGGTTTAGCAACTACCTCAAACGTGCGTTCCGGGCCACTTGAACGCACGTTCCCTACCTTCAAACGTGCGTTCCAGGCCTCTCGAACGCACGTTCCCTGCCTTCAAACCAGCGTTCTGCAAGACAAAAGCCCTAAGCTGCCCAGAATTTCAAGCAGAACGCACGTTCCACTCATCTGGAACCAGCGTTCGAACCAAAATCTGTAGGATTTTCCCTCCACCTATAAATACCCCCCTTAGCCCATTTTGGGATTATTATTCATCTTCTTAGCCCAACTCTACCCCCTTTATAGCTCGAATTTTGTAATAGCTTAGAACATGATAAATTTATGTAGATCAAACATATATTAGCTTAATATTTTCATTTCTTAGATTAGATTTTCATTCCAAACAACAAGTCTCCTACTTTTTGGTGATTCTCTATTTTGTACTTTCTAGCTCAAACTCGAATTTCTGCAATTTAATGGTATATTTCTCTTCTACTTGTTATGGCTATTATTTACTGTTTTGTGCATGTTTTAATTAGTATAATGAGTAGCTAATCCCTTTTCATAGTCGAATCATGTGAAATTTGGTGAAATCACCCCTTGAGTGAACAAATTGGGAGTGGGTAGTGCTTTTTATCATTATATCTTGCATATTTCATGTCTTAGAACTTGTTATAACGGATTTGGGCTAGATTGATCACCTAGGTCAAAATCACACACATTACTCTTGAGAGTTGTTTAGAGAGAGGGATGTGGGAAAAAGGTTCTAGGATCGTATTGTAGTGCGAGGTTACTCGTTTTTAACGTTTAAACGGCTCTCGTGCATGATTGTCTTGTGAATAAACCTCTCTTAGGGAAGGTTAGTTGACTAGGCTTAAGGTGTTGGGGAAGAGTTGTTCAGAACCTAACACCGGGATTAGGAGTTCGTTCCCGTGGAATTGAATGTAAGAGTTTGTTCGTTTAATGCACACTCCCGGTTTTGTCATTTCTTGGGGTGAAACTAGCTATTTTGATCATGATTCGGCTATGTCCCTTAATCAATCTTTACAACCCTAGTAGTTCGATCTTCTTTCTTATCCTTATATCTTTAGACTCGTTAGTTAGAATCACTAGAGTCGTTGTAGTAACAAAACCTTAAAACTTTGATCACCTAGACTAAGCATTACGTTCACTTTGGTACTTGCAAGCACGATTCCTTTGGGTTCGACCTCGTACTCCTGTAGCTATTCTAGCAATCGACCCGGTACACTGCCGGTTAGAGAGTTAGTTTACCCACGGTTTCGAGTCTTTATAAATTGTTTTTGTTGGGTGGATTTTAGCTCAATCAAAATGGCGCCGTTGCCGGGGAATTGTGTGCTATTTGTGATATCTTGTAAGTGAACCGAAGGCTTGGGCCTAGGTTTTATTTTACTGTCTTCTTGTTGTTTGCTTTTTGTAGTGCATGACCCGGAGGTCTCAAACACCACTCGAACCTTACATAGACGGAATTGAAGCTTACGCAAGGCGTAGAAATAGTCAACGAAGAAGAGGTCGTCAAGTAGAGGAGTCGATTCCGGTCCTTGAAGAGAATAGTTTGGGTGAGTTGGGAGAAGGATCCGACATGGCACAACAAGGTGGACAAGGTTTGGAGGGAAATTTGGGGAATAATAATGGAATTCCAATTCCAAACCCGCCTCTTGTCAACAACAATGCACAAGGAGGTGGGAATGGACAAGGAAACAATGCGGTGAATGCGAATGGGCCTATACCTCAGAATGTTCAACATGAGGCCCAAGGGAATCAAATGGATCCCGCTCTTATGCAACAATTCAATGCATGGATGTTGAACCAGTTTCAACAGAACCAAAACCAAGCTCACAATCAAGGTGCAAACGCGATGCCAAATTGGTTTAACGGTCAACAAGAGCAAAACCAAGGTGGTTTGACTTGTAGAGACTTTGTGCTAGCTCCTACGGCAAACATGGGGCATAGTCCAATCCGAATGCCGCCGGTAGCCGCCAACAACTTGGAATTGAATAGGAACATCATACATTTGTTGGGAGACAACGCTATATTCAAGGGAACCGCTTTAGAAAATCCTCACTTATTCATTGATCACTTTCTCCAAATAGTGAACTCGACAAAGATCAATGGAGTGAGTGACGAGGCACTCAAACTTATGCTTTTCCCGTTCGCCTTGAAAGAGCAAGCTAAGAGGTGGTATGACTCGTTGCCTAATGATTCTCTACACACACATGGGAAGAAGTGGTTAAAACTTTTCTACTCAAATATTACCCCCCTTCGAAGACCATGGATATGAAGGAAGCTATCATGTCATTTAATGCTTATGAAGGAGAAGAACTACATAAGTCATGGGATCGGTTTAAGGCTTTGTTGAGGGAGTGCCCGGGGCACGGATTGAGATCGTACGAGGTAGTTCATGCTTTCTTCCGGGGTTTAGACCAAGTGCATCAAAGTACCTTGCATGCTTCGTGCAATGGAGATATTATGAGTATGGTACCCGAAGTGGCTATGAACCAAATTGAGAAGATTTCCGAGACTTCGAGGCAATACATATCGTCGAGTAGAAAAGGGACAAGAAGTAAGAAGCCCGGTTTGGTTGAAGTTAAAGAAGTAGAGGCAAGTGATCAATATCATGCTCAAGTGCAAGCGATGGAGCAACAAGTTGGGGAGATTGCAAAAGGAGAATGAGAGTGCTAAGCTTTGCCAAATTTGTAGTGGATCACATTCGGCAAAGGATTGTAGGATGACGACCAAAGCTCAAAATATGGCTTATCCTCAATCCTCAACTCATGGGCAACCTAGTACTCTATCTCAAGATAACATGAATGAGTTGGCTAAGCGGATGATGAGCATTTGCTCTATGGAGCAATGGAATACGGGGTCCCAATATCAAACTCAGTCACAAAGCCCCTATCAAGGCCAATATATGGGGGAACAACAAGGTGGGCAACCGTATGAAGAATCCCAAGATGTGAACTATGTGGGACAAGGTCAAGGAGGGAACTATGGAAATCAAGGTGATGGTTCTTGGAGGAATAACAACAATCAAGGTTGGAACCGTAATCAAAACCAAGGCCAAAACCAAGGTTATAGACAAGGCCAAAATCAAAACCAATCTTCACAAGGGCAAGTCTATCAACCTCCACACCAAAGGCAACAAGGAGGGTATAATCAACAAGGTTCTAACAATTATCAAAACCCTCCTCCTTTGGCTCCTATACCTCAAAAGAGTTCAACCGATGTCATCTTGGAACAAATGAACAAAAACCTTGCGGAAATCAAGAAAGACATGGTTGAGATGAGCTACAAACATGGGTCCGCCATCAAAAATCTTGAGACACAATTTGGTCAAGTGGTAGAACATGTTCAGTTGAAGGGCGGTCTACCGAGTAACACCGAAAAGAACCCAAGAAGTGTAAACGCCATCTTAACTCGAAGTGGTAAGGTGTTGAGAACTAATGGAGAAAAGAAAGTCCTATGGGAGGACAAGGCTAGAAAAGCTCCTATTGAGACGGAAGCGGGAGCTATGGACGGTGATATAGACGGGATTGAAGATGATGAAGATCATGGGGAGTATGTCAAGAAGAAGGAATTGGAAAGGAAAGAAGCTCAAGCTAGGGGAGATTTTGTGGTTATCGATGTGAAAGAGGAGGAACCAACTAGAAGAGAAGGGAAAGAGCCAATGAAAGAGCCGTCTTCCCCACGCACCAAAGGTAAGAAAGGTATGATCCCTCCTCTTTCTAAAGATTTTGATTTGAGTACCCTCCCCTATCCCCCTAAGAATCATAGACAAAGTTGCTTGAATAAGGCTCAAACCCGATTTATTGAGATTTTGCGAAAAATTGATTTGAACATTCCTTTTCTAGAAGCACTTGCAAACATGCCCTCGTATTGTAAGTTTTTGAAGGAGTTGCTAACTAAAAAGGGTAAAATGCAAGAAGTTGTGTGTTTAAATGAAGAGTGTTCCGCTATTTTTGATGGAAAGTCTAGGATTCCCCCGAAAGTTAGAGACAAGGGTAGTTTCACTATCCCGGTTACTATTGGTACGACTCATTTTCCTAGTGTTCTATGTGATTTGGGGGCTAGTGTAAGCTTAATGCCCCGTGCTATATATGAGAGTCTTAACCTAGGAGAGTTGGAGCCAACGGGGATGACCCTTCAAATGGCGGATAGGTCTATTAGGGAGCCTATGGGAGTGATAGAGGATGTCATAGTGAAAGTGGATAAGTTTGCCTTCCCGGTAGATTTTGTGGTACTAGACATGGAGATGGACTCCAAAACACCTTTGTTGTTAGGACGTCCCTTTTTAAATACCGGGAGGACTCTGATAGATGTTGCGAGTGGAGAGATTATTTTGAGAGTTGGAGATGAAAAAGTCGCGGTCAATGTCTATAAAGCCATGAAACATCCTAAGGAGAGCACCGAGGATTTTTTTCTATTGATGCTATATATCCTTGCGTTTCGGAACATGTTGACATGCGGGAATATAAAGATAAATCCGAGGAATGCATGGAAAGAGTGAGTACGGAACATGATGAAGAAGAAGAGTTGGAAGAGGAAGCAAAAGAGCTCGAAGAGACGGCTTTCGTGGGTGAAAGGTGGACCGAGAAGATTGATCTTGGGCTTGAAGGAGAGTTGGAGAAGCCATCAATTGAGGACCCACCAAAAGATTTGAAAATGAAGCCGCTTCCACCTCATTTGAAGTATGTTTTTCTTGAAAATGATGATTTACTTCCTTTGATTATTTCTTCTACACTAACGGCTTTGCGGGAAGATGAGTTAGTGAAGATGCTTAAGAAGCATAAGCGTGCTTTTGGGTGGAAGATGTGCGATCTTAAGGGTATTAGTCCCACCATTTGCCAACACAAGATTATTCGGAAGATGGAGCAAAGCCGGTAAGGCAACCCCAAAGAAGGCTCAATCCACACCTCCAAGAGGTTGTGAGGAAGGACGTGGTCACGATGTTGAAGCTAGGGATTATCTATGCCATCTCGGATAGCAAGTGGGTGAGTCCCACCCAAGTGGTGCCGAAGAAAGGAGGTATGACCGTGGAAATCAATGACAAAGGTGAGGAGGTGCCTAAGCGTTTGGTAAGTGGTCATAGAATTTGCATTGATTATCGTAAGCTAAATGACCAAACCCGTAAAGATCATTTCCCCCCCTTTTATTGATCAAATGTTGGAGAGATTGAGTGGCCATGCCTTTTATTGTTTTCTTGATGGGTTTAGTGGGTATTACCAAATACATGTGGCTTTAGAGGACCAAGAAAAGACTACTATACTTGCCCCTATGGTACCTTTGCCTTCCGTAGGATGCCTTTTGGGTTGTGTAATGCACCCGCGACATTCCAACGGTGCATGGTTGCCATATTTGCGGATATGATAGAAAAGTTTTTAGAAGTCTTTATGGATGATTTTAGTGTATTTGGTGATTCCTTTGAGGAATGTCTAGATAATCTCGAGAAAGTGTTGAGTAGATGTGAGGAGACAAACTTGGTGCTAAATTGGGAGAAGTGTCATTTGATGGTTACGGAGGGATAGTCTTAGGGCATAAGATATCTAGTAAGGGTATAGAGGTAGACAAGGCTAAGGTAGAAGCGATAGCTAAGCTTCCTATGCCCACCAACCTAAAGACTCTTAGGGGTTTTCTAGGCCATGTGGGGTTCTATCGTAGGTTCATTAAGGATTTCTCGAAAATAGCCCGTCCTCTTACTCTTCTTCTTGGAAAAGACGTCCCGTTTGATTTTGACAAAACTTGTGTTGAAGCATTTTTGATGCTCAAGCAACTGCTTGTATCCGCTCCCATCCTAGTTGCCCCGAAATGGGATCAAGAATTTGAGCTCATGTGTGATGCGAGTGACACCGCGGTTGGTGCGGTCCTCGGTCAAAAAATCGACAAAATCTTCAAGCCTATTGCGTATGCTAGTCACACCTTGAATCCAGCCAACGAGAACTACACCACCACCGAAAAGAGCTTTTAGCGGTTGTCTTTGCGTTCGATAAGTTTCGGTCTCATCTCGTAGGTTCTCGGGTAGTTGTCCACACGGATCATGCCGCTTTGCGTTATCTCTTTGCCAAGCAAGATGCCAAGCCCCGCCTCTTGAGGTGGATCTTGCTCTTGCAAGAGTTTGATTTAGAGATCCGAGATAGGAAAGGTTGTGAGAACGTCGTAGCCGACCACTTAAGTCGTATGGAGCTTAGTGAGGAGTTGATTAAGGCACAAAGGGAGATAAATGACTCTTTCCTTCACGAGCAACTATATACACTTGATACCCTTCTTCCGGCTAAAAAGGGAAACTTTCTAAAAGTCGGTAAGGAAGGTAGTCCTTGGTTCGCTCCTTTTGTCAACTACCACGAGTGCGGTTTTGTAGATCCCGACCTTGACTCGAACCAAATGCGTAAATTCCTTAGTGAGGTTGGTAAGTATGTGTGGGAAGATCCTTGTCTATATAGGTTGTGTTCGGATGGTATTTTGAGGAGGTGCATCCCAGAAAGTGAAATTTTGAGTGCTCTTTCGTTTTGTCACGACAAAGAGGCCGGAGGCCACTTCTCGGGGCAAAGAACCGCTTTGAAAGTGTTGCAAAGTGGGCTGTATTGGCCCACTCTATTTCGAGACGCACATGCTTACGTGAAATCTTGCGATGCTTGTCAAAGGTCCGGTCGTATATCAAGAAGGAGTGAGATGCCTCGAAGCCGATCATTGTGTGTGAGATTTTTGACGTGTGGGGCATTGATTTCATGGGCCCCTATCCCTCCTCGTGTGGTAACAAGTACATCCTAGTCGCGTGTGACTATGTGTCCAAATGGGTCGAAGCCTTAGCTTCACCCACCAATGATAGGAATGTTGTTATCCGGTTTCTTAGAAAGAACATCTTTTGTCGGTTTGGGGTGCCTCGTGCTATAATCAGTGATAACGGAAGCCATTTTGCCAACAAGCCGTTTGATAAACTTTTGGAGAAGTATGGAGTGAAACACAAGTTAGGTACCGCTTACCTTCCCCAAACGAGTGGTCAAGTTGAAGTCACGAATAGGGGTATTAAGCGTATCTTAGAGAGGACGGTAGACACGAATGTCAAGAGTTGGTCTTTAAAGTTAGATGATGCTTTGTGGGCCCATAGGACAGCCTTTAAGACACCCCTAGGCATGTCACCTTACATGATAGTCTATGGCAAATCTTGTCATCTTCCCGTAGAGATCGAACACAAAGCTTATTGGGCCATCAAAATGCTAAATCTCGATGACACCTTAATTGGTGAGAAGCGTATGGCCCAATTGAATGAACTAGATGAGTTCCGCCTTTGTGCTTATGACCTTTCCACGAAATATAAGGAAAAGACTAAGTTACTCCATGATAAGTTGATTAAACCTCGTGTTTTCAATGAGGGTGACGAAGTCTTATTCTACAATACTCGTTTGCATCTGTTCCAAGGGAAGTTGAAGTCTAGGTGGTCCGGTCCCTATGTTGTGTCAAAAGTCTACCCGTCCGGTGCTATTGAAATCACCCATCCTAAGTTTGGCACGTTTACCACTAATGGCTTGCGGTTGAAGAGGTATGAGAGGTTGCCTTACGATGAAGCACTAGAAATAGTGCACCTTGAAGACCCCATACCTTGTGATGACTCTTGTAAGTCTTGTCATGGACTTTAAATCTTGACTCGTATAATTCGAATCCATCTTTCCATCTTTCTACCCTTTCTCGCCTTGTGCCAACGGTATAACTTTGAAAAAGTTGGCACCGTATAATCCATCTTGTCGAGCCAATGACGTAAAACAAAGGCGCTTTGTGAGAGGCAACCCACCCTTTTTTTTGTGGTTTAAGTTGGTTGAGTAAGAGTCTAGATTGGTCTAGGGGTGGTTAGATGTGAGTGTGGAGTGGTTTCCCCTGTCTTCCTGTTTTTCCCCTGTTTTTGCTCTCAAACGCACGTTCCCAACGTCCAAACGTGCGTTCCCATCTCCTCAAACGTGCGTTCCTAGCTTTTCTAAACCAGCGTTTGAGCCTCTTCATTCCCAGTATCCATCCCCTGCTTCCAAACGCACGTTTCTCGTTTCCAAACGCCAGTTCCCTATTTGTCAAACGCACGCCCGAAAATTGCCGGATATCTCCTCACACGTGCGTTGCTCCTCAAACGTGCGTTCCCATCTCTCTCGAACCAGCGTTTGGACCCCTTGATCCTCGTTAACTTTTTGGCCATCCGAACGCACGTTCCACCACTCAAACGTGCGTTTGAGCTATGCGAAACGCACGTTCCCTTACTTTCAAACGTGCGTTTGAACCTTTCTCTATAAATACCCCTCTTCCCCAACCCAGCGTTCCCAAATTGAATTCTCAGACCTAATCGTCGTTCCATCGCCCTTCCACCCCTTTTGCTTCGAAAATCTTCGTTTCTAACCCGTTTTGAGCGATTTTTGTTGCAATCAACACCTCACGATCCCCTCTTTTGTTTTCTAAACTCAAATCCAAACAACAATCCCTCAGATTCCCGGTTCGATCGGTGCTTGGGTGATTTTTTTCACCATAGTCGATTTTCACCTTTTCGTTTGTTTCGGGGCTCGTTAGTCACTCCACAACACTCACACAGGCTAATCTAAGCATAAGACAGGTACTTTTTGGTTTGCATTTCCGTTTTGAGTAGGATTAATTTTTGAATTTCTTTTCAAATTTTCCCCTACCCCGTTTGTAAATTGGCATTGATTATGTACCTTGTTTCTTGTTTGTTTGTTGTGTTCCTGTCCTTGTGGTGTGTGGTGGTTGTTGTTATGGGTGGTTTGGTTTGGTTGTTTTGAAATCCCGTATTGGACGATAATCGGGTCGGTTTGCCGTGTGTTGGTTGTGTTGTCGTTACCCTTGATATAGGAAGATGGCAGGAGGTAAACGGAAAGAGATAGGGGATAAAGGGAAGGGTAAAATGCCTGTTGTTGGTAAGAGTCAATCTAAGAAGCAGAAAACCACGGTTCGAACGAGAGGCGGTGGTATTAGGATCAGTGAGCCAGGGAGAGGTTCGAGCGCAAACCCTAGAGCTCTTAGGGCTGGACAACTTAGAGATGAAACTTCAGATGAAGATTTCGAGCCCGATACTGAGGGTCGAAATTCTAGCAGTGACAGTGATGATGGCAGTGAGGAGACTGCGCTTTTTGACAGCCGGTGAGGCACCCCTATCCCGTGTCTTACCTAGGGTCGCTCGTCCCCCGTTTCTCAACCCCCAAGCCCTCTACATACTCAACCTATTCCTCGACTTCCACCGAGCCGCAACCCCAAGCGCTTCTACCTCGTCCGACCCACTTCCTTACGACATGCGTTTCTACACGCCCAAAGCCTTGAGTAATTACGAGGAGTTCATAGTCGATAAGAAGATGTGCTTTGAAAGAGGGCTAGATTTGAAGGTGGTACCGAAGCCGTTTGTGGATAATTTGAGGAGTAGGGGCTGGAATAACCTTATCTTGGAACCCGAGGGCAACCTGAACTTGTCGATAGTCCGGGAATGGTATGCCAACTTCACTGTGGCTGATTTAGAGAGAGGGACAGTTTGGGTGCGTGGAGTGAATGTCCCGTGGTCGGTCGAAGCGATTAATAATTTTTATAGGACACCGGCTATCCAGGGCGCTCATTATGAGGAGTGGTTTCAAGACAAGGATAGTTGGGGTAGTACTGAGGACCCTTTGGAGCAGATGAGGATAGAAATCAACCCCGAGTTGCAATGGATGTCGAAAGGGGGTAACACACGCAGTCAGTTGTTGACGACGACTTGGCCCGACGATTGGAAAGTCAAGGCTAAGTTCTCCCAGAATCGTCTACTACCTAAGGACAACATCACACACTTTCACATCAAGGATCTACAGTTGTTGTACGCTTTACATTATAAGTTGAAAGTAGACGTGGGGAGGACGATTTTTGCGGAGTTTCGGGAAAACCAGAAAAACAAGCGTCGGTTGATTATGTGCCCCTACTTGATTTACGGGTTGTGTCGAGATGCACGAGTTGGTGAGTATGCAGATGATCAGATTAGGAGGAGCAAAGTTTTGCCTATCATGCCTAAGTCGTTCAATGCTCGTACTGCTTCTCGGCCCCCTACACTTTCCAGACGGCTCATCCACACGGTCCTCCGGCCTTTCACCTCTACCTCCACTACTTCCACCACCCTGCCTGTACCACCACCTCCCCTCACCAATATCACCACCACCACCATTCCACCACCTCCCAAGTCTGGACCTTCCACCTCCTCCACCACTCTACCTCCACCTACACCTACCATACCTTTCACCGGAGGGCCGTGGCTGAGCGAGAGGCGGGGGCGTTGATAGCACACAAGCGGCGAGATTGGATGGACGGTCGCGGATCATGATGAATGGGTTGCCGAAGAACCGAAGGCGATAGCTCGAGCTCCGCGGATCCATCTTCCGCACGAGCCTTGGATACTTCACCCTTCCGGTACACACCCGAGATAGAGGCCGATCCGCGGCGGATTACCGAGAGCCCGCTTTAGAGGATGAGTCCGATGAGGGGTCGAGGTTCGGATATAGAGACCGAGGCGGATGATTCGTTGGATGTTGAGACAGAGACGGGGCCCGAGGCGGGGGATGCGGATTCGAGACGGTGGGGACGGGTGCCGCCGAGACTACACAGCCCCGAGAGTGCGATTCTTTGTGATCGCACCATCTTCCGGCCACACGGGATCCTCCGGTTTGATGTACGGGCCAGAAGCGACTAGCTTGTTTTTCATTATTTCGCATTTCTTTTGAGAGTTGCAGTTTCTTTTAGCTAGTCTCTTTTTGTGGGTATTTTTGAGTGATTCACTTTGAGGCGGGTTGACTTTTGACTTTTGACTTTTGACTTTTGCTATGCATTTGTAATCATTGTTCAGCCCTTGAGGCCTGTTTGACCGTGCATGTTTTTTCTCCCTTGCGATTGACATTTTATTGGGATATTTGACTGCTACTTTGGCATAGTATATCGCATGCGTGGATGTTCTGAGTTTTATTGTTATGATGTATCCGTCCATTGCATACCCCATTTCCCCTCGTCATGCTTTGATATCGTTTCGTAGCATGGACTCGTTTTCTTACGCACCCGTTTGCCTATTGCTTGATCTTTAGCACGTGGACTTTTCCCGTGCATGCGCTTTCTTTGTTTCTGTTGTTCTCGCTTTAGGTTTCGGGATGGACTTATACGAGGGTGTCACGAGTTTCGAGTATCGGTTGCGCATTTCTGCCGGGTTTCGATTAAACAACTAAGTCCTCCTTTCTTTTTCTCTCTCACACACTGAGGACAGTGTTTCGTTTAAGTGTGGGGTGGGGGAGACTTAGCCGTTTTCTTGTGAAAATGAACAAATATGCTTAAATTTGTGGTATACTTGACCTATGACCGGGCTCGAGTCGATTTATGGTAATTTTTAAAATTTTTCAAGGGTTCCCGACACTGTGTTGTTTGTGCTATGTCTATAGTCGAGTGGTGGCCATCTTAGTAGGGCCCCGAACGTATGCACTTCGGTTTGATATTATCTTGAAAATGGAGTTTATTATTTTCACGAAAGCTACACTTTGTGCACAATTTGATTACTACCACCTCTCATACCAATAGTCTCGAGGCGAAATAAAAAGGTTTATCTAAGTAGGACACGGGATGACGGTCATGGCGTCTCTTTGACCAACCGAGCCAAATAAGCCTTATCCCCCCAACATTAGACCTTCGTAGCCCCTCTAGCCTTGGTAGAATGGTCGACCACCATTCATCTTATAGCCGTTTTGTTACTCAGTCAGAAACCTACCTTGAGCTTTATTTATGGTCACTCTCCCTTCATTCTTACCCTACGAGTGGACCTAGTCTTTTGTTAGGCCACACTTGCTGAGGCAAGTGTGGGGTGGGGAGAAATGATGATTTGATGGGTTGGTATTTCCTTGTTTGGAGCTATAAGGAGAAGAGGAGCTCATTTGAGCCTAGTGTTTGGGTTTGGGCCCAAAAAGAAAAGAAAAAATCTGTGAAATTTCTCTTTTCTTCAAAAAAAAAAAAAAAAAAAAAAAAAGAAGAAGAGAACTCGATCAATCAAAGTTCAAAATAAATTAGAAAGTTCTCAAAGAATAAAAGTTTGGTGTTTATAAATAAAAGGGTTGGAATCAAAGAAATGAGCTCAAAAGTTATTTTTATGATGTTAAGGGTTGGGATAGTGAGATAGGTGCTAATGTATTCGATCTCACCTCATGAGACTTGAAACATAGTTGAATTAGGCAATGAGTTCGGGTATGTTAGTACCCTATGGTTCCCAAAGTGTTTAAACTAATCATAAAGGAGTTTGGGTGGTTTGTATGGTAGAGATAAAGTGGTACACTTGTTGATTAGGTTCACTCGTACTTCTTTTCTCCAGTTCCCAAAATATCCTTTTCGATTAACCGGAATTACCCTAGCCTAACGTTATAACCCTTCAAGTCCTACCCGATCGTGTCCAAACTTAGTGACCTTGATTAGTGGAGAGGCTAGTGATTATGAGACGGTTGGTAGACTTTTGGTTGGGATTCAAGCCCCGACAATCATTTTGAGCACTTGGTTTTAGCTTTGCACCACACACACTCCACTTTCTTGATAATGTTATAACCGGTGTGTATATGTTCGTGTTTCTTACTTTGTGGTTACCTCGAGGGTGTGGATAGTAGCACCTATGTCACAATGTTGAAGCCCTTGGTTTGTTTTAAAACGCCTATTTCACTCGAGGACGAGCAAAGGCTAAGTGTGGGGTGGTTGATAGGAGTCAACTTTACGTGACTCCGTACATTGTTTGGCCTCCGTTTACCACATTTTCAAGCACATTTTTGGATGATTTAGACCACTTTCGGGGTAATATTGTGAGTTCCTAGCACGGGGGGTAATTCCGTCATTTTTGATAGTTTACCACCCCTTTTTGATGATATTGACCCCATTCCCGAGCACGTTTACCCTTTGGAATGTTTTGGTTGTTTTTGGTTATTGTGATGATGTAGGGTATTGGTGTCTTGATGACCCGAAAGGAAATGGTTTACAATGAGAAACATGACCGAGGTGAGAAAAGAGGTGGAAAAGAGAGAAAAAAGTGAAGAATTGGTGGCACGGGGTCCAAACGCACGTTTGGAACTCTCAAACCAGCGTTCCAGATCCCCAAACTGGCGTTCCAAGCCCAAACCAGCGTTCCAGAGTTGCCAGAGTCAAACAGAGTTCAGCCCCTTCAAACGCTGGTTCAGCAACTACCTCAAACGTGCGTTCCAGGCCTCTCGAACGCACGTTCCCTACCTTCAAACCAGCGTTCCAGGCCTCTCGAACGCACGTTCCCTGCCTTCAAACCAGCGTTCTGCAAGACAAAAGCCCTAAGCTGCCCAGAATTTCAAGCGAACGCACGTTCCACTCATACGAAACCGGCGTTCGAACCAAAATGCAAGGATTTTCCCTCCACCTATAAATACCCCCCTTAGCCCATTTTGGGATTATTATTCATCTTCTTAGCCAAACTCTAACCCCTTCATAGCTCGAATTTTGTAATAGCTTAGAACATGATAATTTTATGTAGATCAAACATATCTTAGCTTAATCTTTTCATTTCTTAGATTAGATTTTCATTCCAAACAACAAGTCTCCTACTTTTTGGTGATTCTCTATTTTGTACTTTCTAGCTCAAACTCGAATTTTCGCAATTTAATGGTATATTTCTCTTCTCTTCTACTTGTTATGGCTATTATTTACTGTTTTGTGCATGTTTTAATTAGTATAATGAGTAGCTAATCCCTTTTCATAGTCGAATCATGTGAAATTTGGTGAAATCACCCCTTGAGTGAACAAATTGGGAGTGGGTAGTGCTTTTTATCATTATATCTTGCATATTTCATGTCTTAGAACTTGTTATAACGGATTTGGGCTAGATTGATCACCTAGGTCAAAATCACACACATTACTCTTGAGAGTTGTTCAGAGAGAGGGATGTGGGAAAAAGGTTCTAGGATCGTATTGTAGTGCGAGGTTACTCGTTTTTAACGTTTAAACGGCTCTCGTGCATGATTGTCTTGTGAATAAACCTCTCTTAGGGAAGGTTAGTTGACTAGGCTTAAGGTGTTGGGGAAGAGTTGTTCAGAACCTAACACCGGGATTAGGAGTTCGTTCCCGTGGAATTGAATGCAAGAGTTTGTTCGTTTAATGCACACTCCCGGTTTTGTCATTCCTTGGGGTGAAACTAGCTATTTTGATCATGATTCGGCTATGTCCCTTAATCAATCTTTACAACCTAGTAGTTCGATCTTCTTTCTTATCTTTACATCTTTAGACTCGTTAGTTAGACTCACTAGAGTCGTTGTAGTAACAAAACCTTAAAACTTTGATCACCTAGACTAAGCAATACGTTCACTTTGGTACTTGCAAGCACGATTCCTTTGGGTTCGATCTCGTACTCCTGTAGCTATTCTAGCAATCGACCCGGTACACTGCCGGTTAGAGAGTTAGTTTACCCACGGTTTCGAGTCTTTATAAATTGTTTTTGTTGGGTGGATTTTACCTCAATCAAAGCTAGAACTTGACAACTAAAGTTTGTTTTTGTCCACGGCTTTTTAAGTTTGCAAACACATACAAAGGTACCTATGATGAAGAGTGCTCTTTCTACTGTTCTTTCTCTGGCTACAATGTACAAACTCTCTCCTTCATCTCCTTTATACATATGTTTCCTTTTAATGTTTTTTTTTTTTGACTTTCCTCATCCTTATAAAAAAGGTCAATGTACCTGGCAACTGTACATTCCGATCGAAAAATCATATGTAGGCCATTGATTGATTGGGGTAATGATACTATTCATTAGTCATTGATGATGCCTATATCGATTTTTCGTATGGAGCCTATTGAAAGCACCACATAACAGAAAGGCCGGCCTAGTATCAGGTATGTATGCATAAAGATTCTGAAATTGAATATCTAGAGATGGAGAATTCTTAAACATCATAATTGTTTGTTGATATGACAAAAATTATGTTGATGTTTCTGCTGCAGAAAGACAAAGCAACAACAGTGCCTTTCTGCTACTACAGATTACTTGTGACTTCTTTGAATGCTCTCATGTCTCAGAGGCTTAGTAAAAAGAATCAAACTTCAGAACAACATATTTTTCCTCAAAGACCAGCAGCACAAGTGTCAATCTCTGATTCTTCAATTCAAAGGGCTTGATATTGGGATCATTAATAATAATAATGGAGAAGAATCAAGCTCCTCAAATATTGAAGAACGTCGTCTCATTCGCGATTTGCAAGTCATAAGTATGGGAGAAGTAATAACATACTTTGACAAGGTCATAACTAGCCTACTGGAGTTCTTGAAAGAACATAATCAGAAAATGAGTTTACCATACTTGTTGTAATCTTATATCCATATATTATCAAACCATCAAATAACAAAATCCGTATTTGTAAAAGAAATCAATATTACCATTTTTTTTTTTTGTTTGAGAAACAACTATTATTTGCGACTACAACATAGCTGCAATTACGTAACAACATTAATGCGATTACTTATTAGCGACTACACCGTAGTAACTAGAATGATTGCCATGTCACCTGCTGATCGAACATAGAATGAAACGGGTACAATAACGGGTCTTTCTTGCTCTAGGATCTAGAAAGAGTAGTTGTTATTTCTTGTATGGATTGAACTTAGATCAAGCTGCCTACGTATCTAAATATATATATTTGGAATCAAGTCCAACCGTAGTTCAGGCGGTTATCTTTTTAAGTGGAGTTAGTGGGTAGTTATGTAATATCACCACGTCTCACGTCTGTAATTAACCGCTCCACTATGTACATACAGATCTTTGATCTATTCTCTCTTGACTAGGGACCTGCACTGGTCGTCTGACCAGTAGGGACCTGACCTGACCAATAGGGACCTGACCTGGTCGTCTTGACCAGAGACCTGACCTGGTAGTCGACCCGCAGGGACGACCAAGTCGTTTTGACCAGGGACCTGCCCTGGTCGTTTTGACCAGGGACCTGCCCTGGTCGTCTGACCAGTAGTGACCTGACCTGATGTTTAACTCATATCCTGGTCCTAGTCTTTTGTCTGCCCAAGGACCTGCCCTGGTCATCTAATTTATCCACGGGATATGCGCCACGTGGAGATATTCGGGTCAACCTCAATCAAAGCCCCCTAGATCTTAATCGATGATATCTTATTTTACAAGCGGATTAAGATATGAAGTTTAAAAATTCTTTACGTGTACCATAGGTGGTGTAACCACCGTTGCCTCGGTTATCTCAAACACCACCATAATTACCTGTTGTAATATTTTCAAGCGACGCCTAGTCGAAACGTCATTCCTTTTTACTAAAGGCTATTAAATGATCAGGTCCGAGACCTATTGTACTTTAAAACCTGACCTGATGTCTTAAGTTGGTCTGAGTTTTTACACTTAACAAATCATTCTCTCTGTAAGAGCTTAATGACCAGGTCTGAGACCTGCTGGATTTAAGACCTAACCTGAAGTCTTAAATTGGTCTGATTTTTCAGACTTGATAAATTTTTCTCTTTTTGTAAGAATTAATGACCTGACCTGAGGTTTGTTGCTTTTAAGACCTGACCTGTGGTCTTAAACCGGTATAATGTTTCAGACTTGATAAATTTTTCTCTCTTTGGTCTTAAACCGGTCTGATGTTTCAGACTTGATAAGTTTCTCTTTTTGTAAGAGTTAATGACCTGACCAGAGGTCTGTTGCATTTAAGACCCGACCTGAGGTCTTAAACTGGTCTGATGTTTCAGACTTGATAAAATTTTCTCTCTTTGTAAGAGTTAATGACCTGACCTGAGGTCTGTTGCATTTAAGACCTGACCTGAGGTCTTAAACTGGTCTGATGTTTCAGACTTGATAAGTTTTCTCTTTTTGTAAGAGTTAATGACCTGACCTGAGGTCTGTCACATTTAAGACCTGACCTGAGGTCTTAAACCGGTATGATGATTCAGACTTGATAAATTTTTCTCTCTTTGTAAGAGTTAATGACCTTACTTGAGGTCTGTTGCATTTAAGACCTGACCTGAGGTCTTAAACTGGTCTGATGATTCAGACATGATAAATTTTTCTCTCTTTGTAAGAGTTAATGACACGACACGAGGTCTGTTGCATTTAAGACGACTGGGGTCTTAAACCGGTCCGATGTTTCGGACTTGATAAAGTTCTCTTTTGTAATAGTTAATGACTCGACTCGAGGTCCGTTGCATTTAAGACCGACTGAAGCCTTAAATTGCTCGATTTTTCGTACTTAACGAACTTTCTCTTTTTATAAGAGTTAATAAACGTAATTGTATCACGACCAACACAATTTCATTCAACATAATTCAAAGAGTTAACATAGTATCACAATGCATAAAAAATTTGCAGAATAATAAAACGACAATTACTTGCCTTAAACATAAAATTTCTTCAGATTAACTGCATTCCAGCTCATTCAAGTTTTTGCCGCTTACTAGAATCTTGATCTTTACTCATGGAATCCACTATTTTCTTATCCTTCTGATCTGTCCTGCAAAGCATCTTTTTTATCCAATATATCGGTTATAGGTGTCTGGACTATATCCCAAACCGATTTGCGTTTCTTATCCAGTTTATCTTCTGATTTGTCCTTCTTGTGATCCCGTTTCTCTACCTCACGGTTGGCTTCTTCACCTTGACAGTGCTTGAAGGCGATTGCTAAACACACATCCATAGTTCTGGGATTTTTCCCATTTAACTTAGCATGTAACCTCCCTTCCCGTAGTCCTGCTAAGAACGAAGCTATTAAGAAACGATCATCGACGTTAGCCACCTGGGTTGACTCAGCATTGAACCTTTTGATGAACTGCAAAACGGTTTCATCAGATTTTTGCTTAATGGTAAGCAAATAAGTGCTATTTCTCTGAAATGGTCTCGCAGCAATGAACATACTCATGAATTTTTTGGTTAAAACAGCAAAATTGATTATAGATCTGGGTGATAATTTATTAAACCAATCTCTAGCCCTCCCGGATAAGAGTGTTGGGAACGCTTTACACTTCATTTCATCTGGAGCATTATACAACTGCATATGCGTTATGTACTGGTGCATATGATCATAAGGGTCCTTGTGTTGGTGATTTAAGTATAATCACAAGCCATTAAGGTTATCGGGGTTTAGTACAAGGGTGGTTATGCTCGTAAAGCTAAATATAAGTATGGAGGTGCGTAGTGCACGCGTATATAAGTTTTTACGAGTGTACGGATGTGAAATGAAAATCCAAATTTTTCTGATTGAGAGCTAACCGTACGGATAAGAATCTATCTGTACGGATGAGAGTTATCCGTACGGATAGATGGCTGAAAATGTAAATTTTTGATACTGTGATTTATCCGTACGGATGATAACTTCATCCGTACGGATGAGTACCTATGTCCGAAAACTGATTTTTGGTGAGTGGATACAACCAAGTGGTACCTTTTTCTTTGGTGTCATTCACTAAAAGGACGTTTTCCTTTGCTCTCTTTCAGATCCAAGTGCTATATATAAGCAAGTTTACATTGTTAAACATAACAATAACATATGTAAGCATCCTTGTGATTCATTCTATATAATTCAAAACTTCAAAGTGCTCTTTAATCTTTAGTCCAAAGTTTAAAGGTTGTCTCTCAGTTTATATCTCACTTAAATATTCGTGATACCCGGGACAAAGTATAGGGTCGAATAATTTAAGAAGGACAACGATTCATTCGTGAAACTGCGAGGATCCAAATCATTTCATTTGCAGGAATTCAAAGCATTGTCGATCTTCTTCACACCCTCAAGTTACAACACCTTGGTCCCATCATACGGGCTGATTTTTGGTATCTTAAATCCTTTGGGACATGGATAAGCATCAATATATTCCGTGAAAGGCGAAGCCAAATTGAACTCATCTTCATCAACTTCTAGTACGGCGTCTAATTCAACTCTGGCTGCATCATTCGCTGGACGAGTTCTATCCTTGATAATCCGACAACTGGATTCAGCCGCCTGTTTATAACCGTCCTTTTCCTTTACTGGTGGGGATGGTTCCTCATTTCCGTTTCCTTTTCTCACACTCTCAAAAAGAGCCTGGAATTCAGCAGCCCCTATCGCTTTTAAAGCATCCACTAGGACCTGCCTAGCCGGATCCTGAGCATCTGATTGTTTTTCAGGACTGTGTTCACGATGAACCTCCTGCAAGTTTTCCAAATTCTGGGTTATACTTGCTAGATCCTTTTCCAGTTGATTTTTCTTAGGTGGCATATTTAACTACTCTGCAAATCTACTACTAGAAACAAGAAATGCCCTCCTTCTAGCGCCAACGATCGAACACAGAATGAACGGGTACAATAACGGGTCTTTCTTGCTCTAGGATCTAGAAAGAGTAGTTGTTATTTCTTGTATGGACTGAACTTAGATCAAGCTGCCTACGTATCTAAATATATATATTTGGAATCAAGTCCAACCGTAGTTCAGGCGGTTATCTTTTTAAGTGGAGTTAGTGGGTAGTTATGTAATATCACCACGTCTCACGTCTGTAATTAACCGCTCCACTATGTACATACAGATCTTCGATCTATTCTCTCTTGACTAGGGACCTGCACTGGTCGTCTGACCAATAGGGACCTAACCTGGTCGTTTTGACCAATAGGGACCTGACCTGGTCGTTTTGACCAGGGACCTGACCTGGTAGTCTGACCAGTAGGGACCTGACCAAGTCATTTTGACCAAGGACCGACTCGGTCGTTTTGACCAGGGACACCGCCCGGTCGTCCGACCGATAGTGACCTGACCTGATGTTTAACTCATATCCTGGTCCTAGTCTTTTGTCTGCCCAAGGACCTGCCCTGGTCATCTAATTTATCCACGGGATATGCGCCACGTGGAGATATTCGGGTCAACCTCAATCACCTGCCAAGTGGAGTTGTTGGAAACTAGTTCTTATTAGAGGATTGGCAATGGAAAAAGATCCCCGACGGTACAGCCCCCTGCCGTACCGAGCTGTACACCCGAAACGGCGTCGTTTCGAGTCGAAGCGACGCCGTTTTGATTATGTTTATTTTTTTTAGGTCGGAACCAAACGGCGTCGTGTCGGGTCGATGCGGCGTCGTATTGATGCACAGCCGGGCGAGCTGTGCAATGTGTACCGGCGGGGATCGGGGTCCCATTGGCAATGGTCTGAAATATCACTCTACAAAACAGAGTTGGTACAGCAAATAAGTGAAAATGTTCACTATAGCCGCTCAAGTGGGAGAAAAAGAGGAAATACTTGTGTGGAGAGAGATTTTGAGGTGAAGTGACGAGTGAAACGATCAGAACCACACAGTTTAAAGACATAATGAAACTGTGTGGTGTGTGTGTCTCCGCACCGTGTGGAGACACCACACAAGAACCACCCGAGTAAAAGTGGAGGTGGAGGTGTAGGCCTGTAAACGAGCCGAACCCTACCGAACCCTGGCAGGGTTCGGCTCGGCTCGTTATGTTCGAACCTTAGGCTCGGCTCGGCTCGAAATGGCCGAGCCTTATATTTTCATTATTCGGCTCGGGTTCGGTCCGGTATTTGGGGAAAAAAGCTCGGCTCGGTTCGGCTTGAACATGTCGAACCGTTCGAACATGTTCGGCTCGGCGGGTTTTAAAAAAAAATCGAACATGTTCGGCTCGGTTTTAAAAAACATGTTCGGCTCGAAGCGTATATGAATTTATGATATCCGAGCCGAACATGTTCGGCTCGACCACCGAATATCTAATTTGTAAGGTTCGGCTCGAAGTTCGAACCCACGAAACGAACCCGAATCGAGCTTTTTCGAGCCGAATACTCCGGATCGAATCGAATACTTAGGTTCATTTACAGCCCTATGGAGGTGTGTCTACCCCTCCCACCACCACCCCTTATGCACACAATTCTAGGTGCTTTTGCGGTAAAAAAAAATCCACCACTTGTTTTTTCGTCCTGTTCCCATAAATTTTAATAAAATAATATATATTATTTCCTTCCAATATTTTTCAACCAAAAGGCCTCTTTCTTTTACGTCCCTCCATCACATTTTGACCGTGAATGAATAGGCCATTGTACCAACAAAATGGTTTAGATTAAAATATTAATAAAAATGCGTCAGCCTTTTGTCATTGTGGTGGAAAATAAATAATGCTATTGTGGATGATCTTAGCGACTACACCCTAGTCGCTAATACAATGGTCACGTCAGCTGCCATGTGGCGTTGGAAACTGGTTGACATCATTTGTGACTAGCTGTAGTCGCTAAAAGTGTGAGAGTATTTGCAATAACGGCTAATATATTTTGCAATAACTGCTGTAGTCGCTAATATATTTTTTGCGACAGAACTTTTGCGGCTACGTATTTGCGACCACATGTAGTCGCTAACAATCTATTTGCGACAACAAACAGCTTTAAGCCACTACTTTCTGTGGTCGCAAAAAACACATTTTCTTGAAGTGCAGGTGGTGGTGCGGTGGAAGGTGACAGTGGTTGGTTTCGGTGGATTAGGTAGGTGGTGCGGGAGGTGGGTGGGTGTGGTGGACAGTGGCTGTTTTTTTTTTTATCATTATGTTATGTTTTAAATTTTATTCCATCTAACCATTCCATAGATTCCATCAAATTCAATTTCTGATGGAATGAAAATGTAACGCCCCGGATCCTGGGTCTGGTAGCGCTAAATGAATCATAAATGGTCCTGTGAACTGCTTAGACCGTCGTACTCGCTTGGTCTGAAAGGGCTGACCTGAGTTGACAAGACATTTATGTCACACACTTATATGTGTGTGAGCGTTCACTTACTTTACCGATGTGAGATATCATATTCTCCCCCTTATAAGGGAGTGGCATCCTCGCCGGGACGGCCAAGACTTGTCCATGTGGACTTGTCCCAGTTTCGTCCCTACCGGAGGATCTAGAGGTGGCCCCCACCGACACACAGCATAGTGTGGCACTTAGATCCGTCAGATAGTCGGCTATAAATACCATTCTGTAACGCCCCAAGACCTATGTTTGGTAGCGCTAAATGAGTCGTAAATGGACCGTTCAACTTCTTAGATTGTTATCCTCACTTGGTCTAATAGGGCTAACACGAGTTGACAAGATCTTTATGTCTCACATTTATAGATGTGAGTATTCTACCATTTTACCCATGTGGAACTTTTCAGAAAATGACCAAAATTCATTCCAATGAAATGAAAATGAATTACATTCTCTTGCATCCAAACACGTCAGAATGATTGAATGGAATGGAATGGAAAAAAATAAAAAAACAAAAAAAAAAAAACTTTCCATTTAATTCTATTCAAACAATCCAAACACACCATTAATATCAAAAGAATTATTATTTACATATTTATGAAAAGTTTACATCATATCATGCTTTGCTCGGGTTTTTGTCTAGTCTATAGATACTCGAGAAAATATGGTTCTCTCCACCAAAAGTATATTTGTTTATTTAAAATCCTTCCCAAAATATCTTACTTCCTAATTATCTATGAATAAAAGGAATTCAACTTCCAAAATAAAAACAAGCATATCACCGTATACCGCAATATTATAACCACTTTTAAAGAAAAAAAGGTTTGGTAGTTTCGTAAATTACATAGAAGAATAAACTCGTAAATGTGTTTCTTTCTTACAGAATAATAATCGGTAAAAGTCAAAGTGTCTACATGACGTAAAGACTTTAATTAGCTAGTTGATTTTTCAATAATTTCTGATTTCTAGTCTAATAATATTAGTAATTATTACTTTGTTTGTTTGTGGAGATGTATCCTATGGATCGGATGAATCATGACCAGTTGAAATCGTATGTTTCTGATTAATTTACATGTTTTAACTTTACAAATGAAGTAACAATGGAAGAATTTTCAAATACAGCCTACGATATTATAAAAAGTTCAAAATTTATAGTACAATGAAGAAAAATAAAACTACATATCTGTGTGGTATGCTTTAAAAATATAATATTTGAAAACTATGCCTTAAAAAATTCCGCAATCAATCCACGTAAATCCGTAGAGAAATGGAATGTTTTTCCGACATACTATAGCTTTCAAAAGTTATATTTTCATACAATTTTTTTTTTGCAATGTCTTTCTTTTTGGTGAGACTTATTGCCAAGGCTCTTTTTAGTATTGCCAATACTTTTCATTTATAACGTAAAAATAAAAATGCTTAACATAGCCCTGGTATTTCCAATTATTTCCCTGGCAGTACAAGTGGCCTTTCTTTTTGGACATAAATTTCAACTTTCTCCTAGGGAGTTTTTATTCGCACCACAGGAAACCTACCGTTGCACCACAGTAACATAAAAAAGAATGTAACCTACCGCTGCACCACGCGAACTATTTCAATAATTCAAAAACTACATTTACACCACATAAAATGTCAAAGTTTAAAAAAAAAAAATATTGCCAATTATTTTTTAGTAACACCAAATTATTATATCATCATATATTTACCCAAACTTTTAAAATTTACAAATCACCCCTCTTATTAACTCATTAAAACCATCCCCTCCCTTGCTCATCTTCATCCAGCCCCCTAGCTCTCGTTTAGGTTAGGTTAGGTTTCCGGCCAAATCGCCGGCGCCGGCGAACTCTTGCAACATTGAATCACCGGAATTTATCTCCGTTTGGATCAGAAAGAGAAAGCGGGTCGACCGCTAATATATCAGAATCCGGTTCAATTGCTCCTGAAATCCATCATCATCATCATCAAAGAAGCCGCAGAAGGAGAGATATTCATGGATATGGTGAAGAAACTTGCAAAGCAATAAAAACCCAAATTGCTTCTCATCCATTATACCCAAAATTGCTTGATGCTTATATAGATTGCCAGAAGGTTTTTTTTTTTGTTTCCTAAAAAGTTATGAGGAAGAACATATTTGTTAAGGAAATTATAAGGTGTGGGATATAAGTTAGGTGAAATTGAGGGACTAATTCGCAATAAAAAAATGGTGTGGTTATAGTCTAAAAGTGTGGTGTGAATATAGAAAATGTGGTGTAAATAAATGATTAAAAATGTTTAAAAATTAATGTGGTATTAAGGTAGATTTTACTTTTAGGTGTGGTGTGAGTTATAAAGTGGTGTAAGGGTAGATTTGCTGTGGTGCGAATAAAGGTCCCTTCTCCTATCCTTTTTGTGTTGGAAATTTTGTTTGAACATATTTTAGTATCTTTGTGGGTATTACCATATTTAACGGAAATTAATGTAGTATTAATTATACTTTTCTGTATATACGATTTCAAAGTCAACAAGGCTAATATGAGTAATATCGACAATCGTAAGAAAGAAATAATTTTCCATTGATTACCAAGATAATTACAAGGTGATTAAATAGTAGAGATATGGTAAATATTGTAAATGCTTAATTACAAATATAAACCTTGCTCACACAATATTATATTTACTAGAAGTTTCAGAGACTTTTCAGCACACGCCCTCTATCCATGCATGAATTTATTAACATTATAAATGGCATAAGTAATGTCAGGGCAAGTGAAATTAAGATATTTCGAGTCTCCGACGATGCTAAGATATCACGAGGCATCAGAGAAAGGTTTCCCATCGGATTTGCTTAGGCGACTATTAACTACCATAGGTGTTTGACATGTGGTTTCGCCTGAGTTGAACCCAAACGCTGCAACAATTGAGATATATATGTGCAATGACTGAGAAATAATCCATCAAAAGATGATAAGACCTCAAAACCAAGAAATTAGGACAAAGAGCCAAGCTCTTTAATGGGAAAGTGTGTTCCCAAATCATCAATAACGCGTTGAACAAGTTGAGTGGATGTGCTAGTTTTTAGCACGTTATCAACATAAATACGAGAAAAACTATGATAAGCAACATCATTATAGTAGTAAACGTGGTAGGCTTAGTAAGATCGGTGGTACTAATGAAAGTGTGAATGAATTTGGGAGGCATGGACTTAGGATTTAAAGTGTTGGTTTTCAATCAAGTTACCTTGTGGTGTTATTTACTTTGGATGGTTCTGTGGTAAGTTGGAAGGCAACTTTACAGACAACAGTGACAATATCTACTACTGAAGCAGAGTATATGGCACTGACAGAAGCAGCAAATGAGGCAATCTGGTTAAAGGACTAGTCAATGATCTGAGTCTACGTCAAAATCAAGCTAAGGTGTATTGTGACAGTCTTAGTCCAATATGCTTGGCTCAGAATCAGGTTCATCATGAAAGAACCAGCACATTGATGTTAAGTACCATTTTCTGATAAATGAGAGGAAGGTCAAAGTGGAGAAGATAAGCACTGATGTTAATCCTACCGATATGTTCACTAAACCAGTTTAAAGAGACAAGTTTCAGTTGTGTATGGACTTGCTGAGCATCCAAAACTGTTATCTGTTTCTGGGAACACTTAGCTGAAGTAGGGATTCTGCTGAGGTGCTCAAATCTGAAGACAAAGAGGAAATATGGCACTTGGTTGTGCATCTGTATCTGGTTGGTTTGCATGAAGTTGAAGTCAATGTGGAGATTTGTAATAGTGACTTAAACTATGCATGTTGAATCTGGAGGAAATTTGCTGTCTGGTCAGCACATCATTGGGCTGTCTATTGAGTCTGGTGTTCAGCTAAGGAAAGTCAGCAGAGTTGATCATCTGCTGAGTCTGCTGAGTTGGTTCTCAGCATTACTTGGAAAACACGTTTGCATGGTTTTCTGATTTGGTTAAGTTACTTATGAGGTATTTAAGTCATTATATGTTTTGGCTATTAAGTCGGTTAGGATTGGATTCCCAAGGCCTATAACAATCTGTAATACATGTAAATTGTAACTTTTCTGTGATAATCCTCGTTTGTCCGTGGAGTAATCGGCAAATTGCTGAAAACCACGTTAAATCTGAGTTCTTCTTGTTTATGTACTTGTTTGATTGTTTATTTTTTTTTTATATTTACTCACAATCATCACTTCTTGATCGATCTGTTATAACACTTTGTATTACAGTAGTTCTTAGACTTTGAGGTCTTAGAACCCGTTACATTCCAAGCATGTATCTTCGTTGTTTATTTTGCTTCCGTTATGCCAGCGTTAGTTATGTATGATGCTTTGTGTCTCGAATGATATATTTCGGGATATGACGGAACGACTCATACCCGTTATTTGCTCAAATTATCGGGTCGGGACGTTACAGGAGAGAGGGAGGGAGAGAGGGAGGGAGAGAGGGAGAGAAGGGAGGGGAATAGAATAAGAGAGGGAGAGAGAACTTCGTCGTCATCCATAGTTAGCATTGTTCTTATATTGTCTTTTTATGTGGTCAATGACTTTTGTACATAGCGAAAAGGGCTTTACTTTCTAAAGAAAAGAAAAAAGGAAAATAGTATTAAAAAAAGAAGGTAAAATCATACTAATATTATAACACTAAAAACAATATTATTTATTTGGCAAAACAATATGGATACAAGTGTTCAAATAAAATCAACATGGATCCATATAATTTTTGTCATGTAAGTAGTGTGGTGTTCTACTGTGATAATATTAGTGTGATTTTGCATTACTTTTAATAAAAAAAATAAAAGTTGTACCACTCTGTTTTTGTACCTTATTATATGATACAAAATACCTGAATATACTCTATAAATTAACATCTATAATTGAGAATGAAATTGCAATAACATCATTACGATTTTATGAGTTATAGTTATTACATGCAAGCAAAATTCAAAATGTCGACCAAGCTTCTCTTCTTTCTTCTCCTTGTTGCTGCAACTCTCTCAGGTTATATAATTACTCTTTATCCGCTTTGAGACTGTAACATATATATATATATATATATATATATATATATATATATATATATATATATATATATATATATATATATATATATATATATATATATATATATATATTTGATTTGTACAGTTTTTTTTTCCAGTAGTTTGGATATGGTTTAATCCCGTAAAATGTCGTTGGAAGAATTTTAGGTGTAGAGTAGTCTTTATTGAAGTGTATCTTGCATTAATGATAAACAGCAGTGCTATTATGTCAAACTTGTTCTATCAATAACAATTTTTAAAATTGTAAAAGCATGACATTTATATTTTACACGGTAGCCTCATTTGTTTTTTTGATTTTCTATTAGTTCTGAATCATTAAGTTATTTCATTTGTTTTTCTGATTTTCTATTGATTCTGAATCATCAGGTTATACTTGATCAGACAGTAATAAAATTTACGATAAAAATATACAATTTGACATTTTATAACCATGTTATTCTTCTTCTTAAAAAAAAAACCATGTTATTCATTCAAGATGAAATAATAATTCTTCAATTTAAACGTCACTCAGTTTTATTTTAAAAATTGTGATAGTACTAATTATATTACTGACTTTCTGGCTTCTATCAATTTAGTTGAGACGACAGCAGATATGCTAACTGTCGGCGGCGGCGGCGGCGATGATGAAACCGAAACCGAAACCGAAACCGAACCTGAAGCTGTGCAGGTGAGACGTGATGATTGTATTCACGACGGGAATCCATGTACCACCCAAACCGAATCAGATCCCGAAACAAGATGCGACCCGGGCACTTGCACGTGTGACTTCTTTGATAATAACGGTGATAATGAAGACAGTGCAGCTGGAGCATGTCGTGCAAAAGGATTATTTCCCTAGCCGTATCTTATTAGCTGTTCACGGATTTCGAATAATATGAATTTAAAATCGTTTGAAAATCGATTTAATGTGAATTTAAAATGGATGATACTATCGTTCAGTTTCATAATTTGAGAGATCAATAGTTTTATGTTTTTCTGGCACGCTGAATAATGACTAATGTTATAGGGCTCCTTTTGTCCACACTTTTGTCGTTGTATCGTACTTAGGGCTGAGCAGGAAAACCGAGAAACCGAAAACCAAACCGATCCAAACCAATTTGACCCAAACCGATACAAACCGAATTTTTCGGTTTGGTTTCAAACCGAACCGAAATGTATTGGTTTGGTTTCGGTTTTTTTTATTTTAAACCAATCCAAACCGAACCCGAACCGATTATATATATATATATATATATATATATATATTATATATTATTAATATTATTTTCCAAACCGATCTTATTTTTTGGGTTTTATGATATATGCAAACCGAACCGAACCCCAAACCGAACAACCATTTAATAGATAAACCGGTTCAAACCGAACCCAAACCGAAATTGGTTCAAACCGAACCATTGGTTTTCCAAGTGATTCGGTTCGGTTTGGGGGATGAAATTCCTGACCCAAACCGACCAGCTATAGGCAAAAACCGAATCGAACCGACCCAAACCAGACCAAGCTCATCCCTAATCGTACTTCTACGATTGATCACTCATATTGTCCACACTTTTTAATGTATACGTCTCGATTGTAATAAAATCTTTGAAATTAGTTTTCCCGATTGCACATGGGAAACTATACTTTTTACTCAATTTTTTCGTTAATTTTCCCGATTTTTTTTTTGGTTAAAATATAAAGCATTTAGGCACGTTTGTCTCGTTATTATATAAGATATATTTTTTGAATAGAAGTATATACTATTATTATTACATTTCTTTTATCCATAATTTATTATCAATTTAAAAAAAAATCATTATTGGCCAAGAAAAAAACTTTTCATTATTTTACAATTATAACATTAATTATAGTCAAAGAGTGATTTCGATTTTAGACTTTTATCATTTAAATTTAATCATGGCATTCTTTCACTCTCTAAAATTATATGAAAAAACCAAAAGAAATTATATTATGGGACGGGTTGGGTATTTGCACGATTGCTCGATGATCACTATACTTTTTATTTGCTTAATTGCTTAATAGTTTAAGCTACATAATTAGGTAGCACTCATTCCATCCTGTTAAGAAATAAATAATATTTTTTAAGAATCATTGCTAGATTGTGTGTGGACACTTTGACATATCATAGTGTGCCAAGTGTATCCTAGAATCTTTCTGTTGGAAGCTATGATGCACCGACACTTCAATATGGGCGCCGTGCGCCGTGTC
The DNA here is from genome assembly GCA_036785695.1 of Gentiana straminea. NCBI lineage: Eukaryota > Viridiplantae > Streptophyta > Magnoliopsida > Gentianales > Gentianaceae > Gentiana > Gentiana straminea. The sequence continues at coordinate 3,114,646 of JAVUPR010000111.1, forward strand.
CGACACAAGACACGACACGACACGGTCCGACACGCTCCGACACCGTGTCCGACACGTGTCGGCCGATTAAATTAATATTATTTAAAATTTTAATATCCGACACACCTCCGACACGTTGTCGACACACCTCCGACACGGCGCCGACACCTCCCGACACCTCTGAACACAAATTTTTCAATGTTTTTTTGATGAAACTTGAAAATATACAATTTCTATTTTGATTACTCTGTATTATGTTTATATGTTTTTTTTGTTATAGACAATCGTTTTTACACTTAATTTGTAATATTTTGAAAGTCAAATCATAATTTTCTTTTTACTTTTGACACCGTATAGATAACAAATATCTATTTTAGATATTGATAGAGTTTAAGTATTACATATCTTATATATATGTATATATAGATGTATATATGAGTGTATATACATATATATGTGTGTATATATATATATATATATTATATGTAACGTGTCGGGGCCGTGTCGTGTCCTTAAATTTTAGAATTAGCCGTGTCGCCGTGTCCGTGTCGTGTCGTGCGGCGTGTCCGTGTCCGTGTCCGTGCAACATAGGTTGGAAGTAGTTGTTATATACACTCATGTTTTGTAGCAGCAATGATGAATGAATAATAACAACTTTATCTTTTTATCTTTCTTGGTATGTTAGCCACCATGGCAACCTCCGGTGCTCCGGCCACTGAAAGCTCCACCACTGGAGCTCAGAGTACCGGAATCTCCTTAGACTCTTCTGTAGTAGCTGCTGCTCAGAGTGACTCGTCTTTAACTTCTGCTCCAACTTCCAGTTTCTTTCTTACCACCAATGGCGTAGCCACTAGTATTCTGGTGATGAACTCCACCTACACCTTCATTCCCTCTCTTTCCAGCATCGATTATGGACGACCAGACCCGGCCTTTGCCAATTTTCGATCCACACTTCCTCCACCACCAAACTTTGGGTCAGTAAGTCCATCACCTACAACCTCTGTTCTGGGACCTCCCTTTTCCGGCAACCTGAATCAAGTCTGCACTGTGAAATTGGATAGGCATAACTATCTCTTATGGCGTTATACCGTGCTACCAATTATTCGGGGCCAACGTTTGGATAATCATCTTCTCTAACCTGCTTCTTCTGTGCCAGATCCTCTTTCCAGGTTCAACCCTGCTCATTCACCACTCAATCTTGCTCCAGATGAGTGGACGATCAAAGATAACCTGCTGATGGGATAGTTACTCAGTTCGATGATATAATCCATACTGATGGAGGTTGTTGGTTGCTCCCCCACCTATGAGGTTTGGTCAACTCTGGAAACCCTCTATAATAGCAGATTAGAGGCTTGAATGTTGGAATATAAAGATTCTCTTACTAAAGCAGCCAAGGGGTCAAAATCTATGTCTGACTATCTTGCCCAAATGAAGTCGTATTCTGACAATCTCACTCCTGCCGGTTACCCCATCACAAAATCCGAGCTTATTTTCGCCACGCTAGGAGGATTAGACCGCGCCTATGAATCTGCTATTGTGAATATCACTTCAAGGGTTGTCTCTCTCAGCTGGCAAGATGTTCAATCACAGTTGATTACTCATGAAAGGCTGATTGTATGCTTGAATTTACCATCTGGCCATTCTATTCAAGGTCCCAATGCTAATCTGGTGCAAGGGTCCCTGCCCAGAAATCTCTCTAAATTACAACAACATTTGTAGACCACCCTCCTCCAACTCTAGTAGAGGAAGAGGCAATGGAAATTCTAGGGTGGTAGATGAAGAGGCAGGGGAGGAAGATGAGCAAGATGTAGGTCTGGTTCTAGGAATAAGATGATTTGTCAACTTTGTGGGAAAGGAGGACACATTGTGACTGACTGTTGGAATAGGTTTGAGGAGGACTTCATTCCTCCTAGCAACATTATAGCAACACTCAGCAGGCTTCTGCTTTTGCTGCTGCTGCAACACCACAATCTGTGGGAGATACAGTTTGGTACATGGATAGTAGAGCTTCTAATCATCTCACAGCTGACCTAAACAATCTTCACCTCAATGCAGGTTACAATGGTTCTGAATCACTAGTGGTTGGAAATGGTTAGAAACTAGCCATCCTTCATATAGGCTGTAGTATACTTCCAAAACCTTGTCCTCACACTACTATTATTTTAAAAGATATTCTCCATGTGCCTTCTATAACTAAGAATCTTATTAGTATTTCCAGACTCTTAGCTGATAACATTATAACTGTTCAATTCACTCCTTTTCTTGTTGTGTGAAGGATAAGAGAACAGGGAAGGTGCTTCTAACAGGAACCCTCAGTGATGGTCTCTATCAGATAATGGCCCCAATTCATAGCTCTCCTCAATCCAAATCTAAGTCTGTCTCAAGTTCAACTGCTTCCAATTTTTGCTTCTACAATAAACTCAGTGTCCAACCCTTGTCTGGTTCCCCTAGCCCATGTTTAGGCACTGTTAATGTAAATAAGGATCCTAATGTTTGGCATAGGAGATTAGGCCATCCTTCTATATAGGCTTGTTTTAAATCAGATTTTGAAATCATGTAATGTTGATGTTAATGGAAAACTTGAGTTATGTGATGCTTGTCAGTATGGTAAAGGTCATGCCTTACCTTATCCTAGTTCTGATTCTCATGCTTGTAATGTCTTGATCTGGTTCATTCTGATTTATGGGGTCCTGCTCCTATATAATTGGTGTCTGGTTTTTCCTATTATATTATTTTTGTTGATGATTGGTCTAGGTATACCTGGATTTTTCCTCTGAAACTTAAATCTAAAGCCTACTCAGCTTTCCTTAAATTCAAAAATCTGGCTGAAAACCAATTATCCACTAAAATTAAAACCTTCCAAATAGATTGGGGGAAGAGTATAGAAATCTGACTCCTTACCTTCAGGAACAAGGTATCCAATTCAGACATCCATGTCATCACACTCATCAGCAAAATGGTAGAGTAGAAAGAAAACACAGACACATAACTGAACTAGGTCTAACTCAATGATCGCGTGTAAGTCACTATATTACTAGCAAGAATACTAGGTCCATCGTAGTATAGTAAGTGCGAGTCAAGTCGATCCCACAGAGACAATGCAACTTTAAGTAAAAACGATTCTAACCTAACTAAGAAGACACATATAGGTGGTCATTGACCAACAATAAACAGAAAAGAAGCATGGTATTCCTCCCCCTCTTCCCACCGACCTACTAACTTGGATTAGTTAATCCTTGCGTTTACTTCCCCACATAATTTCCTTAAACTAATCAAGTGAGCTTTTAATTTAGTTTTAAGCTACGGGTGCAACTCCTAACCCTATCTACTCCGACCATGGTAGTAGATAATCTATACGCCTGCTACCCTCCTTACTTGGTCCGTAATAGCCCATACGCATAAAGAACTAGAATTGCCGGTATCGAGCGCTAACTCATACCGCTAACCCGCCGAGGCAGTTATCGACACTGATTAGCACGTTCCTAGGGTCCATCAAGATAATGTCCTAACTAACACTTCACTATCAGTACTTCATGTTAATTTATGAATTACGAATACTAGATTGGCCAGACCTATTACCCGTTTTAATTATCTCTGTCGATCAACGTAGCTGACGCGTATCCCAGATTAAGTTTCCTAAATTTTGCCTCGGTAAACCGGTATAGACCGCCGGTTTACCGGGGGCGGCTTTTTTTAATTCTGGATCTACATTGCTCAATTTTGATTAATCTAAGTAACTTTTGGGGTCGTTAATCATGCAGATTAACTAAAACAAATGAATACCAACAGATCTACCATATTGAAGACAAAAAGGAACGTTCAAAGCTCCATACCTTCAACAATGGAGATCTAGCTTGATCCACTCAAGCTAGAGATGGTGAGGAAGGAAAGGAACCCAAAGAATAAACTTCAAAAGCTTGAGAAAAATTTATTTCATCAAATTGTATAATAAAAGATAGAATATAATTGAGTGCTTATCAAAACTTTTTTAATAATCAGTATTTGCGGCTTTATATAGATACAATAGCCGACTTATGACTCATAGAAACCCTAACCGACCTAGTCAATACGGCAGAATCGATTTCGTGTTCCACAAGGCTCTCGGTTTACCGGACCTAGCCCACGGTAAACCGGGCTAACTTTTCTTCTTTTTCCTCAGCAGATCTCTTCTTGGACTTCTTTTACTTGTCCCAACATGCTTCCCTTGATCCAGATCCGTTCTCCAATGCTCCAAATTTGGTACATCCTGTAAAACACATAAAACACGACAAAACAGTACCAAACCTTCAGGAAAATAACACAAACACAGAATTACGATCCTAGGGACACGCACATAGCATTTAACACATATTCCCTATAATAACGAGCCTATCTATCCTCTCTCTGAGCATAATTTGGGGTGAATAAAGGTATAATTAATGGTACTAATTAGAGCGTTATCAACTACCCCCCACTTAGCATTTGATCGTCCCGAGCAAAAAGGCAAAAAGAAAATGACATCCTGATCAGTATATGAGTTAATTAAAAACATATATGCCTCACAAAGTCAAGATCAAGATCATGCCACTCATATCCATCCGTAACGCATTAAACAATATTCATGTCATGAGACAGTGTGTGTGTGCAATAACTTCATAACCGCTTAGTAATGCAGACAATCTCATATTACGTCAACTCGTAGTTGAACTAACCAGTGTCGAACATGTATTGTATTAATCAATTTAGCTGGCAAGGCGGATCGAGAACCGAGTATTACTCTTAGGCTTGCGTTTATAGGTCCATGCAAAGGTCGTGCGTTTTACGCTCCATCGACTCAATTTTGCCAAAGAGATTATAGATGTATATATTGCAATGCACTTCTCTTTCTTGGCGGGTGAACTCTCATAAATTTATCTATCCTCATGGTCTCACTCTTGATAAACTACCGAATCCGAAATTCCTTTGCCCTTATAAGCGTTGGTGGAACATAATTCGGATAAAGCCAGGGTCAACTTTAGTCAAGGTAATATGCTATCGACTACACACTAGGGAAAGTGAGTTATAAGTGCTTAAAATAGGGGCTCATAACAGAACATGCGCTTAATACCCCACTACTTCAGAAGTGGACACAACTCTACTTGAACATCGTGGATCAAAAGTGAAGTCAATTAACTCAAAAAGATCAAAGATGTCATATTTTTTCAAAATTATGTCGAAACGAATCAAAGTCTAGGTGGTGAACAGTGCATCAAAGAGAATCAAGATAGTCACGCAATTAACGGAATATAATGCTAAGAAGCTAAGTGACGTCCCTTACCCCCACTTAATCGAAACATTGTCCCCAATGAGTAAGATGATAATGAATAACAAAAAGGAACTTAGCTTTGTTATGGGTGGAGCCAAGGATGAATTGGATCGGCCTATAATTCAACTGGCGCTGGTAATCAAGTCTCGACAAAATCTGTGCTAAGTATCTCAAACAAACCAAGAAGAATGGTGGTAACAAGAATCCATATAATAATAGTGCGGCAAAAAAAGAGAAAATAAATAACTCCAAACAATTTAAGCCGTCAAAAAAATTATATTATCAAAATTCTGCTACATCTACTAGATAGGAAATAAAATAAAAATGGAAAATAACAACAATAGAAAGAAAGAAAAACTAGTCCTCATCAGAATAACCCTCATAGTCATCTCTAGGCTCAAAACCGGGAGGTGGTGCAGAACTTGAGGCAGCAGCGGCAGAAGAGGATGCTCTGTGACGTGGGGCAGTCCTAGGTGGTGGGATCGCAGGAGGAACTCTTAGAAAGTCTATAATTATATCCATCTTATGATGCAGACTCACAATTTCTCTTGAGTGCTCCTCTAACAAGGCTCTCTGGGATCGAGGTCCTTCGAGGACCGGAGTACGCTCTCTCAGCTCTTGAAGCGACCCGTCTTGGTACTCGTGAAACTGACCGTGAACTGATCATTGTTTCAGGGTCTTCCCAATCGTCACTAACCAAAACTCGAACCTCGTCCTCTATAGCGAACATGTCAATCATAGGCCTATATGGCAACTGCTCGTGCTCGGATGTGGCGGCAAGCTCATGAATGCGGCTATGCATTAGGAGGCCTATGTTGACTGGACATCCCTGCTCTAGATAGAACATCAACTCTGCCATCTTCGGTGTGACAGACACCGTATGCTTGGTCGGCAGAAGGCGAGCACAAACAAATCTGTTGACCACCTTCCTGTCCCAGGATAATTCATTTTCCAGGAAGATGGTGGGGGCTCCCATAGGGTTGCGCTTCCATTGCACCCCAAAGTACTCAGCTATCATTTGCATCCTCTCTAGATCTTCAATATTGGTGGATGATGTATACTCATCCGGGCCCACTGGTGGATTGCGAACCCCGTAATACTCGTTGATCCGCTCAATCGTAAAATCAACTTTGACTCCCCGGACCAAAGCAAATGTAGCTCCCGGGTTATGCGCCAGATACGCATAAAATTCTCTCACCACTGTAGCATTGAACCACGTCGGTGCCTCAGCCATATCCAGAATATCTTGTACCTTTAGGGCTCTTGGCAAGATCTTACTGTAATCGTCCAACTCTATGCCTCGTTCTCGGGCAACCGGTCTTCTGTTCCAATGCCCTCGGAATGATTCATAGATTTCTGGAGAATGAAATTGCTCAACCCCATCTATCAAGGGGTTAGCATCTCCGTATACATACTGGTGACCACTTGGATGATAGGTTGTTCTGCTACGCTTGGGACCCATCCTACTTTATAACAGGCACTGAAGATGATGCTGAATCTGAAAATAGACCCTCGGTAAACCGGCAGGTGCTTCCGATTTACCGGCGTTGATTTTGCCCGGTTTCTTCTGGGACTCTGCTTCTGATGATGAAAGATGAAGAACTGCAGCACTTCACTAGCACAGCAGCACTAATCAGCAAAGGGTAATGGAAAGAATTGTTCTGGGTGTTGAAATGAAAGGAAAATGTTTGATTTTGGTGGAGGTATGGTGGTGATGGGAGGCGAAATCTTTAGAGGGAGAGGAAATGGAGAATGTTGGTGATTGAATAAGAAGAAGATTGATGAATGTGATGAATGATGGTGGTGGAAGGGTGTTTATATAGGAGAGATGGGTAGAAGGTGGAAGGATTTTGTGGGATAGTGGGTAAATGAGTAATGAGGTGAGGGATTCGAGAGGTTTGATTGATGGGATTGAGGTGGAGTTATGGTGGAGTGTGGGAAAGGATGAAAGCGGTTTTGCTGACTGGTGGGTAGCTGGTGCAACGTGTGTCCTCCACGTGTCTCTAAAAATTCTGCTTTTAAATTTGACACTCAGAAACTTAAAAAAACCTAGCTCGGTAACCCGGAGGTAACTCCCAGTTTACCGGGGCTTCTTTTCCCCATATTTTTATGTCCTCCTTCTCTGCACACTTTACTTAATCTCACGGATTAATCTGGACCTCAAAATGACTAGTCTCTCACTCCTTTTGTTGCTACTTCCGACTCAATCCTAACCTACTTCACTAGAATCCACAACGAGAAAAAATAACCTTCCCAACAACCATCGGTTTCAAGCCTAAGGGTGCGGTAGGATGAAAAAAAGCTTGTCACTTCATCCGGCTACTTTTATTCACTCATATTCTACCTAAGGGTTCAAGAGAATAGTTATGAGTTTAAAGTCGCCAGCTCGACTTACCTTCGGATCTTCACTCAGTCAAAAGTTGGGGCCTTAACTCGCCAAACTTGCATCTTCAAGTGTTCAGTCATGCACTTCCTTTCTCGTCGATCATTATCTTTCAAGAGTGCCTTTTCCCGGTTTTCCACAGAAACTTTCTGAGCTCTCTTCCTAGCACGCCTCTCTCTCTTCGCTTGAGTACTAGGTCTGCCTCTGCATCTCTTTTATTATAATGTCTTATATTAAATAAAATCTAAATATTGTCAATATCTTATATTGATTATATTTATCTTATTACCATAAATCTATTTTTCAAAAATCAATTAATATTATGGTAATCTTATTAATTAAAGTGCACAATCCAAGTATATCTTGTACACTTCAAGGTGGCGCCCCAATGTCAATTAATTGGCATCCGGAATATTCTTTAATTAATATAATTTATGTATAATTAATATCTTGTATTTTATTTATTCACAATAAATAAATACTACCATTTTAATTTACCACTATAACCTTTATAGTCTAGAGATAAACTTTTCTTATTTGGTTATCAACTATAACCGCATTTTAATCCGACTCAATGTTCATATGTGTGTGACCCGATAGGCTTCCGAATATGTTGGCCGTAGACACAAAGTGCAATTTACGAAAATGCCATTCATGCCTAACGATCACGGGAAAGCGTCTAGCAACACACCGTGACCCCCAATCATCGGAAGAGTCAAAAGCAATGACTACTACCTTTCATGTGAAACAGTTACCATGTAACTTACATTCCTATCGCTGTAATAATATCCATACGATCGTATCTCGAGTGTCAATACATTAACGATCGTATCTTATAATCCGGATATCATGCTCTTTCGGAATAACACGTTTATTCCCACTTTGCAAAGATTCACGAGAACAAGACATTCCTTATAAGAAGGCCTTTTCGGATATTCAATCCCAATCACAGGATAAGCGATTCCCGGATGACCAAACATGTATACTCCGCATGCTTCAATATCACACCCGATCACTACCGCATGATCGCCCCGTGAATAGGGGAAATCTCAATAGTGTCAAAGCATGACAATCCACACCGTCATGCCATGAAGACTCCGGTCTAAAGGACAATTACACAACCGCCACATAGTGTGACGCTTAGTGTAAGTGGGTCAGTCTAACGTACAAATTCTCTAATACACGTCCACGTACAGTCCAAGTGTCTCTACACTTTGATTGACGAGATCTATCCCTATCTTCAATAAGATAGAAGACATCCAATACGTGCTAGTCTAATCATACCATCAATGTCCCATTTGACAGTACATACGACTAGAGACATTTAAGTATCAAACTTGTTAAAGTGATTTGAGATCTCATCGACCATAATCACTATCATGGTTTCTCTATCACAGTTTGAAACTAGGGACGTTACTATATATGTACAACCAATAACATAAAGATAAACAATATATAATAACCCAAGTGCTTTTATAAATCATAATAAAGTTATTACGTGAACTAAAATAGACAGTAAATGACCCGATCCTGTCGGATCCGGTCCAACCCGGTTGGGTTTAGGACACCTATTCAACAATCTCCCAATTGGCCTAAAGCCAATCACCCATATGCCTAAGCCCTTGCATGTGAACATGTTTCTCATGCTTTGCTTGTGACAATGCCTTGGTCAACGGATCAACTATGTTATCATCCGTGTGGACTTTCTCTATCTTTACATCTCCTCTATCGACTATCTCTCTAATCAAGTGATAGAGCTGTAGCACGTGTTTGGACTTCTGATGAGACCTTGGTTCCTTTGACTAAGATATCGCCCCATTGTTATCATAGTAAAGTGGCACTGGACCTTTAATGGAGGGAACCACACCAAGTTCAGTAATGAACTTCTTCATCCAAACTGCTTCCTTTGCCGCCTTCGAGACAGCTATGTATTCGGCTTCCGTTGTAGAATCCGCAGTAGTCTCTGACGGACGTTTTCTAGGCTATACAATCCTTACCGGCAGTGTACCGGGTCAAATTGTAGTGCTAGTGTGGTGAGTCAGGTGTCGAATCCTCAGGGAAACGTGTGGTAATTCAGAGTGTGGCTAAACACCAAGAAGCCGTTATTAACTCAATCTAAGTCGCAGGTTTTTCTTTTTCCTTTTTAGTAACCGTAAAACAGTAAATAAATGCATAAAACTAAACAGATATATATAGATACATAAATATATATATAAATATATAGAAATACATATATATATATATATATATATATATAGATATAAATATATATAGGTACCAATACAATATATAGAATATAAATACTAGTAATATTATTATAAACTAGCCAAGAATATGTCACTGAATCAGTATCTCTTTTTAGTAGAAATAGATGTGCTTGATCTATCCTTATTTTAAGGTTATTCAATTATATATGAACCGGTGTACTCCTAAGCTAGACAACTCCTCCTCACACGAGCGTATGAAATTGTCATATGCCAAAAGTCCTCTGTCTAATGTCATCCTCAAGCTCGGGAACTCCGTTTTATCATACAGCTGGTATTTTGAGTATTGCACAATTAAACAGGTGATTTTTAACGTGATAATATCTTGAGTCAATTTTCAATAAGATTTATTTTTCTAGGACAAGTCTGCCCCCGGGTAGGAAATAGGATTCCGTTTGTCAGACGACCATTTTTACCCTCCGGTCTTTCTATTCGTGATCGCGTATCCTAACTTCTCTGGTCAGTTCATCATTAGGTTATGATTCTTGTTAAATCGAGTAGCTAATTCAATTTTAACTTTTCATTAAGCTCAAATAGAAAGAGATTCATAATAATCGATTTTAATTCAATTTTAAGTCATCATCTATTTCCCTAAAAAGATAAAACTAATTCAATTTCATATCTTGGCTAGATATAGAGTTAGCCTAATATCATTATAACTAATATATAGATACTAATAACAGCAAACAAACATAAATACATTAAAAAGTTACCAGATTACAATTGTGGCATCAGAGCCGTATTCTCCGGAAATAGCAACTCCTTTAACAACAATGAGCCTTGATAATCCTTCTAAGTATTACACGAGACTTATACTACCTTATTATTTCCGGCAGAGTGCCGTTTACGGTATTTACAGAACTAAAAACTAACTAAAGAGATAAGATATATATATATATATATATATATATATATATATATATATATATATATATATATATATATATATATATATATATTGGTACCCTTCAAACAAGCACTCGCAAATGAGGAGTATTTATAGACTGGAGTACAAGGCCGGCGCGGGCCGGTGTCAGTACCGGCGCGGGCCGGTCCAACAGTGTAGATTCTCTCCTGTCAGAGTCCATGTGCTGGTGGCAGAGAGATTCCGGCTCGGGCCGGGTTTTTTCGGTTCGGGCCGGACTTTGAAAAATATCTTTCTTCGGTTTTCTACTGTTTCGATTTTAATTCTTCAGTTTTCCATTACACGTACCCTGAAACAGTCAAAAACACGAGCCACAGTAATTCTGACCACAAAAACTATAAGTTTTACTAAAATTATAACGATAATATCTATTTATAACGATTTATATTTTTATGAGTTTTTTGATATATTTTTATAGAATTTATACGATATTATCGTAAATACGATATTATCGTAAATACGATATAAAAAGTCATATAATATAGTTATATTTTTATCATACATCAGTCTCCTGCTTGGAACTCTTCCAGCTCACTGCTCCGCCATTAAGCGTGAAAACAAATCCAGATTGTGACTTAAAGTCATCCTTGTCAGTTTCGAAACTGGCATCTGTATAACCTCGTAATACTAAATCATCATTCCCGAAAACCAGGAACATATCCCTAGTGCGTCTTATGTACTTGAGGATATTCTTGACTGCAACCCAGTGACCATCACCTGGGTTGGACTGGTACCTACTAGTCGTACTAAGAGGGTACGAGACATCTAGTCTAGTGCACAACATGGCATACATGATGGATCCGATAGCCGAAGCATAAAGGACCTTACTCATCTGCACCCTTTCCTCCTCTGTCTTAGGACTCATTCCTTTCGACAGATAGACCCCATATGACATAGGCAGCAATCCTCTTTTGGACCGCTCCATGCTGAATCTCTTCAGCATCTTGTCTATATAGGTGGATTGTGACAGACCAAGCAACCTCTTAGATCTATCTCTATAGATCTCGATTCCTAGAATATAGGCTGCTTCACCCAAGTCCTTCATTGAGAAGTTCTTAGATAACCAGGCTTTGACTGACTGTAATATAGGCACATCATTCCCTATGAGCAATATGTCGTCTACATAAAGCACTAAGAACACAATGGCACTCCCACTAACCTTCTTGTAAACACAGGGCTTATCTTCGTTCTTGATGAAATCAAACTGTTTGATTATCTCATCAAAGCGAAGATTCCAACTCCGAGAAGCTTGCTTTAATCCATAAATGGATCTTTGCAGTTTACACACCATCCTGGCGTCATTGGTTGTGAAACCCTCAGGCTGTGTCATATACACCTCCTCAGACAGGTTCCCGTTAAGGAAAGCTATTTTCACATCCATCTGCCAGATTTCGTAATCATGGTATGCTGCAATAGCAAGAAAAATTCTAATGGATTTTACCATGGAAACAGGCGAAAAGGTTTCGTCATAGTCAACTCCTTGTCTTTGCTTATAACCTTTTGCCACTAACCTAGCCTTGTAGGTAGTCATGTTACCGTCCATGTCGGTCTTTCTTTTAAAGATCCATTTACACCCTATAGGAACTATTCCTTCAGGTGGATCAACCAAGTTCCAAATTTGGTTGTCTTTCATGGATTCCATTTCAGAATTTATGGCCTCTAGCCATTTCTCTTTGTCATGCCGTAATAACACCTCCTCATAAGTTCTGGGGTCCTCATCTTCCATGATGTACACGCCAGTGTACCTTTCAGGTTCACGACGTTCCCTGGTGGATCTTCGAGGTGCTAGTGCATCTACGGTAGAAAATGGTGACACATCTGTATGTGGTGTCTCCTCTACTTCCATCAACGGACTGTTATCTGTAAGTGGTTCTCGAATTTCTTCAAGATCAATCTTACTCCCACTGACCCTATCCAGAATAAACTCTTTTTCCAGAAAGTGGCCAGTCCTGGCAACAAACACATTTTGTTCCTCAGGGTGGTAAAATTGGTACCCTTTGGTTTCCCTAGGATATCCCACAAACAGACATTTGTCATATCTAGGTTCCAGTTTGTCAGGCATGGTCTGCTTCACATAAACGGGACATCCTCAAGGTTTCATGTAACCCAGTGTTGGTTTCTTCCCTTTGAACACTTCATAGGGAGTGGACTCAACCGTCTTTGATGGAACTCGGTTCAGTGTATAGGATGCGGTTTCTCGAGCATACCCCCAAAACGATTTTGGAAGAACTGCATAGATCATCATGGATCGCACCATGTCTAACAGAGTGCGGTTCATCCGCTTAGATACGCCATTCATCTGATGCATCCTAGGAGGGTCCATTCAGGTAATCTTGAAACTCTCCATCTAGGTATTCTCCCCCTCGATCAGATCGAAGTGTTTTGATTTCTTTACCTAGCTGTTTCTCCACTTCACTTCTGAATTCCTTGAACTTTTCGAAGGATTCAGACTTATACTTCATTAAGTATATATAACCATAGCGTGAATGGTCATCAGTGAAAGTGATAAAATACGAGTATCCTCCTTTGGCTTGAATTGATATTGGGCCGCATACATCAGTATGTATGAGCTCAAGTAACTCATTGGATCTTACCGCTTTGCCACTGAAAGGTGACTTTTTCATCTTGCCAAGTAAACAAGCATCGCATGTATCAAACAATTCGTAATCAAATTGATCGAACATTCCGTCTTTATGGAGTTTGGAAATGCGATTCTTATGTATATGGCCAAGTCTACAATGCCATAAATAGGATTCATTCAAGTCATTTGTTTTGGCTTTCTTGTTATTTATATTGAGTACGTCAACATTCATATCTAATATGTAGAGACCATTGCTAAGCATGCCAGTACCATAAAAAAATCCATCACGTGAAAAAGAACAACATTTATTCTTGAACGTAAAAGAAAATCCTTCAACATCTAATGCAGAAATAGAAATAATGCTCTTCGTAAGAGCAGGAACAAAATAACAGTTATTAGTTCTAGTACTAGCCCACTGGGCAATGAAAGAAAATAAACTCCTATGGCTAGTGCAGGAACACATGCTCCATTCCCAACGCGTAGGTCCACCTCATCTTTCCTTAGTTCTCTAGTTCTTCTTAGTGCCTGCATATTCGTACAAATATGAGAACCACAACCAGTATCTAATACCCAGTGGTTAGACTTAGAAGAAGTAATGTTGATCTCAATCATAAATGTACCTGAAGCCGAAGCATCAGAATGCTTCTTCTTGGTACTCAAGAAGCCTTTGCAGTTTCTCCTCCAATGTCCGGTCTCACCACAATGGAAGCAAGCATCCTTGGATTTGTCTTTGGCTATCTTAGGTGTTGGCTTAGGTGCAGCCTTCACCTTCTTGGACTTCTTTTGGGATTTAGCCTTGCCCTTGCTTGAAGTGACCAGCAACACTTGCTTTCCCTTCCTCATAGTGCCCTCAACAGTTTTCAACGTGTTCAATAACTCCGCAAGGGAGCAATCTATCTGGTTCATGTGATAATTCATCACGAACTGCGAGAATGAATCAGGTAGAGATTGCAGAATCAAGTCAATACTCAATTCTCGTTCCAACTTATGGCCCAGCTTCCCAAGCCTCTCTATGTACCCGATCATCTTAAGCACAAGCGACCCCACAGCAGTCCCGGATGCCATCTTACAACCAAACAGGGCCTTCGAGACATCGTACCTCTTAGTGCGAGACTGAGAAGCATAGAGTTCCTTTAGGTGAACCATGATTGAGTAGGCGTCCATGGACTCATGTTGTTTCTGCAGTTCAGGTGTCATAGAAGCAAGCATGATACATGTAGCATTAGTAATGTCAGAACAGTGCTTGTTATACTTCTCGACAACATCTGCAGCCGAGCCCTCTATGGGCTTTTCCGGTAGGTCCTCGTCCAAGACATAGCCAATCTTTTCGTGCCTCAAAACGATTTTGAGGTTTCTTTCCCAATCGAGAAAGTTGGTTTCGTCAAACTTATTGTCGATGATAAAACGAAGGTTCAATTTGTTTGACATTTTCTACAACAATAAATAAAGATAGAATAAGTAAAAGTTCATGTGTACAAAACCCTAGAATTGCACTTAAAATTTTAATTAGGTTTTGCTCCCACTAGCCAACTATTCCCAATTGGCTTTCAAGAATTTGATTAATTATTTAGTGGCTGGGATCCAATCTAGTCGCCTTAATCCCCAACGGTGGTCGATCAATCTTGGCAATTTCGAAAGGTAGGTACTCCTGCCAGTCGCTTCTTATGCGACTCTCAGTGGTTGACTAGTCAACTCTTTGACAGTCCGCATCTCTATATAGTAGTCAACTCCTTGTCTTTAAAGTCAGACGGCCCTGATGGTTGCCAATCACTGAAAGACTTTAGTCGAGTCGTAACCCAATATTCACGAGATCTCATGCGATCATATCTCAATAACGATGATATACCCGAGGTAGGTCTACTTCCGACGGTGGTCGATTAGTTGGATCCGAACACATGCTCTTCACCATCGCTATAATATTAGGAGACAATTTTGGCTCGATTTTTGTCGTGGGAATAATTTTAAATTAATTCACTTAATTAATTTCGTTTAATTATGGTCTCATCTACTATGTGCATATTACTACGATATCATATAAAGTAAAACATACACAACATTCCGCGCACAAAGTAACCAGTATGATCATGGACTTTTTCTAGGTGCGGTTTCGAATACAAACTGACGAAACCGCGGGTCACAAACAAAGAGTATCTGCAACCGCCAATAGGATCTTTATTGTTGTACGCCAATGGGTTCTTTATCTCTCTTTGGTCTTCGTCTTCTTGATCCATTCTTGTTACATTATAATCTATCTAATAAATAATTACACCCGCTGCACACGGGGGGAACTAACGGGAATGTGATAAATGCAAAAAGTAAACTAGGTCATGTTCTTCATAACGGCCTAGAACAATTTTCAAAACCAATATAAAGAAAACATTCTCATATATCCTGTTGGTCGAATCCATGATCAATTGGGGTCCATATAATCAAATTATATCTACACATCTAATCCATACAATTATATCTTATGAAAAAGATTAAATTCTAATTTTTTTAACTACTTATGCGTCTTATTTTATCACATCAAATAATTAATTAACTTTTAATTAATTTAATCGAAAATAAAAGTAATGTTTAATTTGAAATCGATTCTAATTTTAATTTTATTAAATTTGAACTATTCAAAATTAAAAAAACAAAGTTATAAGGTCTCCTTTTTGTTTCCTTTCCTTTTGGTTCTTAACCAAATGAGATGCTTTTGGTTTCCTAAACCAAATTTGGTTTAGGCCTGACCACTTTTCAAAATCAAAATTTTGTTAGTGGCCTAGGCCTAAGCCTTTTACAAATCAAATATTTGAAAAGTGCCTAGGCCTATTCCAAATCAAAATTTGGAAAGGCCAATATTTTGGTTGATATGCCACTATGGTTTCCCAATGGCCCAAACTATTTGAACTATTGGTTGGCCACATGACACAACTAAACAAAAGAGATATCAATGCACAATGAATATCACAAAATGAAAAACGAATCGATCCTCCCTTTTGGAAAAGCCGGCCGACGCCGGAAGCTCAGAGAGCCGTTGCCCAGCCACCGTCGTGGAGGGGGCCGCCGCCGGTCGGCCGAGCCCTCATCGATTCCTTTTTTTTGTTTCAAACGTTTCGCGAATCTAGATCTTGCATCTATCAATTAATTACAACGCAATTAAATTGAGCTTATTGCTTAAGCTCGAAGTCTGGCTCCGATACCACTGTTAGGAAATCACTAATTTAACGCAGCGGAATTTAAAATTTTGATTTCCTTTTCTAGATCGTCTTCGTTTAATGCAATAAACACGTTAAGTAGTTTGACGGAATATACCTGGGATGATCTATAAGATCGTCGCTTTGACCGTCAACGGAGAGTAGTACAGTGCGTGCTTGTCCACGCGTCCGGCCTCTATCGATATCCACTGGATTGCTATCGGAAAACCTCCGGTTGCTAGACCGGCCTTTTTCCTCTCTCTCTAATTCTCTATAGGAAGCCCTCTATTTTACACAAGAACTATTAGCTCTTGCAATTGTGATGTTCAAAAGAGCTTGACACCCACCTCTTATTTATAGTGAGAGGGGTGGCCCTAATAGAGTGGAGGAGAAAAAAACATTTTCCCAATAAAATAAGGAAAATCAATTAGATTGATTATTTCTTTTATTATAATATCTTATATTAAATAAAATCTAAATATTGCCAATATCTTACCATAAATATATTTTTCCAAAATCAATTAATATCTAATATTAATATTATGGTAATCTTATTAATTAAAGTGCACAATCCAAGTGTATCTTGTACACTTCAAAGTGGCAACCCAATGTCAATTAATTGGCATCCGAAATATTGTTTAATTAATTTAATTTATATATAATTAATATCTTGTATTTTATGTATTCACAATAAATAAATACTACCATATTAATTTACCACTATAACATTTATAGTCTAGAGATAAATTTTCCTTATTTGGTTATCAACTATAACCGCATTTTAATCCGACTCGATGTTCATATGTGTGTGACCCGATAAGCTTCCAAATATGTTGGCCGTAGACACAAAGTGCAATTTACGAAAATGCCGTTCATGCCTAACGATCACGGGATAGCGTCTAACAACACACCGTGACCCCCAATCATCGGAAGAGTCAAAAGAAATGACTACTACCTTTTATGTGAAACAATTACCGTGTAACTTACAATCCTATCACTGTAATAATATCTATACGATCGTATCTCGAGTGTCAATCCATTAACGATCGTATCTTATAATCTGGATATCATGCTCTCTCGGAATAACACGTTTAATCCCACTTTGCAAAGATTCACGAGAACAAGACATTCCTTATAAGAAGGCCATTTCGGATATTCAATCCCAATCACAGGATACGCGATTCACGGACGACCAAACATGTATACTCAGCATGCTTCAATATCACACCCGATCACTACCGCATGATCGCCCCATGAATAGGGGAAATCTCAATAGTGTTAAAGCATGACAATCCACACTGTGATGCCATGAAGACTCCGGTCTAAAGGACAATTACACAAGTGCCCCGTTGTGTGACGCTTAGTGTAAGTGAGTCTGTCTAACGTACGCATTCTCTAATACACGTCCATGTACAGTCCAAGTGTCTCTACAATTCGATAGACGAGATCTATCCCTATCTTCAATAAGATAGAAGATATCCAATACGTGCTAGTCTAATCATACCATCAATGTCCTATTTGACAGTACATATGACTAGAGACATTTAAGTATCAAACTTGTTAAAGTGATTAGAGATCTCATCAACCATAATCACTATTATGGTTTCTCTATCACAGTTTGACACTAGAGACGTTACTATATATGTACAACCCGGTTGGGTTTAGGACACCTATTCAACACTTGCAACTTTCCGGCCTATTGTCTAAGGGCTCTAGGATTTTGAAAGATACTGCATCATTGTTCAGCCTTAGAGTGATTTCCCCATTATCAAAGTCCATGATTGCTCTTCTCGTTGCTAAGAAAGGTCTACCTAACAAAACTAGAGCACTTGGGGTCCTCTGGTACGTCTATAACTGTGAAAACAATTGGAAAAGGTCAACCCTCCTGCCTTTATCGTGCACTTCCTCAGCAGACCGGCAGGCATATCTCTAGTCCTATCAACAAAGGTCATAGTTCAGGTTTGATTCATAATGACCATAATCTTAATCTTCTGGTAGAATGTTACAACTTGAACCGGAATCACAAAGGCCTAAACCTATAGATATACCATTGATAGAAATTGGGAGTCAAAACGTTCCAGGGTCTCCTAATTTTTCTACCGTGTCAGAGTCCGGGTAATCCTCAGACTCTGAGAACATAGAGTCCAAATCCTCCTCCGGATCATCGGAGTCGTAGACGGACAATATATCAATTAGCTTGATAGGAAACGTACCTGGCCGATAAGTCTCGTACTCTTTCAGGCTTTCTTCGGATTCATGTTTAAGCATTTCAGTCTCCTCCTCCACACGTTTTCTTATCATCTTCATATTGTCCTCTGGCTTCTTATCCAGGATACATAGAGATTGGCTTGATGTTTAACACAGTACGAGGCATTGCTTTGACTCGTCTAGACTTGCTCGCTTTTGCTTGAATGAATTTTTGAAGTGTCCTGATACTCCTGCAAAAGAGACAAAATAAAACAAAGAAAAGGTTGGCAACTCCCGCTTCAGGTAAGGATGAACCCAACTGTTGCGGACCTACTAACTAAAATCAACTGGGAATAACACAGATAACGGGGGCTGTCAGAATTTGATTTTCTGGACCTCGGTAAATCGGGGGTAACCCTCGGTAAACCGGACCTAGAATTTCTTATTCTGGCAGTTAAATAGTGTAGGTTTGATCCAGAATGACTCCAGACTCAAAAAGAAAATAAATTTAAAAGAAAACAACTTCTTAATTAGAATTAAAACGTTTATCCTTAAAATTGGCCATTGTCCCCGGCAACGGCGGCAAAAATCTTGATGGCGTGTAAGTTACTCACGTCAATATTACTAGCAAGAATACTAGGTCCATCGTAGTATAGTAAGTGGCGAGTCAAGGTCGATCCCACAGAGACAATGCAACTTTAAGTATAAACGATTCTAACATAACTAAGAAGACATATATAGGTGGTCATTGACCAACAATAAACAGAAAAGAAACGTGGTATTCCTCCCCTCTTCCCACCAATCTGTTAACTTGGATTAGTTAATCCTTACGTTTACTTCCCCGCATAATTTCCTTAAACTAATCGAGCGAGCTTTTAAATTAGTTTTAAGCTACGGGTGCAACTTCTAACCCTATCTACTCTGACCATGGTAGTAGATAATCTATACGCCAGCTACCCTCCTTACTTGGTCCGTAATAGCCCATACGCATGAAGAACTAGAATTGCCGGTATCGAGCGCTAACTCATACCGTTAACCCTCCATGCATGGCAGCTATCGACACTGATTAACACGTTTCTAGGGTCCATCAAGACAATGTCCTAACTAACACTTCACTATCAGTACTTCATGTTAATTTATGAATTATGAATACTAGATTGGCCAGACCTATTACTCGTTTTAATTATCTCTGTCGATCAACGTAGCTGACGTGAATCCCATATTAAGTTTCCGAAATTTTGCCTCGTAAACGGGTATAGACCGCCGGTTTACCGGGGGCGGCTTTTATTAATTCTGGATCTACATTGCTCAATTTCGATTAATCTAAGTAAATTATGGGGTCGTTAAACATGCAGATTAACTAAAACACATGAATACAAACAGATCTACCATATTGAAGACAAAAAAAAAGTTCAATGCTTCATACCTTTGACAATGGAGATCTAGCTTGATCCACTCAAGCTAGAGATGGTGAGGAAGGGAAGGAACCCAAAGAATAAAGTTCAAAATCTTGAGAAAACTTTATTTCATCGAATTGTATAATAAAAGATAGAATATAATTGAGTGCTTATCAAAACTTATGTAATAATCAGTATATGCGGCTTTATATAGACACAATAGCCGACTTATGACTCATAGAAACCCTAACTGACCTAGTCAATGCGGCATAATCGATTTCGTGTTCCACAAGGCTCTCGGTTTACCGGACCTAGCCCACGGTAAACCCGGCTAACTTTTCTTCTTTTTCCTCAGCATATCTCTTCTTGGACTTCTTTTACTTGGCCCAACATGCTTCCCTTGATCTAGATCCATTCTCCAATGCTCCAGATTTGGTTCATCCTGTAAAACACATAAAACACGACAAATCAGTACCAAACCTTCGGGAAAATAACACAAACGCAGAATTACGATCCTAGGGACACGCAAATAGCATTTAACACATATTCCATTTAATAATGAACCTATCTATCCTCTCTCTGAGCATAATTCGCGGTGAATAAAGGTATAATTAATGGTACTAATTAGAGCATTATCACTCAATTAGCACAAGCATACTTACCCTTGAAATTCTGGTGTTATAGTTTTGTTGAGGTAGTCTCTATCATTAATATTTTGCCTAATCCGGTTCTAAATAAAGATCTTCCTTTGAAGTTCTGTATAACAAGAAACTAGACTATAAGTTTCATAAGGTTTTTGGTTGTGCCTGCTTCACCCACCTAAGACCTTTTAACAGTGTTAGGTTCAAGTATCACATCACAAAGTGTACCTATATAGGAGCTATTCCTTACCACAAAGGATACAAGTGCTTAGATGAATCAGGCATAATATAATTCACTTTTTTTTATCTTTATCTCATACTATATAATTCTTCACTGAGGAAATCAATGTTTCGTTGATCTAGTGCCGAAAAACCTGCTTCGAATCTTCTTAGAATCTTCAAGAGGGCCGCATGATTCAACGAATCAGCTGCACATCACCGAAGCCTAAAACATGATTTTTTTTTATCGACAAATGACAAATTTTAACAACAAAATTATATCGTTTTAATACTCAAAAAATTCTTCCTGGATCTCAGTGGCACACTCTATAACATGTGTGTCCGCACATGTGTGTGTGTGTGTGTGTGCGCGCGCGTGTGTGTGTATATATGTGTGTGTGTGTGTGTGGAAAAAAATGAAGGAGACAAAAAAAACCGAAAAAAACCAGTACCAAACCAAACTGGACCAGATAAATTGGTTTTACCCAGTTATTGTCGATTTTGGTTGGTTAATTTTGAAACTGTAAATAAATGGTCTGGTTTTATAAGTGGGAAAAAAACTTGAAAACCGGATCATGTACACCCCAATGTATAACGAAGACGGTTTGACTTTTCAACAACCGAGAAACTAGGACATCTAGTTGAAAATGTTATGAGATACTCCCTCTGCCTCGCAACATAAGGGCTTTTGGAAATAAATGCGTTGTTTTTTAAAATTTCAATGTAAAACATTGTATTATGTTTTGGGAATGACCTATTGTATTGTATTGTATTGTTTAATGTGAAAATGAAAATAATACATTAAATATTGAATTGAAATGTGAGAAAACCTTATATTGTGGGACAAAGCAAAAAAAAGAGCTAAAATACCTATATTACGGGACGGAGGAAGTATTATGTTAGGTATAATTTTTGGTAGTGGATGGGTTATATTGGACGGGTATAAAAGAGCCGGCAGTGTTGGGCTTAAACAAAGCAGATGTCCCAATGGATAATGAGAAGAGGGTCTGGCGAATTATATTGGACCAGATAATAAATGGCCCTACAACATGATAATTGTATTTTACGATCGAAATCTTATAACGTTCAAAAATGTATAGATCCAATGTCACATTCAGTAAAGATTTATGATACATGTATAGGATGTACTCAATGTGTCCGAGCTTGCCCAACTGATGTATTAGAAATGATACCTTGGTCCCATTTTAGGATTCCATTTCCGAGTACCATGACCAAAATGAACCCCTGCCCCCATCATCTGTTCTAAATTGATGTTCCAATATCTTCTTATCATTTCTCCCCACACCCCCCTTATTTTTAAGACACCTCTCCATCTGCAAATAATTCTCGATGTGAAAACACAGAGCCGGGGGGCGGATCCTTGAATAGGAAAAAGAGTGGAGAGATAAGCCAGTAGCCCTTTCCATTGTGCAAGCAAGATTAGTTGGATTAGCCCACTTTTCTGTAGGTTATATATTCACTTATGCGGCTTTCTTAATTGCCTCTACATCGGGCAAATTTGGTTACAACTTTCATATTTTAAAATTTTCCATGTCATTACAACCTTAATTATATTTTGCATTAATTTAATCAAAATAAGGTATCTGCATCACATAGAACATAATGTTGCCATATGATTTAAGCTTTGTAGCTTCATGATTCGTTAGTGGCAAATATAACATTATAATAACACACAGAAAGGCAATTTATGAAAATTAATCAAACATAAAATCAACTGGAGTTCATTTACAACATTAACTTGGTGGCAGTCACGCTTAGGGTAGTGACTTGGTTCAGTCACAACTTGATATGATTATGCTACAAGGGAAACAATATTTTTGATTAATCCGGGAAGGATTATATCCCGAACAACAAGAGCATCTAAGTGGCTAAGTGCATGGGACTCAATACAGCACTCGGGATCCCACTACTCGTCGTATTTGGTGCTACCGGGCATGATTTCGAGAGTGATGATGATATTACCGAGGAACTTCGCACCTCTTTTTTGAAAACCGTGTGAACGGATATCGTAATCTTCCCAACTTATTTTAGCCATCAATAAGCAAAGGGTAAATCTAAGCTTGAATATGCAGCAGTCAACTTTGCACAAATGATAGGGTCAGCTCAGTTGAATAGGCAGCAGTCAACTTACCACGGCTTAGTAACATAGATAGGCAGTTATTATGTTCTAACAGCCGTGTAACTTTCTTTTAACTGATTCATGAGGTGTATGTTATATAAATATCCTATGATCAGCAGCATTGTAACTTAACTCATTGATAATCTTTGAGTAATAAGACTTTCACATTTTATATTGTTGTGTTTTGAATTTCACAACTTCAACATGGTATTAGAGCATGAAACTTGAAAGTTTAAATTGCTTTTCAGCGTTTTTTCTTTTATTTAGAAAGAAACTTGAGATTTTTATTCATCTATTCTAGTGATTTTTACAGATTCTTGAGAGAATTTTGTGTAAACTTTTATTTCTTGATCATCTTCTGTTGTTTTCTATAATATGTGTGATTGAAGGTTTGTTCTTGATATCCATGGAAGACAAGAAGCGGGAACTCAGTCCTTCTAGTCTCTTTTATGTTCATCCCAATGTGAATCCTTCATCGGTATTGGTTCAGCCATTGATAAATGGGAATAATTTTCAACAATGAAAGAATCTGCATGCAAACGGCTCTAAGGCCAAGAATATTAAGAAAGTTCAATGCAGTTTCTATGGTTTTAATGGCCATAAAGAAGAAAGTTTCTACAAGAAACATGGCTATCCTCCTAGTTTCAAATCAAGAGCTAACATGGTGGACCAAGCGGGTATGAATCAGTCAGCTGAAGAAGAAGAAGATCAAGAACTTGGGTCAGTATGATTAGGGTTTCAAGGTCTCACTGCACAACAGCAAGAGAACTTGATGTCTCTGCTAAAGTCTGATTCATTTTCCTGTACAGTCAACCATATAAACACCGTGAACCAACATTTCTCACCACTCCAAGGATCAAGTGACATTGGTGCGGTAAAACCTATACACTGGACTTGGATTCTGGTGCCACATATCATATTGTATATTCTCTAGAGCAGTTAAGTAATCCAAAACGTGTTTTTAACATGAGAGTGGGATTACCTAATGGCAACAATGTACATGTCACACACAAATGGTAAGTGTAAATGAATTCTTAGCTGACCTTGTACAATGTGTTATACTCTCCTTGATTTAAATATAACATAATGTCTTTACCAGCTTTGATTAACCACTCTGATTGTGCAGCTGTCTTCACTGTTAACAAGTGTGTTTTGCAGGACAACATGAAGAACATGATTGGTTCAGTTGAGTTACACACAGGACTTTATGTTTTGTTACAGCAGCCTATAAAGAAAGATGTTGTTAAATCTGTTTGTGATTATGTACAAAATAACACTTTGTCTGATGGAGTAGATGATGGCCTCTTGTGGCATTATAGATTAGGTCATCTACCTCATAAAAGATTACAAGTCAGTAGTTCTAAATCAGCTAATGTAAAATACTATGAACATGACTTGTGCATTGTCCGAAAATTCTCAGGTTAATGGGATTTGGCGTTACGTGGTGTCCCATTGAGAAACTTTAATGGGTTTGTTAATGATTACATTACATTGAATTGCATTTTATTTTATTTTGTTACACTACATTTCATTTAAAAACAGGTAATACGCGGCAGAGATTGGAGAATCTATGGAGAATTAATGAGAAGGACGAAAAAAAACCTAAGTTAGGGAATATAACATTTTTTTAAAACTTTTGCACAAACCTATTTATAAAAGAAAATTTGCTTATGTGTATTAGAGAAAAAAAAAACATATACAATATCCACTAATTTTAAACACTTTTAGCTCTCAATATATAACTTCGAAAATGATAATTTTTATTTTTTTCATGCTTTTTTTTTCGAGACGACAATGACTATATTTCGACGCAATTACATAAAATTCACTTTAAAAATTCATTATTGTTCAAAATTCACTATTTTTGAAGATTCACTGCTGAAATTCAGTGTCTAAATGTAGTGAATAAATTTCGACACTGAATCTCATGAAAAAAAAATGTAATGATATCAAACGAAGAGAACGAAAAGAAATTGGTGAAAATTTTATCACATTTGAAGACATAGATCAAAAGATATAAATGGTGGTTTCAAAAGAAATAAAATAAAAAATATAAGGTTTAAAAATAAGGGAGGAAAAAGAACAAATTAATGAATTGTGGCATTTTTTTGGGACATGGTTTTATTTATTTATTTATATTACCTCCGTCTCATATTATAAGTCATTCTACATCTTTAGATTTATCCTATAATATAAGTTATTCTACACTATCAATGCAACATTTATTACTCTTTTATCCATCTTACCCATAATTTATTATCATTCTAACAACTTTTCATTATTTAACAACTACTGCATTAATGATATTCAATGGGTATTTTAGACATTTAACCTTCAAATTTAATTATGACATTCAACCACTTTCTTAATCTGTATGAAAACATCTATAATGACTTATAATATGATAAGGAAGTAGTATGTCTTTTATTTATTTATTTTTTGTTTGTTTGTTTGTTGGTTTCTTTAATCTATAGATCTTGTAGAAATACTTATTTGGATATTTAAAATCGTTTCAAAAGTATCTTATATCCGAATTATATCTATTAATAAAAACAAGAATGTCACCGTATACCACAATATTATTACCTCTATTAAAGAAATGGTTTCGTAGTTTGGTAAATTACATAATAGAATAAACTTGTAAATGTGTTTTTTTATTATTACAGAATATTCCGAATATGTTGATCACTAAAAGTTAAAGCGGCTACATGGCGTAAAGGGGAATTTTTTAGGTGGTGTATCTACACGGTACAGATACACCTATTTTAAGTGAGAAACATCCGTGTTTTAAGTTAAGTGTAAATAGTCTAAAATGCAAAACACTTTGAAAAACACCGGCGTTTTAAAAACAAAAGAGGGGTATCACCACCCAAAAATACCCCGACGTAAAGGCTTTAATTAGCTGGTTGAAACATTAGCTTGTTGATTTTTCAATGATTTCTGATTTCTAGTCGAGTAATTCTTACCTGGTTATTTTATTTGTGAACCAAATGAACCAAAAGTTAAAACCAAACCGTTGAATACAATTTGGTTCCAATTTAAAATAATAAAAACCGTTTAAAACCGGACCAAACCGATGATATATACACACACACACACACACACTCACACTCACACTGCGATAAATCTATACGAACTCAATCTATATGAACTTTTACGTGTAAATTTTAATTTGAGTTGAAATTATATGCTTCAGATTCATGCATATGTTTCAATTTCATAAACAGAGTAATTTGGGCAGAATTTCCCTGATAATATAGCATACGATACTATCATAAACTTGAAAATCTGTGCCATGAAAAAAATGATGTTTGTGTGGTATTCTTTGAAAATATAGCATTTGAAAACTATGACCGAAAAGAATTCCGCAATTAATCCTCATAAATCCGTAGAGAAAAGTTTTTCAAACATAGCTTTGTTATCTACTTATCTTTGCATACATATCATTTTTGCAAAGTCTTTCTTTTTTGGTCATAAATTTTCAAGTTTCTCTTATCCCTTTTTTGATGGATTTCATAGTCATGTTCAACAAGGGTAATACGAGTAATATCAACAATTGTAAGAAAGAATCATTGATTACCAAGATAATTACGCTGTGATTAAATAGTAGAAATACGGTAAGAGGTAAGTGTTGTAAATGATTTATTACAACTATAAACCTTGCTCACACAATATTATTTTTACTAGAAGTTTCAGAGAGTTTTCATGCGCTCTCAATCCCATGAGAATAGGATAGACATGGAGTTTGATTCTAAGATCCATTTAGCGATGGGAACTAAATGGTTTTGTCAAGAGACCGGCAAGCTGATCCATTGATGATACAAAGGAAACTTGGAGAGTTTTGTTGGCCACAAGCTCTTGCACATGATGAAAGTCAATCTCAATTTGTTTAGTGTGTGCATGAAAGACGGGATTGATATTGAGATATGAAACACCAATGTTATCACACCATTAAGTAGGAGGGCGTGGTAGAGGTATCCATTGTACTTCGGAGGCCGCATGTGATAAGGTTTCATATTCGGCTTACTAACTACTCTCGGCAACTGTGAGTTGTAGCTTACGACGCCAACTAACAAGATTATGGCTAAGGAAGATATAATATGCTCCAATGGAGCAAAAATCATCTAAATCAGTGGCCTACCAACACCTGAGTATGTTTGAAGAGAGACAAGGGACTTAAGAGAAATCAATAGTCCTTCGGAAATAGAATGCCTGAGATAGCGTAAGATACGTTTAACAGCCGTCCAATTTGCGTCGGTAGATGCATGCATGAATTTAATAACTTTATATGAATTGCAAAAGTGATGTCCGGGCGAGTGAAATTAAGATATTGCAAGCCTCCGACGATGCTACAATATAAAGAGACATCATAGAAAGGTTTCCCATTGGATTTTCTTAGGAGACTATTAACTGCCCTAGGTGTTTGACATGGTTTCACAGGCAAAATTAGGATTTTAGTCCTCTAACTTGGCATACTCTGGATTTTAGTCATGCTCCTGCTCCGGTGAGGAAAATGGTCCTCTAACTTGTTTATTGTTTTGAAAAATAGTCCTATCTGCCGGAAATGGCTGATTGGGCACCGGAATATTTAAAAAGCGCTTACGTGGCAGCCACTAGGCTGCCACATTGAATCCTACGTGGTTATGGACCCCATTTTACTTTTAAAGAAAAGGATTTATCCTTCCAATTTCCCCCAATTTCATTCTCCTTTCAATTTCCCCCAATTTCATCCCTCAAAATCTAATCCCTAATTAATTTGCAATGCAATTTGAAATTGCTGAGATAGGCGATGAATCATTTGCAATTTGGAATTGGAAGTTCTCGCAAAGAAATAGCACCAAATTTCATAATATCTCTACATTAGCTATTGTTTCCGGCGGAAAGTGCAGTACCACCGCAACCTTCATATCCAGATATACCATTCTTGCTGGAAGTTTCAGCCGGAGCATAACCAGGAAATACAGCAGCACCACCTCCACCTCCTCCTGAAAATGCTAGTCTAGTTTCAACTAGCAAGAAACAAAAAAGCAAAAGATTTGCTATTGGAATATCAATTGAGATTGTTATTTCAGGAATTTTGTAACTGGGAGTAGCATTTTTCTTCTTTTATAAGTAAAAGATTAAGGATTCAGATGAATCCCAGAAGAAAATTAGGGGAATTTTTCTACTTTAATTCCTCAAAAACTAATAACACCGCCATTTTCAAATTTCTTGAACATTGGGAATATTACGGAGCCAATTGCAAACATATTGTTTGTTGAAAACAGAGAATGAAATCCAAATGGCTCTGTTTCTAATTCAAATTATCAAGCACTCATCCACTACAGGAGGGTAAGGAAAGGCCATGGGGTGGAGGATGAGCAAACTAATTGTCTCTTAGCAGATTTAGCCTATGTTTCAATGGATGCAGATAAAGAAGATAGGGTGAAGTGGAGTTTAAATGCTACAAGTAACTTTGAAGGTTTGAAGGTTTTCATCTTCTTTTGCAATTTTATATTTCGTTTCCTGCTGAAAATCCTCAAACAAATCAACTCAAATTAAATCCAACACGTTTCCGACGGGATCGAATAAAACCAAATGATCAAAGGCATGACCACCAAAACTCACGGCATCAACATCAGAAGCAAGTTCAAACAACTGGATTGTGCTCATTTGCGGCACTACTATCTTAATCTCTTCTGTATCTGGCGATGATGTTTTCAATTGAGGAGGAGAAGCCTAAAAACAAATCACAGAGAATTTAATATATAAATTAAAAAAAGAGAGATGAAGATGAAAAATTGAAGGTAGTAAATGGAGGAAGAAGATGAAAGAGGATTAGATGGGAGATGCAAAGTAGTAAATTAGGGATTAGATTTGGAGGGATGAAACTGGGAGAAATTGGACGAAGAAATCATTTTTTTAAAGTAAAATGGAATCCACAGCCATATAGGATTCAATGTGGCAGCCTAGTGGTTGCCACATAAGTGTTTTTTAAATATTCATGTGCCCAGTCAGCTATTTCCGGCGGATAGGACTATTTTTCCGAAAAAATAACAAGTTATAGGACCATTTTTCTCATCGGAGCAGGAGCAGGACAAAAATACAAAATAGGCCAAGCTACAGGACTAAAATCCTAATTTTGCCTAGTTTCACCTGAGCTAAACCCAAGCGATGTAACAATTGAAATATATACATTCAGTGACTGAAAAATAATCCATCAGAACATGATAACACCTCAATACCGAGAAAGTAGTACAAAGATCCAAGATCTTTAATAGGAAAGTGTGTTCCCAGATCATCAATAACACGCTAAACAAGTTGAGCAGAGGTGCTAGTATTTAGCACGTCATCAACATAAATAAGAATAAAACTATGACGAGCACCATCATTATAGTAGTAAATAAGTGCTAGCTAGCTAGATAAGATTTGACGCCATGAATTTGAAGAGCTTCGGCGAATCGAGAAAACCATGCACTGGTCACCTGCCAGAGTACATAAAGACAAAGGTTGAGACGATAAACGTGATTAGGGTAGTTAAGATCAACAAAGCCTTGAGGTTGCTGCATGAACACATTTTCAGCTAAATGACCATAGAGAAAGGCATTTAGAATGTATACCTTTCGTAAAGGCCAATTGTTGGTAGTCACCAATGAGAGCAATAAGCGAATAGTTACCGGCTTGACAACTGGACAAAATGTGTCGGAATAATAAAGACCTTCAATTTGATGATAACCCTTCTCAACAAGGCGAGCAATGTAGCGCTCAATGAGACAATATGCATGTTTCTTGATTCCATAAAACCCATTTGTTACCTACAACATTCATGTTAAGAGAAAAATGGACAAGTTCCCAAGTGTGATTATGAAAAAGAGCATTAACTCATCATGCATATCATCATGCATAACATCATGCCGAACACGGATTTTCAGGGCCGGCCCTGGCGTTTTTGGGGCTTAAGACCAAATTTTCGAATTGGGTTTTTTAGTTGAATTTTTTTTATAAAAACATACTTATCGCGTTTTTAACATCCGTAAATACAAAATTCAATCTATTGATAGCCTTAAAACGTACCTACAAAGTAATCTGTTCTAGCATATTTAGAAACAAAAACCAAATTCATACGTATACACAACACTGTTAGATATTTTTTCATAAATAAATGTTTTGATTATCGTTTGCATACGAGTTGCCGTACGAATTAATGTTTTCGCAACGAAACGTGGTTCGACCTGCAGAACAAAAATACATGAAGGGATATGCATTTTCGAATCCATGATCCTTTTCAGATTTTGAATTTCGAACTGATGCACCTCTGCATGCGAATGGTGATAACCCTTACATTTTCGTGTAGGAACACCTCAATTCGAATTAGACTTCCTTCAGCCTATAAAAAGGCATAGTATGCATATGCATTTTACTCAAGTTTGAAAGCATCATCAGAACAAAAAATTGGGCCTTTTTCAAAAAAAAAATTAACATATTATATTAGGTTGGATCGGATTGAATCTACACGATTTTTTTTTCTTTTAACGAAACATCTACCGTTGGGCCCTCCCAGCACCGTTGGTCTTAAGACCGCGGTCTCTCTGGCCTCACTATAGTGCCGGCCCTGCGGATTTTGTTGGCATTGGTAAAAGTTGTAGGCTTAATAGGATCGGTGGTACTAATGAAACTGTGAATGAATTTGGGGGGCAGGGACTTGGGATTCAAAGTGTTGGTTTTTGATCGTGTTACCATTCGGTGTTGTTGGTTGGGAGATGGACATAACGTGGATGTGGATATAGGGGAGAGATGATTGTGTAGATGTTGGAAGGGTGGTATTTGAGTCATGAGTTGGACTTAGGGAGGGCAAGGTGGCGGGGTTTGGCAGGGGTGGGTTCGGGTATCTTGATGGTGAAGGGAAGAGGGGTGGTAATGGTATCATAGGTAATGGGAGAGGAGGTAGAGGTATATAAAAAAACATTTTCATCAAAGATAACATGGCAACGGAAAAATAAATATGACATGTTTGAAGATTAAGGAATTTAATTATAACCATGGTGAGAGAGACTATAATCGAGAACGATACATGTATTGAAGCAAAAGTCAGTTTTGCTGTGATTGTATGGACCGGGGTGAGGGCAGCTAACACACCCAAAAACACAAGAAAATACTAGCCGGGAGGACGATGATGGACCATCTCTTTGGGTAAACATTGAATAATGTAGGTAGCAGTGGTGAAAGCATCCTCCCAATAAGGAAGAGAAAGCTCCGTTTGATCCAAAACGAAAATTCCAACATCAACAATTTGGCAATTACGTCGTTCAAAGGTCCCAATTTTCTCGTGAGTTTGAGGTCATGATAAATGATGTTGGATGCCCAATAAGCGGAAGAGGTTACTAAGACAACGATATTCACAACCTCAATCTGTTCGTATTGATTTTATTTTTGATTTAAACTGTACGTCATTCAACAAACTTCAAAATTCATGAGAAATAGTTTCCACATCCGACTTTGCACGCAAAGGATAAGACAACACATGTGGTAAAGTCATCCAATAATCTAGCATAATAACGAGAGCCATAAATCGAGGTTTTCAACGCAAGAGCCCATACATCATAATAAACCAAATCTAACGAGGCAGAAGAAGTAAAAATAGACAAGGGAAGGGATTGTGTATGACTTTTAGAAAGTTAACATGAAACACAAATTCTCAAAAAAAACATGAAACACAAAAATGATTAGAGTCTTTATTCAAAATTGAGATATTATTTTGTAGTAAAGATATTTGGAGGATAGGAAAGGAAATTAGTGATGAGATCTTGAGCTTTGTTGAGGATAGTTTACTCACCGATACTTAGAGTATTTGTCTCGTCGTTGTATTTATTTTATTGTAATTATTTACTGTATTTATGTACCCACTGTAAAGTGCTAAGCACTATAAATACCTCTTGTACCAATACATTGAGATATACAACACAACATTACAAGACTTTACATGGTATCAGAGCAAGTTTGTTTCCTCTCGTAAAATAACCTATTTTTTTTTAAAACCTACCGCCGCCGCACCGCCTTCTCCAGGCCTGTCTTCTCCGGCTCTCCCCAACACCGCACCAGCCATGTCTACCACCTCCGAGATCACCACTCCCGCTAAATACCCATCCTTTACTCCCTCATCTGCTGTTCGCATCACCAAACTCACCTGCCATAATTTTCACCTATGGAAGGCACAAATAGTACCTTACTTTCGTGGTCAAGGGGTCTTCGGCTATCTTGATGGCACGATCACCGCCCCTGCTGAATACCTGTCGGCTGCTGACGGAGAAGACGACATACCCAACCCTGAGTTTGCCCTTTGGACGCAAACCGACAATCTGATCTTGAGCACCATCACGTCGTCATTATCGGACGACATCCTCACTCAAGTCTACACGGCCACCACGTCTTCCTCAATTTGGAGCAAGCTTCAAGCGGCCTTCGCCTCTCAAAGCCGCTCCCGTCTCGTTCAGCTTCGCCGTGAACTCACCGGCACTCGCATGGATACTCTCTCTGCCGCAGATTATTTTTCTAAACTGAAGAAGATCGCTGACGACCTTGCCATTGCCGGTCATCCAGTCTCCGATGATGATTTCATTGCTTATCTTTTGGCTGGATTAAATGCTGAATACGACTCTCTTGTTCAAATGGTGTCCAACAGCTCCACCGTTACCGTCGATGATCTTTACTCTCAGCTTCTCACCACCGAAGCCCGTCTCCGCCTTCACCGCCCCATCATTCTCCCACCAGCCAATGTGGCTGCCAACTATGGAGGTAACCGCAACAATAATCTTTCCCCGGTTAATTACAATTATTCTCAAACAGGTACAGCAGCTGCTCCGGTAAATTCTGGCCGTGGTAATTCCTCCAACCGGGGTGGACGCGGTGGTCGTGGTGACCGTAATGCACCCCGTGCTCCTGCCCCCCCTCCTACAGGTGATACATCTCTCAAGTGTCAAATTTGTGCCAAATTTGGGCATACTGCGCAGACTTGTCGTTGGAGGTATGCCATTTCCAATCATAATCCCCACCCCAATCCACGTCCCTTCCCTGTATCGGCTCCACCCCCCTCCCCTTACCCGAACCCCCCTCAAGCCTACAACACCCAGCCGCACACTCCCCCCCTCCTACCTACGACTGGCTGCCTGACACCGGGGCTTCTCACCATATGACCAATGACTTCACCAACCTCAACCTCCAGTCTGA
Organism: Gentiana straminea; assembly: GCA_036785695.1. Lineage (NCBI taxonomy): Eukaryota > Viridiplantae > Streptophyta > Magnoliopsida > Gentianales > Gentianaceae > Gentiana > Gentiana straminea. The sequence continues at coordinate 3,148,031 of JAVUPR010000111.1, forward strand.
ACCCTATGACGGTCCAGAAAAAGTTCATGTCGGCGACGGCTCAGGTTTACACATTTCTCACCTTGGTTCTAGCTCTTTTCATACTCCTACTCGTAGTTATTTATTGTCCAATGTTCTTGTCTCCCCTTCCCTCACTAAGAATTTACTGTCTGTTCATCGTTTTGCTTCCGACAATTCTGTGTACTTCGAGTTTCATGACACTTATTTTCTTGTGAAGGATTATTCGGGCACCATACTTCTTAGAGGATATGTCCAGGACGGTCTTTACCACTTCTCCAGGTCGTCCACTTCGTCTCCTGCTCAAGCCTTGGTCACCACTCCGCTCACTTCTGCCACCTGGCATCGCCGTTTGGGTCACTGCTCTCCTTCGGTCCTTCAACAAGATTTACGCAGTAGCTCCATTTCTTTTTTAAATAAAACGCCACACTCTGTGTGTGCACCTTGTCAACTGGCTAAAAATCATTGCCAACCTTTATATACTTCGTCTTTTACATCTTTTGCACCTTTGGATTTAATTATTTCTGACGTTTGGGGACCCTGTGATGAGACCTCTATTTATGGGTCAAAATATTATGTCAGTTTTTTGGATGATTTTACAAAATTTCTTTGGTTATATCCTCTTAAACGTAAATCGGATGTCGAAACAATTTTTCCAAATTTTTTGGCTCTAATCGAACGCCAGTTTAATACCAAACTTAAAGCCTTTCAATCTGATTGGGGAGGTGAATATCGTCACCTCTCTAACACTCTTGCCTCGCTTGGCATTCACCATCGTCGCTCTTGTCCTCACACTCACGAACAAGTCGGCGCCATTGAACGGCGTCACCGCCAAATTGTCGAGGTCGGCCTATCTCTTCTCGCCCAAGCCAATCTACCCTTACCTTACTGGGAGGATGCCTTTATCACTGCCGTCTACCTCATCAATCGTCTACCCACGCCGGTCCTTCACAACAAATCTCCCTTCGAAATAGTGTATCGTCGTCTCCCCGACTATAGCTTTCTTCGTACCTTTGGTTGTGTCTGCTGGCCATACCTCCGTCCTTACAATAATCACAAAACTGACTACCGTTCTACCACCTGCATCTTTCTCGGGTATAGCCCGCATCACCATGGCTACAAGTGTCTAGATCTTGTCACCGGTCGCATTTACGTTGCCCGACATGTTGTCTTTGACGAATCGTCTTCCCTTACACCTCCCCTACGCCCACCTCTCTCCCACCTCAAACCGTGGCTCTCCCAACCACCTTACCACTCCCCTCGTTGCCCCAACCCACACCTCTCCCAACCGCTCCCCCTCTCCCTCCCCACCCGCCCCCTTGGCCGACTCACCTACCCAACCCGAACCCTCCCTGGCTGCCTCCCCCACTCCCACGTCGCCTCCTCCACCACCCGCACCATCTAACACCCACCCTATGGTTACTCGCACCCGCACCAACACCCTCAAACCTATCCATGATCCCGCCTTCATTCGTTACCCACTTCCTAAAGCTCTTGTAACCACTGCTACCTTAACCGACCCCACCTCCTATACCGAAGCCTCTAAACATAAAGTCTGGCGCGATGCTATGCGAGAGGAGTATTTGTCTCGTCGTTGTATTTATTTTATTGTAATTATTTACTGTATTTATGTACCCACTGTAAAGTGCTAAGCACTATAAATACCTCTTGTACCAATACATTGAGATATACAACACAACATTACAAGACTTTACAAGCTTGAAACCGATCAAAAGTCTTGGAAAAGAGATAACATAGCCTTTAAGACGGACGTGCCTCGAGTATTCCTGCATAAGAGGCATGATATTCAAAATATACAGAGTTATCAGCAGCAAATTGACGGGCAGGGAGCAAATTGAAGTATGCAATTTTGAACCAGTATGTGATTTCCAGAATGTATGCTATAATAGAAATTATGCATTTAGGGTTCTTATTTGTATGATGATTTAACCTTGTTATGATGGTTTAACCTTGGATTATAATCCTGATTTTGCTAAATCGATATCATGCCTAAAGGGTATATAATGTTAATTACTTGCTTACTGTAGTTCATACATATATTTGTTGAAAATAACTTATTTGGTGATATAAATGTGAATGTTGCAGTCTGGATACTTTGTGGACATATTAATGATTCTATGATCAGAGATCATGTCTTTAGAACTGAAATCATATGTGAAATAGTTAGAATAAAGTATGCATGAAAATTTTGTCTCACAAACCCTAATAATGTTAAAATGATCATGTTGGTGAACTGATACCTTGTACTTGTGAAATTGTTGGTATGATGGTTGTCTTATTTCTAAATGGTTATATATCATGTCTTTAGGGGTTGAATTAATGATTTCATGTGTAGAAAGTGAAACATGCCTTGAATGATCATATGTTGCTTGTATTGTAAAGTATGTCATTATGATAGAGTAAATATGAAAATTATGAACATAGAGATGTTCATGTTGATAGATATCTTGTTCTGAAGGTTGTGTACAAATGTTATGTGTTAGAAAGTAATCTTAGTCATTGTATGCCATGTGATACTATGAATTAGCACTTAATGATCTTGTTATTAAGGTTTTGGTTAGATACGTGAATCATGCAAAGTATATATGATGTGTCTGTGATGTTAAAATGTAGTAGATATCATGACATTCAGATTGTTCATATAAAGTACATTGTTAATGGCAAAGTATGAAGATGTGTACTCAATGTTTGCTATGATTTTTTTTTTTTATGTAATATGGATACGCAATATAAAGTAAAGAAGAATGATAAACTATGTATGACGGAGATACGTTATGGTACATAAATTTTTATGCATGACGGCGATACGTAATGGTGCATATCACTAAGTAAAGGAAAATATCGTTTATGGTGAAGTACTAGCAATGGGAAATACAATAAATCATCGAGGGTCTCTGACATCAGTTTCTTAGCTCACGAGCAAAAATGGTGAGTATTGGCCAGGACCGGTCAATTTCACTGTCCATGGGCCAAAATAATGGATATCCGGTTTTTCTCAGTTTAGGAAGTTAGGCTCGTCATTTGGGCTTTACTAAACATGGTGTAATACTCATGAACCACAACAGAAGTTATAGTACAGACATCCAATGATGACAGAAAGAAGTAATTTCATTTCATTGTTGATTTCAAATATCTTATGTGCTTTGACTGTTATGTGGTTCAAGTAAACTAGTTGAGTACTTTTAGTGCATAGTTTATACTGCTGATGTCACTTGTGCATTTCAAATTTGTGAAAGAGAACTAAGTACTTCACCAAGATCTTAGCAATTGGTTTATTCTCTTTGGTGTTATTTTTCCCTACTGAAGTTCATAGCTCACCCCTCACTTTTTGTAACGTCCCAGACCCCGGGCCAGGTAGCGCTAAATGAGTCATAAATGGTCCGGTCAACTGCTTAGACCGTCGGCCTCGCTTGGTCTAAAAGGGCTAACCTGAGTTGACAAGATCTTTATGTCTCACACTTATATGGGGTGAGTATTCACTTACTTTACATGTGTGGACTTTACATTCTCCCCCTTATAAGGGACTGGCGTCCTCGTCAGGACGGGCAAGACTTGTCCCACGTGGACCTCTCCCAGTTTCGTCCCTACCAGAGGACACTAGAGGCCATCATTACAACCGTCTCTAACGGTGCAGCGCATAGTTTAGTATGATAGCCGGCTCTGAATACCATTCTGAACGCTCCGAGACCTGTGTCTGGTAGCGCTAAATGAGTCATAAATGGTCCGGTCAACTGCTTAGACCGCCGTCCTCGCTTAATCTAAAAGGGCTAACTCGAGTTGACAAGACCTTTATGTCTCACACTTACCGATGCGGGACTTTACACTTTCATCCAAATGAGTTGCAAGGCATTGTATGATCCATATCATATTAATTAGTTGGCATGGTAAAGTAGTTAATGTTCACTTTGAAGATTGTATCATTATGGTATTGGCCTTCTATGAGGACATAGAGTTACATCTAATTGTTCGTGGTGTAATTTATGTTTGATGTATCTAGTTGTACTTGTGGATTTCTGAAAATCTGTATCAGATGGCCGGATTAGTATTTAATGAAATTTATACATTGAAGTTTGTACTAATTGAATCTTTTCATTTTTAGCTTTCGTATTTAGGCCCCGTTTGGATTGAAGGAATTATATAGAAAAGAAAAGAAAGATACTAGCAGAAAAGAATGAGAGGGAAGGAGAGATTTAGAATTCTATTTTGAGTATTTGGATAGAACTTGATAGAAAGGATACATATATAGAGTTGGTCAATATATTAATAAGAAAAATGAATTGTTTCCTTCGGTTTCTCACATGTTTTGAAATAAAACGAAACCACCCGATTTGTAAAGAACTTTATCACTCATTCTCCCTTACAGTTAACAAAACAGAAAGAAGATGATACAGAGACAGAACGTAGATTTTGTCATTAACACCACTGGATATGTTTTTGGTTACAAACAGAATATATAACGGAAAGTAAATCTAATGCTTAGATAAGGATGACACAATAAGACACTTGGACACATCATAACCATACACCTTACATAAGATCCAATGGCTCACAATTAATCTTATCTTCAACAGCCCCCCTCAAACGAAATGGTGCTGCTACAACATTGAGTTTGTCTCTGAAAATGGTGAAAGACTGGGGAGGTAGGCCTTTTGTCATGCTATCTGCTAACTGATCAGAGGAAGGAACGTACAGAACTTGCAACTCCTTGTTCAGAACTTGATTTCGAATAAAATGAATGTCTACTTCAATATGTTTTGTTCGAGCGTGATAAACTGGATTGTAGGCTAGGGAAGTAGCTCCAGTATTATCACACCAAGCTCTAGGAACCCCAGAAAACTGCAATCCTAACTCAGTCACAAGTTGTTTTATCCATTTCATTTCTGCAGATAAATCTGGCAGTGCCCTGTACTCTGACTCTGTGCTAGACCTTGACACAACACCCTGTTTTTTTGAACTCCATGACACCAAAGAATCACCAATAAACACACAGTAACCACCAACAGATCTTCTATCAAAAGTGTCAACAGCCCAATCCGCATCAGTGAATCCAACCAGATGTAATTCAGAAGAAGGTTTAAAATGTAAGCTGAGATGTAATGTACCACTGACATACCTTAGAAGCCTCTTCAAAGCTGTCCAATGATCAGTATAAGGCTCTTGCATGAATTAGCTGAGGCAATTTACAGCAAATGTGATATCAGGTCGTGTCAAGGTGAGATATTGCAAGCCTCCAATAGCACTCCTGTAGGCTTTAGGATCCGTGAGAGGCATCCCTTGTTTAGGCTTCAAGCTTTTCCCTGCTACCATAGGAGTAGGGCACCCTTTAAGATGATCCAAACCCAACCGTTTCAACAGCTGAATGGCATAATGGGATTGATTTAAGTACAGGCCTGAGGTATTTCTGAACACTTGCATACCCAAAAAGTGAGATACTTGACCAAGATCTTTCAAGGCAAAAGTTTTATTCAGCTGCTGTATGAATTTCTTGATTAAATCAGTAGAATTCCCTGTGATCATAATATCATCGACATAAACTAGGATATATAGCACTTGCTTAGCTGTCTTGTAAATGAACAAAGAGGTGTCTGAAACAGTTTGTGTGAACCCCCATGCTTTCAGCTGACTTGTTAGAGCTTCAAACCATGCCCTAGGGGCTTGCTTAAGGCCATACAGAGCTTTGTTTAGCTTACACAGAAAATGTGGTCTCGCAGGATCAATGAAGCCTTCAGGTTGTGTCATCAGAACAGGCTCCTTCAGTGGTCCATTTAAGAACGCATTATTTATATCGATCTGATGTATTGGCCAATTCATAGATACAGCCACTGCAAGAACAACTCTGATTGTTGTAGATTTAGCAACAGGGCTGAAAGTCTCAGTGAAGTTGATTCCATAGCTTTGGTGAAAGCCCTTGGCCACCAACCTTGCTTTGTGTTTAAGGACACTCCCATCAGTGTTCAGCTTAACTTTAAACACCCATCTGTTTCCTACAACTTTCTGATTCTGTGATGGTGGCACCAAATCCCAAGTATGATTTTGTTGCAATGCTTTGTATTCATCCTCCATAGCTTTCCTCCACTCAGTACTAGCCAATGCCTCTGATACATTTAGAGGTTCTGTAGGAAATGCTGAGGTAGGCACATTAACACAAGCAACACTGTAGGTTTTTGGTTTGTAAATGCCTGATTTTGATCGTGTTTGCATTGTGTGTGTTGGAACCAGACTTTTAGTGTGTGGTGGTGACTGTGCAAGTGAAGGTACAGGACTTGGTGGATGTGAGGAATCAACAGGATTGTGTGTACCAGTACTAGGAGTAGTTGAAGTTTCCTCCTCAATACCCTGTATGCTATCATGTATGTTATCAGCTGATGTGTGTTCTTTTTCACCAGGACTTACAACAATCAGAGGAGTTTGTGATGTAGATGGACTGTGATTAGTGTGATCAGTGGCTAAAGAGTGATCAGTGGCTAAAGAGATATTACCTGCCTGTGATGAAGTCTTCTCTGGATGGATTGTACCAGCATCAGTGTAGACATTTGGCCAGGCATCAAATATGAGTGGTGTGACAGTAACAGACTCAGGAAGAACAGCAACACTTCTGTGGGGACCTTGATGGAAACCTTTTGAAAAGGGAAAATCTTCTTCATTGAACACAGCATTAATACTTATATAAATCCGGCCTGACTCATCAAGACACTTATACCCCTTATGATTCATACTAAGACCAAGGTGAACGCATTTCTTGCTGTGAAACTGAAACTTAGTAGTCTGAAAAGGTCTTAAATTAGGGTAAATAGCACAACCAAACACTCTTAGAAGAGAATATGAAGGTTTGATTTGATAAAGACATTCATGAGGGGATTTGCCTTTTAAAACAGGAGTAGGTAAACGGTTTATTAGAAACGCAGCATATTCAAAGCTATGCCACCAAAATCTAAGAGGCAGTGAAGCTTGTGCAAGAAGAGTCAAACCTAACTCAATGATGTGTCTATGTTTCCTTTCAGCTCTACCATTTAATTTGACTGTGATCATGAGGGCATGGATGTCTAAACATTATTCCTTCTTTCTTCAAATATGATTCAAAGACCCTATATTCACCACCCCAGTCAGATTGAACACATTTAATAGAAGTACCAAACTGATTTTGGATCAGACACTTAAAATGTTTGAAAGTATTCAGAGCTTCAGATTTAAGTTTTAAGGGATATATCCAAGTGTGCCTAGTACAGTCATCTATAAAATGAATATAATATGTGTATCCTTCTATGGATGTAACAGGGGCTGGTCCCCATATATCTGTGTGAATTAGATCAAACATATGACTGGCACTAGAATCAGAAGGGGCATGAGACAAAAGATGAGATTTACCCAATTGACACGCTTCACAGAAAGACATTTTTTCATTGATAGAAGTATTACAGCCAGACAACACTTGTTTCATTACATTATAAGAGCAATGCCCTAACCTTCTATGCCATACATCAAGAGAAACACCAACAGATGACTTAGACACACTTAAACAAGAACTAGGACTGTTTTTGGAATGAAGAGAGCTCTGAATATGATCAGCCTGAGTTTCCATCTGGTACAATCCATCCTTGAGTAGACCCTTGAGAAGAACTTGGTCTGTGATCTTGTCCTTCACAAGACAAAGAGAACCAGTGAATAAAACAGTAATGGGATTATCAGAAACTAACTTAGACACACTGATTAGGTTTTTTGTGATTGCAGGAACGTGTAAAACAGTATTAAGAGCTAAGGGTCTCAAAGATGTGTAGATAGTACTAGTGCCAATGTGTTCAATGTGCAAAGCCTTACCATCTCCTACAGCTAAAGTATCATTACCATTATACCCAGAACTGAGATGGAGGTTGTTCAAATCTGATGTTACATGATTGGTGGCTCCACTGTCAATGTACCAAGAGTGATCTGCAACACTCTGTGGGCTTGCAACATAGGCTGAAATTTGTTTAGGAGTGGCATTATCTGTAGAACCATTATTAAAGTCGGTTTCAAACCTATGCCAGCATATGTTAGCAGTATGCCCAATTTTTCCACACAACTGACATGCCATTTTGCTAGAGTTTCCACTTGAAGACTGATGCTGCTGATTTTGGTTACTGCTATTTCTTCCACCTCTGCCTCTTCCACCACTTCTTCCACCTCTATTAGAACCTCCTCCTCTTCCTCTACCATAAGAGTTGTTGTTAGCTGGAGGTCTACCAGTATAGCCACCTGTCCGGGAAGCAAAATTGGCACCTGCAGCTCCTTGTAGTGCCATGCCTGAGCCACCAGTGGGATGAAAACGAGCAACAAGCTTTTCATGAATGAGGAGTTGTGATTGTACTTCTTGCCAAGTGAGAGCTCCAACCCTTGCAGTTATATTGACGATAGCAGCTTCATATTCCTTATCTAAGCCACCCAAAACTGCCAGAATCAACTCAGATCGGGTAATAGGGTACCCTGCAGCTGCTAAATTGTCACTGTAAGATTTCATCTGAGCCAGATAATCAGCCATGGTCCTTGTGCCCTTCTCTGCTTTTGTTAGAGCATTCTTCAATTAGAGCATTCTAGCTTCTGATTGACTGTTGAACAGACTTTCAAGGGTAACCCAAACTTCATGTGATGTTTGACAACCTATAACTTCAACCAGAGCCTGCTCTGTCATAGAGCTTAGCAACCATCCAACAAGAAGAGAATCAGCTACATCCCATTCATCTGGTGTCTGTGACCCCAAGGAAGTAAGACCAGTAGTATTTAGGATAGAATTTGAGGGTCTAGGCTTTGTACCAAGAAGGTAGCCGTCCAAACGATGGCCACGAACAATTGGAAGAACAGTGGACTTCCAAAGAAGATAATTATCACGGGTGAGCTTGACATTGCAGGTTTGAGTGAGATGGCCAGTAAAAGGTGATGGTGTGACTGGTGGAAGAAGGCCAAAACCAGGTGAACGAAGAAGAGATGGATATGGTTCAGATCTGAATTGAGGAATGGGAGAAGGGACACCAGAAAGATGACCAAATTGAAGATTTGGATGCATGCCAAAATTAGAAGCGGGAATGGTGAACCCAGAAACTCCACTAACAGTTCCATAAGAGGACATCTGAGGACCGATGTTGACTGTGGTGAGCGGTGGAGTTCCGATTACAGACGAAGGGCTGAGATCAGCTTGGACAGATGATGCCATAGCTCCGATAGAGCTAACTACTGCTCCAGCATCAGTCGTCGGAGCAGCCATCTCCGGCAACCGGGCTCCGATACCAAGTTAACAAAACAGAAAGAAGATGATACAGAGACAGAACGTAGATTTTGTCATTAACACCACTGGATATGTTTTTGGTTACAAACAGAATATATAACGGAAAGTAAATCTAATGCTTAGATAAGGATGACACAATAAGACACTTGGACACATCATAACCATACACCTTACATAAGATCCAATGGCTCACAATTAATCTTATCTTCAACACTCTTCTTTCTTTTCTTTCAAACTAAAACAATCAAAACACCAAAATTTAAATTCGTTCAAATTATAACATTTATTTTCCTTTCAAATCATTCAATACAAACATGACCTTAATGTTTTAACCACCATACGAGCCTTCGTCACTCGAAAAAAAAATTAATAGCATTTTCGAGTCATGACCAAACAATTCGGATTCAAAACTTTCACCCGGAGGGTTAGAACATAATTTTCAATTCCCCACTTTGACAGAGAGAGAGAGAGATATATCCCCACTTTGTCGTTATCCATAGCTAACATTGTTCTTATATTTTCTTTTTGGTACGGAGCGAAAAGGCTTTACTTCCTCAAGAAAGAAAGAGAAACACCTACAACAACAACATAAAAACAAAACCCCAAAAAAAAAAAAAAAAAAAAAAAAAAAAAAAAAAAAAAAAAAAGAAGAAGAAGAAGAAGAAAACTTTACAATACCTGTGGGATTTTGTCTGTTTTTTTGTTTTTTTGTTTTTTTGAACAGCACTGTTTTTGTACCTTATTATATGTTATTATACAATACTCTATAAATTAACCAATCTAACAAACAAAATAAATGAAATTGCAACAACTTCTTTACGATTTTATGAGTTATAGTTACTTGCAACCAAAATTCGAAATGTCGACCAAGCTTCTCTTCCTTATTCTCATTGTTGCTGCAACTCTCTCAGGTTATATAATTACTCTCAATAATGATAATGACACAACATTTGTTTCACTTAATAATCTGATATAACATGAGGTGGCAATGGGCCTCTATCGCCTTATTATCGCTATCACCTCACGTTGTGCATGGACAAACGTTGTGTAAAATTATTATGGCATTATCATTTTTCGGTTTTGTGACCATTAAATATATATATATATATATATATATATATTTGTTTTGGTAGTTAAATACGAGAGAATTTAAATTACAGTGGAATAATGACATGTCCTTTTTACTCGTAAAAAAATTACAATATCCTTTTTGCATATTTCTATGTTCAAATTGTATTTTTTAAGAATAAACTTTTTTTTTTATATAAAATACATTTTTTTTTTTAAAACTATAAAATACATATTTCATTCGTTCAGTTATGCGATGCAAAAAAAAATTTATCTGGTAGTAAAAAATTCTCCAATTTAAACGTCCGATCAGTTTTATTTATAAAAAAAAATTTGTGACCGTACTAATTAAATTAATTTTGTTTCTTTTATGAATTTAGTTGTAGTAGTTGAGGCGACAACAGGTACCGGCGGTGGCGGTTATGTTGAGAAAGCAATGCGAAAACTGCTACTTTAAAACAAATAGGTTCCGAACCAGCGGCAACGAGTTACCTATCTATAGCAATGATGAAAACGAATACGAAGACGAAACCGAAACTAAACCTGGATATGTCGCGGTGAGAGGTGTTTGTGTTGACGAGGGGCTTCCATGTAACACCGAATCCGAATCAGTTCCCGAATCAAAATGCGACCCAGACACTTGCATTTGTGACTTCTTTGATAATAACAGGGAGAATACAGACAGTGGAGCTGGAGCATGCCGTCCAAAAGGATCATTTCCCTAATTAATTAACCGTATTTAATTTCTTTTTAGCTTTACTTTCATGATTTACCAATAATGTTACATCATTTTCAATAGTTTACTTAAATTAAAATCGTCTGAAAATCGATTTTAATGTGAACTGAAAATGGATGATGACACTGTCGTTCAGTTTCATCATATATATGAGAGTCTTACTCCGTTTTTGATCAATTGTTCTGCGTCTTTCTACTTTTTTAGGGCTCATATGCGTCTCGATTATAATAAAATCTTTTTTTTTAAGAAGTGAAATTGTGCTATATATTGCATATGGGAAACTATACTTTTTAGTGGAAAGTCATTGAATATACACCGTCCAAATGGGGCGGTGGTACCGTCATATTATCACTTCCGACCATGCTATTTTTAAATCCAAACCGTGCTAATTTTTCATGGATACCGTGTTGTTTAACACGGTACCATGCTATTATTTTTAGTATCTGTGACATGGAAGGTCATATCAACGCTATTGCCAGACCGTCCTCGTAGTAAGAGGCCAACCCAGTGTCGAGGTAAGTTGCAAGATTTCGTGGATCCATCAACGGCATCGAGAATAAACGTAGTAAATATAATCCATATTCCGGCCCATCGATTTAGGTAAGTGGTTGGAGCTTCGTGTAGTATAATAACCCTGTTGCACTTGATATGACAATCGAAGGGGTTTACTATAATTTGACTTGGCCAATATTTGATGCCGATCCTTACTAGTTTGAGACTCTTTACACATCAAAGCTAAAATAAAATGCTTAAAGCTAAGAAATTGAAGGAAAGAAAACACCATTCATAATCGGATTATAAAAGCTAAGAAATTGAAGTTAAATCAATGAGAAAAACTTACCGTCAGCAAATCAATTAATAGCAAAGGTGTTTATGAAGTCCAAGGTGTTGATCTTTTCTATTTTTCTTGTAATGGTGACTTAAACTATGCATACCAAGTCTGGTCAGCTGAGTGGTATACTCAGCTGAGTCCATGTGGAAGCCTAGTCTGGTCAGCAGAGCATGACGCTGCTGTTGAGTCTGGTGTTTATGTTTTGGTTAAGTTACTTATGGGGTATTTCAGTTATTATCTGAAAAGATAAAGGGTATTAGTGGAAATAATGGATAATTATTATGTATCTAGTGGTAGTGATGTGGCGAGAATCTAAAGTGTGCCTAGATTTCGTGTACCTTGCTGTTTTGCTTATATTCTGTACCTTTGAAAAATCTGAGCAATAACAAGATAAGAATTTCCTCTCTATCTTTTATCTTCTTCTTCCTCCTTTAATGGAGTTCTTTCAAAAACTGTAAAAATCAAACTTGGTATCGGAGCTAAACGACCCACGTCAATGAGTTCTGGGACCTCATCACCGGAAATAGCAGCTACAATTGTAGCTCCGCCGATCGTTTCAAGTCAAGTTGAAGCTTCACAGGTCAATGCAACCAGCATTCCAGCTTCAGGCAGTGAAACAAGATCTCGAGCTCCTGTAAGTGCTTATTTTGGTTCTCTTCCTTATCCTGGATTCCTATTTCCTCCAGAACTTACCAGTGGAGTTCCCTTTTCCCAAATTCATGGTTCTATGGTTCCACCATCCTTCCCTTCCATGTTTGCTGGTTCAAGATCTATGTCTCCAAGTCCTTTTGTGCAAGCTTCACCATCCCCATTTACTGGTCATCTTTCCCAAACTTGTACTGTGAAATTGAATAGAGATAATTATCTCCTTTGGAAATACACAGTGCTTCCAATTGTCAGAGGTCATAAATTAGAGGATTTGTTGCTAGGAACAAGACCAAAGCCTCCGGATACTGGATTGTTTGGGTATACACCAAATCCTGCAGCAGAAGAATGGAAGACTGCAGACCAACTTCTTCTTGGATGGTTGCTTAGTTCTATGACAGAACAAGCTTTGGTGGAGGAAATGAGATGTAATACATCACATGAAATCTGGTCCACACTGGAGACCTTGTTTAACAGTCAGTCTGAAGCCAGGATGCTCGAATATAAGAATGCCTTGACCAGATCTGAAAAGGGGTCAAAATCTATGAGTGATTATCTAGCACAGATGAAGTCTTACAAAGGATAGTCTTTGCGGCAATCGGTTATCCTATCTCCAAATCTGAATTGATTTTAGCTGTCTTGGGAGGTCTAGATAAAGATTATGAATCTGTCATAGTGAACATTACCTCCAGAATTGGCTCATTGACCTGGCCTGAGGTTCAATCTCAACTGCTCACTCATGAAAGACTTTTGGCAAGATTCAATCCATCCTTACCAGTTGGAGGAACACTCACTGGTGGTCAAGGAAATGCCTCTGCTCATTTTGCATCCTACTCTCAGAATTCCAACACTGGAAACAGGTCAAATCCTAGACCTAGTGGCAATGGGAATCAGACTAACTACAGAGGTAGAGGGGGCTCAAGAGGTGGAAGAACCAGAGGTGGAAGATCTGGTGGAAGAAGTGGCCCCAAAATGACATGTCAACTCTGTGGTAAAAATGGCCATACAGTGATAGATTGCTGGCACAGATTTGAACATGATTTCCAGCCTTCTTCTGGTGGAGCTGCAACTGGAGGACCTAAACAGATATCAGCATTTGTTGCTACTCCAAATACTGTGACAGATAACTCCTGGTACATGGACAGAGGAGCTACTAATCATGTTACATCGAGTTAGGAAACATGAGCCTCAACAAAGAACTATAATGGTAATGACACCTTAATAGTTGGAAATGGTGAACAATTAGCAATAGCTCATGTTGGTCACACTGTTTTACATACACCACACATGCCCCTGCACTTGAAAAATGTCCTTCATGTCCCTAAGATAACAAAAAATTTACTTAGCTTCTCAAAGTTGATTTCTGATAATCCCATTGTTGTTGAGTTTAATGGTTTGTGTTGTCTTGTTAAGGACAAAATTTCAGGGACAATTCTTCTCAGGGGTCAGCTCCAGGATGGTCTGTACAAGATGGTTCTACCTCTTGAAGATTCCAGTCAGATCTCTCTTCACTCCAAAAAATTATCCTCCTGTTTTCATGTTATCTGTAATAAAATAGACCAAAATCCTGATGTTTGGCATAGGAGACTTGGACATCCATCCAGTCAAACTCTTAATTCTGTGTTAAAGCTTTGTGGTGTAAAAACCAGTGAAAATTTGTCTTTCTGTGAACCTTGTCAGTTTGGTAAAAGTCATATTTTGCATCATCCTGTTTCTAGTTCTCATGCTGCTACTAAATTTGCTTTAATCCATACTGACTTGTGGGGGCCTCGCCCCGTTAAATCTGTTGAAGGTTATACTTATTATGTGCATTTTGTGGATGACCATACTAGACACACTTGGATTTATCCCTTAAAAACCAAATCTGAAACTTTTAGTGTCTTTTTGAAGTTTAAAGCCCTTGTTGAAACTCAGTTTGCCTCTAAAATAAAGTGCCTTCAATCTGATTGGGGAGGTGAATATAGGTCTTTCCAACAATACCTTGATACTGAGGGCATCCTTTTTAGACACCCTTGCCCTCATGACCATGCTCAACATGGTAGAGCTGAGAGGAAACACAGACACATAGTAGAAACAGGGTTGACTTTACTTGCTTAAGCTCATATGCCATTGAGGTTCTGGTGGCATAGTTTTCAGCAATCTGTGATGTTGATAAATAGCCTTCCCACTCCTGTCCTGCACAAAAAGACTCCTATAGAATGCCTTTTTCATTCTAAACCTGACTATAAGTCCTTCAAAACCTTTGGTTGTGCTGTCTACCCCAACCTCAGACCTTATCACACAATTAAATTTCAGTTTCACACTAAGAAGTGTGTTAACCTAGGTCTTAGCACAATTCACAAAGGATACAAATGTCTTGATGACAATGGCAGAATTTACATATCTGCAAATGTTATCTTTGATGAAACTCAGTTTCCTTTTTCTCAAGGATTTAGTCAAGGACCCTCCACTCAAGTTCTTACTGATCTCTCCACTACCACACCATCCATCACTCTGACCATTTCTCAGGAAGAGGGGGAACAGACAGACATCCTGAGCATGCATTCTGATGAAGACATTGATATCACCACTCCACCAACTAATCGTGTAAATTCTATCTTTGAAAACCTTGAGAACACAATTGTTGAAGATATTGATCATAACTCTGCATCTCCTCATTCTGTTCACACTCCATCACAGTCTTCACCACAGTCATCATCATCAACAGCATCACCTTGTGCCACAGAACCTACACCCCCAACTGTCACTCAAAATGTCACAGCAAGCATACCACAAACAGTTGCTCAGTCTCATCCTATGCAAACTAGGTCTAAGAGTGGTATTTTTAAACCTAAAGTATATGCTGCTGCTATTGCTAATATTCACTCATTTCCATCTGAACCACAAAGTGTGTCTGATGCTGCACAGAGCACATAATGGAAAAAGGCAATGTTGGAAGAGTATAGAGCTCTCACTCAAAACAAAACCTGGGAACTGGTAAATATGCCATCCGGAAAAAATATTGTGGGAAACAGATGGATTTTTAAACTTAAGCTCAAACCAGATGGGACCATTTTGAAGCACAAGGCCAGGTTAGTAGCTAAAGGCTACAGTCAGAATTATGGGATAGACTACAATGAGACTTTTAGCCCTGTAGCTAAATCAGGGACTATCAGAATTATGCTGACTCTTGCTGTTTCCAAAAATTGGCCTATACATCAAATAGATATCAACAATGCCTTCTTAAATGGGCCTCTACAGAACCCGTTTATATGGAGCAACCCGAAGGGTTCATAGAACCCGGAAAAGCACATATGGTGTGTAAATTGAACAAGGCCTTGTATGGATTAAAGCGGGCACCTAGGGCTTGGTTTGATGCTTTTAGATGTCAAATGTTGAACCTGGGGATTCGGTCGCTCCGTGAGTGACAACTCACTTTTTATGTTCAAAGCAGAAGATAAGATCTTATTTGCCTTGGTCTATGTTGATGACATACTCCTGACAGGTAACTCTCATGGTCTAATTCAGAAATTTATCAGGGAACTGGACTCAAAATTCTCCTTGAAGGACTTAGGTCCAGTTTCACATTTTCTGGGAATGCAAGTGTCCAGAGATGACAGTGGACTGTACTTGACACAGTCCTACTATGCATCCCAACTGTTGAAGAGGTTGAACATGGAGCATCTAAAACCTTGCCCTACTCCTATGGTTGCTGGTAAACAACTTGTACCTAAGCAAGGTCAACCTTTGGCTAATCCAGGAATCTACAGAAGTGCAATTGGAGCCTTACAGTATTTGACTATGACTAGACCTGATATAGCATATACTGTGAATGTTCTAAGTCAGTTTATGCAAGAGCCACACACTGAGCATTGGCAAGCACTAAAAAGGCTTCTCAGATTTGTTCAGGGGACACTAAGGCAAGGGCTGCATTTTATACCTAGTAAGAATCTGGAATTGCATGGTTTTACTGATGCAAATTGGGCAGCATGTCCCACTGATAGAAAATCGACTGGAGGATACTGTGTTTTTCTAGGAAAATCACTGATCACATGGAGCTCAAAGAAGCAAACAGTTGTAGCAAGATCAAGCTGTGAATCTGAGTATAGGGCACTGTCAAATTTGGGAGCTGAAATGCAATGGATTATGGAACTGCTGAAAGAAATCAGATTTGGCCTTCCTGTTGTGCCTATTTTGTGGTGTGATAACACAGGTGCAACATCCTTAGCTCAAAACCCTGTGTATCATGCTAGAACCAAACATATAGAGGTAGATGTGCATTACATCAGAAATTTGGTGCTGGATAAACAACTTAGAGTCTGTTATATTCCATCAACAAATGTACCCGTATACGTATATATTTACCAAGTCATCGCCTATTACGGCTTTCAAAATAGCGACTTCAAGCACAAACTAAATGTAGTGGAACCACATATTAGTTTGAGAGGGGTGAAAAGATAAAGGGTATTAGTGGAAATAATGGATAATTATTATGTATCTAGGGTAGTGATGTGGCAGAATCTAGTGTGCCTAGATTTCTGTGTACCTTGCTGTTTTGCTTATATTCTGTACCGTTGCAAAATTTGAGCAATAACAAGATAAGAATTTCCTCTCTATCTTTTATCTTCTTCTTCCTCCTTTAATGGAGTTCTTTCAAAAACTGTAAAAATCAAACTTTATCTGTTTTGGATGTTAAGGCGGTTAGGGTGGATTCCCGAGGCCTATAAATACCATATGTACTAATTGGAAACTGTAATTTCCTGGTGATAGTAAAATAATACTTATTTATCCGTGGAGTAGTCGGCACATTGCTGGAAACCGCGTTAAATATGGGTTCTTCTTGTTTACTGTATTATTTGCTTGTTAGTTTTCTGTTCTTTATTCACAATCACCATCACTTTCTGATCGATCCGTTATAACAGTTTTTCTTACCGGAAATTGTTCGAGATCTCTACCCGAAGAACAAGAAAGTTTGATTTTCGAAGGAGGGGCCGGAGGAATGGTGAAGAAGAAAAAGGATGATTTTTGGAGTAGAAGGAGGGTGGAGGAAGAAAATCATCCACCAGGTTTGAAAAATGGACTGTAATGTTTTGATTAAAACACAACGGTTTTCATGTTGCTCAAATGGCACGGTACCATGTTGAATAACACGGTATCTTTGTAAAATTAGAACGGTTTGGGTTTGAAGCTAGCACGATCGGAAATGATATAGGACAGTTCTGGGCTCTTTTGGACGGTGTATAAATTTCTAGAGTGAAAATTGGGCTGGATAAAAAATACTTAATTTTTTTATTTATATTGAATGAGTTTCCCTTACTTTTTACTCCCTTCTCTGTAATAATATAATTAATTTTTGTTATTTTCCGTTTGTATGATTGTATCATAATGTATAAAAGATATTTTAGAATATCGATATATATTCTTATATTTTTTTTTCTTATCTATAATTTATTATCAATTAAACAACTCTTTCATTATTTTATAATTATAACATTAATGATAGACAATGAATATTTTTTGTTTTTGAAGACTTTAGACTTTTGTCATTTAAATTTCTGATATTCTTTCATTTTCTAATTTTGTGTTGAAAAAAAACCAAAAGATCTTATGTAACGTACATGTTCTAAATACCAAGTACTTATTCGGAAAAAGGACGTTCGACATGTGACTTTTAGAAAGAATCCTAAAATACACGCAAACTTTAGGTCATATCAGAATATTGAAGAACGCGCGGAAGAAAAGAAACAATCAAGGAACTCGTGAAAACTGACCCTCGGAGTTTTCCATTCACAAACTTAACCGAAATACAGTTGCCGTCAAACTAGAATCATAAATAAATACCAACATTCATTACAACCCACCTTAACTAAAATGGAAACTACTAAAACGCAAAGAACTCCTTGACTTCATTCCTAAGTTTGTCGTCCAAACTTGTCTTCAACATGCATATAATCTTCTTATTCCAAAGAAACGAATGAACAATAACTAGATGCTCGGTATGGAGTAAAATATCAAAAAGAGAGATCCATGTTTGTCAAGCCGGACGACATGACATGAACTTACCAAACTTAGCAAAGAACAATTTAAAAGCAAATCATAATATAGAAAAATACTTAAGGAAAACATCATGCAATGCACAGAACATGATCATACGTCTAGTGTAAACAATTACTTAACATTATGGCACGTTTGGATAGATGGAATGGAATGACAATATTGGAAATGGAATGGACTTGATTCCATTACTACGTTTGGTGCACGCTGGAATGGAATGTCCAATACAATACTGAATGATGGGTGGTGGCGGCGGGATAGAGGTGATTACGGTGTGTGGTGGAGGAAGCGGGTAGTGACATAAATAGGTGACGGCGGTGGGTGGTGATCGTGGTAGAGGTGGTGGCGGATGATAGGTGGTAAGTAGTGATTGCGGTGAGTAATCGGTGGTGGTGGCGGTGGTGGCAGGTGATCGGTGGTGATCGTGGTGGCGGTGGTGGTGGGTGATTAATGGTGGCTGTGGTAGGTGGTGATAATGGTGGCGGCGAGTGAAGGGGTGAATTTATACGATTTATAACGCTATATTCTATGATATTTCCCTTCGACATCGTATAATTTGCGACGAGTGTTTAATAGATTTATTAAGCAAATGAGGTTTTAAATGAGTTGGTGCAAAATGGTTAATTTGGTGTTGTAATTGTGATTTTTATGATTATTTGGACAATATTACATTTTGCGATGTTTTAATATGTTATAGGTACATGTGGTGCTCAAATAGTGAAGAGATAAGGTGGCGGTGAAAAGAGATAGAGATGAAGAAATAATCGGTGGTGCGGCTTGTGGCGGACGGGCGTTTGACATGGACGATGTGATCCCGGACGCGTGGTGATCGTGCCCGACTGGACGGGGTGGACGGGCGTGTAGCCGGTGATCATATGGTATTTTCTCCCCAAGAGCCTGTGGCGGCTAGCCGGTTTTTCCTTAGGCTTTTACTTAAATACTTTTATGCACTTTTACTCTAAACAATTCGAGTTTCAAAGAGGATGTTGAGATGGTGTGAAGCTATCCAATCAACAATTCGCTTTGTTCTTGATTATCTTGCGAGTATTTTAATTCAAGTTGTTTCTTTATCATGTTTTTCATGTTGTTATGCAATTCATATCGAAAGATCTTTGCATGTTGATTGTTTATGTTGATGAAAATCATGTTAAACTTTAGATCACCATGTGGTCATCGTGGTGGCCGTGACGGCGGGTGATCGGTGTTGGGTGGTGATCGTGATGGATCGGGGATCAATGTTCGTTCGGTGATCGAAGTTGTGGTTTTGCATATTAGGTGGTGGCGGGGCGGCGGGTGATCCGACGGTGGTGAGTTGTGATCGTGGTAATGCATTCCATTCCATCCGATTTTTGATAGAATGAAAATGACCCAATTTCATTCCATTGAAATGAAAAAGATTTTCATTTCTTCTTATCCAAACACACCAAAATGATGGAATGGAATGAAAAAAGCATTCCATTCCATTCCTGCAATACAAACGCGCTATTATTTCATCCAGATTTACATGTATCTTGTTACGGAAACATACAAAGGTTATAGAGAACAGATAGCATAATCTTTGCATAACGTCAGTGTTTAACGCATACATAGCCCGAACTGAGGTTTAACTGGATATTCAAGTGTACAACACCATAGTGAAACCCAACCTAGAGGTCATAAGGTGCAACTAGGGTGATACCCTCAAGGTACACAGACGATACAGTGCATTTTTATCTAATACATAACCAATAATAACCATCTTCACATAACAAAAATAGCACATAAATTAGGTTCATTTTTTAAATCTTTCTAATCACCTAAGTTATCACAGAAAAGCCAGATTCATAACAACGCCAAACTTCTAAAGTTTATCTCTATCTACTAAACAAAAGCAAAGAAAGCGAATTGCTGAAAATGCCAACAACAACAAAAAAAAAAAACATAATACTTGAAAAAAATTCGTGTTGCACAGAGTACATAATTCTTTGACAATTACCGGCAAGATACGAAACACATAGCCCTAAACTAACAATTTACGTGCAGATACTTAGAAAGCATTTTACCTCAAAACAATATGAACTATAGAAAACATGTTTTTTTTATAAGAAGATCTTCTTACGTTAAAGATGAGCCGAACTATGAAATGAGCAGCCTCTAACTATGAACTATGAATTGAACAGCCACTAACTTTCAACTCCACGCGAATCCATAAACCAACGACGAACCTAACAATAATTACCCTTAAAATATAACCTAAGTATGATCAAAGACAAGAATTACTATGAAAATATTAGATCTTGCCTTCACAAGATGAATGTAAGCCTGAAACTGATGTTGGAATCGAAATTGCTTCGAAAAATTAGCACTTGATCTGCATAACGAACCAAAAAAGCTAGCCGAAGCTCCCAGAAACTAAGTATGGGGCAATTTCCCGGGAAAAGGTCCAGGACAGAGGCCAATAACTCTAGTGAAACCTTCGAAAACGCGAAACATGTGAAGTTTAGAGCTATTTGGAGGCATTTTTTATTTCCTGAGCCTATGACGGTTTTAATGTTACTTGGAGGATAATAAAAGCTTGATTAACCTTAAAATACTAGGAAAAAGAAATCTAATTTCAAAAGGATAATATACCTTATAAGATAACACACAAGAAGATGATTCAAATACAAACTGACAAAAAAGCTGATGGACTAAGATAACTCTAAGGCAGTCATATTACATGATGTTTAGGATCAAGTACAACCAAGCCTGATAAAAGGATTCTACGGTAGATCAAAAGAAATACTAGAATAGACTATTTCAGTGAAACCAGATGCTCAGAGGATCAAATTCAACCAATCAGACATGTTGCTGAACTCCAGAACCACGGCTTTGCAAAAATGAATGAAGAGTGTGTTTTAATAGTAAACAGGATGTTGGATTGTTCTGATGCAAATCTTCATCAGTGTACTAGGTATTTATAATGTTTTAGGGCGTATGGAACCCTAAAACATGATTTCTCAAATCATTTTCTTTTTTGAAACCATAGGGCAAAAGAATATGTGATTATTCCGAATTAGGTAACCCAGGCAGCGTATTTCAATCACATGTCTTAAGAACAGATTGACACATTTTATTGTAAAATTCCCAACATGGTAACCTTGTGTCTATTCCAATTTGATTTTTGAACTTCTGTAAAAAAAAAATACCCTGATTCTCGGACAAAATCGAAAGGCACTAGACTAATCGAGTCATCTGAGCAATCACTAATGATATTCAGATAAGACCAATTCCAAGCTTTAACCGACGGGACTAGGTAACACGGAACTGGATTAGGATTATTTAGCCGACAAAAACGAAAAACCGAAACCCTAACTTGTATAGACAAATCCTGGTCCTCATCGGGTTAAACCCTCATACTATGGTCAGAAAGATAACTGAAACGGATAGAGAGGAGGGACAACCAATTTACCAATGCAATATGGCATTGATTCTCAGATTTTTAGCACATGCGGTGAGAGAAGGGATGATTGCCCTGCCTAAACGTGGAGCCTAAAAGCTGCAATCGTCTGAATCTTTAGATCTTCAATCAAATCAACATCTTCATTGAGGGAATCAATGTTTCGTTGATCTAGTGCCGGAAAACCTTCTTTGAATCTTCTTAGAATCTTCAAGAGGGCCACATGATTCAACGAAAGAATGAGCATCATGTCACCGGAAGATCGGACCATTATTAGCGCAATTGAACAATCTGAGTATTATATGCTTCGTATCATCACTGATTTGGTAAGAAACAAGAGAGCTCAACACAGAAAAGGCAATCAAGGAGATCTGTTCATTATCAGTGAGAGAGATGAACAAAAACGAAATCAAATCAACGTATCAAGGAATCAATTGACCATGAAATCTGGGATTCCAAGAGAGGTGACAGAATTCGAAGGGGAAATGGCTGGGAATCTGGAGAGCATTGAATGTTGGAGGTAAAACTAGGGTAAAAAACAACAAACCAAGCTGGTCGGAACCAGAAAAAGATAATCTATGGTTTTTTTGGTTGGTTTATGTATCGTAAAAAAACCTAACCGTCAAAACAAGTGGGTTTTGGTTTTTGGTTTAAAATTAAAACCGTTAAAAACCGGGTCAAGCCGGATATAAATACACACAGATATACTACTTCCGTCCCAAAATGTAATTACATTTAGGGACGGAGATAGTATATATATATATATATATAGAACTACTACTACTACTAATTATCACTCTATATAAATAAGTAATATCACAGATCATTTTCTATTAATTTTACCAACAATCTCACATTACATGGTTTTTTATGATCGGCCTATGTTCCAATATCATGCTTTGTGCGTGGTGTGTGTGTGTGCAAGGGCGGATCCAGAAATTTATTTTTCAGATGTGTCATCAGAGTCTAAACTACATTTTTTATCCCAAAAAAATCCACTCGGGTCACCGAAGCCTAAATTTATCGACAAACGATATTTTTTTAATAATAAAACTATATCGTTTTAATACTAAAAAAAAAAATTTGGATCTCAGTGGGATCACGTGAACCCACTCTATAACATGTGTGTCCGCCCATGCGTGTGTGTGTGTGTGTGTGTATGTATGTGGAAAAAATGAAGGAGACAAAAAACCGAAAAAATATCAAAAACCAAACTGGACCAGATAAATTGGTTTTACCGAGTTATGATTGATTTTGGTTAGTCAATTTTAAAACGTAAGATAAATGGTTTGGTTTTATAAATGGGAAAAAAAAAAAAAAAAAAAAAAAAAAAACCGAACCGGACTATGCACACCCTAAGTAAAACGAAGAAACGGGTAGACTTTTCAGTAGCCAAGAAATTAGGGCATCGAGTTGAAAATGTTATGAGATATTAGGTTAGGTAGAATTTTTGGTAATGGGTGGGTTATATTGGACTGGTATAAGAGAGCCGGCAGTGTTAGGCTTAAATAATCAGATGACCCAATAAATAATGAGAAGAGGGTCTGCTCTGGCATAATATATTAGACCAGATAATAATATGGCCCAACAACATGATAATTCTATTTTAATTAAATTTTAAAATTCTATAATATATTACAATGTTTTACTCATGATTTAAATATTAAAGATCATCATGATCAGTACTGCAATTTAGATATAATTCAACATTCATGACATGTTAACATTTAAGTTGGTGTCATCACAACATTAATTATATTATGCATTAATTTAATCAAAATAAGGTACTGCAACACATAAAACATGTTGTTGCCATACGTTAAGTTTTATAGCTTAATGTCTTGTTAGTGGCGGATATATATATATATATAACATTTTAATAACACACAGAAAGGCAGATTATGAAATTTAATCAAACATACTATTGCAACGGAAGATAATAGATTAACAGACCAATTAATGTAAACAATCAAGTATGAACAGAAGCAAGAAGAACACAACGATTTTACGTGGTTTCCGACGTTGTGTCAATTACTCCACGCACAGAAAATGAGAACTTTTATTATGCACAGAATTACAAGAAGATTCACACAAAAACACATTGATTACAATGATTGCGGGTATTTATAACCATTGGAAACCTAATCCTAGCCTCAATAAAGATACCCTTGTCTAAATTCCTATAAATGCCCCATATGTGACCCAGCTCAACTGAGTCACCAGCAATGTAATCAGCTCAGATGAAGAACTCGCATCATTCAACATACTCAACAAACTTCACTGTGCTGACAGACGGTCCTCAGCTTACCTCCCAGACTTGAATACTCTGATCAGCTGACCAACGCTCAGCTAACCTCAGGTTTAGTTCCACTAGATTCAGACGCAGAAATCAAGTCACATTGACAACAAATCTCCACATTGACTTGATTTCTCGTTCAAACATATTGCATAACCAAATGTATTGTACCAGATGATTCTTCTATGCCAGATGTAGTGTACACCAAACTTCTCCACTGAAGTATCTCAGTTGAACTGCCCTCAGCTGAGTCCTCTCATATTCAGATTATAAATTTCAGATGTTGAGCAAATCCAGATAGAACTGGAACTTGCTCTTCTGAGCAGACTTGGTGAGCATGTCAGCAGGATTTTCATGAGTGTTGGTCTTCCACACCTGGATTATCTTCTTATTCCTTAGAAAATTATACCTCACATCTATGTGCTTGGTTATCTCATGATAAACTTGATCTTTATCCAAACATATTGCACTCAGACTGTTACAAATATAACTAAGCTTGATACTGATGCAAACCCAAACCACCGAATAGTCCTTAGTGTTCTAAAAGTCGGTAGGCGCTAGTCTGGCGAGCGGATGAGGAGTTAGGACTAGTTGGCTAAGCGGGTGACTAGTTGGGGACTAGGTAGTTTTGGATTTTTTAATTATTAATAATAATAATGGAATTGACAAAAACAAAAAAATACTACTACAAACACCCAAAAATAATGAGACTATTACTCTAGTAATACTAAGTACTAACATAACATAAGTCTAAAAATTCAAGTCACAAAATAAACACATACATACGTGATACGTCCAAAGTCAAGAACTCAAGTTAAATTTAAACTAAAATTGAAGAAATGAATTTTATTACTATTATTATTATTATTTAAGGGTTTTTTTAATTATTTTTAGGGCTTTACATATAAAGTACCGCCTAGGCCGAGTTGCCCACGCGCCTTGCACCCGACTTTCCCTCCTTGCACCCGACTTTCCTACCTAGAGGCCGAGTAGTCCCCGACTAAGGACCTCTAAAGACAAGCCCGCCTACTAAGAGGTCCGACTAGTGTGAACTCGGGTCGGTGGAGGGCCGACTAACACATAGGCGGCGCCTAGTCGGCCGAGTTGTAAAACACTCCTTGTCCCTTCAACCATATACCCTCATTGGTTGCTTCGGTAAGAGCCATGAATTCTGCCACAGTGGTTGATAATGCCACTGTTGCCTAAAGTATTACTTTCCAGCTGGCTACAAAATCACCCAAAGTGAAAACATAACCAGTCATTGACATTCTACTGTCCACATCACCTGCATAATCGAATCAAAGAACCGTGTGACCAAACACTAAGTATCACATCCATAATGAGAACAACATCTGTTGTACCCTTAAGGTACATGAAATCCTTTTCATAGCTTTCTAGTGTTCCTTTCCAGGTTGAGCTATAAACCTGCTGACAACACTGAATGCCTGAGCCAGATCATACTTTGTGCAGACCATGGTATACATCATACTGCCACTGCACTAGCTTAGAGAACTTTTGACATGTAGTCCTTCTCCTCGGCTCACTGTGGAGCATAAGCGGATAGATGAGCATTGGATGCCATTGAAGTATATATTGGCATGGCATCTGACATGCCAAACCTGGCCAATATCTTGTGAATATATCCTGCTGAGACAAGAAAAGCTTCTTCTGACTCCTGTCTCTATAAATCTCCATGTCAAAGTCTTCTTTTCTGCACCTAGATCCTTCATCTCAAATTTAGCAATGATAAGGCCTTTCAGACTCTGAATATCGGACTTTCTTTCAGCATCTATCAACATGTCATCCACATACATGACAAATGAATAATCCATCTCTCAGTTGACTGTGATACACACAACAGTTATATGGACTTCTAATATAACCCAGCTAGATCATTTATCTGTCAAACCTTTTATACCACTACCTTGGATCTTGCTCAAGTCCATACATGGACTTTTTCAACTTGCAAACATGTCCTTCCTTGCTAGAAATTCGGAACCCCTCTGGCTGAGTCATGTATATCTTCTTATCTACATCACCATGCATAATGGTCGTCTTCACATTTAACTTGCTCAAGTTCAAGATCCTTATGTGCCACCATTGCTAGTAACACTCTGATGGAAGTGTGTATGACTACTAGTTAGAATATCTCATCATAGTCCACCCCATCTTTCTGACTGAAACCTCTTGCTACCAAACGTGCCTCATACTTGATTCCCTCAGCTGATTTCATTCCTACCTTCTTCTTGAAGACTCATTTGCAAGTGACTATCCTCCTTTCATGTGGCAGTTTGACTAGATCCCTAGTCTGATTCTTCAGTAATGACTCCATCTCATCTACTTTGGTAGCAAGACATTGAGATGGCTCAGAACATGTCACTGCTTCTCTATAAATGGATGGCTCAGACCCATCCACCTCTTCTACAACTTGAAGTGCATATCCAACCATATCATCAAACTCATACCTCTTGGGAGGTCCAACATTGGTTTTTCTAGCTCTGCTGATAGATATACTTTGCTGACCAATATCTGATGTTTGAGCATCAGCTGAACCCTGTTCGGCTAACGGGTTTGGATTCAGCTCTGGTAGATGTCTTACCCGATCAAATGAGTGTTGATTGTGATCACTGAATGTTGTTGTCCAACTGACTCCATCTGAAGCTCCACCTTCTATCAACTTTCTTAGATTCAACTCTGGTTTCAGAATCAGATGAGCTCCACACAGATGATATGAGCATAGAATTCTCATCGAAGATCACATCTCTGTAGAGTATGACCTTGTTCTCTACCGATGAACAAATTTTATACCCTTTCACTCCATCTTCATACCCTACAAACACCCATTTCTTGGCTCCATCTTACCTTCACTCATATAGTAGTAGACTTTGCTCCTAAATGTTAGATGTAATATCGCTGGACGGATCTAGATCCGCCCGATTACGCAGCGGAATAAACAAGAGGATCACGATCATATAAAATTAAACTACATAATTTAAGATCTACCTACAAGAAGGTGAGATCTACTTACCAATCAAAAAGGATGAACTCCAAGATTGAGAAGCCGAGATCTGAATAGTTGAGATGCCACGATCTTCCGATGTGTATCTCCAAGCAACAACTGGTGGATGTTGATCCTTGATGCTTGACCTCCTTGATATGCTACCCGGAAAATCCCGAAGATTTTCCCAACTCGTAAAACCCTATGCTTGGCCGAAATTCCTAGCTTATTTTGGTGTGTATTGTGATGTGAGAAAAGGCTTAAGAGAACTCTCTTTATATAGGGGAGAAATCATTGTCCTCCAAAGATTTAATAATTAATACATAATCAATTATAATAATCATTTTCCATAAAAGATACTCCTAGAATAATCTAGAATATTTAAGGATCAATCTAATATATTTTCCTTAATTAATTATTTAACAAATAAACAATTAATCACATGTCTTATAATTATCAAGATAACTAATTCCTTAATAATTACCAAGACATAAACACGCCCCAATACTAGAAAATTAGGGTTCACACGAAATTTCACATAATGGGCCGAGTCCACGAAAAATGTCTTTTCCATGTATTTTATTATTTAGTCCAATAAATAATAAATCGCACATCAATTAAATAGTCCAACTACTTAATTATTATTGAGGCCCAACGTCAAGAAACATATGCATGTTAGGAGCCACATCGGGGACCATGGACCTATAAACTAGGTAAAGTAGCTACAATAAATTAAATAAAATTATTCATCGAACAGAACAATTCTTATTCAATCTATTAATTCCAGGATTACGCCACCATAAACCCGAAACTGAACTCTATCGATTATAGATATATACTTACACTCTAATCACTGAGTCGATAAGCGCTCATTGATATAATCATTACATACGGATAAATCCTCCATAGACTGATCGTTTTGATTCGTGATATTTCCGTAAACCCTTCTCAAAACATCTTATCCTTATTTACCATTAACCCCCTAGTGATCAATTAGTTCATAACTAATATAATTAGTTCGATAAGATTTCTCGATCACGGAATTATATCGAGAATTCAAATCAAATCGGTCCAGTCCTATATGATAGACATCATATATAAATTCCCCACCTGGTACCCTATACCGACGGTCCGGATAAGACGGTCACACCGTTAAGTGTTCTGTGCGCATTATTGGTATATTAATCATGAGACCCATACTCTGATTAAATTCACCACGGACTAACTAGTTTTAAGCATATCATCACTAACTCAATCCTCGTGTGTATGCCATACACTGAGTTATGTGATTACATACCGATATACTTAGGGGTTTCAGCAGTGTATAATATAAGCATAAATGCAAATAATAAAATGAATATATAATTATGTCATTTATTTTAAAAAACAATTACAAAATTGTCTTTCGGGCACTACACCTAACAATCTCCCACTTGCACGAAAGGCAAGTGATTAATTGTTTTTTAGCACACCATATATCTATATTACAACAAACTACATCTCCCACTTGCGGGTTAATTTGATTTTTAGTCCTCTAACTTTCCCTGTTTTTGTAAATAGTCCTCTTTTTGCTCCGGTAGCATTTTCAGTCCTATAACTTTCTATTTTCTGGATTTTTAGTCCTTTTTGCTAATTCATCACCGGAGCTCCGGCGAAGTGCTTAGGGTATATACAAAAAGGACTAAAAATCCAGAAAACAGAAAGTCCTATAAAAAAGTATATACAAAAAGGACTAAAAATCCAGAAAACAGAAAGTTATAGGACTAAAAATCCAGAAAATAGAAAGTTATAGGACTGAAAATGCTACCACATGGCGCCACCTAAGCACTTCGCCGGAGCTCCGGTGATGAATTGGCAAAAAGGACTAAAAATCCAGAAAATAGAAAGTTATAGGACTGAAAATGCCACCGGAGCAAAAAGAGGACTATTTACAAAAACAGGGAAAGTTAGAGGACTAAAAATCAAATTAACCCCCCACTTGCTCTAAAGCAAATGAGTCATGTCCCTAATACCCATATTCTCCAAATGCCTGTTGAAGATTTCTAACGGCAATGTCTTGGTGAAAGGATCAGCTAGGTTGTCTTCAGAGGGGATTTTCTGTACAGAAATGTCTCCTCGTTGAACAATTTCTCTGATCAAATGGTACTTTCGCTCTATATGCTTTGACTTGTGATGACTATGGGGTTCCTTTGAATTTGACACAGCCCCATTGTTGTCACAATAGAGACATATCAGATCATTGTGATTTGGGATTACTCCTAAACCACCCAGGAACTTCTTCAGCCAAACTGCTTCCTTAGCTGCCTCAGAGGCCGCTATGTATTCTGCTTCCATAGTTGAATCACCGTACCTTGGATTGCTTTACGCTTCTCCAAATGACTGCACCGCCTCTGAGAGTAAACACTGAGCCAGAGGTAGATTTGAAATCATCTCTATCCGACTGGAAGTCAGAATCAGTGTACCCTTTTATATCCAGGTTTGTACCCGAATATACGAGCATATAATTCCTCATTCTCTTCATATATTTGAGGAGATTCTTTACTGTTGTCCAATGTTCCATTCCGGGATTGGACTGATAACGGCTGACGATTCCAACGCCATAACAGATGTCCGGTCTAGTGCACAGCATTGCATACATTAGACTACCAACAGCCGAAGCTTATGGCACTCTTCCCATAGCCTCTATTTCTTCAGGAATCTGAGGACCCTATTTCTTAGAGAGGTGAACACCGTGACGGGTTGGTATAAAACCCTTCTTTGCGTTCTCCATGCTATATCGTGCCAACACCTTATCAATATAAGATGCCTGGGACAGAGCTAACATCTTGTTCTTACGATCCCTTATAAGTTGGATCCCTAGAACATAATTTGCCTCTCCCAAATCTTTCATTTGGAATTGGCTGGCTAACCAACTTTTTACGTCCGACAACATTCCCTTATCATTTCCGGTTAGCAGAATATCGTCTACGTACAACACTAAGAATGCAACCTTATCTTTGATGACTTTCTTGTATACACAAGGCTCATCAAAGTTTTGTTCAAAATCATATTACTTGATGGTCTCATCAAATCTATGATTCCAAGACCGAGAAGCTTGCTTCAACCCATAAATGGATCTTAGCCACTTGCACACCTTGTGCTCTTGGCCTTGCTCGATAAATCCTTATGGTTGCTACATATATATTTCCTCGTCAAGGAAGCCGTTTAGAAAGGCTGTCTTAAAATCCATCTGCCAGATTTCATAATCTAAGCATGCAGCAATCAAAAGGAGGATCCAGATGGATTTCAGCATGGCCACAGGGGAGAAGGTCTCTTCGTAGTCTATACGCTCTCTCTGTGTGTAACCCTTGGCTATTAGCCGTGCTTTGAAGGTTTGTACCTTCCCATCAACTCCTCATTTTCTCTTGTAGAGCCATTTGCTACCTATGGGTTTGACACCCTCAGGGCAATCTACAAGTTTCCAGACAGAGTTAGAGTACATAGACTCCATCTCTTGATTCATCACATCAACCCATTTTTCCTTGTCACGATCATCCATGGCCCTCCGAAAGGACACTCGATCATCTTCCACTCCATCAGAGATGGATACGTTCGCCTCTGATTGCATCCCATACCGAATTGGTGGCCGAACCACTCTCTCGGTATGCCTGGGTGGAACAGGATATTCTGGGTTGATAGGTGCATTCATTGTGTTGTTGTCAGTGACACTAGGTGTGACCAGTGATCTGACCTCGTCAGAAAGTAACTCCTCAAGTACAATTTTACTTCAAGGTTTGAAGTCTGCCATATATTGATCTTCCAAAAACATGGCGTTAGTAGAAACTATCACCTTGTTATCTTCCGGATCATAAAACAGACCTCCACGTGTTCCTTTAGGGTACCCTACAAACAAACATACTTTCGTACGTTTTTGTAGTTTTGTAGTCTTGTCTTCCAGCACATGTGCAGGACATCCCCAAATACGGAAGTGACATATGCTTTCGCGACGTCCTCTCCACATTTCGAAAGGTGTCTTTTCGACAGACTTTGATGGTACTACATTCAGTATGTATACCGCTGCTTGTAAAGCATATCCCCAGAAGGAAATTGGTAGCGAGGCATAGCTCATCATAGACCTGACCATGTCTATCAAAGTTCCGTTTCTCCTTTCAGCAACTCCGTTTTGCTGAGGTGTCCTGGGCGTAGAACGTTGAGAACAAATCCCATGTTCAATCAGATAGTCATTGAATTCAGTATCTAAGTACTCTCCTCCGCGATCAGAGCGAAGGCATTTCAAAGACTTGTCCAGTTTCCTTTCGGCTTCTGCTTGGAATTCCTTAAACTTTCCAAAAGTTTCGGATTTCCGATGCAGCAGATAAACATAACCGAATCTCGAGTAGTCGTCGATGAAAGTCACAAAGTACTCGAATCCGCTTCTAGCTTGCACATTCATCGGACCACAAAGGTCTGAATGTACTAACTCTAGAGGTTCTTTAGCCCTATTTCCCTTTGATGAGAAGGGACGCTTAGTCATTTTTCCCTCCAGGCAAGATTCGCAGATCGGCAACGAGTCAACATATAACTCTTTTAAGGAATCACCCTTAGCCAGTCGTTTGAGTCTTTCCAAGGAAATATGACCTAGCCTAAGGTGACAAAGATATGTTTTATCTTCTTTTTGAGAAACTTTCTGCCTTTTAGCAGATTGTTGATGTGCTACTTTAAATATTTCAGTGTTAAGCAGTGGAGCATGCGTTGGTTTAATAAAATACAATCCGTTTTCCAGTATTGTAGAACTCAAATTAAAACCATTTCTGGAAATAATAAATTCATCATTCACAAAGGAAACTAAATACATTTGTTCTTTCAATGCTGAAACGGAAATCAAATTCCTACGGAAGTTTGGAATAAAATAAACATGGTCTAATTTTAGAACTTTATTGCCAAAAAATAAATCAACAGCTCCCACTGCTTTAGCTGAAACAAGCGCCCCAGTGCCAACTCTCATCACTTGAGTACCTTCCTCTAGATCCTCAAACGAACTAAGGATCTGCAAAGAAGAAAATACATTGTTAGTAGCTCCAGTATCCAGTATCGAAGTTGATACATCTTTAGCTACATTAAAGGATTCCAAGACAAGTAATTCCGAATTACCTTTCTTATCCTTCCCATTGCCAGCTTTGACCTTTCCATCCTTTACGTCTTTGAGATATGCTGGACAGTGACGACGCCAATGTCCTATCTCGTTACAGTAAAAGCACTTCCCTTTAGGTTTGGAAGGATTGGTCTGTTTGGCCTTCTTCATCATAGGTTTTGGTTTAGGCGCAGTAACATGTATAGACTTGGTCTTGCCCTTATGGCCAGAGTTCGACGCCTTGGCTTCAACCATATTGGCATCCGCCTTCTTTTCTCCTTCTTTGCCTCTGTTGTTAGATGAGAGATCTTCGAAGACTTGCAGTTCGTTGATCAACCGTGGCATGTCAAACTTGAGTTTGTTCATGACATAGTTAGTCTTGAACTGTAGGAAATCAGGTGTAAGTCATAGACACTTGAGTAGCATCGTCAAACTTTGACCCATGAGTTTCTGTATCAGTAAAGTAGTTGATCATGTTCATGACATGACCAGTTACAGACTGACCTCTCATCATTTTAGCATTAACGGCCATCCTCACTACTTCGTGCCTTGCTTGATCATAAGGGGCACCAAACATGGAGGATAAGTGCTGCATGATTTCTCGTGCACTCTTAAAGCCTTCAAGTTTGGTCCTAATGACCTCCGACACTGATGCTAAGATGATACCGCGTGCCTTATTATTCGCTTCAATCCATTTTTTACGGTCGTCTTTAATGGATTTAGACGGGTTTTGTACTAGAAGTACAGGGCATTCCACAGTCAAAACAAAATGCGCGTTCTCAAAGATGAGTACCACGTTCAGGTTACTTTTCCACTTTCCAAAGTTGTTACCATTAAGTTTATCATTCAGTAATAAGGAAAGTTGCGACGACATGATTGCTGAAAATAAAATGACAGAATTTAAATTCAAAACACTACTAGATAAATATTAGGAATTATAAACTTTAAAAAAAAAACTCTATTCTACCATTCCAAGGATTTAACCTCGCATTGTACCGCCGCCTAGGGGGTCGGTATCAGCACGATGACGGTTAAACTGAGACAATCTCTCTCGATGATTAAACTTTGAGAATCAAACATCTCATGGGAATCGTACATCCCATACTTTAATCGTCGATAACCTTCCTTTTTCAGCCAAGATATTTCCTAAAATATCCTGATGAGTGTGACCTACTATATCAGACCTTTAAGTACTCCCCGAGTATGCCTACGTAGGGCAGGTCAGTGACCTGGTGAGTCCTCAAGATCATATCCTTTCGGAGACCAAGCTTTGAATTTTGATAGCGGTGAACACCATCCGAAGGGGGCCGAAATCAAAATGGCACGAGGCGTCACCATTCTCTCACTTTCTTGCATCTATAGTCGAGGCCGTGGGGTCGGCTGTCGCCTTTCCCGCTCCCACTCAATATTTTGAAAAAGTGGTGGGTTTACTTATCGCGGTTTTGGACTTGACAGTATTTTAAGAAACAACAAATCATGTACCCGAATGGTGTCG
Organism: Gentiana straminea; assembly: GCA_036785695.1. Taxonomy (NCBI): domain Eukaryota; kingdom Viridiplantae; phylum Streptophyta; class Magnoliopsida; order Gentianales; family Gentianaceae; genus Gentiana; species Gentiana straminea. The sequence goes on from JAVUPR010000111.1 coordinate 3,181,936, forward strand.
GTAATGTAGGCAAGCCTACCCATCTTATTCGTTGGAACATATGTGACTGGCCGTCGGATCTGGCTAAGAGAAGCCCCGTTTAGCCATAAAGGCTTGTCGGATGTGCTAAGTCTTGCCGAACCCCCGTGCAAACGTCACACGTGGAGGGTGAGTCGATCGAGCCGTAGCTCAGTTGAACTTACCCAACCATGGTTAGACCATTTCCGAACCCATGTATCATGATTTTCCGATTTCTTAAATTGTCAAACTTTCACGTAGACACTATGGAACAAACCCGCAATCTCGTCCCGGTTTAAGGTGGGATTCACCGAGAATCCATCACCGAAAACTTAACGATTTAAGGTGGGATTCATCGAGAATCCATCACCGAAAAACGTAACAATTGACAAAACTGTTAGGTGTAGTGTCCGAAAGACAATTTGTGTAATTGTTTTTTATAATGGATGACAGAATTTATCTCACCTTATTACTTGCTTTGTGCTTGTAAGTAATACACTGTCGCAAACCCTAAGTATATCGGTATGTAACCGCTTAACTCAGTGTATGGATTACACGTGAGGATTGAGTTAGTCGTGATATACTTAAACTGTTAGTCCGTGGTGAACTTAATCGAGTTTAGGGTCTCTTGATTAAAACACCAATAATGCGCCCAGAACACCTTAGGGTGTGATAGTCTTATTCGGACTGTCGGTAGAGGGTACCTACGTGGGGCATTTATATATGATGGCATTCATATAAGACTGGACCGATTTAATCTGTATTTCTCGGTATAATTCCGTAATCGAGGAATCTTATTAAATCATTAGATGATCATATATGGATCAACCTTAATCCTGAGGTGATCACAGGGTGCTGCTTGTCTCGGGGTAGTGTTTGATGTGTTAGTTACGGTTCACTTAAATATGTGTTCCAAGCCACTTCTCATTGGCACTATCTCCCGATGAGTGAGTAGTTCGATTTTCACGGACATAGAATCCATTCCTTCCCGCGGGAAGTAGAGAGACGATCCCTTATTTGTTAGCCCTAAGAAAGTGATCGATCCCGGGAGTTCAAATTTGACTAATTAGCTACTAGTCGGATATGTGTACTAATTGGTCATCGGGGGTTAATGGTAAATAAGGATAAGACATTCTGTGTCGGGTTTACGGAGACATCCCACACAGAGTGGACAGTCTATGGAGGTTTAATCCGTATGTAGTGATTATATCAATGGATGCTTATTCACTCTATGGGTTGAGTATAAGTATATATCTATAATTGGCAGAGTTCAGTTTCGGGTTTATGGTGGCGTAATCCCGGATTTAATAATTATATATATTTATTCTGTTCGATGAATATTATATTTAATTATTGGAGCTACTAGTTATAGGTCCATGGTCCCCAATGTGGCTTCTGTAATTCGGGCTAATATTCTTGTTTATTTGGGCCTCAAAAATAATTAATTGGTTGGGCTAATTAATTGATATGCATGAATATTATTTAGTTGGGCTAAATAATATAATACACAAAAAAGATATTTTATGTGGGCTTCTAACCCTAGATGTGGCGCCATTTATGGTCTTTTTAGCACAAGAATTAATTTTCTTGTGTTATGGAAAAATAAAAGATATTCTTGTTATGTGATTGGTTGGATGACATGTTATTTGGTTTCCTATTGGTCAATGACATGTCACAATTATTCATTAAGGAAAATATCTTTTTATTTTATTTTATTTAATTAATTAAAACTTGGAGACCAAGGATTTACTCTCCTATAAAAGGAGAGTTATTCCAAGTGTAAAACACACTTGTATTTTTTCGCCCCACACACCAAAAGGAGAGAAAAAAATTAGTTTTATTGTCTTGAGTTTTTGAAGAAGAAAAACTACAAGTTTTTTTGGTGTTGCATATCAAGGAGGTTCTCATATCGAGAAGGGTGTCCACCAACCACCGTTTGGAGAACACATTGGAAGATCAAGGCTTCTCATCCTAAGATCGATCAAGGCTTCTCTTATTTCTATTGGTATGATTTTCTTAACCCCCTTGTAGTTGTTAAATCCTTTATTTATGTATTGTAATATATAAATCGTGATCCATCCGCTGCACATAGATCTAATTCGTTTAGATCTGAGCTCCTACATCCTTCAAAAACCCGGTTCCTCGGTTCTATAATTAGTTTCTAATAATTAATTTCCACAACAATTAATTAAAACTTAAACTAATTAATCGAGTTGAATACAAGCCTAATTAATTATCCAGAATTAAATAGCTACATGTATGCATATAGAGTGGAATTCATGATATGATGCATGTCATGGAAATTTTCCGGTTTAACACAAAATCACGATCATACACGCAAATTACGGAAAATAAAACACCGAGATGGATCGTTGGTACCCCCGTATCTAACCTATTTTCTAGGAAAAAGTAAATAAAAACCAAAAATCGATCTTCGATCTTCAAATCTTGAACTTCCGGATCTCGAAACACGAACCACGAACCCAAAAGGAGAGGGGCTATTTATTAAATATATAATCTATTTATATTTTTTTTTTATGTCACGGCTTTTCCAGTTTTTTTTTTATTTATTTATTAAATTTATGGCCTTACGGCCGAATTAAATTAAAATAAAAAACGGTTTTCATAAAAAAAAAACCTAGCCGCTTAAGGGTAATTATTGCGGCGCTCATTAATGCCGCTAAACCCTAAAAAAACATGCTGCGGCGGAAAAAAAAAAAGGAAAAACGCTGCCTAAAGTGTTTTAAGCCGCCCCTCACCTTATTCATACCTAGGGTTTCGCCTTGATCTTGATCTTCGTCACCATGATCTTCATCGTTTCGAACCCGGAATTTTTATACATACAAAAAGCTTACAATTTTCGCATGATAAAAAAAAACATCATCATATACTCAATTGATACTAATCAAAAGAGCTACAAAGTAGATATAACGGGTAAACAATAGCAACCCCAATCCATCTCTTCACCACAACATATCAAAGCATTCATCATCATGAAAATTTTCAAATTTTTTTAAAAAACGAAAAAGAATGCAATCTAAACATGCAATTCCACTCCTAGATCTATCAATTATATACTTTAATTTATAGATCGAAGGCTCCGATACCACTTGTTTGATGTAATATCGCCGGACGGATCTAGATCCGCCCGATTACGCAGCGGAATAAACAAGAGGATCACGATCATATAAAATTAAACTACATAATTTAAGATCTACCTACAAGAAGGTGAGATCTACTTACCAATCAAAAAGGATGAACTCCAAGATTGAGAAGCCGAGATCCGAATAGTTGAGATGCCACGATCTTCCGATGTGTATCTCCAAGCTACAACCGGTGGATGTTGATCCTTGATGCTTGACCTCCTTGATATGCTACCCGGAAAATCCCGAAGATTTTCCCAACTCGTAAAACCCTAAGCTTGGCCGAAATTCCTAGCTTATTTTGGTGTGTATTGTGATGTGAGAAAAGGCTTAGGAGAACTCTCTTTTTATAGGGGAGATATCCTTGTCCTCCAAAGATTTAATAATTAATACATAATCAATTATAATAATCATTTTCCGTAAAAGATACTCCTAGAATAATCTAGAATAAATCTAGAATATTTAAGGATGAATCTAATATATTTTCTTTAATTAATTATTTAACAAATAAACAATTAATCACATGTCTTATAATTATCAAGAAAACTAATTCCTTAATAATTACCAAGACATAAACACGCCCCCAATACTATAAAATTAGGGTTCACACGAAATTTCACATAATGGGCCGAGTCCACGAAAAATGTATTTTCCATGTATTTTATTATTTAGTCCAATAAATAATAAATCGCACATCAATTAAATAGTCCAACTACTTAATTATTATTGAGGCCCAACGTCAAGAAACATATGCATGTTAGGAGCCACATAGGGGACCATGGACCTATAACCAGTAGCTACAATAAATTAAATAAAATTATTCATCGAACAGAACAATTCTTATTCAATCTATTAATTCTAGGATTACGCCACCATAAACCCGAAACTGAACTCTATCGATTATAGATATATACTTACACTCTAATCACTGAGTCGATAAGCGTCCATTGATATAACCATTACATACGGATAAATCCTCCATAGACTGATCGTTTTGATTCGTGATATTTTCGTAAACCCTTCTCAAAACATCTTATCCTTATTTACCATTAACCCCCTAATGATCAATTAGTTCATAACTAATATAATATGAACTGGACCCATCGATCAGTTTCTAGGATTAACAAATAAGGGAACTGTATGTCTACTTCCCCCAGGAAGGAATGGATTCAATATCTGTGAAGTCACAGACTACTCACTCATTCCAGAATAGAGCCAACGAGAAGTGTTCATATCACATGTATCCAAGTGATCCTTAACTAACACATCAAACCCTACTTTGAACCAAGCAGTAGACTGTGATCACATCAGGATTGAGATTAATCCATACATGATCATCTTGTGATTCGATAAGATTTCTCGATCACGGAATTATATCGAGAATTCAAATCAAATCGGTCTAGTCCAATATGATAGACATCATATATAAATGCCCCACCAGGTACCCTATACCGACGGTCCGGATAAGACGGTCACACCGTTAAGTATTCTGGGCGCATTATTGGTATATTAATCATGAGACCCATACTCTGATTAAATTCACCACGGACTTACTAGTTTTAAGCATATCATCACTAACTCAATCCTCGTGTGTATGCCATACACTGAGTTATGTGATTACATACCGATATACTTAGGGTTTTCAGCAGTGTATAATATAAGCATAAATGCAAATAATAAAATGAATATATAATTCTGTCATTTATTTATAAAAAACAATTACAAAATTGTCTTTCGGGCACTACACCTAACACTAAAAAACCTAAAACCTAAGTAATCTACAGGCTTGCCTGCCCACATCTCAATTAGTGTTTTGAGATTGATCAATGTGTGAGATCCCATGTTGATTAAGTAGCATGTTGTGCTTAAAGTCTCTGCCCAAAATCTCTTTGACAAACATACAAGAATTAGAGAGCGTACATCTTCCCTCTCAAGAAGAGTTTGATTCATCATTTCTGCAACACCATTCTGCTGAGGAGTATTCATGGTTGTGTGATGCCTGGAAATACCCTCATCATTGCAGAACTAATCAAACTCAGACCAATAAAATTCAAGACCTTTATTTGTACGAAGCTTATTGATCTTCTTCTCTATCTGATTCTCCAGATCATTCTACTGCTTGAAACAATTGAATGCACCACTCGCGTGCTTCATCATCACCACCCAAGTCATTTTTGAATAGTCATCAATAAAGGGCACAAACTACCCGTGACCACCCAAAGATCCACCCTTGATGGCCCCAAAAAATCAAAATGGATATAATCAAGTGATGCCTTTGTGTTGTGTATGCCTTTTGAGAACTTGCTCTTGTGATGTTTCTCAAGCACACAATGCTTACAAAAGTCCATATTCTTGACCTTATATCCCAAAAAAAGATCAAATTTTGAAAGAATATGCATCCTCTTTCACCCATATGACCCAATCTCATATGCCACAGTTTGGTAAGTTGTGACTGGTGAATTTCTAATGATGCAACAGTAGCAGAGCTAGATACACTAAATCCTTGTAACAGATAAAAGGTTCTCTTCTTGACATCCTTAAAGACCACAACTGAATCTTTGTAGACATTCAAAACTCCACATTTACCCTTGATTTTGAACCTCTTGATGTCCTAGTAGAGTAAGAGATGCCAAATTCTTTGTCATGTGTGGAACATGTCTAACATTCTTCAGTGTGCAAAATCTACCATCCTTTGTCCTTAGTTGACCGAGTCAATCATCACTATCTTGCAAACCTTGTTGTTGGCCATAGAAATATCCCCCCGTATATCTACTCATAGCTTGAGAACCACTCCATGTTTGGACAAAATGATAGGATGCTCCAGAGTCTAGAATACACACATCAGCATTATATGTTGATTCCTCTGCCACTAGAACCATATCCTTATCTGAGTCATGCTCAGTTGCCACAACAGCTTGTGCTAGAATTGCTCTCATGTTGTTTTTTTTTCTTTGGACAATTGGACTTTCAATGTCCATGCTTCTTATAGTAATTACAGACATCTGTGGACTTAGGGCCTTTGGGACCAGGTTTCTTGGATTTCTTTTCATCACAAGATGTCCATGCCATTTCCCATTGCGGCTGCAGGCTACTAGTCCAGCTTCATGACTGTTTGTACATCATGCCTTGTGTCTCAGATCCCTGGAATGGAGAGATGATCTCATATCCTCCAAGCACACTATATCCTTCCCAACTACAAAGGAATGCACAAATTTCTCATATGATGTCGGTAATGACACCAACAAGATTAAAGCTGCATTTTCATCCTCAATCTTAACATCAATATTCCTCAAACCCGGCAATATTGTGTTCAGCCGATCAAGATGGTCTCTCAAATGAGTAGCTTCATGCATCCTCAGACTAAACAAACGTTGTTTCAATAACAACTTGTTGGTTAATGGCTTAGTCATATACATGATTTCGAGCTTCGACCAAAGCCCGACTGCGGTGTCTTCCTCTGTAATTTCTGTGATAACATCATTTGATAGGCATAAATGATGGTTGAATATGCATTCTCCTCTAAACTCCCCATCTCATCGGATTTGTCACCCCTTTATTGGATAAAGGAGTCCACAATCCTTGTTGCTTTAACAAGGCCCGCATCTTGATTTGCCAAAGATTGTAAAGTTGTTTCTCCCGTAAATTTGTCGATTTTCATGTTAATTATAGACATCTTCTATTGCTGAAGAACGGACCTTGATTCACGAACCTAGCCGCCGTTGACGACCTTGGTGACGATCAAATCTGTTCGACTACGAGATTCCCTGAACCTGTCTCGATACCAATTTGTTGCAACGGAGTGCAATAGAATATAATAGATTAACATACCAATTAATGTAAACAATCAAGCAAGAACATAAACAAGAAGAACACGATGATTTAATGGTTTCCGGCATTGTGCCGACTACTCAACGGACAAAAAATGAGAACTTTTATTATGCATACATATTTACAAGAAGATTCGCACAAACACACATTGATTACAATGATTGTGGGTATTTAAAATTTGGAAATCTAACCTAGCCGCCATAAAGACCCTTGTAGAATTCCTATAAATGCCCCAGATGTGACTCAGCTCGGTTAAGTCACCAACAATGTAAACAACTCAGATATAGAACTCATCAGCATTCAACAGACTTAGTAAACTTCACTCTGCTGACATAATGTCCTCAACTTCACTCAGTTGACCTCCCAGACTTGAAGACTCTGATCAGTTGACCATCACTCAGCTGACCACAAGGTTAGCTCAACTAGATTCATTCCAAAAAATAAGAAGTGTAATCATTTAAGTTGTAGAAATAAAACCCGATGAGAGCTTGCATCCTGAGAGATCATAACTTGGAGAGCTTGAGGGCTCGTAACTCATAGAGCTTGAGAGCTCGTAACTCGGAGATCTTGAGAGCTCGTTTTGGGGTGCTGATTTCGGCGGCCACATTTTATACTTAGTGAATACTGATGCACGGTCCAAGTAATAAAATACTCGATACCTAAATAACCAACTAGCAAGAGAACTAGGTTCAATTGTAGTATAACTAGACAGAGTCGAGGTCGATCCTACAGAGACTCGACTTAAACAAGTACAACGTTATTAAACTAAAAATAGATTGAAGGGCGGTCTACGACCAACTATAACGTAGAAATAAATGTTGACACGATAGAAAACACAAAGACTAACAATACGACAGTAGACACTAAAAAACTTATTTATATGGTTTTATAAGACTCTAACAAACGGTATTGATTACGCTAGTAGTAATTACTCCCCCATATATTTATATCTAAGCCGAGACAGAAAAGACATTAAGGTTGAATATATTTTGGCTACGTGAGTCATCCCCTAAACTGGATCTAATTCGTGAACGGATAGAAGATCCCTATGCTTAACTACGAATCCTTCCTTGGACAGGATAGAACATCATATAACAAGCATGCTATACCAAACTAGGGATGCCGATCTAAAATCGTCACCTCGTCTAGGCAACCACCGTGGACGGGTTGGCACACCTCCTAAACGATCGGCTAACTTATGTCCTATTTAACATGGCAATTTTCACAATATATCATATTAATTTACGAGAACGATGTAACAAATTGGCCAGATCTATTACATGTGTATATGAAAAACAGAAAGCACGACGTAGCCGAAGTCATTCATAGAAAATTACTAGAATCTTGATGGCTAGATCTACCCATATAGACCGTGGTAGATCTAGACCGGTGACTCTAGAATTTGCTCGTAAAACGCCTTCGTACGGCTTAGATCTACATGAATATGGGTTTGTTAATTAACTACATCACGAAACCAATACACAAACGACTACTCCATAACGAAATAAAATAGATCTACGAATAAAAATGATATATTTGGATAGACATTACCCTCGTAGACGGAGGGTCCTCCGATCCTTCAATGCAATCTCTAATCGATGAATCCATCGCCTCCGTGATGAAGAAACATAATATAAAATAAGAATAACTATATTGATAAACTAAAAGTATTGTAATATTGTGTTTCTAGAGTGTATATGGTGTGTTTTAAATGAAATTTGTACAGCTCTATCTATAGGGGTTCAAGCTGATTTAAAGATATATTTCAAAATATCAAAACAATTAGAGATAACTCCCGGCCGATCTCAAAAGCAAAAATGCGCCCCCTTCCTAGCGCATCCTCCATCGGCGCCAACTCTTCGGATTGGCTCGCCGGCTCTTGTCATGCCTTACTCCTCTTTTCGTGCTTATCCAATCTTTATCTTCATCTGGATTTGCTTGGATTTATCTTGTAATTTAATTTGTCCATTTGTAATTATCCTCCAAAAATTATCTCAATCTACAAAATAAATATTTATCCCAAAGTAAATCATATAAAAACGGATAAATACCATATTATCTCTTATAAATCACACAACATTAAATAATGAATATAAACATGTGATTTAATATAAAATATATATTATTAATCTCGATTTAAGGACAATGTTGATGACTTTTATGGGTATAATTTGACCGTCATCAACTACCCCCACTTAGACTTTGATCGTCCCGAACAAAGCGTCAATAAGTCATTCCCCAAGACAACATTTTCCATGGTCAAATCATACTTACACAAGAAACTCGAGCCAACTCATACCATTCATGCTCATAAGGTATCCATTATTCACTACTCGTTATGAATCGAAGTGATGTGTGCATGTGCATTTAATTTTATATACTCGTGGCAAGATTAAAGTTTATGCTAACTTCGCAGTCTTAACCTACCAACATCAGCATTCCCACTTCTTAAGCCTCGCAGTGGCTAAAGACATGGTGCAATAAGCAAGAGCGTCATCCATATGGTTTTTGGACTTGGAGACCGAGATAAATACTCGAAGCCTCTTAAAAGTTGAATTTCTTCGTATTTTCATAATTTCAAACTTTAACACTTCTCAAGAAAGAAACTTGCTCTAAAGGTAAAGTATGCATTGCAAGAATCCCTCTCTCATGGATTAGTGGAAGCATTGAATATTACCACAAGCGCGGGGCTACTTTGGTAATGTTACTACAAGCCCAGTGTTTAACGCTTTGTCAAAACACAGATAATTCTCAAGCTTATTACTCCGCTTTTGATGGCTAGAAGATAAGAATACATCAGCAGATAAATATCGACACTAAGTCTGCATAACCAATCATCTACACAATGTACACATAATTCTTTCAGTTATCATAATTCGTGCTGTAACGTCGATTCAAATTGAGTAATCGAATAATAAACAATTACTTGCAACAATCGGCATGAATATCCTTAAGTTTACATGCACATAAGTATAAAATGATCACGTACTCATGCAACTTGGTTCATTTCCTACTAATTCCATGTATAAGAACTCACAATTCTAAGGGTACGAGATAATTAATTTGGCATTTATTCAATTTTTTTTCAATTTTCACCGTTTCATTCAATTTTCAATTATAACACATCATAGCTAAGTCTCCTACCCCCCACTTAAACTTGGCATTGTCCCCAATGTCAAAGAAAAAGGAGAATTTAAGAAAAAGACTTAGCTCTGGAAACGGCTCTCAAGTAGATGCAGAATATAGTAGTAGTCCAAGCACGTCGTGGAGAAGCAAACGAAAACCTGTTTAAGCAAACCAAACAGAAACTCCACGAAACCGTTAATAACATGTCAATGGAAGTTATAAAATAATGTGGCAGTAATTAGATATAGAATATCCAAAAACAATTTAAGCCACTTTATTTCATACAACCAACGACACGTAAAACCAAAGAGTTAAAACTATAAAACTCACATGGTGGCTATCAAGGAAAAAACCTCGTTTATTCCGAACTGAGACTTGGAACATGGCGAGATGAAAAAAACCTTAACAATCTCATGCTACTTTATTAAAAGCAAAAACAAAAAAAAAATCAAAAATATAGTTTTAAGAAATAGTTCTATGGTTACAGTCGTTAGCTCGACTGTACTCACATGATGGTCTAGTTGTAACTAGGATTTCCTAGAGTAAGTACTTCTTCCTCTCTATCAAATTGATTCCCGAGGTAATGCTTTACTCGGTGACCGTTGACCACAAAAGTCTTCCGCTCATCCAAGTGACTTACCTCTACAGCTCCGGAAGGAAATACTTTACTCACTTTATAAGGACCAAACCATCTTGATTTTAACTTTCCCGGGAAAAGTTTCAAGCGCGAATTGTAAACAAGAACCATATCACCCACCTTAAAGGTGCGGTCAAGGATCTTTTTATCATGAAATCTCTTAGTGCGCTCTTTATATATACGAGCATTCTCGTAAGCTTCAATGCGAAACTCTTCTAGGCGAGTTAATTCCAACAATCTCTTTTCTCCGGCTAAACTTTCATCTAAATTCAACATACGCGCCCATAAGGCACGGTGCTCAAGTTCAACCGGTAGATGACACGCTTTCCCAAAAACAATCTGGTACGGGGACATACCTATGGAAGTCTTATACGTAGTCCTATAAGCCCATAAAGCGTCATCTAACTTCAACGACCAATCTTTCCTTGTTGGGTTCACAGTTTTTTCCAGGATGCGCTTAATCTCTCGGTTAGTGACCTCAACTTGACCACTTGTTTGAGGATGATAAGCGGTAGCTAACTTATGTCTCACCACGTACTTGGCCATTAACTTCTCAAACGGCTTATTACAGAAATGGCTCCCATTATCACTAATGATGGCACGAGGGATTCCAAACCGCGTGAAGATATTTTTCTTTAAAAACCGCAGTACAACCTTTGCATCATTTGTAGGTGAAGCAATAGCCTCAACCCATTTAGACACATAGTCGACCGCCACCAAAATATAGCGGTTTAAAACAGACGAAGTGAAAGGTCCCACAAAATCAATACCCCATACATCAAAGATTTCTGGTTCTAGGATACTCCTCAGTGGAATTTCATGTCTCCTCGAGATATTGCCCGTCATTTGGCATGAATGACATGATCTAGGATATTCGTGTGCAGTTTTGTAAAGATTTGGCCAGTAAAAACCACATTGGAGAACTTTAGCAGCAGTCTTGTCCCCTCCATAGTGTCCTCTTGCTTCATAAGTATGGCAATGTTTAAGTATATCGAGGAATTCACTCTCAGGAACACATCTTCTAAAGATGTTGTACGAGCGAGCGCTTAAAAAGATAGGGTTCATCCCAATAATAGTGTTTAAGGTCCGCAAAGAACTTCTTCTTTTCGCCGGTTCAAGTCTGGTGGCAAATATCTCCCGGATAAATAATTCACATAATCTTTAAACCATGGTTGTTGCTTCTCAGCCTTAACAACCTCACTTCGTGAAGATATTTTGGCGCAATCACTATTCCCTAAAATGGTAGAGATGGAGGATAATTTCTCATCGGGGGGGCTTTTCTAAGCAGGGTGTGAATGCCTCCTTAGGCTCTTTCCCCTCATCCCTAACATCCTCTATATTTTCCTTGTTCATTGGGATTGGTGGAGTAAGCTCCTTTTCAATTCTAGTCATTATTGCATTCACATCCCTAGGGTTCCTATCAGTGTTGCTTGAAAATCCCCCAGGAGGTCTAGTTCACAGTTGTTCAGCTAATTGTCCTATTTGATGAGAGAGATTATGGACTAAGGCTTCTTGGTTGGTGACTTTGGCATCATTATTTTGACAGTATTGGTTAAAGTTTGTAGCCAAGTCAGAAATGGAATTTGCTAATTGATTCACAGTGTCAGACATTGTGTTACTCATCTTTTCAAGTGCAACTTCCCAACCGTAAGTTTGAGCTTGCTGAGGTATATAAGTGTTGTGTGGTTTTACCCCTTTAGTCGGATCACTCCATCGGAATTCAGGTTGTTCATGATTTGGTTTGTAACCGTCATAGTGATTATCCTGTCTCCCAATGTACTTGGCTTCTTTAGTACCCGCATTCTCTAGTTGATTAATCGTTTCCGTCCCTTTTCCAGTCTCCGCTCGTTGAATCCTCTCATGCATACCATCTACCTTATCATTTATGATCAATAGAGTATGTAGGATCTTATGCGATACATCCTCCTCAAATAAATTGTCGGCCATCTTCACAGTTGCTATTTCACCACCTCCCCATTGGCTATTCATTGCTATTTGCTCCATCTTTCCTCGTGCTTCCTCAGGAGATAAAAGAACAAACGCTTCATTACCGGAGGCATCTACTCTTATCTTCTCCGTATCTCTCAATCCATGGTAAAAGGTTTGTATTAAAATCCATAGAGGGATATCATGATGAGGGCACTTCCTCATGGACTCCTTAAAACGTTCCCAAGCTTGATCAAAACTCTCCCCAGGTTGCTGCTTGAACCCCAAGATATCTTGGCGTAACTTAAAGGTCTTTCCTATAGGGAAGTACTTATTCATGAACTTTTGTAGCAGTTCCTCCCAAGTCGTGATTGATCTAGCCTCTAAAGGGAAAAACCATTTCTTAGCTTTATCTTTCAAAGTGAAAGGGAAAAGTTTTAGCTTAATGTTATCCTCAGGAACCAGTTCTGGCTTCACGGTACTAACGATCTCTAAGAAATTCATCACGTGAATGCCAGGATCTTCATTCAGGATACCATGAAAAGTGGAATAGTTTGCCACCATTTGAATGACATTAGGTTTCGGGTGATAAACTTCAGCAGCATTTTCAGGTACTATGATAGCAGGAATGAATTGTTCAATGGTAGGCGCTGCATAGCTTTGCAAAGTACGCCTTTCCCATGCAGCCACAGCTTGGTTAACAAAATTTTTATTATTAAAATTATTTCCATTTACCTGGTTGGCTTCATTCAGTAATCCTTCCATGTCTGAGTTAGATTGATGTGCTCCTTCAGATTTTTCCTCGCCTTGCTCTTCGTTTGGATCCTTAGAAATCCAGGTAGCTTGTTTGTTTGTTTGTTTTTTTTTGTTTTTTTTTTAAATTTTATTTGCAAGACAAAAACCACAATAAACAATTAAAATACGCCAAGGCTACTGCCTTTGGCGAGACTCTAAAATAGACAAAAATAAAAATAACAAAAATAATAAACAATTAGAAACTTTAAAGTCTAATCCTTTAACTAGACTCAATAAATAAAAACTAAACTAAAACAGACTGTAAAAATACGAAAAATACAAAAACACAAAGCATAAACTGTGTAAAACAAAATAGAACAGACACTGCCCAGAAAAACTGGCTGGCTCCCAGAGAATTGACTGCTCGCTGCCAACGAGCCTGTCTGATTCTGGGAATCCTCCCAGATTTGTTTTACGACTCTTACAGGTTAATTCTATGTTCTAAAAATAAATTAAACAGACTTATTCACAATATTTACGAATCTACTTTTAATAAAATAAGCTATACTCAATTGAATGACACGAGTCCCCGGCAACGGCGCCAAAAACTTGATGCACGGTCCAAGTAATAAAATACTCGATACCTAAATAACCAACTAGCAAGAGAACTAGGTTCAATCATAGTATAACTAGATAGAGTCGAGGTCGATCCCACAGAGACTCGGCTTAAACAAGTACAAATTTATTAAACTAAAAATAGATTGAAGGGCGGTCTACGACCAACTATAACGTAGAAATAAAGGTTGACACGATAGAAAACACAAAGACTAACAATACGACAGTAGACACTAAAACACTTGTTTTTATGGTTTTATAAGACTCTAACAAACGGTATTGATTACGCTAGTAGTAATTACTCCCCTATATATGTATATCTAAGCCGAGACAGAAAAGACATTAAGGTTGATTATATTTTGGCTACGGGAGTCATCCCCTAAACTGGATCTAATTTGTGAACGGATAGAAGATCCCTATGCTTAACTACGAATCCTTCCTTGGACAGGATAGAACATCATATAACAAGCATGATATACCAAACTAGGGATGCCGATCTAAAATTGTCACCTCGTCTAGGCAACCACCGTGGACGGGTTGGCACACCTCCTAAACAATCGGCTAACTTATGTCCTATTTAACATGGCAATTTTCACAATATATCATATTAATTTACGAGAACGATGTAACAAATTGGCCAGATCTATTACATGTGTATATGAAAAACAGAAAGCACGACGTAGCCGAAGTCGTTCACAGAAAATTACTAGAATCTTGATGGCTAGATCTAACCATATAGACCGTGGTAGATTTAGACCGGTGACTCTAGAATTTGCTCGTAAAACGCCTTCGTACGGCTTAGATCTACATGAATATGGGTTTGTTAATTAACTACATCACGAAATCAATACACAAACGACTACTCCATAACGAAATAAAATAGATCTACGAATAAAAACGACATATTTGGATAGACATTACCCTCGTAGACGGAGGGTCCTCCGATCCTTCAATGCAATCTCTAATCGACGAATCCATCGCCTCCGTGATGAAGAAACATAATATAAAATAAGAATAACTATATTGATAAACTAAAAGTATTGTAATATTGTGTTTCTAGAGTGTATATGGTGTGTTTTAAATGAAATTCGTACAGCTCTATTTATAGGGGTTCAAGCTGATTTAAAGATATATTTCAAAATATCAAAACAATTATAGATAACTCCCCGATCTCAAAAGCAAAAATGCGCCCCCCTCCTAGCGCATCCTCCATCGGCGCCAACTCTTCGGATTTGTTCGCCGGCTCTTGTCATGCCTTACTCCTCTTTTCGTGCTTATCCAATCTTTATCTTCATCCGGATTTTCTTGGATTTATCTTGTAATTTAATTTGTCCATTTGTAATTATCCTCCAAAATTTATCTCAATCTACAAAATAAATATTTATCCCAATTAAATCATATAAAAACGGATAAATACCAAATTATCTCTTATAAATCACACAACATTAAATAATAAATATAAACATGTGATTTAATATAAAATATATATTATTAATCTCGATTTAAGGACAATGTTGATGACTTTTATGGGTATAATTTGACCGTCATCAAATACGTGGTGAACATGGTGGTCATGACAGAGACCTTTACTCTTCTGATCGTAACTTTAACTTGTGGCCGCTCTTCGGCCTCTGAATGTATATTTTCTTTTTTTTTTTGCAATGACTTTTCCAAGTGTTTTTGAGTTTGTATCTTTATTTTTGCTCGAAATATTCCCATCTTTCGAGTCCGTAGTTTGGGTCCGCTAGCCGGTATATGCGGGTATACGGCCCCTTTTTTTGGCGAGGTTGAGAGCGCTGAGTATCGAGCTCGCTAAAAATAACCGGATTGTAAAAATCGGACTTATTGTTGTCGGATCTTCAATCTGAATTGAGAATTTCCACCCGCGGCCCCCTTGTTTCAAGCAAGATTGAGGGCGAACTTGGTTGAAATAAGTCTTGAGTCTGCGCAATCATATGCCTGTTTGAAAATTTCCAATCACGGCCCCCTTGTTTTGGACAAGAGTGAGATCACGAGTGACTTGTCTGGAGAGATCGTAAATAGAGAGCTCGTAATAAGAGAGCTCATCGACGGAGAGCTTATAATAAGAGAGCTCGTTGACAGAGAGCTTATAATTGGATGACTCGTCATCTCATCAACTCTTATGGTCTTGGATTTTTTCAAATTTCCCTCTGTTTGTAATAATCTTTATTTTTCCGCACCTAACCTGTGGCCGCTGGTTTGGGCTTTAAGTGCATGTTTGCTTCTCTTTTGTAATGACTTTGCCCAAGTATTTTTGAGCTTGCACCTTTATTTTTTGGCCGGCTCATCTGATGCGGAGTTGTCGGATTCCACATTGATTGTGGTCGAATATATGGACAAAAACAGAGTGTTTAGACAGGTGTTAGTATTTTGGCTGTAACTTTCGGCCCCGATGTCCGTTTTGGGCGCATGACCCCATTTCGGAAACCTCTTTCTGATGCCGACTACACAGTGAACCGCCAAAATCATACGTTTCGAAGCCGTTTCGAAACCAAAATTAGTTGTTTTCCCTTCCATTTCGGACATCGAAGACTTTTGCACGTTTTTCGCATTTTTCTTATTTTATTTACGAATTCAATAAAGATCCGATTCCAGATTCGTTCGTTTAGGAAAGTGCGTGATTTCAGCATCTTGGTTTTCGTGCTGAAATATCTCATCTTTTTTGAGTCCTCTATCTGGGTCTGACAAATCTGTATATATATATACATATGGCCCCCCTCGTTTTTTGCGAGTTCGAGGACATTAAAGCATCTAACTTGCTAAAAATGACTGAACTGAAAGTCTTACTTGTTTCTGATGAGCTCGATGACTGAATTGAAAAATCCGATGTGCGGCCCCCTTGTTTTTAGTAAGACTGAGGGCGTTTCACGGCGAGCTTGATTGAAATAGATGTCGAGATCAAAAACTTGGTGCCCGTCTTGAAATTTTGAATATGCGGCCCCCTTGTTTGAGATCGCAAGTAACTTGTCTGGAGTGCTTGAAATGAGAGAGCTCATTGTTGGAGAGATTGGGAGCTCATTCTGGCGAGCTCATATTGGCGTCCTCGTTCTGTCGGACTCATTCGGGTCGGCCCCGTTATTAGCGGCCTCATTCTGGTCGGCTGACGGCCTCATATCTGGAGAGTCCATTTCTGTCGGCCTTATACTGGGCGGACTCATTCTGGTCGGTCCCTTTTTGGGCGGACTCATTCTGGTCGGCCCCATTGATCTGTCCTTGCCATCAACTATATCGTACTATCTGACTTGCTTTTGCGCTAAAAGACAAAAGTACTCTGAAAAGTGGGTGGCCAACTGTCTCTGACACACAATAACTCGTACTATCTGATCTGCAGGGGGCTTGTTCGGCATCTTGTCGATGGAGACGTTTCCAGCGAGCTGAGGGCGATCCGACGTACGGAATATCGGAAATTCAATGACCACTAGGATGTATCAAGAATATACTTCTATTTCATTATAACTTTGATAGACTTATGATTTCAGCTCAACAAACACCGAAAATATGAAGCGTCAAACCCAGAAAATGCAAAAACCAATATGCCGGAAGAAGCTTTGTGATGAAAAATCTTTTTCGTGGGTGTACTAGGAGTGACGATTTCTTAAGTGCAAACCCAGAAAACCATGTGTTCTTGTTTATTTAATCAAACGCAAAGCTCAAAACAACCAAAATTCTTGCTTGGGGATAAAGGTTTTTTACCGGAAAAAATGAACAACGGCTTCCGACTAAGCTTTGAACGAGAAATCAATGAGAATGGCGATGAATAGAGCGGAAACTCAAAGATTTCGAACAAGACTTGTGGAAGGCCGTCACTTACTTGATATTATGGTGAAGATCTTGTTGAAGATTTGAGGATCTAGATGTAGATCTTGTTGAAGATTTGAAGATCTGGGAATTGATCTTGTTGAAAGCTTGAAGATCTGGAAATCCGGATGAACTAGATGAAGATCCCATTGAAGGTTCAACCGGAAAACCAAAATTGGGCGGTTCGGGGCCGCCGCAGTTGGAAAAAGTTGCCATGAGATTCCATATTTGACCGGAATAAAGCTGAAAAAGTCAATTTCCCGGTAACGGATCCAACTTATGATGCCGAAAAAATCATCAACAAGATTGAGTGGGTGTAACGGTGGATATCTGGCTATAAAGAATGAATAGAAGTCGTGTTTGCCGGTGGTGCTCGGCGGTGAAAGTGATGGTGCAAATACGAACAAGATGAAGATCTTTCTTCTCAAGATGGGAGGAGTGTTTGGTGTTTTGTGTTTTATGAATGTTAACGGTGATTTTTACTGTTTATATGACTTTATTTCGTAACAATTTCCTTCGTGTTTTACTAATTTTTATAGAAAATTAGTTGTTTAATGGATTTATTG
Source organism: Gentiana straminea (assembly GCA_036785695.1). Lineage (NCBI taxonomy): Eukaryota > Viridiplantae > Streptophyta > Magnoliopsida > Gentianales > Gentianaceae > Gentiana > Gentiana straminea. The sequence continues at coordinate 3,200,328 of JAVUPR010000111.1, forward strand.
AAAGAATGCGTATGGAAATCATTAAAGTTCATAATCGAGCTTATTACGTGATTTTATTAGCGATTTTCTATCGATATATAGGGTTCTATATTTTGCACGTTTCTATTATCTTGTAGGTACATTTGCATGACATAGGATGAGCTAAAAAAAAGATATTCAATTGAAGGTTAGATAGAAGGAGAAAGATGCAAGTGAAACTTGGAATGAAGATTTGGAAAAGCTGAACGAGTGTTTGATCATTCCGTCCAGTGGACTGGCGTCCAGAAGAGTGGACGGGCGTCCAAGAGGAGCTGTTGGATTCAGGAAAGCATGATTTCTACCGAACGAGCGTTCAAAATTATATAGAACGGGCGTCTTGTTGAGCTCGGCCCGACTCGAAGATTTTACAAAGCTTGAACGTGCATCCAGCCCTTGGGACGGGCGTCCATCGCCTCAAACGTGAGTCCAGATGAATAGAAAGGATAAATATGGGAATATCTTTATTTCTATTTTATTAGGGTTTAAGCTTTTCTAATAATTACCATAAGTCGGCTAGAACAAGTATAAAAGGAGCAGGCATTCGACAGAACAACAGAGAACTCACCTGGAGAACACCTACAGCCGCAAAACCGAGAAGCCGACCACTCGGTCGACCGAGTGCTCCTGCTCGGTCGACCGAGCCATATTTTTATTTTTTTTATTTTTTTTGTTCGATCCTGGAGATGAGCTGAGCAAGTCCTGAACAAGTATGAGAAACCGATCGTGCAGCACTTGATTTCAACTCTTAAGTTGGTTTTGTGAGTTTTAATTTAAAGTTTGTTTCTTTATTATGTTTAATTTGTTTTTATGCAATTAAATCGAGAGATGTTTGCATGTTTGATGTTTAACGTTTGATGATAATCGTTGTTAGACTTAGATCACCGTAGTAAAGATTAGATTTTTAACCTAAAAATAACGAGAGTTGCTAGGTTAAATTTCTAGGTTGCTAGATTGAACAAATCTTACACCTTTGTTATGGAAGCGTTAATCTTTAAGATCGAGAGATGAAAGATTAATAGGCGAATTATCTACGAGAGTAGGAATTCATACCTTTGATAGGTGAACCACATCTTTATTAAATCTTCACTAAACGATCTAGAGTAGAAATTGAAGGTTGCGGGATAGGTGGATCAATGCTTGTTCTTCGTTAAAATTAATTGAAATTATCTTTGTGCCTTGTCTTCGTTGCTATTTTAGAATTTTATTTTTCTTTTTAGTTATAGAATAGATTTATTTAGTTAGTTTAGGTCAGCAACTATATTTCTTGGCTTTGGATTGACAACCCTCTGTCCAGTTTATTGTTTTTTTCGTTTTCGTTTTTAGTTATTTCTCGTGACAATTTAGAAAAATTAAGAACTAGACCAACCTCGATTCCCTGTGATTCGACTCCGGTATTAACCTCTATACTACGATCCCTGCACTTGGGGTAAACCGGATTATTTTATTACTTGTTTGTTTTTCATTAGATAAAATCCGAGACAAGTTTTTGGCGCCGTTGCCGGGGAATCGGTACGGTTGTCTAGTTTTTATTAATTTTTCTAAAGTTGGTCTGTTTTAATCTTTCGTAGGTAGATACCCTTTCTGTTCCGTTTCTGTTTCATTTTCGTGTTTTGCATCAGTTGAGACCAAACGGGCGTCCGGACTAAGTGGACGTCCGTCCGTCCAAAAAGTGGAAACCCTGTTCTGTTTCGAGGAAATCGGACGAGCCTCTGGTTTTCCCAAACGCCCGTCCAGTTCTTCGTCTCCAGGCAGACGCCCGTCCAGGACCTTGGACGCCCGTCTGCCCTCCTGATTCAGTGTCTCTGTTTGTAAAAAAAAAAAAAAAAACTAAACGAAAAAAAAACAAAGGGGTCATACAATCTTCTATCCAGGATTGAGGACATGGATGAGCAAAGTCAGATCACCATGCTGCAACAGCAGGTGGCAACTCTTATGATGTTACGCAATCCTATGAATCAGACCCAGTCTTTTCCTCAGAACTCACATGTTCTGTTCTGTGAAAGTTGCTGTCAACCTGGCCATTTGGTTGGCCAGTGTCAACTTCTTTCCCCTCCTGCGTATCAAGTTAACATTGTCCAGAATCAGGGACAGTACGGTCCAGTCACATGTCAGAATTGTGACAATTTGGGACATACTGCTCGTTTCTGTCCCAATAGTGGACATAACGCCTTCTTTGGCCAGAATAATCAGAAATTTAACGATCAGTTCTCTGGCCACAGCAATTTTCAAAATCAGGGTTTCAATCAAAACCAGAATTTTAATCAAAACCCGAACTTCAGTCAGAACCAAAATTTAAATTTTTCCAATCAAAATCAATGGTTCAACTATAATTGGCCGAACAATCCCAATTCTATATTTCAGAGTCGGTCTAGTCACTCGTTTCCCCAAAACTTTCATAACTCTCAAGCCCCTCACTCTAGTGACTTTGGAGCTAATTGGGACGCGTATCAGAAGGAGAAAAATGATAATCTCCAGTGCCCTCTTAGTCGGCTTAAGAATATTGAGGGACAGATGGGAGAAATGGCTCAGACTGAGTGGAGTCAAGACCAATGCACTGACCTAGCTCCCACACTCCCTTATGGTGGAGAAGAGGCTAGCGCTATGAATGTAAGGTCCGACACTCAACTTAGTGGTTTCCCTGTTCTGGATGAAAGTACTCAGGTGACTGATCCCCTGAGAAATAAAGAATTTAGTGGAAGTCGGGAGGCTGATCTCCTGACTGGTAAGGAAGGTGGAAACGAAGTAGATGATCATATGTCTAGAATGAAGGATGAAGAAGAGGAAGAACCTGAAGGGATAGACCTTTACTTTCCTCTCCAGAATGTTATGCATCTAGACAAGTGCACTCCTGATATTCCTTGGTATGCTTCTATCGCCAACTTCTTACGTTCCCAGTACTTAAATCCGGAATTTTCATATCAGGAGAAGAAGAAATTTTTCTCTGATGTGAAAACCTTTGTATGGGATGAACCTTACCTCTTCAAGATATGCAAGGACGGATTGTTAAGAAGATGTGTACATGAATCTGAGCAACGTGACATTATTGAACAATGCCACAGTGGACCTACTGGTGGTCACTTTGGTCCCTGGAAAACCGTTGCCAAGATCTTTCAATCTGGTTTCTATTGGCCCACGATCTTCAAGGATACAGAAGCTTTCTGTAAAGCTTGTGATAGGTGCCAACGAACCGGAGCTCTAACAAGGCGTTTTGACATGCCATTGAAGCCCATTCTTGAATGTGAAGTCTTCGATGTATGGGGGATTGATTTTATGGGCCCGTTCCCATCTTCCCGTGGTAATAAATACATCTTAGTACGTGTCGATTATGTATCGAAATGGGTGGAGGCTCAAGCCACTTCTCGCAATGATCACAAAACGGTCATGAATTTTCTTAAGAAAAACATCTTCGTGAGATTTGGGTGTCCACGTGCCTTGATAAGTGATGAAGGGACACACTTCTGCAACCGACCACTAGAAAAAGTACTTGAGAAATATGGTGTCCGGCACAAAACTGGCACACCATATCACCCTATGACTAGTGGTCAGGTTGAACGAAGCAATCAGAGCTTGAAGAAGATCCTGGAAAAAGTTGTGAACAAATCACGAAAGGATCGGAGTCTTAAATTGGATGATGTACTATGGGCATATCGAACTGCCTATAAGACCCCCATGGGCACATCACCCTATCAGATGGTGTATGGAAAATCATGCCACTTGCCAGTCGAATTAGAGCATAGAGCGTATTGGGCCATTAAGTTCTTAAACTTTGATGCCAAATCATGTGGTGAACACCGACTGCAGCAGTTGCATGAGTTAGATGAGTTTAGACTCAAGCCTACGAGAGTGCCAGGATAAGTAAGGATAAGATGAAACTCCTTCATGACGCAAAAATCAAGAAGCGAGAATTTCAAGTTGGGGAGCAAGTTTTATTGTACAATTCCAGGTTACACCTGTTTCTTGGAAAGTTGAGGACACGTTGGTCCGGCCCCTTTGAAATTCTACAAATCATTCCTGGAGGTGTTTTAGAACTAAGAGGTCATGGTGACCAGCCGTTTAGAGTGAATGGTCAAAGGTGTAAGCATTATATTGGTCAACCCAAAGAGAAACCTTTGATTGTTCATTTCCTCGACATCCTCGGGTGTGGTACTTCGGAAGTCAATGAGTTTGACGAATTTTCACCCGACTTGTTTTCAGAGGATGACGACAGTGGTTTGGTAGAAGAAGTTATGACCGGTAGTTGGGATATGGAAGAGTTTAAATGGGAGGCACAGTTAAAGAGAAGATTGAAGAAGAAGAAGTCTACAATGGGGAAAATTAAGAATGTTTGGAAAGCGGTAAAGAACCTGACCCCATGTGTGAGATGCTGTTTCTGTAGCCACACTAATGACCAGAGCTTACACGAAGTAGTGGCTGGAAGGAAGATTAAGTGGCCTGATCCAGGCTGAATAGTACGTGTGTCTAGCCAAAGACACTAAACAAAGGCGCTTGTTGGGAGGCAACCCATAAGAATAGTTTTTATTGTTATTATAGTTTTGTTTTTGTTGGGTAAACGACGAAAGATAGTTTTCTTCTCGTTGTAATAGTCTTGTTTTGTTTTGTTTTGTGTCATCTTGGGTTTTGGTGTCGGTTTTTGTGGCCAGGTAACTTGCATGAGCTGAATTTGAAAAATCCATGTGATTCCTTCCTTCCTGCCGATGTTACATTTGTGCACTACTTTTCACATAGATTCGGTTTTTGTCAATTTTTGCATTGCTTATGCTTTGTTCCATGATAATGCCTTGTCTATCATCTTTTGTGCCCCTACCCCCAAGGTCCGTCTTGTTTTGTTTTTTTCAAGCTGTGCAGGATATTCGCGATAGCACTTGTGAGCTTTCAGACGATGCCAGTTTTCCGGTGGATGGTCCACAGTCTACCGACTTCTTCAAGCATTTCTGGATCTGACTCATGACCACTTCCAGAATTGCCACCTTCGAACTACAAACCAGCTAAGTTTTTCTTATTCTGCACAACATGAGGACATGCTATTATTTAAGTGTGGGGGAGGGATTGGTTGTACCTACAATGTGCTTTATTTATTATGCTTACCACCATTCTTCAAAAATTCAATAAATTTTGAAATTTTTTTTAAAAATTGTCCCGAGCATGATTTTATTTTGGCTTACTTACTTGTTATATTCCCATACTTGTGCTCAGTTGACTAGTATTTTAGCATAGACCTTTGATAAATAAGCCTTTGCTTGAATTATTTTCACGTAAGCCTCTTCGATGACGAGCTGGACTTAGGAAACTGTACCCATTTAAACCGATGATGTTTGATTCTGGTTATCAGACCGTTCGCTGAGTGCTAATGTCATGGAAATTGTAATATGTGCGTAGTTGGAATTAAAGTAGGAAGTATCGTGAATATACCGAAGCCTGAATGTGATAAGTGAAACGTAACTACTGTGCTTGGGAAGTTGTTAAAAAAAGTTGAAATTGGGTGTGTCGGAAGCTGGTCGATGATTTGAATGAGGTAGGGCGTATCTCGAATGTCCTATACCACTATGATGACCAAAAGCTCACGACGATCGAAAAGTCGCCTTATGATTTGAGTGAGGTAGGGTATATCTCGAATGTCCTATTCTGCTATGACGGGCAAGAGCTAATTCTGATGTGTGTTTAAATGTGAAAGATAAATTAAATCAACTTACATAAGGAATTTGGTATGAATAAGTGAAAGACTTAGTTATCGCCTACCTTATCCCCAAGTATAGACCAAGGTATATGTTGTAGGGAATATCCTCTGGGTACGACTGAAAAGATTTCGAAAACACATGTATTACTCTAGTCATGACGTGAGTAGTTTTGTAGGGCGTATGTATAGTCAGGGTGATTCATTATCTGTCTTTAATGGGTATTGGTTGGTTAGCTTGATTTTAATTGTCAAGTGTGGAATCGGTGGAAGTTGAAGAAGGCTTTGCACACACTACATAGTCGAGTAATCGTTTATTGCATGGGATGTATGTTTTTGATGCTAGTCGACCGGTTGTGATTTGATATATGGGATTTTATGTGGTTCAATGTTCAAGTAAGTCCATGGTTTTCTTGTTTTGTTTTGCTCGGGACGAGCAAAAGCTAAGTGTGGGGGAGTTGTTAACGGTGATTTTTATGGTTTATATGACTTTATTTCGTAACAATTTCCTTCGTGTTTTACTAATTTTTATAGAAAATTAGGTGTTTAATGGATTTATTGAAAGAATGCGTATGGAAATCATTAAAGTGCATAATCGAGCTTATTACGTGATTTTATTAGCGATTTTCTATCGATATATATGGTTCTACATTTTGCACGTTTCTATTATCTTGTTGGTACATTTGCATGGCATAGGATGAGCTAAAAAAAAAGATATTCAATTGAAGGTTAGATAGAAGGAGAAAGATGCAAGTGAAACTTGGAATGAAGATTTGGAAAAGCTGAACGAGCGTTTGATCATTCCGTCCAGTGGACTGGCGTCCAGAAGAGTGGACGGGCGTCCAAGAGGAGCTGTTGGATTCAGGAAAGCATGATTTCTACCGAACGAGCGTTCAAAATTATATAAGACGGGCGTCTTGTTGAGTTCGGCTCGACTCGAAGATTTTACAAAGCTTGAACGTGCGTCCAGCCCTTGGGACTGGCGTCCATCGCCTCAAACGTGAGTCCAGATGAATAAAAAGGATAAATATGGGAATATCTTTATTTCTATTTTATTAGGGTTTAAGCTTTTCTAATAATTACCCTAAGTCGGCTAGAACAAGTATAAAAGGAGCAGGCATTCGACAGAACAACAGAGAACTCACCTGGAGAACACCTACAGCCGCAAAACCGAGAAGCCGACCACTCGGTCGACCGAGTGCTCCTGCTCGGTCGACCGAGCCATATTTTTATTTTTTTTATTTTGTTTGTTCGATCCTGGAGATGAGCTGAGCAAGTCCTGAACAAGTATGAGAAACCGATCGTGCAGCACTTGATTTCAACTCTTAAGTTGGTTTTGTGAGTTTTAATTTAAAGTTTGTACTTTATTATGTTTAATTTGTTTTTATGCAATTAAATCGAGAGATGTTTGCATGTTTGATGTTTAACGTTTGATGAGAATCGTTGTTAGACTTAGATCACCGTAGTAAAGATTAGATTTTTAACCTAAAAATAATGAGAGTTGCTAGGCTAAATTTCTAGGTTGCTAGATTGAACAAATCTTACACCTTTGTTATGGAAGCGTTAATCTTTAAGATCGAGAGATGAAAGATTAATAGGCGAATTATCTACGAGAATAGGAATTCATACATTTGATAGGTGAACCACATCTTTATTAAATCTTCACTAAACGATCTAGAGTAGAAATTGAGGGTTGCGGGATAGGTGGATCAATGCTTGTTCATCGTTAAAATTAATTGAAATTATCTTTGTGCCTTGTCTTCGTTGCTATTTTAGAATTTTATTTTTCTTTTTAGTTATAGAATAGATTTATTTAGTTAGTTTAGGTCAGCAACTATATTTCCTGGCTTTGGATTGACAACCCTCTGTCCAGTTTATTGTTTTTTTCGTTTTCAGTTATTTCTCGTGACAATTTAGAAAAATTAAGAACTAGACCAACCTCGATTCCCTGTGATTCGACTCCGGTATTAACCTCTATACTACGATCCCTGCACTTGGGGTAAACCGGATTATTTTATTACTTGTTTGTTTTTCATTAGATAAAATCCGAGACAATGAACTGAGCCTGAAGAGGCTGCCTACGTACCCTTTGTAAAGGATCAAGTCATGCGTAGTTTTGGGAATGAAATCCCCCCCCCCCCATGTGATGAAGGTGATGTGGGTATTTATAGAGGTCACGAGCAAGCCAGTTGGCGAGAGAAGACAGCTGGCAAGTCGGCGGGCCGAGAGCCTTGGCGGACTCGGCCGAGGACTTGCGGCCTCGATATGGGTCTTGCGGCTTGAGAGCCTTGTCTTGTCTTATCTTTATGTTGGCGGCTCGGTCTCCGGCAGATCTAATTCGAATAACCCGAACCGAATTACGATTTAGACATATCGGAGTAATCACTTAACCCGTACATATCGGATTCGAGTCCAGTAGAGACAAAAAAAAAAGATGCTTGTGCGTGTATAATATTTCATTTCTACCCCAAAATAAATTTAATAATAATAATTAAAAAATAAAAATGATACACAAAGAAAGAAGGAATAATTCAAAAAGAAAGTCAAGGTCTTTGCCAATTCGCGTCCAAACCGCTACGGTAAACTTCTCATCGTCTTCATCTTCGGAAACAAGGATTCATTCAAAGCGTTTTCCTTTCTCAATTCATACATATAAACTCCTTTCCTGCTTCATAATTTTGATTTAATTTCTGTAGGCTGAAGTTCCACATCATTTTTTTTTTCTGATCTAGAGTTCCTTCTTCAAAGCCGGCGAGTGATTATTAAGCAAATAAAGTTGTTCATTGACCACATTCTGTTTCTGTTTTGAGGTACTTATTCATTTAATTCTTCATATTTCTTTGTGGATTGTGAATGTTGTTCTGATTTTTTTGTAGTACTGAATTCGTGCAAATTGTTTATCCAGTTAAACCCCTTCAAATTTTTTTTTTCATTGACTTCTACTATGTATTCGTGTTAGTTTATTCGATCTTGTAGTTTAGTTAGATTTTCCTTTTTCGTTGCAGGATTGGATTTTTTTTTTATTTTTTTATTTTTTTTTATGGAGTGATTATTGCGAGAGTTTCCTAGGGTGGATTGTTTTTCCTGATTTGCATACATTTTTCCCCACTTAATTACAGGAATTAGTGGTTGGTTATAGTATGAAAAGATTCAGGATAAGATGATTGTATTACTCTGAATTTTTGGTAAATTTTTTGATGTGTTTTTTTCTTGGACATGTTTTGACTCTTAGGTTCAAGTGCTATTTTCAATTGAGCTTATTATCAGCTTCTTGTTTGAAGGTTGCTTGAACAAAAGTTGCTCAAGATTGGTTCAACAACTTCAACATACATTAGTTCATGGATATGCCATTAATGGTATTCCTTATTTCATGGGAATGTGTGCCTTTGAAGAATGGTTTCCCCTTTTGCGTAGGTTTTTAACACTACCATTTTATGATCTAGTGTTAGGTTGATTACTTCCACATGCCACCCTCCTCTCTTCTTCTTTCTCTATTTTGTCCTTGCCTTCTTCACTAAGTGGATCTGTTTGTTCATGTTCCAAAGGAATTTGAAGAATAAAATTGTCAGGATCCTATGTCTTTTATTTTTCCTTGTTTTTAATTACCGTTAAGTTCGTTGGGTGATGTCATCTAACGGTAGTATTACGTATGATTCAGTGGTTGTCGTTCTTTTTTCTTTCTGGGTATGTCAGTACATTCACTCTTACGGCATCGAGTAGGGTGTTTGCTTGACTAACAAGATATGGAGGGTATATATAGGAGAGATATTGTATTGAGAAGCTTGTCAAGAAATACAGTGAAGCTTATTCTTCCCTTTATCTCTTGCTCTGTTTTCTTTGTTTCTTCCCGTAATTTCTGTACTTCATCTCATGTACATCTCTATACTCTACAAATTCCTTTGAAAAGGTATACTTTTTTGAGAAATTTTGAATTTTCAATGGTTTTCAAGTAATAAAATTGAATTTACCAAAAAACATACTTTTCCAATATCCCAGAAGATGAGCATATTTTTCATGTTTTTACCGGTCAGACCTTAATTTTTTTCCAAGTTTCACTGGCATGAAATGATGAAGCATGTGTTGAGTGTACCACCTATATTATCTTCTAGTTCTAATTCTTATTTTTTGTTGTTTACAGTCTAGCTTCTGAAGAGTGGGTTGATTTTGTGTACTGAACTCTCCAAGGTTAAGCTCTCAGTCGATTTCGAGCTTTAGTTTAGTCAAAATGTTTGGCCATGGAAAATCTCCATTACACAGGCATGCTAGGCATCCTTCAGCTAGCTCTAAAGTCCAAAGCTCCAATCCTTTTGATTCTGATGGCGAGTCAGACAAGAAGCACGTGTTTACGTCTGCAAAAAGAACTTCTTCCGAGCCTACACTATCTACACCCAAGTTTAGTAGTACAAACCCATTTGATGATGATGAAGTCAAAGGGACTTCTTCATCTTTATTTTCTGCTGGTTCTTCTGATAGAAACAAGTACAAAAATGATTTCCGTGAAGTAGGAGGATTTGAGAACCAGAGCGTACAAGAATTGGAAGGTTATGCTGTATATAAAGCTGAAGAGACTACAAAAGCAGTTCATGGTGCCCTGAAAATTGCTGAGGAGATCAGAGAGGATGCTACTAAAACCTTGGTCACTTTACATCACCAAGGAGAGCAAATCACGAGGACTCATGCTGTTGCTGCTGACATTGACCATGATCTTAGTCGGGTATGATTTTCTCAAAACAGAACAGCTTTTGATACCATTTTACGTGATTCAGTATCGGCATTCTCTAAAAAGTTCATGTATATTTGATCATGCTTTTGTATGAGGTTACCATTTAGAAACAATGCTTATTGTTAAACAGCCTCGTGTCATTTAGTCAAAACTGAGCGTTAAACATAATTTTAGTGCATATCTTAGGTACTGCTTCTTTCTGAATTCTCCTATATGAAAAGATGAACTTATTTTGTATAAGTGTTGTCCTTTTTGTTACTCTATGCTGGGATCAAGTTTATGTAAGACATATTCTGTTTCCACCATTTCGCTATCATTCCTTTTATCTCAGAGAAATGAATCGGTTTTTTATCCCGAAATAGACTTATCATTACAAAATTATTTCGTTGGTATATCTACAACTTTTCACTATTGTATTAGTTCGTTTCTTGTAATGGCCATATTCGAAATTTTTTGCTGACAGCTATTTACTCCATGGTCTTAAAACAATATTCTCCCCATGACCAAGCATTTTAGCACACACAAATATTAGCATGATGCTCTGTATAGCCTTTTAGTGTAGGTGTTTTTGGATTAAGTGATACTTTCTATCTTGTGCTTGAAATTCTTTAATTTTATTTTTACTTCTTGGTGCTGTATATTTTGACAAGAATAGTAAAAACTTTGGGGATTAAATTTTTTGATGTATCAATGCAGGGTGAAAAACTTCTGGGCAGTCTTGGTGGTTTGTTTTCTAAGACATGGAAACCGAGTAAGAATCGTCCTATCAGAGGGCCTGTTACTACTAGAGGTTGGTAGTTCTATGTTTATTTTGGTCAAACATTTAACAACTTACACGAAAAAAGCATCATCCGAAAACATCATTATACGCCTGAAAATCCTCATTTCAGACCATACACAGTGTCAAGTATGCAGCCTATTATGCTAACTCTCTAGAGCGTTTTCAATCGTATCGGTCCTGTATTCCGCATTTGGTTCTAGGTTTTATCCCTTTGGTCTATTTATGCAGATGATCCGGCTTACAGAAGAGGTAACCACCTTGAACAGAGGGAGAAACTGGGCTTGAGTTCCGGAACAAAGCCGAGGTCGGATCCTAGACTTGTTCCTGAACCAGCAAATGCATTGCAAAAAGTCGAGGTACTAATCCACTTTCATTTTAACATGTTTTTTTTTGTGGCTGTTTTATTATAGGTCATTTTGCTGATTTGAGTATGATATTATGACAGGTTGAAAAGACGAAACAAGATGATGCACTGTCAGACTTAAGCAATGTTATTGGTGACCTGAAAGAAATGGCTCTTGACATGGGATCTGAAATTGACAGGTACCCCTTCTGCCCCTCCCCCCTCTACAACACACCCCTCTTCTACTGAATCACGTTACACAGCTTAATCGGTGAACTGGCCTTTGACAATAATACCCTTTTGAGTTTCAGGCAAAACAAAGCGTTGGATCCACTGGAGGAAGACGTGGAGGAACTCAGTTACCGCATTAAGGGTGCCAATGTCCGTACCCGCCGTTTGATTGGGAAGTAGCTTAACCCCCCCTCCCTAAGGCTTGAGATTGGCTCCTTGGAGCTTTTTCAGTCACGTTTACCATCGGATTTATCCCCGGTCTATGTGTGTGTACTATTGATTCGTGAGATTGTTGTATAAAGACTCCATCGGGGATATCGTTGGACAAGTGTTCTTCACTGCATTGATTGATGAGTAAACTACATGTGAATTTCTCCTTAATTGTATTCTTTGTTGTTTTAAAAAAACTCTACATGAACATGTTATGATGCCCATTATGACTTGGGAAGATTTACAATACATATTATGATGGTCTGAAACTGCAGTTTTTTTTTTTTGCCAATTAAAGTATACTATTTCTTTTATAAATAGAAGAAAGGAAAAAATGATATTGATTTTGTTGATATCTAAAAATGAAAGGAAAAGAATAACATTTCACACAAAATTGAAAAATAGCACATATTTCATAATATCACACAGAATGGAAAAGAGATTTCGAGCAAAGGTGTCCTGCAAATTTTAATTTTCTTTTACGAAATTAAAAATCATTATTTTTTTTGGGGAGAGAATTAAAAGGATAGCTTATGCATTGTTATTGCATAGATAACGACGTTCACGAACAAATATCAAATATCAAATATCTATTGAACGAGCTATTATCGAGCCGAGCTATTGAAAGCCCTTAAAAAAACTATTGAACGAGCCGAGCTCGAGTTCGAAGCTGTTCGCGAGCTTGATCTCGAGCTCGAGCTCGAGCTCGAACAATCGAAGCTCGAACGTAGGCTCGTTTGTCTTAGCATGCTCGATACAAACGAGCTCGAGCTTGAACATCAGGTACTCGGCTCGTTTACAGCATTGCTTATGCATTGTTATTTGTTAAGTTATTGCATAGATAAGGCATACTCATATAACTGTCATAGTTGTCAAAAAAAAAAAATTAATAACTATCATAGTTGTCAAGAAAATGTGTTCTCTTGACGTAGTTACCTTTCCAAGGGGAGAAATAGAGTTACTCTTTTAAATCTACACTATTTTTACACAATTATTATCTCATCACATGTTTTTCATATGTAAAAAGATTTAAAAAAATCTCAACCACAATATTATGTTGCGTGTAAAAATAGTATAGACCTCCTTTCAAGAAGAGGAAGTAGCTCTATCATTACTAATTTCCAAAACATTTTTTATTGTGTTTTCCTAAACTTTCTCCACTTTAATTGTGTTTTCCTAAACTACATTTATTTACTGAAGGCGGTGAGACAATGTAAACAATATTGTATTAATTATATAAAAGGTTTTATTATTGTCATTTTTCATATTAAAATGAAAGTATTATCTTTTTTTAGAAGAAAATAGGCAAAATATAAAACCACACCCATCACACCGGGCCTTCCATAAAACAAAATTCCTATTTAAGATTGTGGCAGATTTTCTTTCAAAAGAGTATCTAGCAGCCCGTTTGGAAGGAAACTTGGGTAACCCGAAGACCCCATGCGAAGGATGATAGTCACCCCCAGATAGAATAATAAAATGAAATGTGAATGCTTCCTTTAAATCAAACTCTTTAGAAGTTGGAGGATATTTTGCGGTTCCACCAGTAATATTCTACAATCTTTTGTAATCAATCTCAAGACACGAGCCTCGGTAGCGCAGGAGAAGGCTATGCATTATAAAATGGAGTCGCCTTTGGTTACCATAGGATCATCGTTGAAAGTGACTCCTGATTCATATCTTTAACTGAGATGAAAATAATCTCTCGGACAATTAATGGAGGATCAAAGACGTTTGTTTCGGTCTTGCTAACTTGTTCACGTCTCTTTCTTTCTTCTATGTTAGCCGTGTAGGAAACATTCCTGCACATTTGATCGCCGGGATTGGATCCCCCCTTGTATATTTTGTTGATTGGCGACCTTACCTCACGAATTTGTTATTACGGCTTGTTTTTCGGATATTGATTAATAAAATTTCAATGTTTTCTTGTAAAAAAAAATGACAAATATTGAGAAGTATTGCCAATTCCTACAAACTGCTTGCTACAGCCGAAAATTGACGGAAGTCCTCGATAAACAATGCAGAAGAACTTGTACAATTGCTCTAATCTTCGGATACCCTATCTTACTCTTCATATTGAATAAAATGGAATAAACTCTTTCTATTGAATAAAATGCAATAAATCAAATTTGTACGGATACCCTTATTTTACTCTTTATATTGAATAAAATGATATTTGTACAACATCGAACTACGAAACAACCACCCGATAGGTTAGGAAAGAGATGGTTTTCAAAGTCGATCATGTATCCAAGAATGTTTTTAATGGATTACCGGAAATAAAATTGACAGATAGTAGGTCGATAATTTGTGATCGAGAAATGGAAAGAGTAATGGAAAAAGAGGGATTTGGGAAAGAAGGGTGATTTTTTTTTTCAATTATTATTATTATTATTTTTTTTTGCTTTTTAAGCTTAAATCGGCAAGATTTAACATAAAGTGTATTTAAACATATGTAATTAATTTAGTGTTATCGAGGTTAAAAGTAATTGATTATGAAAACAAAGTATGCAAAGACACTGACATTTAATAACAGTGTCAAGATCCTTGTGAAGCTTGTCAGGCCTTTTTGTTGTACATTTTTTGTATGTTAATACAACTTCAGATCCTTTTCCAAAAATAATAATAATAATACTAATAACTTATATTTATATATATATATATGATATATATATATATATATATATATATATATATATATATATATATATATATATATATATATGCTTTGTGTTAGCCATTTTAACTAGTGTATTATAAGTAGATGTAAAGATTTTTGGAAAACCAAAGTCGTTTTAGTTATATGATGAAATTCGATGTAAAACTCATTGCAAAAGTAGTTTGTGTTGATAAAACATATTAGCTTTTTTGTCTATAACGGTCCAGAAATCGTCCTCCTTAGCGGTTGTAAAACTATATCCATCCGTTTGTAGTCTTTAAGAAACTGTTAAAAGGAAAAGGAAAAAAAAAAAAAAAAAAAAAAAACAAGTAAGAGAATCATAGAAATGTACTTAGACAACATAAAATATAAATCAAAAAACTAGATTCTTACCGTTTTCATATTTCTTAGAAACCGGTTTTTCTTTTGTTGTTTAAGCAGTTGATTGTATAAGTATGTCTCTTGTGCCTATCAACAACATATAGCAAACAAAATGGCAAAAATTAAAGGTCGGAAGACGGAAAAAATAGAGCAAACGTAAGAGTTGATAAATGTATTTTACGAGATCATTACCAGTTTCATCTCGTGCGCTTTAGTCGCTGCGACCCTATTTTTTTATCTTTGCGCATTCTATTCTTTTAGCCGTCTCCTCCTCATTTTCAACTATTCCTTTGAATTTTGTCTTGTTCCATCTGGAATTGAAAGACTTGTGCGATTTATTTTCACCCTTGCAATAGAAATATCTCACCAAAAAGCCTTCACTCCTGGCTAATCTCACAGAACAATCACAACAACAACATCGTCGTGACATGCTTGGAGCTTCTTGATTCGAGATCATGCTAGATACGTTAGAAACAAATTCATTATTTTCCGAATCCAAAATTGGCAATACTGTTTTCTCAAGTTCGTTCAGATCATACCAAAGTTTATTTAAATCGAAATCTGTGAACATCACAGTAGCGACCTCAGATACTTTAGAAATAAATTCATCATTATTTTCGAACTTTAAAATGGGCAGTACTGTTTTTTCAAGTTCATTGAGATCATACGAAAGTTTATTTAAATCAAAATCTGTGAATCGATCCCTAACGACCTCAGAAACGTTAGAAACGGGTTCATTATTTTCAAAATCCAAAGTCGGCAGAACCGTTTTCTCAAGTTCATTGAGATCGTTCGAAAGTTTATCCAACTCAAAATCTGTGAACTTTCTATAATCATGGTTTTCTTGGTTTGACTCCATTGTTGTGCTTTGTATGCAAATCAAAAACTTGCCTCAGAGACCTCTCAAATTTTTGTATGATACATGATCTCTTTATATATAGTAGTTACCTTGTTAATACAATATGAGTATTTATTTGATCCTAAGGCTTATAACAAGCTTCTAAAATGATAAAAAAAAATGTTTATAACATTTTCATTTCTTAGGTATATTTTAAAACAATCGTAAAACGGTTATTTCGGATTACATACATTATACTCATACTTTTCTACTCTCTTTCACATAGTAAAGATAGGACCAACGACAGAAAGCTCTTGCCATGTCCTTCAGACGCTTGGTTTGCTAAATCAAATCTATACTACCACACCTCGGGCGGGCTTAAGACAGTTGGTTTGCTAAATCAACATACGAGAAAATCGTACCACAAGGCCTAAAAATTAACAAGAAAAATCTTTCATCGAAACAAGAAAAAGCTATCCCGGATAGGCATCTGTCTATCTACTCTCAATTTATATGGCCACGATTTAGTATTCATCACCGACTTGCGAAACATACTGATAACAACTTTAAGCTCCTCATTTTCGATTTTTTTTTTTTTGTGCTTCCTGTGTATACAACCGAAATAGCTTCTTTGTGTGATGCATACATTTCAATCCTCTCAACTTGCTTTTATTTTGGATTTTAGTCATTTCAAAATTTCCGGTAAGATAAATGGTGGCTCTAAGTTGGGCTTTTTTTTGGATTTTAGTCACTATCATCCGCTTTTCGGTTTACGGCGGAGGCACCGGAATCATCGAAATTAACTTATGTGGAAGCGCCACATCGACGCGTGTTGGATCTACGTGGCGGTGGGTCCCATTTCTACCCCATTGACTAGAAAAAGACTTTCCCATTTTAATTACTTTCCTCACCTCGACTTTTCCCCAACTATATCCTAAACTCTGCAAATAAAATTGTTCCTCTTCCATCTTCTTCTTCTTGCAAAATCAAATTCATCTTATCTCCCTAAATTCATGAACCCTTAACCCTAAAATCCATGAACCCATGAAACCCACAATACCCGAACCCAATTGAGCCCTAATTTGCTAGCTTCAATTTCGAATTTGTGCTCTTCGAACTGCGTATTTGTGCTCTGTGAATTCGTGCTCTTCGAAGGTGATGCAGGAAAAGAGATGGCAACGCAGGAGAAATTGGATACTCCGATTATTGGTGAGTGATTTATTTGCATGAGTATTGATAGAGTAGCAGAGTACTATCAGTACCAGCTATCGAACTGCCTGACAAAAACAGTATGAACACAAAAAAATGCCAAATAGTCCCAGAATTATCAGGTGGAATCATGGCTGCTCTGCTCTGTGATGATATTATTATGCCTTTTTGTGTGTCCTTTTGAGTAAATAAGGTAATTCTCAAAAAAAAAAGGACTCTGAATTTCTGATCTTCTGCCTCTGTTTTTTCAATCCTTTTTTTTTCTCTCTCCCCTCCTCACACTCAATTAATCTTGTTTCTTCTTTCTTTTCTGGTTTTCCTAAAAAATCAATCTTTAATTTCTTTTCTTTCTTTATTTTTCATTTCCATCTAATATTTCTTCCTTTCAAGTAGCCTTTCTTAATGAGTCGGCTTGTTTTTTTTCTTTAATTTGTGATATTTAATTTTGATGTCTTTATCTGCATGTTTGGTAGTGGTTTATAGCCCACCTGTCTGTTTATTTTCCTTTCACCTGTATTTTTTTCAATCAGTTTTTCTTCAAAATTTTCATTTATTTTTGTCTTCTAAAAGGCTGATGAAGCTAGTAAAAAGAAAATTTCATCACAAGGGAGCTATTCATAAGCAACGAAATTCTCAGTACTGTTTGATTTTAGGGTTAATGGGTTCATGAATTTAGGGATGAATTTGATTTTGCAAGAAGAAGAAGATGGAAGAGTAACGGGTTTATTTGCAGACAGACTTTCAAAGGTAAGCATTTTCCGAAACAACTTGGCAATGTATTCATGTATGCATTTCTCCGAAACAGCTTGGCAATGTATTCATGTATGTGCATCTATTCACGATAAGTACCTCCATGCTATGAAAAGACTCGCCAAACGCAATCCCTTCAAACAAATACACACTGCAGTTTCAAAAACTTAATCCACTGCAGTTTCAAAAACTTAAGCTTTGGGAATTATGTATCTTCCACGCCAGTAAAAGGCATCATCTAGTAGCTTCAGAACCTCAAGATCGACAAGGCATTCTATCGATCGGTAGTAAATATTCCAAGAGGCATTTTATCGATCGGTAGTAAATATTCCGAGAGTAGACAACAATATGATACTATATAGTTTCTTAAGAGTTGAAAGTAAGTACGTAAGTTAAACATGGCTCTCCAATGGAGAAAACCTTTAAGTGACTCAAGTTTACTAAAGAGAGTCCAATTTTAGAAAATAAAAATCCGGTTGAGGCTCAAGTAAACATTGAGAATGACGTTTTAGCCCTTTTGGACATATTGAAAGACTCCCTAATCTTTAACGGAAGCTCAGTTTTCAAAGTGAAGGTGACCTTTGTGGAATGATTCGTGACCTTTGTATAATGTCTTCTATCTAAACACATGACGTGTGGTCAGGATGTTGCGGAGATTATTTAATCACCCGACCTTTGTATAATGTCTTCTATCTAAAACTTATGTTGAGGAGATATTTAGTGATGGAAAGCTTTCGAGTAAACCATTTGGGGTATGCTTCAAGCTTTCGACACTTGAACTACTTAGGTTGCTTCTAGTAAAAATCATAATTTCTAGATTCTATAGAATATCTAAAACTTATGTTGAGGAGATATTTAGTGATGAAAAGCTTTTTCAAGTTAACCATTTGGGTATGCTTCAAGCGTTCGACGTTTGAACTACTTAGGTTGCTTCTAGTAAAAATCATAATTTCTAGATTCCAGAGATTGGATATAGAAGATGAAACAAGTGTAGCCTATATGTGAAGTCGTTATAAATCTCAAATGAACTAGTGAAGCTATCTCTTTTTTGATAAAAGATTCATTAGTGCTATCTCTTTGATTCTTTGATAAAAGATTCATTATGCTAACGTGACGATTAATCCTCCTATAGTTAGGTATAGTTAGGTAGATTCTTGAGAGTCTGAAGTTAGTTGCAGAAAAGATTTTGTATATTAAATGTGTCTCAACATAATAATCCAATGGTTTACAGACTCAGCATATATAATACTACACCATTGAGAATCTAATAACAACTCTAACAAACTTAGTGTGTAGGTGTCATCTTATCTAAACACACTCAATGAAATATTGACACATGGCAGCTCTATATCTTCATTTTCTTTTCAGCCCCTCTTAAACTAATATGTGGGTGAACTACATTTAGTTTGTGTCTGAATGTATCAAAGGAGCTGACAGGTAAGGCCTTTGTAAAGCAGTCTACAATCTGATCTGAAGTTGGTATGTAGCACACTTGTATCTCTTTGTTCAGCACCATATTTCTAATGTAGTGAATATCAACTTCAATGTGCTTAGTCCTTGCATGGTACACAGGATTTTGAGCTAAGGAGTTGGCTCCTGTGTTATCACACCATAAGGTAGGAATGTAAGGAATCTGAAGTTGGATTTCCTGAAACAAGTTTGTCATCCATTTCACTTCTGAGGCTAAGTTTGCCAAGGACCTATATTCTGATTCACAACTTGACCTTGACACCACTGCTTGCTTTTTAGAACTCCATGAGATCAATGAGTCTCCTAAATAGACACAGTATCCACCAGTAGATCTCCTATCAATTGGACATACAACCCAGTTAGCATCAGAGAATCCATGAACCTCCAGTGTTTTTTATGGTTGGAAAATCAGTCCCATGTCCAGAGTACCTGCAACATATCTAAGAAGTCTTTTAAGGGCCTGCCAGTGATCTGTGTGAGGATTCTGCATAAACTGACTCAGTGTGTTAACAGCAAAAGTTATATTAGGTTTGGTCAGAGTTAAATATTGCAATGCTCCAATGGCACTCCTATATATGGTAGGATTTGACAGGGGTTCTCCTTGTTCGGGTAGCAGTTGCTTTCAGGTACCATAGGTGTTGGACATGAGTTCAGGTGTCCCAAACCAAGCGTTTTCAACAGTTGTGCTGCATAGTGTGACTGATTCAAATGCAAGCCACTGGAGTTCCTTGTTACTTGCATTCTCAAGAAGTGTGACACAGGGCCAAGATCTTTTAGAGAGAACTTGGAATCAAGCTGCTTAATAAATTTTTGGATCAACTTTGGTGAGTTTCCAGTCAGCAGTATATCATCAACATAGACTAGAGCAAATAATACCTGACCTTCCAATTTGAATGTGAACAGGGAAGTGTCTGATACTGTCTATTTAAACCCCCAGTTGAGCAGTTGATTCTTCAATGCCTCAAACCAAGCCCTAGGAGCTTGTTTGAGCCTATATATGGCCTTATTCAGCTTGCAAACAAATCCAGGTTTAGTTGAATCTTCAAATCCTTCTGGTTGCACTATATACACTAGTTCTTTTAGAGGGCCATTCGGGAAAGCATTGTTGATGTCAATGCGGTTGATAGGCCAGTTCATGGCATTGCTACGACGCAATGTACCTTTAATTATCCTCACTTTGTGGATAGTTTTGCCCTTCGGACCGAAGATTTCGGTGAAATCTATCCCATAGTTACGATGAAATCCTTTAGCAACAAGCCTTGCTTTATATTTCAGGATACTTCCATCTGGCTTCAGCTTTAATTTGAACACCCATTTGCTTCCTACTAGACTGTGATTCCTGTCTGGTTTGACTAAATCCCATGTCTTGTTATGAACCAATGCCCTGTACTCCTCCATCATAGCATGCTTCCAGTTTTTACTCCCCAAAGCTTCTGATACACTTGTTTGTTCAGTAGGAAAAGTGTGAAACTTAGTCAGTGCAGTGGTGTAGGTCTTTGGTTTGAATATACCACTTTTAGACCTAGTTTGCATAGGGTGAGTTTTGACACAGGGTGGAGGAAGGACTGGGACTGGATTTAGGATCAGAGGCTTCACTCTGTCCTGACAAGTGATTAGTGGGCTCAGTTTCAGATGCTGATTGTGCACTTGTGTGTGCAGGTGTATTGGTGCTTTGGGGTGAATGTGATGGACTGTCATTCATTAATAAGATGTATCTAGGTCAATTTGAAATGGAAGGAAGATGGAGATAAAGCTTGGAATGAAGCTTTCAAGCAGCCGAACTTCCGATGCAGTTATTGATATGATATACACTGATTTGACTCTCGACCTCAAGAGAAGATTTGTAGGGCTTGAAGAGAGGATTCTACAGGATTTTGAATCACTTCATTCCGACTTATGAGGCCCGAGATATGAGCGTTACAAGTTTGGATCTTTGTTGCTGAATTCGAGTGGAAAATCCCGAAAACGACTCGTAATACGACGGGCTAGTCAAAAAGGCGTTTTCGAAGAAGAGTCCTTAATGAAAGTTGTAGAGTTTTCCGAGGGCTTAATTATGACATTCGGATCATAATTTTTGGAGGTCTACAACTCAAGATATGAATTTTAGAAGTTTGAGTCCGAGAATCGGTGAACCGGCGTTTGCCATGCATCATTCTCAAACGAGCGTCCGGCCATGAAAATCATGTACGGATTGGCGATTCCAAGTGAACCGGCGTTCACCCTCCGTCCACTCCGGTGAACGTGCGTCCATGATTCGGGACGTCCGTCCGCCACCGCCATTGAGACGGCCGCCTCAAATTTCTATTTAAGCGACCACATTGTTGAACCCTAAGAAAAACAATACACGCGCAGCAGCTTTTTTTTCCCCAGAACCCTAGGCGATCCAAGCGGAAGCGGCCGGCCGGGCCGAGCTTCATGCTTGGCCGGCCGGTGGTGGTTAGATTAGGTTTCTTTTTCGTTTTTTTTTCGTTTTCCTTCCTTCTTGTTCGACTAGAGCTTGAAGGCTGAGGCAGCCATGAACACAGCTTTGTGAAGCTTTTTCCAGCAGCACTCTTGATTTCTTATTCATGGATATTTTGTAAGTTTTAATTAAGATTGTTTCCTTCCTATGTTTATTTGTATCTTGCAATTCATATCGGAAGATTATTGCTTGTTGATGCTACCGTATGACGGAAGTCGGTGTAGTTTAGATCACCGTAGGAAAGATTAGATTTTAATCTATACATAACGGAAGTTCGTAGGTTAAATATCTAGGTTTACGAGAGAACCACAATTTAATTAATTCGATGCAAGATTACCTTAGATTGGAATTGAGGGATATCACCGTTACCGGAAAGATAGGATTTTTCACGTGTTTATTTCATTAAGTTGTTCTTGTTCTCTTTCATGTTTTGTATGGTTTATGTTAATCGAATTTAGATAACGGAAGTTAATAGATTCGTTAGATTGCCGTGAGAGAGATTGACAATTATTATTCCAACAAACGGAAGTTGAGGGATAATGTTGTTAGGTTAGGATTCAATCCATATCTTTGATTTGTATCGATATTAGTTAAGACCGGAAGGTAAACTAATTAATGGCGTGATAAATCGGAAGAGGAAACGCTTCTTTAGATAAGATAATAATCCAAGATAACTTGTGAATAAATATTTGTCTATCTTATTTCCTTCGGTGAGGTGATGGTTGTTGGAAATAGGTTGATCATGGTTTGTTTATGGTTGGTCAGTTGATAGTTAGTTTTACTGTTTTCGTAGATGTAGTTTTATTTATTTTGTCCGCAACTATATTTCCTGGCTTTGGATTAACGATCCTCTGTCCAGTTATTTTTCCGTTCTAGTTTAGGTTTAGGTTTGAAGGATGCAGGTTCTTAGATCTAAACGAGTTAGATCTACGCGCAGCGGACGGATCACGATTTATATGACACAATTCATAATTAAAGGACTTAAGTACTACAAGGGGGTTAAAATTAAGTTACCAATATCGGGAGAGATGCCTTGATCTTCCGATGTGTTCTCCAAACGGCGGTTGGTGGACACCCTTCTTGATACTCAAGCCTCCTTGATATAAAAAAGACTCAAGAAAAACTTAGAGTTTTTCTTCTACAAACCCTGCAGACAAGAAAGAACAAATTTTCTCTCTTTATTTGTGGTGTGAAACTCGAAAATTGCCAATGCAATTTCCTTGGAATAACTCTCCTTTTATAGGAGAGAGAGAATCCTTGGCCTCCAAGTATTAATTAATTAAATAAATAATTAATTAAACAAAATAAAAAGATATTTTCCTTAATGACTAATTGTGACATGTATTGACCAATAGGAAATCAAATAACAAGTCATCCAACCAATCATATAACAAGAATATCTTTTATTTTCCATATCACCAAAAAATTAATTCTTGTGATAATTAAAGAGGATATAGGCGCCACACTTAGGGTTAATAAGCCCACACAAAATGTCTTTTATGTGTATTATATTATTTAGCCCAACTAAATAATATCCATGCATATCAATTAATTATCCCACCAATTAATTATCACGAGGCCCAAATAACAAG
Source organism: Gentiana straminea (assembly GCA_036785695.1). Classification (NCBI taxonomy): domain Eukaryota; kingdom Viridiplantae; phylum Streptophyta; class Magnoliopsida; order Gentianales; family Gentianaceae; genus Gentiana; species Gentiana straminea. Next base: position 3,223,665 of record JAVUPR010000111.1, read on the forward strand.
ATTATTAGTCCGAATTACGAAGCCACATCGGGGACCATGGACCTATAACCAAGTAGCTCCAATAATTAATTATTCATCGAACGAGAATAAGTACATTAATTATTAATTCCGGGATTACGCCACCATAAACCCGAAACCGAACTCTACCGATTATAGATGTATACTTATACTCAACCCATAGAGTGAATAAGCGTCCATTGATATAATCACTACATACGGATTAACCCTCCATAGATCGTCCATTTCGAGTGGGAAGTCTCCGTGAACCCGACTCGAATATCTTATCCTTATTTACCATTAACCCCCGATGATCAATTAGTACACATATCCGACTAGTAGCTAATTAGTCAAATGTGAACTCCCGGGATCGATCACTTTCTTAGGGCTAACAAACAAGGGGATGTCTCTCTACTTCCCGCAGGAAGGAATGGATTCCATGTACGTGAAAATCGAACTACTCACTCATCGGAGATAGTGCCAATGAGAAGTGGCTTGGAACACATATTAAAGTGAACCGTAACTAACACATCAAACACTACCCCGGGACAAGCGACATCCCGTGATCACCTCGGGATTAAGGTTGATCTATATATGATCATCTAATGATTTAATAAGATTCCTCGATTACGGAATTATACCGAGAAATTCGGATTAAATCGGTCCGGTCTATATGAATGCCATCATATATAAATGCCCCACGTAGGTACCTCTACCGACAGTCCGGATAAGACTATCACACCCTAAGGTGTTCGGGCGCATTATTGGTGTTTTAATCAAGAGACCCTAAACTCGATTAAATTCACCACGGACTAACGATTTAAGTATATCACCACTAACTCAATCCTCACGTGCATGCCATACACCGAGTTAAGCGGTTACATACGATACACTTAGGGTTTGCGAGCGGTGTATTATTTACAAGCACAAAGCAAGTAATAAGGTGAGATAAAATCTGTCATCCATTGTTAAAAACAATTACACAAATTGTCTTTCGGGCACTACACCTAACAATCTCCCACTTGCACGAAATGACAAGTAATGATTGTTTTTAGAGCACACCCTTTCTCATCTTATTCACAACACTCTCCCACTTGCTCTAAAAGCGAGATGAGACATATCCATCAATGCCGTACCCTCCAAGTACTCGACTTGGTACACTGATTAGTTAGGTTGTCGACTCGAGACGATCTTTAGGATTGAAACGTCGCCGGTCCTTCCAATCAGGCGGTACTTTCTCTCAATATGCTTTTGACCTCTGGTGACTGAGAAGATCCTTCTAAGCTATCTCTTCACTGTTTTCACAATGAAGTGATATCGGCTTATCAGACCTGGAATTACTCCCAGACCAAAAAGGAAATTCTGAGCCCGAGATCAACGTAATGATCATCCTTAATCTGACTACAAGTCAGAATCAGTGTAGTCAACCATATTCAAGTTTGCACCTGAATATACAAGCATTTGTTTCCTCGTTCTCTAACGATACTTGAGGACGTACTAAAGCGCTATTTTATGCTCGAATCCGAGATTCGACTACTATTGACTTGTGACAACCTGACTTGCCGTTATCCAAGAGAGACTCTATCCCATTTTCTCTTTAATCCGGAGATTTAGAGAATCATTCCGAGAGGTAAGGTAGGACTACTCTCGTTGAATGCTGCAACCGTATATGCATAATCATCTTATTCAATAAGATCGGTGGGATATCCAATGACTCATTCTCGTGAATTTGACCGAATCAAATTCTTAGAATATAGTCCAATTCTCTCATCCAGAGAATTTTGGCGTGTCAGTTTCTGACTTCAGATAGCACACACATGTTGTTTCCAACCGTTTCAGTGTTATCATTCATGAACACTAATACTACTACTTGACCAATATTGATTTCCAGTCTACGAAAGACTTATCAATATTTTGGTCAAGTCCACATATTTTAAAACATGTGACTTTTAAATGACCGAGAGGTTCTCTTAAATCCACAAAGGATATAAGCCATGGCGTGCCTCCTACCAAAGGTTCTTTCGAATGAATTAAGATATCGTTAGTCTCGCAAAAAAGGTCTTAGGGAATCACCCCTATCTTCTCGCTTTGTAACGAATCCGTTATTCATTCTTAGCTAAAACCCTTCGTTCGAATGAATTCGATTCCGTTGTTCGGCAAGAAAGTCTCGGGGAATCACCCCTATTTTACGCTTTCTAACGAAATCTAGCAAGGACCGAGTGGTGAGAGAGTTCAAGGTCCGGTTAACTCTCTAGTTGTCGGGAATCACCCCTATACCACTCAACTTTGCGGCGAAAGTTTAAACTTTCCTATTCATTCGACTCTTTTCCGTGTAGATCCAATTGCTCCCACCTTTGGGCCCGAGACACTCGGGTGGTTCTACAAGAGGTGAACGTAAGCTGAGTACCAAAACTCCATTCACGGGGTTAAGGTTTTCAAACCAACCTCTATAATCGAATCCTATACTGACCCACCAAGAGCCATAGGTTATCAATCACCCTAGCAGATTATAAAGTCCACAAAATCACAATGGGTCAACGGTTAAACCATACTCCCACTTGTGTCTTGGGTGGATTGACATTCGATCTAGTAGTATTTATCGGTGTGATCACCAACAACTAATGTTGGACGTGGTACGATTAAATCGAGATAGTAACTTCCTTTGGGTAACCGTACTCCGAGGTCTAAGGTCGTTACTTATAGATTCTATCGAAGAATTGTGACGGTCCAACCGTCACTTTCGATCTCAAGAATCTTACAACCAACCTTCACTCGTCTCATTAAGGCATTTCACGAACAGTCAAAATCTGAACGTATGCGCAAAATCTCCAGTCCTACCTTCAAGCATTAAATGCTAAATGCCTACATTTACGGAAGTGGTGTGAACCGAATTCACTCCTTATCCATAAATTCACTAGCATCTTCTAGGTAGACTTCTAGGTTTACATAATAATGTTAACCGTTATTTTGCAACCAATTATCTTAATCGAGTTTAGCAGTGTATTGTAGTACATCAATAACTATATAGGGCAAGTCTATGGTTTCTTTTTCAGTGAGAAACGTTCCACTAGGAGAGCGGCCGAGCATCGGTCCCAAGACTATGCTATAGCCTATTTATGAGCATGGAATACTCTATTCTCTCGCTAAAATCAGAGAATCCTCCTCGTATTCTTTTGATAAACTAAATCGCGTTTCGAGTAGTTATCAGACAAAATGTCACCACTCAAAAACTCCCACTAGCTTGTGTCTCTCACTAGACCCCGAAGGTCATGATGAACAAGCTATGTTACCCCTTCAAATCTATTACCCTCTCCCGATTGAAAGGAAACTTAGTCATTGTTCCTTTGAGATAGTGTTCTTAGGCGGGAGATAGGAATCACCCTTAGCCGGTCGTCGAGTCTTATCTCTAGGATATATGCACTAATTAATAGATATTGAAGGGTCGTTTATCCGAATACGGAAACCTTTTACCTTTAATAGTTTTAGATGTGTTACACATACCTATTCAAAGCTTTTCTTGGTGGTTCGTCTTTATCAAACAAAAGTCCGAGTCTGATTCGTACTACAAATGTCATCTTCACTTTCTATGAGGCAACAATATATCGAGTTGAAAGTGAATCCATTTGTTTCAACGAATCCGTAAACGAAAAAAATAAATTTTTCGTGATATTCAAGGATAGAATCGAAATTCATTTCCTTATATCACTCCCACTATTATAGCCGAAATTACGCCCGTTGTTACTCTATTAATCGTTAATGCACGACTTCCTTGTTCTCCCAAAGAACTAAGCTACCGAGTCAAGTTACTCGGTTAAGAAAGTCGCTAAGGATTCATTGGTTAGTGATCCGAAATCACTTTCCTTATCCTATACTTTCTTTAATTAATGTTTCGGTTTAGCCTCAAAACTTTAGTTAAGATGATTAACACTTACGGTCATTCTTTCCCATTCTCAACTTTCCTTAAAAGGAAATAGTCTTGAACTAGCGAGTTCAATTGAGTAGACACTACTCGTGAACTTGTAGGATGTCTAATGAAAGCGTTACCCAAAGTGGGACTAATTTTCTAAATTAGAAAAACATAAGACAAAAGCTCCCACTAGTTTATCGGTTCCAAATACCGTCTAACTAGCGACACTTTAATTTATGATTCTCTAATTTTTTTTATTAGAAAATTTCTCGTGTAGACACTACACCATTAAAATTCACTAGAAGAATTTTATCGTCCCAATCATCTTTCAAACTAACTACAGTCGTCTCTCGTTCAACACGATTGACAACAGTGACATACTTATTTACGTCACTTAAGTCTTGAAGGCTCCAGAGAAATATCTCTTCCGAAAAATTAATCGCATGTAAGATCAATAAGTACAACGTTCTAGTTACTTACCACTTTTTAACGAAGTCATTACTAGTCAATTTTACACTAGCAGTCTAGCACCCGTAGAGATATATAAATAGTTGTAAATATAATTGACAGAAAATAAATCTAAATCATACACTACTAAAAATTTAGGAACATAAACTAAATACTTATAGTCTATCCTACCGTTCCAAGGATTTAATCTAATGCCTCAGTGCCGCCTTAGGGTAGGTCAAAGAGGTTTCGATTAATATTGAAGATCAGATTGAGAATCGAACATCTCATTTGTGATCGTCAATCACCTTTCCTTTTTCAGCCAAGGTACTACCAAAAATACCCTTTATGAGTGTGACCTACTGTCTCAGATTTTTAGGTAGACCCCGAGTGTGCCGCCTTAGGGTCGGTCAGTGACCCGACGAGTACCCAAAATCCTATCCTTTCGGAGACCAAGCCTTGAATTTTGATAGCGGTGAAGGCCTTCCTTAGGGAGGCCGGTCCCGAGCCGGCACGAGGCGTCACCATTCTCTCACGTTGCTTGTGTCAACAGTAGAGGCCGTGGGGTCGGCTGTCGCCTCTCCCGCTCCCACTCAATATTTTGAAAAAGTGGTGGGTTTACTGATCACGTTTTTGGACTTGATGTTACATTAATGAACAATAAATCATAGGCCCGAATGTTGTCGGTTATGTGGGCTAGCCCACCCGACCTATTCGTTAGAACATATGTGGCCGTCGGACGGGTCAAGGCTAGGAGAGGTCCGTTGAGCCGTAGTGGCTCTTCGGATGGCTCGCATTGCCGGACCCCGTGCAAACGCCACACGTGGAGGGTGAAGTCGATTGAGCCGTAGCTACCGTTGACCACCCAACCGTGGTTAAACCACTTTCGAACTGTTTGCCCGTGATTATCCAATCCTTAAACATCAAACTTTCACGTAGACACTACGGAACAGAAACGTAATCTCGTCTTAGGTAAGGTGGAATTCACCGAGAATCCAACACCTTAACCACGAGGTTTCGGGATTTTACTCCTTATGCTTTCGCAGAGTGGGATTCACCAAGAATCCATCACCCAACCTCGACGATTGAAAAAACCCGTGTTCCTCGGTTTTTACCCTAATTAGTTTCTAATTAATATCAAACAATTAATTAAAACTAATCGTGTGTTTTATACATGCCTAACTAATTCCTCGAATTAATTTCTACATGTATGCATATGGAGTGGAATTCATGATATGATGCATGTCATGGCAATTTTCCGATTCTACTCATACAATCTACACATGTATTCTAGTGCGGAAAATAAACACCGAGATGGACCGTTGGCACCCCCGTAACTAATCTATTCGAAAAATAAATTAAAACCCTAATCTGCACTGTTAAGTATCTTCGACGATCGGCATATCAAACGAACTTGGATCGGGATGAAACTTTCCAGATCTGATCATCATTCTTCGGACTTCAAGATGGACGGTCGGATCGGAGCTTTGACTTGTCAATCTTCCTCGTTGAGCCGCCCAACTTGCTGCCGAAATAGACTCTCAAGACGGCGCATCATATACTTCCCGAGATCGATCGGGGATGAATATGAATCCCGATCGTCCTGAAATTTTATGTCACGTCTAAAACTCCATGATTATCGATATGACCGGTCGGATTTTAATTTGAACGGTCCAATTGTTCCCGGAAAATCGAAGAAGTCACAAGTTAGGGTTTCGTGAATCCTGCGTTTTTCTGTTACAGGCAGCCACTTCGCAGCAACGAACGGAAACCCAAACGGACTCGATCGACGCCAAAATTTGTGGGATTGTTCAACAACTTCCAATCTTGATTCGACCGGAGAGATCTTCGTTTTAACGGCTCAAATAACAGAAAAAACGAAAAGACTAAACAGCTAATGTACAGATCTATTTTCCGGAAATTAAAATTGCAATAATACATAAATTACATAATTTCCTATACTCATATGGACGAATTTTCATCGTTTATATGAGTTTACAATAGATCTAACGGGAAAACGGTGCCAACCCCAATCCATCTCTTCAACCATAGCAATTTAAAAATTATTAATGCATAATAATAAGTAAAATATCACCTACATGCAATTCCACTCCTTTAAATCGTTTAATTACGATTATGAATATATAAATCGTGGAACCTGTCTCTGATACCACATGAAGGATGCAGGTTCTTAGATCTAAACGAGTTAGATCTACGCGCAGCGGACGGATCACGATTTATATGACACAATTCATAATTAAAGGACTTAAGTACTACAAGGGGGTTAAAATTAAGTTACCAATATCGGGAGAGATGCCTTGATCTTCCGATGTGTTCTCCAAACGGCGGTTGGTGGACACCCTTCTTGATACTCAAGCCTCCTTGATATGCGTAAAGACTCAAGAAAAACTTAGAGTTTTTCTTCTACAAACCCTAGACAAGAAAGAACAAATTTTCTCTATTTATTTGTGGTGTGAAACTCGAAAATTGCCAATGCAATTTCCCTTGGAATAACTCTCCTTTTATAGGAGAGTAAATCCTTAGCCTCCAAGTATTAATTAATTAAATAAATAATTAATTAAACAAAATAAAAAGATATTTTCCTTAATGACTAATTGTGACATGTATTGACCAATAGGAAATCAAATAACAAGTCATCCAACCAATCATATAACAAGAATATCTTTTATTTTCCATATCACCAAAAAATCAATTCTTGTGATAATTAAAGAGGATATAGGCGCCACACTTAGGGTTAATAAGCCCACACAAAATGTCTTTTATGTGTATTATATTATTTAGCCCAACTAAATAATATTCATGCATATCAATTAATTATCCCAACCAATTAATTATCACTGAGGCCCAAATAACAAGATTATTAGTCCGAATTACAGAAGCCACATCGGGGACCATGGACCTATAACCAGTAGCTCCAATAATTAATTATTCATCGAACGAATAAGTACATTAATTATTAATTCCGGGATTACGCCACCATAAACCCGAAACCGAACTCTACCGATTATAGATGTATACTTATACTCAACCCATGAGTGAATAAGCGTCCATTGATATAATCACTACATACGGATTAACCCTCCATGATCGTCCATTCGAGTGGGAAGTCTCCGTGAACCCGACACAGAATATCTTATCCTTATTTACCATTAACCCCCGATGATCAATTAGTACACATATCTGACTAGTAGCTAATTAGTCAAATGTGAACTCCCGGGATCGATCACTTTCTTAGGGCTAACAAACAAGGGATCGTCTCTCTACTTCCCGCAGGAAGGAATGGATTCCATGTCCGTGAAAATCGAACTACTCACTCATCCGGAGATAGTGCCAATGAGAAGTGGCTTGGAACACATATTAAAGTGAACCGTAACTAACACATCAAACACTACCCCGGGACAACAAAGACATCCCGTGATCACCTCGGGATTAAGGTTGATCTATATATGATCATCTAATGATTTAATAAGATTCCTCGATTACGGAATTATACCGAGAAATTCGATTAAATCGGTCCAAATCCTATATGAATGCCATCATATATAAATGCCCCACGTAGTACCTCTACCGACGGTCCGGATAAGACTATCACACCCTAAGGTGTTCGGGCGCATTATTGGTGTTTTAATCAAGAGACCCTAAACTCTGATTAAATTAACCACGGACTAACAGTTTAAGTATATCACCACTAACTCAATCCTCACGTGCATGCCATACACTGAGTTAAGCGGTTACATACTGATACACTTAGGGTTTGCAGCAGTGTATTATTTACAAGCACAAAGCAAGTAATAAGGTGAGATAAAATCTGTCATCCATTGTTAAAAACAATTACACAAATTGTCTTTCGGGCACTACACCTAACAAGGTTTAGTTAATAAAGAAGAATTAATTAGATTAGATTCAACATCCCTTTTCCCTGAGGATTGATACCCGTACTTATCCAACTTTACTAGCAACTACCCGGTATTCGGCCGGTTAGGAGGTAGTTTTGCATGGTAGTATAGGTTTTATAAATTTTCTTTTGTTTTAATGATGCAAAATCTCCCCAACAAAAGTGGCGCCGTTGCCGGGGAATCGGTGCTTTGTTGAATCTAATTAAATTAATTTTTCTATTTTGTTACGTTTATTTTTTCGTTTTAATAAAAGTAGCGTTTACCAAATCGAGAGTTTTTATTTTGCCGTGTTTCGATGACCATAAGGTTAAGAATGTGCAAAAGTTTTTTACTCGATTTGTTTAAACGTGAAGTATGTGTTTATGTGTTTTCTGATCTAACCTCTTTGTGCTTTAATTGAAAGTGGGCCGTGATCTGTGTTAATATGTGTTTTAAGTTTTTAGGGTTTGTCGCGTTTTCTCGCTCTCTCGCCGTGTATTCGTTGTATGGACGAGCGTTCAAGTTAGTGAACGCCCGTCCGATTCTTTATTTGCGAGTAAACGAGCGTTTGAAAGTATTGGACGCTCGTCCGTTCAAATATTTTCGACTCGTTCGGTTTAAAGGACCGACGAGCGTCTATGCTTTACGAACGCCCGTCCGGTTGGTTTTCAAGTCAAACGAGCGTTTGTTTTGCCGAACGCTCGTCCGAAGCCGTATTTTGAGATGAACGCCCGTCGTTGTCGAACGCCGCCCGTAGTCCAGGTTTTTCTTGATCTCATTCCTAATGCTTTTATTTAGTATGGATTGCTTACATTCGAGCATCTCGTGGCCTATTTATTTTTTTACATAGATGTCCCGAATATGAATGTTATACCTTTCCATCTATGAATTCATGCTAAGTAAATGATCCTATTCCTTATACATGATTCATCTATGCAAGTTATAGTTCTTGTCGGTTCTCGTATGCTATAACCGGTCTTATTGTTAATTAGTAGCTAGTGTCGGTTTCCGTATGCTACATACCGTTATGATGAATCTTGTGAGCTTTGAGACTTAGGTGCTTCCTTGTTATTTTTATAACTCATTTGGGTAGTGCTGTCGGTTTTCCGTTGCTACGATGGAAACCTTATGAGTTATATCTCGTTTAGTATAGCTAACTCGTTGGTTTTCCATAATGCTATCACCTTTGATAAGTCTTAAAGAGCGTCTACACTGCATGTAATGAACAGCACTGTCGTTTATCGTAACCTGTCATTATTTGGTAGAAGTTTATTATATACATGGCGTGTTGCAAATGAGTGGGCTAGTTTTATTTTCTTTTATTTTCTTTTATTTTTGCATATCATTTAGATGCATATCATCTAGTTGCATTGTTTTTGTTTTTATTTCTCTTGAGTGTAGTTAACTGTCGGTTTCCGTAATACTACCTCGTTTTTTTTTTCCATGATGGTAACTATTGGTTTTCCATATGCCATCATTATTTTATTATTGTATATCATGTAGATTGCATTGTAATATATTTTCATGTAGTTGCATCTAGCCCTACTATTTTGTAATGTTCCATGTATAAGTTCCATCTTTACATGAGCTAAATCTGGAAAATCTTTCTGACTTCGTTTCCATGTATAATCCTCTATCATTATTAGTTGGAGTTTGATGTTTCTGTTTGCACATGTGGTCTATATTATTCTGCAAGCTTCTGTGGCTTTATTCTTAGATGTCCTGAGTTTAAGTGTTGATCTTTCCATCTGAGCTATTATTTCTTTTTGATTATATCAAACTTCCATATTTAGACGCTTAGATGTTCTGTACTTTCCCTGTTTGATTTTTCCATCTGAAGCGATTCTATTTTGTGCTCTGTACGTTCTATCCCCCCTTGTCCCCGAGATATTTCCTTGTTTGTCAAGTGTGCAGGATCTTTGCGATAGCAATTGTGAGTTTCAGATGATATCAGTTTTCCGGTGGATGGTCCACAGTCTATTGATTTCCTCGGGCATTTCTGGATTTGATGCTAGCCACTTCCGGAATTGCCACTTTCGAATTACAATCAGCTAAGTTCTTTATCTTTTCTTTTTTTTATTCTGCACAACATGAGGACATGTTGTAATTTAAGTGTGGGGGAGGGAATAGTTGGTTATGTGTATCTATCATTTGCTAAATTTTTTTCGAAATTTTCAAATTTTGTTTAGTCATGAGTAACATTTTACTGGCATGCTAGTTTTATAATCTGGCACCTTTAGTTGTTATCAGTAGTCATATCATGTTCTGAGAATAGGTTTAGTAAGTCGATACTCAATTGAACTTCATTTCACGAACCTATTAGATGAAGAGCCAAATATAGAATAGTTTCCGGTTAGTTAAAGGGAAGTTAATTCTTGATACAGATAACACTTATTTAGCATTAATGAAAGTTAAGACCTTGTGCTATACTCACAGTTAGAATCTCAGTACCTTAGTGTTCTTGAGAACTTTGAGAGTCTTGAATGTGTTAGAAATATATTTGACCGAGAGTTTCCCAAGAGTTTGAAAAATATAAAAATATATATATATATATCTATAAATAATAAATGAATAAAATTTCTTTGCGGGAATTTTGTTTATATCTATCACCTCGAGTCCATTTGGATACTGCCCTAATTGGGGAGTGTGGTTTACCTTGGACAGTAAGGGATTGAGTGATCTCAGGGTGACTGCCTCTAATGTAGGGGAGTGTGTTATACTTTTGAGACGCGACGATAGGAAATATAAAATATACGCTTTTTTGGAATTCTAAGTCAAGTTGATCTAAACCAAGTAGAGACACGAAAGGTATTTTCTCGGTACTAAGCAAAGGAATTTAGTTGTGAGTTAGTTACTATGTTCTTGGTAATTAGTTTTTGTTAGGAAAGTCTTTGTAGATAGAATGAAGTTTTCGTTTAGTTGACCGGATAACTGTTAGTGCTTGATGTATTATATCGAGAGAGGATCGGTGAAAGTTTAGTAGGTTCTGCACACACATCACCGAGTGAGGTCGATTTGCTGAATACTAGCTTGTCATTATTTTGACTATATCTCGTGTCAGGTTATGTGGATTCTTGATAGTATGTTCTTGTTTTGTTTTGCTCGGGACGAGCAAAAGTTTAAGTGTGGGGGTGTTGTTCAGGGTCAATTTGTAGTGTTTTTAATGATATATTTTACATCAATTTCCCCCGTATATGGATGTTTTTCATGATAATCGAGCTTATAATCGATTAATTGAGTAAATAGTGTTTTTAATAGGTTAATTGCAAAATGTAACGATTTATGTGCTTAAATTGTGATTTTATGTTATTTTGGGATTGTGTTACGCTTTGGTATATTTTCCTATGTTATAGATACATATTTTGGCATGCAAGAGGATTAAATGATGAGGTTTTGCATGGAAGAGAAGTGAAATGGAAGGAAGATGGAGATAAAGCTTGGAATGAAGCTTTCAAGCAGCCGAACTTCCGATGCAGTTCTTGATATGATATACACTGATTTGACTCTCGACCTCAAGAGAAGATTTGTAGGCCTTGAAGAGAGGATTCTACAGGATTTTGAATCACTTCATTCCGACTTATGAGGCCCGAGATATGAGCGTTACAAGTTTGGATGCTGTTGCTGAATTCGAGTGGAAAATCCCGAAAACGACTCGTAATACGACGGGCTAGTCAAAAAGGTGTTTTCTGAAGAAGAGTCCTTAATGAAAGTTGTAGAGTTTTCCGAGGGCTTAATTATGACATTCGGATCATAATTTTTGGAGGTCTACAACTCAAGATATGAATTTTAGAAGTTTGAGTCCAGAATCAGTGAACCAGCGTTTGCCATGCATCATTCTCAAACGAGCGTCCAGCCATGAAAATCATGTACAGGATTGGCAGATTCCAAGTGAACCAGCGTTCACCCTCCGTCCACTCCAGCTGAACGTGCGTCCATGATTCAGGACGTCCGTCCGCCACCGCCATTGAGACAGCCGCCTCAAATTTCTATTTAAGCAGCCACATTGTTGAACCCTAAGAAAAACAATACACGCAGCAGCAGTTTTTTTTCCCCTAGAACCCTAGGCGATCCAAGCAGAGCAGCAGCCGGCCGGCTGAGCTTCATGCTTGGCCGGCCGGTGGTGGTTAGATTAGGTTTCTTTTTCGTTTTTTTTCGTTTTCCTTCCTTCTTGTTCGACTAGAGCTTGAAGGCTGAGGCAGCCATGAACACAGCTTTGTGAAGCTTTTTCCAGCAGCACTCTTGATTTCTTATTCATGGATATTTTGTAAGTTTTAATTAAGATTGTTTCCTTCCTATGTTTATTTGTATCTTGCAATTCATATCGGAAGATTATTGCTTGTTGATGCTACCGTATGACGGAAGTCGGTGTAGTTTAGATCACCGTAGGAAAGATTAGATTTTTAATCTATACATAACGGAAGTTCGTAGGTTAAATATCTAGGTTTACGAGAGAACCACAATTTAATTAATTCGATGCAAGATTACCTTAGATTGGAATTGAGGGATATCACCGTTACCGGAAAGATAGGATTTTTCACGTGTTTATTTCATTAAGTTGTTCTTGTTCTCTTTCATGTTTTGTATGGTTTATGTTAATCGAATTTAGATAACGGAAGTTAATAGATTCGTTAGATTGCCGTGAGAGAGATTGACAATTATTATTCCAACAAACGGAAGTTGAGGGATAATGTTGTTAGGTTAGGATTCAATCCATATCTTTGATTTGTATCGATATTAGTTAAGACCGGAAGGTAAACTAATTAATGGCGTGATAAATCGGAAGAGGAAACGCTTCTTTAGATAAGATAATAATCCAAGATAACTTGTGAATAAATATTTGTCTATCTTATTTCCTTCGGTGAGGTGATGGTTGTTGGAAATAGGTTGATCATGGTTTGTTTATGGTTGGTCGTTGATAGTTAGTTTTACTGTTTTCGTAGATGTAGTTTTATTTATTTTGTCCGCAACTATATTTCCTGGCTTTGGATTAACGATCCTCTGTCCAGTTATTTTTCCGTTCTAGTTTAGGTTTAGGTTTAGTTAATAAAGAAGAATTAATTAGATTAGATTCAACATCCCTTTTCCCTGAGGATCGATACCCGTACTTATCCAACTTTACTAGCAACTACCCGGTATTCGGCTGGTTAGGAGGTAGTTTTGCATGGTAGTATAGGTTTTATAAATTTTCTTTTGTTTTAATGATGCAAAATCTCCCCAACATAAGACATTAGTGCTGGTGTTCTCAGTGTAATGTGGTGGTGAAAAAGTAGTAGGTGTAGTGGGACCAACAGAAGCACTGTGATTTCCAATAGTAATAGAGGTGTTAGGATCATTACCAGTAGTATTAGAGTCCAGGTCTGGCTCAACTCTAGCCTCAGGATGCCCCTCTGAATGAGTCAGACCAAATGGTAACTGATTGGTGACAATGTTGGGATCATTAACAAGTTGCTTAGATGGACCTTGTGTGAAGTTGGCAGCAAAGGGAAACTGACTCTCATTGAAAATGACATTGTTGGATATGTAAATTTTGCCTGTCTTGTCTAGGCATTCATAACCTTTGTGGTAAGGACTCAGTCCAAGGTTGACATACTTGTTTTTTGTGATATTGGAACTTGGTAGTTTGTTAGGGCCTAAGATAGGGATAAGCAACACAACCAAAGACTTTGAACGTGTGTTAGTTGGGTTTGTGACCAAACGGACATCGATGTGGAGATTTCATGTGTAGAACGGGTGTGGGAAGACAATTAATGAGGGATACTGAGGCTTGAAAGCTGTGCCACCAGAACCTAAGTGGCATAGAGGCTTGAGCTAGCATGGTTAATCCTAATTCAGTGATGTGTCTATGCTTTCTCTCTACTCTTCCATTTTGAGCTTGATCAAGAGGGCATGGATGTCTAAAATTTATACCATGTTGTTTTAGGAAGGCTTCAAAGGGTCTGATTCACAACTTGACCTTGACACCACTGCTTGCTTTTTAGAACTCCATGAGATCAATGAGTCTCCTAAATAGACACAGTATCCACCAGTAGATCTCCTATCAATTGGACATACAACCCAGTTAGCATCAGAGAATCCATGAACCTCCAGTGTTTTTTATGGTTGGAAAATCAGTCCCATGTCCAGAGTACCTGCAACATATCTAAGAAGTCTTTTAAGGGCCTGCCAGTGATCTGTGTGAGGATTCTGCATAAACTGACTCAATGTGTTAACAGCAAAAGTTATATCAGGTTTGGTCAGAGTTAAATATTGCAATGCTCCAATGGCACTCCTATATATGGTAGGATTTGACAGGGGTTCTCCTTGTTCAGGTAGTGATGAGAGACAAATTAATGATCATTATTACGACATTTTACCCCAATATTGATACCACTTTGAGCATTATTGTACCAATTTAAATCAATAATTACTTAATTTTATCCAAATATATAAATAGTGGTTATTATATAAATTATCGTATTTTTATAAGTTTTTATAAGTTTTGTACCGGTTTAGTAACCGGAGTGTCGTGTCGATTTACGTTTGGTATTTTGGTGGTTTATTGCGTAATTATACGTTGACCAAAATCCCGAGTAATGACACGTTTTGAGGCCTAAAAGAGGTATTTTTAGGGATATAAGAGTGTGCCACTAACTTAAGTGGTCAAGTGGCTCAGTGGTTAGTGGTACCACTAACGAATTATATCTTCGACGAACAAATGGCTCATTAAAACGGCATTTTCTGAAGAAGTGTCCTGAATGAAAGTTGTAGATCTTTGAAAGAGCTTTCCAACGCATTTTGAATCACGTCAATCGGACTTCTACAACTCAAGTATCATTAAGTCAAGTGGTCAAGTGGCTAATCGATTCGATTTAGTGGAAATCGAGAAATATATTCGACGAGCGAATGGCCCATCAAAAAGACATTTTCTGAAGAAGAGTCCTTCATGAAAGTTGTAGATTTTTCAACGAGCTTTCCAATGCCTCTTGAATCATGTCATTTGGAGATCTAACTCAAGATATGAATTTTAAGTTTTATTCAAAATATAAATTTTTATCCAGGAAATTGGATAATAAAGGAGGATGAATGTAATGACAATGGCCTTGTCCGGCCCTTACCCGGCCCAGTCCGGCCCTCTCCCTTTTGTAGCCTATATATACATGCTAAATGAGAGTAATAAAGGGCCCCTCTTTTCCCTCTTTTCCTCTTCTTCGTTTTTTTTTCTTCTCTTCTTTTTACATACACATGTATATATATATATATATATATATATATATATATATATATATATATATATATACACACACACGTCCCAAAATATATATATACATCCATATATATATATATCATCTATCTTATTTTCTTTTTTACTTTTCGCCCTTATATATACATACGTCTGTACATGTATGTATATATATATATATATATATATATATATATATATATATATATACACACACACACACACACACACACACGTCCCAAAATATATATATACATCCATATATATATATTTCATCTATCTTATTTTCTTTTTACTTTGGGCCCTTATATATACATATGTCTATGTATGTATATATATGTTTTTATACATATAAATAAAGTAGTTATAGTACCGTTGTAATGGCGGAATAATTATCGAAGATTGTTAAAATCGAAGTTTTGTTATACTACATCCGGTGGAAACGACCCCGATTCAAATAATTGTAATCGGTAATATATTCTAATATTATTATGTTTACTATTTCTATTTCTATTTATATATTATATATGTTAATTATGTTAAGCTAAAAATATATCTAGCCAAGATATGAATCTGAATTAGTTAATCTTTTTGGTAAAATGGATGATCGACTCTGGTAATAATGATTAAAACCAATTATAATAAATCTCTTTCTATTTGCACATAATGAAAGTAAAAATTGAATTAGCCACTCGATTTTTACTAGAAACGTAATCTAATGAATTGACAACTCGCGATTAGAATACGAGATCGTAATAGAAAGACCGGAGGGTAAAATTGGCCGAGTGAAAACGTGACAACGGAATCCGATTTCCTACCCGGGGGTAGATTTGTCTTGGGAAAGATGAATCTTATTAAAATTTGTGCTCAAGATCGTAATAATGTTAAAATCAACAGTTTAATTGAAACTAACACCGGAAAGTTAAATCGATCCGCCTGACAACCGGAGCCTTTTGAATAACATCGGCCGTCTGACAAACGGAGCAACCTCTTTTATCCGGGGTAGATTTGTACTCGGTACCTGTTCAGACTAACTAAGATTAGCATGGGGCAGTTGTGGAGATTGAACTGATGACTAGACGTATGACAATTTCATACGCTCGTGTGAGGAGGAATTGTCTAGCTTAGGAATACACCGGTTCATATATAATTAACCTCCTTGCATCAATAAGGATTGTTTAGCCTAGAAACGTCCGTCGTAGCGCTTGCTTTCTAGGTACCATAGGTGTTGGACATGAGTTCAGGTGTCCCAAACCAAGCGTTTTCAACAGTTGTGCTGCATAGTGTGACTGATTCAAATGCAAGCCACTGGAGTTCCTTGTTACTTGCATTCTCAAGAAGTGTGACACAGGGCCAAGATCTTTTAGAGAGAACTTGGAATCAAGCTGCTTAATAAATTTCTGGATCAACTTTGGTGAGTTTCCAGTCAGCAGTATATCATCAACATAGACTAGAGCAAATAATACCTGACCTTCCAATTTGAATGTGAACAGGGAAGTGTCTGATACTGTCTATTTAAACCCCCAGTTGAGCAGTTGATTCTTCAATGCCTCAAACCAAGCCCTAGGAGCTTGTTTGAGCCTATAGATGGCCTTATTCAGCTTGCAAACAAATCCAGGTTTAGTTGAATCTTCAAATCCTTCTGGTTGCACTATATACACTGGTTCTTTTAGAGGGCCATTCAGGAAAGCATTGTTGATGTCAATTTGGTTGATAGGCCAGTTCATGGCTACTGCAACAGCCAGAATTATCCTCACTGTGGATAGTTTTGCCACTGGACTGAAGATTTCAGTGAAATCTATCCCATAGTTCTGATGAAATCCTTTAGCAACAAGCCTTGCTTTATATTTCAGGATACTTCCATCTGGCTTTAGCTTTAATTTG
Organism: Gentiana straminea; assembly: GCA_036785695.1. Taxonomy (NCBI): domain Eukaryota; kingdom Viridiplantae; phylum Streptophyta; class Magnoliopsida; order Gentianales; family Gentianaceae; genus Gentiana; species Gentiana straminea. Next base: position 3,241,015 of record JAVUPR010000111.1, read on the forward strand.
AACACCCATTTGCTTCCTACTAGACTGTGATTCCTGTCTGGTTTGACTAAATCCCATGTCTTGTTATGAACCAATGCCCTGTACTCCTCCATCATAGCATGCTTCCAGTTTTTACTCCCCAAAGCTTCTGATACACTTGTTGGTTCAGTAGGAAAAGTGTGAAACTTAGTCAGTGCAGTGGTGTAGGTCTTTGGTTTTAATATACCATTTTTAGACCTAGTTTGCATAGGGTGAGTTTTGACACATGGTGGAGGAGGGGGGGACTGGATTCAGGATCAGAGGCTTCACTCTGTCCTGACAAGTGATTAGTGGGCTCAGTTTCAAATGCTGATTGTGCACTTGTGTGTGCAGGTGTATTGGTGCTTTGGGGTGAATGTGATGGACCTGTCATTAATAAAGGTATACTAGGTAAGACATAAGTGCTGGTGTTCTCAGTGTAATGTGGTGGTGAAAAAGTAGTAGGTGTAGTGGGACCAACGAAGAAACCGTGATTTCCAATAGTAATAGAGGTGTTAGGATCATTACCGGTAGTATTAGAGTCCGTGTCCGGCTCGGCTCTAGCCTCGGGATGCCCCCTCGAATGAGTCGGACCAAATGGTAACCGAGTGGTGACAATGTTGGGATCATTAACAAGTTGCTTAGATGGACCTTGTGTGAAGTTGGCAAACAAAGTGGAAAGCGACTCTCATTGAAAATGACATTGTTGGATATGTAAATTTTGCCTGTCTTGTCTAGGCATTCATAACCTTTGTGGTAAGGACTCAGTCCAAGGTTGACACACTTGTTTTTTGTGATACTGGAACTTGGTAGTTTGTTAGGGCCTAAGATAGGGATAAGCAGCACAACCAAAGACTTTGAACGTGTGTTAGTTGGGTTTGTGACCAAACAGACACTTATGTGGAGATTTCATGTGTAGAACAGGTGTGGGAAGACAATTAATGAGGGATACTAAGGCTTGAAAGTTGTGCCACCAGAACCTAAGTGGCATAGAGGCTTGAGCTAGCATGGTTAATCCTAATTCAGTGATGTGTCTATGCTTTCTCTCTACTCTTCCATTTTGAGCTTGATCAAGAGGGCATGGATGTCTAAAATTTATACCATGTTGTTTTAGGAAGGCTTCAAAGGGTCTATATTCACCCCCCTCAGTCAGACTGCACACATTTGATTTTGGTAGAGAACTGAGTTTCAGCAAGGGTTTTAAAGTTAACAAACACAGACAAGGCTTCTGATTTTTGTTTAAAAGGAAAAATCCAAGTGAATCTGGTTTTGTCATCTATAAAGTGTATGTAATAGTTATATCCTTCAGTGGATTTGACAGGAGCAGGGCCCTAGATGTTTGTGTGAATTAGGTCAAACAAAGATGCAGCATGAGTGGATGAGGGCTAATGAGGATGAGCATGAGATTTGCCAAATTGGCAGGCATCACAGAAATGCAGCTTTTCATTAAAATTAAGATCAGTACAATCATTCAACCTAACCTCATATGCCAAACATTAGGATCATTATTAAGATCATCTACACCTAGATTCTTAGACTTAGTACTGGTAGCCTGAGGTTGAACATGACTGATCAAGACAGTTGTGGCAGGATTCTTGGATTGAAGAGAGGTCTGTTCTGACTCATTGTCCAGAGGCATGATCTGATACATGCCATCCTTGAGCTGTCCCTTGAGAACTGTTGTCTTTGTAACCTTGTCCTTAACAAAACAGGCATTATTAGCAAACTCAACAATAATATTATTATCAGAAACTAGTTTGGATAAGCTGAGAAGGTTTCTAGTGATGTATGGCACATGAAGAATAGTGTTTAGATACAGTGGGCCAATATGAGTGTGAAAGATAGTGTGTCCTATGTGTGCAATGGCTACGTTTTCACCATTCCCTACAGTCAGTGTATCATTACCATGGTAAGCTGAACTTTGAGCCAGGTTTCCCAAATCTGATGTAACATGATTGGTAGCCCCACTATCAAGGTACCAGGCATTGTCATCTACTGTACTTGGACTGGCCACAAATGTTGATGGTTGACTTGATTTGGCAGCTCCACCACTTGTATCAGGCATGAAGTCAGTCTCAAACCTGTGCCAGCAAATGGCCATTGTATGTCCCCTTTTTCCACATAGTTGACAAACCATTTGATTGTTGCTGTTGTTACTTCCACCTCTCCCACCTCCTCTACTTCTTCCTCCACCACCTTTGGCACTGTTAGGAAATCACTAGTTTAACGCAGCGGAATTTAAAATTTGATTTCCTTTTCTAGATCGTTCTTTGTTTAATGCAATAAACACGTTAAGTAGTTTGACGGTTATACCTTGATGATCTATGAGATCGTCGCTTTGACCGTCAACGGAGAGTACAGTGCGCAAGCCGTCCACGCATCCGGCCTCTATCGCTAATCCACACGAACTCCTCGTCGGAATCCTCCTTGGATTGCAATTGGAAAACTCCGGTTGCTAGAACATCCAGTTTCCCCTCTCTCTCACTCACTATAGGATGCTTTCTATTTTACAGAAGAACTATGAGCTCTTGCAATTGTGATGTACAAAAGAGCTTGACACCCACATCTTATTTATAGTGAGAAGTGGCGCCCCCATGGTGTGGAGAGGAAGAAAATATTTTCCCAATAAAATAAGAAAAATCAATTAGATTGATTTATCTCTTTAATTATAATTAATTTTGCCAATATCTTATATTGATTATAATTATCTTATTACCGTAAATCTATTTTTCCAAAATCAATTAATATCTTATATTAATATTATGGTAATCTTATTAATTAAAGTGCACAATCCAAGTGTATCTCATACACAAGGAGGTGGCGCCCCATTAGTCAATAAATTAACTTCCGGAATATTCTTTAATTGATATAATTTGTATATAATTAATATCTTGTATTTTATTTATTCATAATAAACAAATACTACCATGTTAATTTACCACTATAACTGATGACAGTCGATTTGTACCCATTATTCTGCAATCTTCACCCTTGATTTTGATATGAAATAACCTTAAGAGAGTGATAATAAGTCATTAAGTGCCTAATTTAGATATACCCCGTGTTATGATTTATTATTATGCATTTCGGTAATTTATTAAGTATTTGGTATTACAAACTATGTTTTTGTATGATAAATACAGTGAGCATTATGGACGGACTACGGAGAAGGAATTAAAGATCCAGGACAATGCAGAGCCCGGCGGAAGATAGAAGACAGAGCCCGAATAGGTGAAGGCTCGGTCGACCGAGCCCAACTATTTGGTCGACCGAGTGGACTTAAAGCCAAAGACGGTCCGGCGTATTACTTAAGTCGGTTAGGGTTTAGGGAATACGATCCTTAGTCGGTTTCTAAGTCGGTTTTGAACTCTATATAAACACATTGTCATTAGTATTATGGAGACATTCATTCATTGATTCAATCATTCATAAAAGAGCACAATAAATTGAGAGTTTTTCAGCAAGTTAGGGCTGCAACAATGTAAGCCCTTAATCTTCATGTTTTATTTTCAAGTAATTAATTCTTCCAATTATGTTCTTATCGTTTGAACTAATTAAACATAGCCAGATGATGTGATTCTCGGCTATGACGTTAGGTGGTGGTGACACCTTGTCAACGAGGATCCCATGACCTACGTCATAATCTAGATTTATTCATGACTCTATTTGATTTAATTAATGTGTATCTATGATAGTTTATATAAGTGATGTATGAATTGTCGTTTAATGCGTTCGTATAAGGAAACACCGAGAGATTATTTCTAGGATGTAATTAGGGTTGAATTCGTCCGGGTGACCGAGCGAGTCGTTCGGTCGACCGAGCCCTAATTTTGTCGATTAAGTCCGCCACGTCTTTATGGTGGGTCTAACCTAGTTGAATTTACTTTCTCGCATGGTATGGCTACGGCTACGTCGCTCGTCGGTTTTTCATTAGCGTGTTATTAGGAAATACCAATATAAGACGTCTAGTTCGGCTCACGAACGATCTTTCGGGACTTTCAGCAAGATCTAGATTAGTTTTGTATTAGGGAATTGTCGACACCTAGTCATACGTAAATCGTAGATTAACAAGAGACTTACCAAGTAATTGTTAATAGGACGAGGGCTTGAGCGATCGTTTAGGAAGTACGCCTAACCATAGGAATGTTGCCTAAGCGAGGTGTACGGTTAATATCGGCATCCTTAGAGTAATGAGCGTGTGAGTTATATGAGATGGAAACCCAAAAGGTGAAGTCACGTAACAATACCACAGTGATCTAGTAACCTAACCGGTGCTAAGTCAAGTTAAGGGGATGACTCCCGTAGCCAATTAAATATGAATACAAACCGATTGATTGAGTTAATGAGTTAGGTTATCTTATATAAGTTGTCTTGGTCCAAACGATAACGTTGGTAATTGGAAGGTTAATTACGTGTGTGTCTTTTAAGTTTGAGTTTGTTATTTTGCTTTTTATGTTGGTCTTAGACTGTTGTTCAATAACGAATTAGGTGAGTTAATTATTTAAACCTAGGGTCCACATTTTGATTCCCTGAGGGATCGACCTTGATTCACCATCGCTATGCTATGATGTACCTAGTGCTATTGCTAGTATTTGGTGGTCAAGTAAAATAAATTTATAACCTGATCAGACCGCAATCAAGTTTTTGGCGCCGTTGCCGGGGAATCAATGGCCCAATGATTGTTTAAATAATTATTTTTATCTACTTCGTTCTTTCTTTATTGTTTTTAGTTGAATTCTTTATTTTTATTTTGACGAATTATCCGTACTTGTATGTCGTTAAAGGATTAAAGCAGAATGGGGAAGATATTCGTTCGGTCGACCGAACGTATTCACTCGGTCGACCGAGCCTTTTCCGCCTTTAATTTTATATACGTGTCGTTTCCCCCGGTGTTCGTTTCCCCCCGTTTGTAGGTTGTAAGTTTGACAACAAGTATGAGCAATCATATCGTTTGTCAATTTACTAATTGTTTATTGTTTTTCAAATATTGCAGATAATTCGAAGTAAATCACTCACTTAACCTGTTCAAGATAAGCAAAATGTCATCAACCAATTTTCTTGAAGCCAAAGAAGAAGTTAAGGTTTTACGAACCAAAACTACACCTAAAAAGCCGTTAACACCAAAGCTCATGGAAAGAATAGAAAAGATGAAAGCGAAAATCCGAGAGGCAAGGAAATCGAGGGAGGCTAAAGAAGCCTATTGGCAAAGAGGTATGTCTATTTTGAATCCAGAGGAAATTTCTTCGGATTCCGATTCGCCTTTAGATTATGATGATTACATGTCCGAGATAGAATCCGAGTCGAGGTAGCGCAGCTATGGAGAGCCCTATTGTCATCTGTTCTAGAGATGAAATATTGATTAAAGACGAGTCTCGACTGATGCAAAAGTTAGCAGACCCAGGAGCTTTTATGGTTGGAGTAACCCTAGAACAAACCCACTTAGGTTTAGCCTTGATTGATTCCGGTTCGAGCCTTAATATCTTTCCTAAAAGCCTTTGTGATAGGAATTTCATTTTAACACCCACTAACACCCCGCTCCAAGTTAGATTAGCGGATGGAACTAGGACAATCATGAATGGGAGACTGAACAACATGATTATTGGTGTGGGGCAATTACGGTTTAAGATAGACATAGTGGTAATGGAAATCGAGGAACATCCTGAATGCCCAATCATTTTGGGTAGATCGTTTATCAACACCGCTAGAGCCTTCATACGGATGACCGCATACATGAGATAGTATTGTTTGACGCCAAGGGTTCGAGTGTTATGGGATAACAAATCCAAATTTCCCCGTACCGGTAAGTGTGAATGTGTTAAGTAGTTGGTTCGGAGAAGCTTGATGCCACTCAAGGTCTAGGAAAGGATGCTGATGATAATGTCGATGATAAAGATGAGAGGGAAGTCCTTACTATTCTAAGTCGGAATAGGTCGGTTCACCGCACCGCACCCACGACCAATATTGAAGTTGTAGACCTACCTAAGGATAGGAGGACCGGAGCGAAGAAACGAACTAGGAGAGTTCGTAACAAAAGCTCATCAAAATCAGAGATGAATCCAAAAGTAGGCGCTTGTCTGGATGGTCAATTCGGCTGTCTTTTCATTGGACTGAAATCCAAAGGAAGGGCACTCGTAGAAAAGGACGGTCAAACTTTTTCGGTGAAAGCTGGCCGGGTGAAAACCTGGCAAGTCAAGGGCAGTGTTTAGAAGTGAAGATTTTGGAAGTCGAGCTATAGACTCAAAAATTTAGAATTCTTTCGTTTCATTTTATTTTATTTTATTTCATCTTTATTTTTAGTATGAATAAAAGTAACGTAGAATGACGAGAGCCTTTTTTATTTTTGCCGTGTTCCAATGACCATTAGGTTACGGATGTGCAAAAAGTTTTTTTTACTCGAATCATTTTAACGTGAAGTAGAGTAGGAAGAGAAATCATTATAAAATGTATTGATGATGAGAATTTGGTGAAAAGATGCTTAGTTTCAAATTTGTATTATTTGGAAAAAGTGAAGGTTTATATGTTAATGGATTGTGGTTGGATTATTCGATTTTTGAGGTGAGGATTTTTCAAATTGTGACATAATAATTTTGATAGATTTATGTGTTCTAGCTTGAAAATTTCGTGTGTATCAAATTGAGGAGGTCAACTATCATTTATTTTTACACATCCCCATTTTTCATTTCCCAGTCCACCTTTTCATTTCCCCATTAATTTATTCCTCCAACAAAACCATTCCACTCCTCTATCCTTGCCTTTATATCTCCACCAATCACCTTCCACCATTTCAATCCTTTCACTTTCCACATCTTTCTATTTAAACCTCCTTTTTCTCTTCATCATTTCCACACCACAAAATCTTCATCTTCTCCAAATCCCCAATTTTCTTCTTTTCTTCTCTCCATTAATTCCCATTTCCAATCTTTCTCATAACTTCCATCCACCCAAGATTGGGGATAGTAATCTAAATGATCCCCTCCAATATCACAAATTGTGACTGTTCATATCTCTGAAGGATTATCCGACCCAGGCTGTCACGGGGAAGACCGAACCTCGCCAGCAGAAGCTTCTATCGTTCGGTCGACCGAACCGTTCGCTCGGTCAACCGAGGCCATTCTCTCGGTCGACCGAGAGCTTCATACCGCCGCATCATTCGTCGGCGTTGCTCGTTCCGCCCGCAATTATGCCACCAAGACGATGATCCTCCGCACGGTTTGTAGCAAGCCAACGATGCCATACCCTTGATCAACGGGGTACCGCGGTTCGCTAGCCAAGAGGTATTTTCGGTTTATCGGAATTTCTTCAACAATTCGCCGGTACACCGGGCTCGGGGATTAGATTTGACCAACTGTGGTCAAGAGCTGTTCGATCTAGTGGAGTATTGTCAGTGGCAAGAGGTTGTTGCGCCACCTGGACAAGTTAATGTCGACCGGGTAAGAGAGTTTTATTCTTATTTACGCGTGCACCCACACACGAATTTAGTCCAGGTTCGTGGCAAATCCATTGTCATTACTCCGGGGACTCTTAATAATTATTATGGTCTCGATACCCCGGAGGAGGAGCCAGAGTACACAGTGACGTTTGATGAGTCGGATGCATGGTTGGAGGAGGTTGGTGCCCATCTCGGGATAGCATGGACAATAGGGGAAGTTGCTCGCACTTTTGAGGAGCCACACTTTAGGCGGTGGGAAGATAAGTGCTTACATAGGCTTATCCGTTCTAACATTATTCCGGCCAAGCATGTGTCTACAGTTTATTATGCACATGCTACGCTGATGTATTGGTTGAGCAGAGGATGGCCTGTTAATATTGGGGCACTGATGCGTTCTGAGATGACTGCCGATGCCCGCAAGCCTAGACACATGCCGCCTTATGGTTCGTTGATCACTTCATTATGTGAGGCGGTCGAGTGCCCGGTGCTAGGCAAAGTGACTCCTATGTTAGGCCCATGCCTATCCTATCTTTGGATTCTCGTTGCACCACCTCTTGTGCAACCCGATGATCACGGTCCGGGTGATGACGATGCGCAATTCCAAGATTTTCCGAAGCGAATCCCAATGTTCTTCCATTAGCTTTCGTTGATCCGAACGATATACCTTCGGACTAAGCATCCGTGTTTGTTTATCTTATTAATTTTCTCTTTATCAATGTGTTTTTTATTTTTGATTTCAGTGTACCAATAAGTTAAGTCGTGTTGTATGGAGTTCGTTTTGCATTTCCCTAATGAATAAAATTTGTCTTATTTAATGTGTTGGATATTTGTGCATTATTTTCACTATACTTATTAAGTATGGGCTTGAAGATGTTTAAGGCACTTATTATACCTTTTACAGTCCATTTGATATGATTATATTTTTCTGGACTAACCCTGTAACGCGTTCCAAGTTTTTGTTAAAGATGTATGTTGCAGAGGTTGCATTTTATTGCAGTTGGTAACTGTATTTGTTTGTTAAAATTCTCCGGAGTTCATCAAGACTTGTTCAACTCCCGCACTTATTCCAGAGCTAAGTTCCTTGTTCTTTTTTTTTTTTATACATTGAGGACAATGCATAGTTTAACTGGGGGGTATGAGTCACTTAGCTCATTTAGCACACTTGAATAAGTTTGTATATCAAATTATGAGTAAATTTAAAACTTTTACACTTACAATCACACTTATCTTTTGTGAATTCCCGAATTTTGTATTGTAGGAACCATATTTCGTTAGTACGTGGTCATGTTATACTCTTGCGATATAATTTCAGTAAGCTTAAAGATATTCATATTATAAGTTGCAAGTAGTTATTTATTATTCGATTACTCAAAATATGGATCAACGTTTACCACGCTTATTAAAAAATGGAATATATGTGTACATTGCATAGATAATGGATTGTGCCTGCCTGGTAATCAATACTTATCGTCTGATGTATTCTTAATCTTCTAGCTACAAAAGCGGAATAATAAGCTTGAGTAATATCGTGTTTTACCAATGAGCTAAACACTTGGGCTTGTAGTCAATTACCAAAGTAGCCTTGCGCTTGTGGTAATATTCATTGCTATATTTGATCTAAGATAGGGGGTTACTTTAAAAAGTTTTCTTCCTTGAGATATGTAGTATTTGAAAAATGTGAAGAATTGAAAATTTCATCTCTTAAGAGGCTTTGAGTAGTACTCGGTCTCCAAGTCCAAAAACCGTATAGATATATTCTTTCTTATTGTTCTAGTGCTTTACCCATTGCGAGGCTTAAGCAGAGGAATGCTGATGATGGTGGGACTTGAGAATTCAAAGTGGGCATAACCATTAATCATGCCGCATTTATAAAACCAATGCATGTGCACACATCACTTCGATTCATACTGAGTAGTGAATAATGGATATCTTATTAGCATATATAGTATGAGTTGATTCGGGTTTCTTGTGTGAGTATGGTGTGACCACTGGAAAATGATCATATGGGGAATCACTTATTAATACTTTGATCGGGACGATCAAAGGCTAAGTGGGGGGCCGTTGATGACGGTCGATTTGTACCCATTATTCTGCAATCTTCACCCTTGATTTTGATATGAAATAACCTTAAGAGAGTGATAATAAGTCATTAAGTGCCTAATTTAGATATACCCCGTGTTATGATTTATTATTATGCATTTCGGTAATTTATTAAGTATTTGGTATTACAAACTATGTTTTTGTATGATAAATACAAAGTGAGCATTATGGACGGACTACGGAGAAGGAATTAAAGATCCGGGACAATGCAGAGCCCAAGAAGATAGAAGACAGAGCCCGAAGCGAAGTGAAGGCTCGGTCGACCGAGCCCGCCTATTCGGTCGACCGAGTGGACTTAAAGCCCAGCACAGTCCATCGTATTACTTAAGTCGGTTAGGGTTTAGGGAATCCGATCCTTAGTCGGTTTCTAAGTCGGTTTTGAACTCTATATAAACACATTGTCATTAGTATTATAGAGACATTCATTCATTGATTCAATCATTCATAAAAGAGCACAATAAATTGAGAGTTTTTCGCAAGTTAGTTGGCCGCAACAATGTAAGCCCTTAATCTTCATGTTTTATTTTCAAGTAATTAATTCTTCCAATTATGTTCTTATCGTTTGAACTAATTAAACATAGCCAGATGATGTGATTCTCGGCTATGACGTTAGGTGGTGGTGACACCTTGTCAATGAGGATCCCATGACCTACGTCATAATCTAGATTTATTCATGACTCTATTTGATTTAATTAATGTGTATCTATGATAGTTTATATAAGTGATGTATGAATTGCTGTTTAATCTGTTCTGTATAAGGAAACACTGAGAGATTATTTCTAGGATGTAATTAGGGTTGAATTCGTCCGGGTGACCGAGCAGAGTCGTTCGGTCGACCGAGCCCTAATTTTGTCAGTTAAGTCTGCCACGTCTTTATGGTGGGTCTAACCTAGTTGAATTTACTTTCTCAGTATGGTATGGCTACGGCTACGTCGCTCGTCAGTTTTTCATTAGCGTGTTATTAGGAAATACCAATATAAGACGTCTAGTTCGGCTCACGAACGATCTTTCGGGACTTTCAGCAAGATCTAGATTAGTTTTGTATTAGGGAATTGTCGACACCTAGTCATACGTAAATCGTATATTAACAAGAGACTTACCAAGTAATTGTTAATAGGACGAGGGCTTGAGCGATCGTTTAGGAAGTACGCCTAACCATAGGAATGTTGCCTAAGCGAGGTGTACGGTTAATATCGGCATCCTTAGAGTAATGAGCGTGTGAGTTATATGAGATGGAAACCCAAAAGGTGAAGTCACGTAACAATACCACAGTGATCTAGTAACCTAACCGGTGCTAAGTCAAGTTAAGGGGATGACTCCCGTAGCCAATTAAATATGAATACAAACGATTGACAAGTTAATGAGTTAGGTTATCTTATATAAGTTGTCTTGGTCCAAACGATAACGTTGGTAATTGGAAGGTTAATTACGCGTGTGTCTTTTAAGTTTGAGTTTGTTATTTTGCTTTTTATGTTGGTCTTAGATCGTTGTTCAATAACGAATTAGGTGAGTTAATTATTTAAACCTAGGGTCCACATTTTGATTCCCCGAGGGATCGACCTTGATTCACCATCGCTATGCTATGATGTACCTAGTGCTATTGCTAGTATTTGGTGGTCAAGTAAAATAAATTTATAACCTGATCAGACCGCAATCAATAACCTTTATAGTCTAGAAATAAACTTTCATTATTTGGTTATCAACTATAACCGCATTTTAATCCGACTCGATGTTCATATGTGTGTGACCCGATAGGCTTCCGAATATGTTGGCCGTAGACACAAAGTGCAATTTACTAAAATGCCCTTTATACCTAACGATCATGGGATAGCGTCTAGCAACACACCGTGACCCCCAATCATCGGAAGAGTCAAAAGCAATGACTACTACCTTTCATGTGAAGAAGTTACCGTGTAACTTACAATCCTATGGCTGTAATAATATCCATACGATCGTATCTCGAGTGTCAATACATTAACGATCGTATCTTATAATCTGGATATCATGCTCTCTCGGGATAACACATTTACTCCCACTTTGCAAAGATTCTCGAGAGCTAGACATTCCTTATAAGAAGGCCATTTCGGATATTCGATCCCAATAATAGGATACGCGATTCCCGGACGACCAATCATGTATACTCCGCATGATTCAATATCATACCCAATCACTGCCGCATGATCGCCCCGTGGCTAGGGGAAATCTCAATAGTGTCAAAGCATGACAATCCACACCGTGATGCCATGAAGACTCCGGTCAAAAGGATAATTACACAACCGCCACATAGTGTGACACTTAATGTAAGTGGGTCAGTCTAACGTACGCATTCTCTAATACACGTCCACGTACAGTCCAAGTGTCTTTACACTTCGATAGACGAGATCTATCCATACCTTCTATAAGATAGAAGACATCCAATACGTGCTAGTCTGATTATACTATCAATGTCCCATTTGACAGTACATAGGACTAGAGACATTTAAGTACCAAACTTGTTATAGTGATTAGAGATCTCATCAACCATAATCACAATCATTGTTTCTCTATCACAGTTTGATACTAGGGACGTTTCTATATATGTACAACAAATAACAAGAAGATAAACAATATATAATAACATAAGTGCTTTTATTAATCATAATAAAGTTATTACATGAACTAAATAGACTGTAAATGACCCGACCCGGTCGGATCCGGTCCAACCCGATTGGGTTTAGGACACCTTTCAACAGGCACATCCTCTGCCTCTAAATGAATTCTGACCTGAACCATTGGGCCTTGGAACATACCTGCCCTTGGTCTTGAGCTCCCTGAATAATTAACCAGATTAGCATTGAGAGTGTTGTGAACTCCAGACGTAGGATGAGCAGGATTAAACCATGCAACCAACCTTTCATGTGTGATCAATTATGATTGCACTTCTTGCAATGTCAAGGATCCAATTCTAGCTGTCATATTAACAATCACAGCTTCATATTCCTTATCTAAACCTACAAGGTTGGCTAATATCAATTCATATTTTGACATGGGGTAACCAGCAGATGTTAAATTGTCACTGTAAGATTTCATAGTAGCAAGATAATCAGCCATAGACCTAGTTCCTTTCTCGGCTATAGCCAGAGCACTTTTGTATTCCAACATCCTAGCTTCAGATTGATTATTATACAAGATTTCCAAGGTAGACCAAACCTCATGAGATGTAGTACATCCTATTACCTCGGTTAAGATCTGTTCCGTCATGGATCCAAGAAGCCATCCTAGCAGTAAGTAATCAACAGAATCCCATTCTTCAACTGTTGGATTTGAGTGCAGACCTGGTATTTCCGGTGGCCGTGGTAGTGTGCCCAGAAGATGGCCATCAAGCTTGTAGCCTTTCACCACATGTAGAATCATATAACGCCACAGGAGATAGTTTTCTCTGGTCAATTTAACGGTGGTTATTTGATTTAGGTGACCATGAAAGGGTGTTGGAGTAAGTGGTGAGATCGGGCTCGTTGATCAGGTTGTAGGCATCAAGCTCTCCGGTCTAGGAAACAAAGCTTGGGAGAAGATCGGAGGTGGAGCTCCGAGACTGAAACCAGAAAAAGAAGGCCCTGCATGTGGTGGTTGAACACAAGAATAAAGAGGAAATGAGTTGCCGGAAACATGTGTAAAGCCCAGTTGAGTGAACGGCAACCCGGTAACAGGGATTCCAGTAGCAATGTGTGAACTCTGAGAGCTTATGGGAGCAGAAATGGCAGACAGAGGCGGATTTACACTCACGGCTCCTCTAGTTGTGGGAGATGGTGGTGTTTCCGGCGGTGGAGCTTCCGCCATGTTTTCTCTGATACCAAGAAAAGATTTTGTATATTAAATGTGTCTCAACATAATAATCCAGTGGTTTACAGACTCGACATATATAATACTACACCATTGAGAATCTAATAACAACTCTAACAAACTTAGTGTGTAGGTGTCATCTTATCTAAACATACTCGATGAAATATTGACACATGGCAGCTCTATATATTCATTTTCTTTTCAGTTGATAACATCGTGACGATTAATCCTCCCCTAGTTAGGTATAGTTAGGTAGATTCTTGAGATATTGCCAACGAAACCTCGTAACCATCCATTAATTGGAAATAGTTCTACCCTTGAGGCATTCCTTGACAATATTCATACTTTACGACGTCGACAACTTTTGATCCACAATATTCATACACGACAATGACCAACTTATTCACAGTAATTCATTTATTATAACAGTTACTGATTTATTATAAAGGAATGGTGTTTACAAGATTTTTTGTAATCAACTTCCTCTAAAAACATTGTCATCGGTCCAATAAAGGAGGCGAGTCTTTCCAGTTCTATAGAAAATTAGGTTTACATACGCCTAGAAAGCTAACCGTTAATCGACACATCTAGTAGCAGAAATACCAGACAAATCAGTAGGGAATACAAGTAGCCCTTCCTAATATGGAAAGCCGTCTGTCGTTCTTGTTTGTGCAACAATCCACGTAAACCGGTGTTTGGAAAGCCGCCTGTCGCTCTTGTTTGTGCAACAATCGACTTAACAGAGTTTCAGAGGTAAACCGGTGTTTGGACTAACAAAGTTTCATAGGTAAACCGGTGTTTGGCCTACGACGCTTTTATATGGGGTACATGTTGGCTGAAGTTTAAAAAGAAATCGCACCTTGGATTCTGTAGTTTGATGCATTTTCATTAACTATATTATACGACTGATCAGTTTTTGTTACATTTAGTAGTTGTAATCGGGAAAATCTAGCTATTTTCTAGTCTTGATCGGAACCGCTACGCTGATAAGTCCTGTCAATTGCACGGGGTGAAATCAACCTTCCCCGGAAGATACGCATCCCCAACCAGCCAACCTCAAAACATAGACTCAAGATTACCTGGACAGACCCAAGATTACCTGCATTACCTGCAGATCTGCCACACTGCGAGCATCTTTAGAAGATACACATCCCAACCAACCATCCTCAAAATACAGACTCAAGATTACCTGCAGATCTTCCACAGTGCGGGCATATAACACAGACTTCTGAATCAACTTCCTCTTCCAATTTGTTCCAATTTGTTCACTTACTACCTGATACGTTTACAGAACAATATAATAGTAATATTTCCTAGCCCATCCATACCAACAACAACATCAACCAACTCAAATCCCTTTATATGATTTACAAGATTTCCAACTATCATGTGCTTCTCTAAATTCTCCATCAAAACCCAATCATCTTCTAGTACTTTGTTTAAGGAACAATAAACTACTCTACCATCGTACACCTCCCTATCTTCAATCTTCTTAACCTTGCTCTTATCAGCTTTCATTTCATCTGGGAAATCCTTAAGACATGCCATAGCATACATTAATTGATTACCAATCACCGAAACTGAATTGATGGCATTTTCCGTTTTGTATACCAAATTCTTAACTTTTAAACAAGCACCCTCTAGACGTGCAGTTAAACACAACTCTCAAGAGTAGTTAGTTTGATCATAGTATCCTCTCAAATTTTGATTTCACTATATAGTAGTTAGTTGCCTTGTTAATATAGTATATGTATTTATTTGATCCTAGGGCTTATAATAAACTTCTAAAATGGTCCCAAAAAAATGTGTGTAATATTTTCATTTCTTATATCTATCTATGTCTTCATACGGTTGGTTGGTTTGGTTTGCTAAATCAACATACAAGAAAATAGTATCATGGGTTTGAAACTCCACAAGATAGAAACCATTCTAAAACTTCTAATTCCATGGATAGAAACAGTTCTAAAACTTATAATGCAGAATACGATCTAGTTGTAATCGGCGCTGACCCCTTTTTCTAAGGAAGGTAATGAATCCATCTGTCCTATTATTAGTAAGGAACCACCCCTGCAAATTGCCAACATAAGCATGGGCGGACGCAGGATCTTGGGTAAGGCGGGGAATAAAATTTTCAAAGGCAAATAAAAAAATTTAAGGTGGGCAAACGATATGCTTTGTACACATATTAGTGTAATTTTTCCGGATCAAGGGGGGGTCAGTTGCCCCCACTACAACAAAAATAGCTTTTCGCGGCATGCAAAATGTCTATTGGCAGCGCACATTGCGCGCTGCACATTTCAAAGCCGCTAAAGTACAAGGCTTTCCGCGGCATTTAATTGCACGCTGCTAATGCTTTTATTGGCAGCTTACCCTACGCGCTGACCTTGCTATTATTTGCATCTTGCTTTGCATGCCGCCGAAAAAATTGTTATATTCAAAGCGACATGCTGCCAGTTCGATATATTTATTAATAGCAGCTTACTAATGTGTGCTACAAAAAGCTTTTATTTAAAAAAAAATGTTATATTTATCCGATTTACGAACTACTTGTAAAGTCCCACATCGGTAAAATAAGAGAATGCTCACACACATATAAGTGTGAGACATAAAGGTCTTATCAACTCGGGTTAGCCCTTTTAGACCAAGCGAGGACGGCGGTCTAAGCAGTTGACCGGACATTTATGCCTCATTTAACGCTACCAGGCACGGGGTCTGGGAGCGTTACAGAATGGTATCAGAGCCGACTATCAGACGGAACTATGCGTTGCACCGTACAAGAAGACGGTGTAAGGATGGCCTCTAGTTACCTCTGGTAGAGACGGACGCCAGTCCCTTATAAGGTGGGGAGAATGTAAAGTCCCACATCGGTAAAATAAGATAATGCTCACCCACATATAAGTGTGAGACATAAATGTCTTGTCTCGGGTTAGCCCTTTTAGACCAAGCGAGGACGGCGGTCTAAGCAGTTGACCGGACATTTATGCCTCATTTAACGCTACCTAAACATTCAAACACGAGGCGTTACACTTATCGCTCACCTATACACAAAATATTTTCAATAATACACGACTCAATACTATACCGAGTACCATAACAATAGAAATACTAAATCAAACATTCAAACACTTGGAAGTAGTAGGAAAATCCATTAAACTCCACATATCATGTTTCTATGACAATACACTAAAATAACAAATTGCCTCCACTTTGTCCCGATGAAGCATATCTTTTATGTTTACAGGAGGAGGCCATACATAAAAAGTACCTAAAAACAAGAACAAACATTGTACTGTCTAGAAATTCTTTGGGTCTAAATTCGACTTTTATAAGCTAACATACATCAAAGTAAAGTATATGTGGGACTTCTCTTCACAACAATGGTAATAATATTGGTACCTCCTTGTGTAAATTTGCAGTGTGATCCACACCGGTAGTATAGCCAAACGTTCTCTGCCGGACCAGCCCTGGAACACCGCATCTTTCACATCCTCTCTTGCATTTAGCCCAATACCCATTCCCATAAAAGTAACTCTCAAGCTCCTTCCCGAGTTCATCCACCTGCTGATAAGATTATTAATTAGGACAATTCATTAGCTATTATTCCCATAACCTCATTGTATGAAAAACTCAGTAATATAATACACTAACTACCATCATTAGGATATGCAAATATCATATTCAACAATATAAAATTACTCACAATGTCATGTTTATCAAATAAAACGTTAGTTCATCTATAAATGTTTGATTTCTTCATACACCTATAGGTAATCTCAAATTTTTAGTCTCATATTCTATCGTTATTCTTTCTGCTACTAAGTTATTTTCCATAAACATTGTAGTGAAATTATTTTTTTACTATTATTTAACGATTTAGGAAGATCATAGATAATAAAGGACACAACATGACAAGCAACAAGAATTTGAACCAGCTTGCTATGAAATTTATCAAAAGATGTTTAAGGCACAACAAAACGTCGATTTTTAAGGCCGCATATCCAAAGATGTTTCCACATAATTAGAACAAAGCAAGAAAGTGTAGAACTTTTTACCAACTCCAAGCAACTAGTAAGCAAATATTTGCACCAACACACTAGCAGATAATCAATACTTCAAGTACGTGAAAAAAACTTACCAGCAAAAACAAGATAGGTAACAAAAAGTGAGAACTTCTTAAAATGTTTGTCTTGACTCCTGAGTCCCCTGGTGAGGTTTCCAAGTTCTTGGATAGCTTCAACAACAACGATATTCACATATTTAATACGCTGCACACAACCCCTAAAATGATAAGTTAACTTAATTACAATGGAAAATGGCCCTAAATAATTAAAGACCAAGAAAAGTATATGAATGTATGGTTCTGAAATTCTAAATTGGGAAGATTAAAAATAGGAACAAAATTCTATCAAACATTCAAGAACACTACAACATAAAATCTATGCTGAAAGATTCTATGCTTAAACATTCAAGAACACTACAACACACACTCAAGACATATTGTTGGGTGCATACCAACCTAGATTACATAAAGCACGATCCCAGGAGTGTAAAATAATCTCCTTAACATTTGAAAAGCTAATATATCTAAAACCTTGGTATTGAAAAAGTAACAGATGCAGAAGAATTGCACTAAGGACATGCGATATGCAGCTAAAGGAAAGTACATATTTTGATTTTCAAATGATCAAGCATACTCTACCAAATCAGAAAGAGTATCAAATCTTCATAAGTGATTGGAATATATCCGTAAAATCACTGGGATCTATCCTTTTAGTAGAAGCGAACTTGGTTAACTCTGCAACGGCTTATTATTTCACTTCGATCACTTGGAAGCTTTATGAAATTAGATAAAACAAGTACTATGGAAATAAAAACAATAGACCCAAATGTGTCTAAGATAAAACAACGATGGGAAAAAACATTTGCAAATTGTAAAGTGAAAACTAACCACTCCTTCCTAAAGCCCAGATTTCTCCAAAGGTGTCAATGTATCAACAGGATCAACAAGTTCGTATCCATCAATCTCCTAAAGAACCGGTAGGAAATAAAGGTCATATGTAGCAAAAATGTCAGCAAGAATGATCAAGCATTGCTTGTGAAAAAATCAATAACTAGAAAGCCTGAATAATCTAGAACAAACAAGAACTTTTGCTTGTAAAGGTTTCAATTACGTTCCATGAAAGTTCTAGGAAAATTTCAACATGAAGAATTGATATTACCTTCCGTTTTAGATTCTTCAAAAGGTCTGGAATCCAAAGCCTCAATGATAACCTCGGGTTCAAGCTCCTTGCGTTGCTTAGACCTGGAAATTTGACATAGAAATTACAATCGCATGAGACAGTTCATTATGTTTCATATTCAAACTAAATTTGATAAAAGATACTTTATCTTCCTGTTGCTCTTCTGCTACCTCACTTCCATTTGTGTCTTCCTTTCCAAATTGTCAATCTTCATCGTCAAAAGCTTCTCATGACTCTATTACTTTTTCCTTGTGTTTCTTTGATTTCTTATGTCCTCTTCCATTGTTTTTCACTCTTAAACTTCTTCCCACAGGCAACAAAATTCAATTGTCCCTGTTTCCCATCTTTCCATTCTTCTCCGTGTCCTCTTCTATTTCCACATCCCCAACTTCATCAATCTTTGTCCACTCATGCTTCTCATAATTTGGCTCTTTCTCAGGCCACAATCGTGCTAACTCCTCCTTCATCTTTCTCTCATCTTCCTTCCTCAACTTTTTCTTTTCCTCCCATCACCCTCCTCGATTTCCTATTTGGCCCCATCATCAAGTTATACTGATCAACCCAGCAAAAATCCATCACTTTCACAAACCCAACCCAACAATTGTAAAAAGCTGCTACCTGCATATAAATGGAACAAAGGCCAATGGACATAAAGATACATTTCAAATGAACGTGAAGTGAAAAAATCAGTTAAAAACAACTACAATTATTTGATTAGATCTTTTACCACAACAAAATCACATCATTTGCCGATAATCGGTACAAACAAGAAGTATTGGAACTTAAAAAACCTCATAAAATTTGCCAAAAAAGTAAGCTATGTATCATAACAACACAAAACAGAGAGCAGGGTATGAAAAAAAAAAAATTAACAGCAGTCATAATTCCATAAAGAATATATTATCATCATATGCATCAATGAAAATATCTTCCAATTCCACATAGTACTCCCAAAGAGCAATAAAATATACCAAAGGGCAGGGACGAAAACAGAATTGAAAGAGTTGCCGGTAGTAGAGCTGGAAATAAGATTTGAGAATGGAGCGAGTCGTACCATGCCTGCTCACGTTTTTCGTAGAGTAGTTCGCATTTACAAGCTCCGTAATTGAGTAGTAGCTTCGACTTCTGATGAGAAGGATTTGATCAGCTTGTTCAGTTGGTGCTGAGGAGCAAGTTTCCGGTACACCGACCGAATCTCGTCGGTTGAGCATTCACGGTTCAGGCTAGAGGACCTCGTACATGCGTCACTTTTATTTCTCAGATGACGACATCAGTACTTATTAGGGTTCTGCCCAGTTTGGATGCAGATAAAAGAGGAAAATTTTGGGGGGTAATGTGCTCCAATCCCTCAGCACTATTTAGTGCGCTAAAATTTTATTTTATCCGGGGAATTTCAGAAAAAGGAGGGAAGATGAAAAAATTGAGTCGAAATAGGTTGAAACATTGGAGGCTTGCATCTTCATGCTGCCAATTGAAAACATTTTTCACAGCGCGTTAAAACAAGTCACAAAAAGTTTATCAACGGCTTACCATTTGCTCCATTGGTTGTATGTAGCTCCGTTAGTGAATATAAGGTCTAAAAACCATACGAACTATAAAGAGAATAGATAAACAACGACGTCAACATTATTTAACGTAACGCGATTTGACAATTCTTGTGGAATAGAAAATATTGAATAGAAAATAACACAAAATCGATAAAAAAAAACCACATTTTTTTCTTCTCTCGGTAATTACCGAATCCACTCGGTATTTACCGAGTGTATTTTTTTTTTTTTTTTTAATTGGTATCTTACCAATAGGTAGGTACCAACAAAAAAAAAACGAACCGCGTTTACTTTCTACTATCGAAAATAGAAAATAACTCAAAATTGGTAGAAGAAGAAAATTGGTAACTAAAAGAAGGTAGATATCAACGGAAAACAAAAATAGAAATGTGATAAGAACAGTGTTGACTTATTCTCGAGAATTTTGAGCTAATACAAGTAGTAACCATAGACACAATGAATTAGCGTCGTATCCCCGGCAACGGCGCCAGAAAGCTGACGGACTGTTTCTAGGCTATCAATCCTTACCGGCAGTGTACCGGGTCAAATTGTAGTGCTAGTCTGGTGAGTCAGGTCGTATCCTCAGGGAAATGAAGGCATAATTCAAAGTGTGGTTAAACACCAAGAAGCTATTATTAACTCAATCTAAGTCGCAGTTTTATCAATTTTATCGGGTTAGATCGTTAGATTAGTTAGATGTTAGTAAAACAGTAAATAAATATATAAATATAAAAATAGATAATATATATTTTTGGATCTAGCCAAGAATACTTTACTGAATCAATATCTTTTTGTAGTGAAATTGAATGAGACAGATCTTTTCCTTGATGCAAGGAGGTCAATTATGTATGAACCGGTGTACTCCTAAGCTAGACAACTCCTCCTTACACGAGCGTATGAAATTGTTATATGTCAAATTGTCATCAGTTTAACCTCCACAACTGCCCCATGCTAATCTCAGTTAGTCTGAACAGGTACCGAGTACAAATCTACCCCGGATAAAAGAGGTTATTCCGTTTGTCAGACGGCCGATGTTATTCAAAAGGGTCCGGTTGTCAGGCGGATCGATTTAACTTTCCGGTGTTAGTTTCAATTAAACCGTTGATTTTAACATTATTACGATATTGAGCACAAATTTTAATAAGATTTATCTCTCCCAAGACAAATATGCCCCCGGGTAGGAAATCGGATTCCGTTGTCACGTTTTCACTCGGCCAATTTTACCATCCGGTCTTTCTATCCGTACATTTAAGTGTAAATAGAAAGAGATTCATTATAATTGATTTTAATCATTATTATCAGAATCGATCATCCATTTTACCAAAAAGATTAACTAATTCAGATTCATATCTTGGCTAGATATATTTTTAGCTTAACATAGTGATAGATATAATATATATATAAATAAACAACAAAAGTAATAACTTGATAAAATTACCCGATTATTGCGCATTGAATCGCCGTATCCTACGAAAATAACAACTTCTTCACTATAACTTTCTCGGATAATCTTCTCGAGTATTACAACGGTACTACTTTATTTATAAAAACATATATATACATACATATATATATGTATACATACGCCCAAACTAAAAATAAAAGAAGATAGATGCAATATATATATATATATATATATATATATATATATATATATATATATATATATATATATATATATATATATATATATATATATATATTTTGGGACGTGTGTGTGTGTATATATATAGATATATCTATATATATAAAAAGTGTGTACAAAATAAAAAGGAAAGAAAGAAAGAACGAGAGAAGGAGGAAAAAGGGGCAGCTCCTTTATTCTAATTAGACATGTATATATAGGTTGCAAAAAGGGGGGGGGGGGGGGGGCCGGACTGGGCCGGGAAATGGCCGGACCGGGCCGGGCTAATCATTACATTCATCCCCCAATTTTCGGATAAAAATTTATATTTTGGAATAAAACTTCTAAAATTCATATCTTGAGTTCTAGATGTCCAAATGACATGATTTAAGAGGCATTGGAAATCTCGTTGAATGATCTACAACTTTCATGAAGGACTCTTCTTCAGAAAATGTCTTTTTGATGGGCCATTCGCTCGTCGAAGATATTTCTCGATTTCCACTAAATCGAATCGATTAGCCACTTGACCACTTGACTTAATGATACTTGAGTTGTAGAAGTCCGATTGACGTGATTCAAAATGCGTTGGAAAGTTCTTTCAAAGATCTACAACTTTCATTAAGGACACTTCTTCAGAAAATGCCGTTTTAATGAGCCATTTGTTCGTCGAAGATATAATTCGTTAGTGGTACCACTAACCACTGAGCCACTTGACCACTTAAGTTAGTGGCACACTCTTATATCCCTAAAAATACCTCTTTTAGGCCTCAAAACGTGTCATTACTCGGTATTTTGGTCAACCTATAATTCTGCAATAAACCACCAAAATACCAAACGTAAATCCGACACGACACTCCGGTTACTAAACCGGTACAAAACTTATAAAAACTTATAAAAATACGATAATTTATATAATAACCACGATTTATATATTTGGATAAAATTAAGTAATTATTGACTTAAATTGGTACAATAATGCTCAAAGTGGTATCAATATTGGGGTAAAATGTCGTAATAATGATCATTAATTTGTCTCTCATCACAACTCCCCACTTAGCTTTTGGTCGTCCTCGAGCAAAACAAGCGATAAAACAAAATGAATGAGAGATAAATTCATGAAGATATAAGATATAAGGGACAACCAGATAATACAACCATTAGAATTACAACCAGGCTTTAACCTTAATATAAATGTATAACAGAGTGTGTGTGTGACAAGCCTTTTCAATTTCCACTATCCTCTCTTGAATAATTCAAGCAAACGCACAGATATCCATTCAGACAGTCCTAATGACTTTCCTAGGTATAGGCAGTAACAGTTCCACACAAAGTTCTCCCGTGTACTTATTAGGATAATCCCTAAAGCATATCATTCAGTTTATACTGGGGATAGTCAGAAGATAACTAAGTTTTCAACCATTGTCATTTTTTTCTTTTTTTTTCTCACATTTGTAGCATATGCCTTCATTCCCAGCAATAGGACGTTTCGAGATAATACCCTAGCTGGACTACTATCATCAGGCAGTCGGGAGCTTTTAAACCTCATAGTGATATAGGACGTTTCGTGATAACGCCCTACTGTACTCAAATCATTGGTAGCTACAACCGACATATAGATAGTTCATCTTAATTTGGTATTTTTCTTTTTATTCCACTTAACTTATATCCTTTCTATCACATTCAAACCTTCAGATATTCACAGTACACGTTCAAAAATTAGGTACTAAGTTACTGCAATTATCTATAGAATAACCACTAGGATACTGAATGGATACAGTTTAAAATTTTCCGCTTCAATATCAAAGGCTTTACGTGAAGGAATTCATGTTACACAAATATATTTGGAATTACAATAAACTTACGGTTCACGTTGGTTATACACATCCAAATTGATCATTACATCTTCAAATCCATGAAATATATGCCTTATACAATTTATTTTAATCAACTAAATAATGCTCGAAAAAAATCGAAAACTAAGGGATTTATTGATACAAAATAAACATTAATTCCATTGCTAGACCAACAACTCCACTCCCCACTTACGAACTTACATTGTCCTCAATGTAAAGTGAGTGTAAATAAGTTGTTGGGAAAGCAATGGTGCACTAAAACAAGTCAAAACAAATACTCGGATGATATTAAAGGGTGGGTGGGTGGGTTAAAGTTATGACCTCCTCAATTCCATAGTATTTGAACTAATACATGTCACACGTTATTTGAAATTTAAAACAAGACTAGATCATGAAATGTAACGTATGGCAAAGTATTAACTCTGAGTCTTTTATACTTAGATCCTCAAGTGTTATTTCAAATCGTTCGAACAACCTAAGTCCAAGAAATGACGCATTTGAATTTTTCTCTTTTTTCTCCATCGGGATTTTCGGATAACCACCTAATCATTCCCTTTTTAATGACATTCAAACATTCATCCTAAGACTTGGTGAAACAAAATGAAAATCAATCCGAAGTATTCGCAAAGTATCATCCAAAGTATGAGTAATTATTATATTTAACATTTTTGCGGGGCGCTCCCGGTAGCGCTTTTGGTTAACGTCGTTTGCTCGACAAACTTAAACAACTAATATAATATACTAAACTAAATGGGATACTTCTAACAATTACTCACCAAAGCATGTAACAATTAAGCACACGAATCAACTAGAAATAAATGCTAAATGAGTAAATAGGAAGGATAGTACCCATGATTTCACTATATTTATAGTCTATAGCTAGACATTTCCTTGCTTCAGTTTTTAATGCACTGGTGGTGGGTCATCCTCACGCACCACATCCTTCTTCAATACCGGTTTCCAACAGAGGTTAGACAATTTCCACCAATCCAAACGATTCTTGACCTTTTCCTTTGATTTTCGAGCCTTCGGTTTGTGAGCTTTTACATTATTGCTGAAGTCATCTTCTTCAATTACCCGCGTGTTAGTACGATCCACAACAAAAGGACACAAAGGGTCCACACAAGAACAAGATTCTAGTGTAGTGCATGGATATTTCAATGAATTGTAAATGTTGAAGACAACGCGCTCATTATTCATTCCCAAACTAAGCTCTCCCTTATAAACATCGATGAAAGGGCTATTAATTGTTAAGTGCCGAAAAGTGTCAAGAAAATGTGCATACTTCTTATCCAACTTCATCTCTTTGATTTCCTTTTTCAGGGAATGGGGGAGTAATTCAAGATCAATTAAAGTAGGGTTAGAATGTATACCTCTCTTACCCTTGTCGTTAAACGAAGATGGTAAAGCTTCCGGAATGATTGTGCCTTTTGAGGACACCGTGTGTCATCATTACGTACCTTTTTCTTCAAAATATGCACCTTGGATATGGTGTCTTGCCCTATCGATTGAATCGAGGTGAATTTGGGTTGAGCCGGATAAGGTTCGGTTTGAATTGGCCTTTCCAAACTTGATTCATTCTCAACATGATCATTGGTCAAGGTCCTACTCATTCTTGGATTTTTCAATATTCTAGGAACCTTGACCCATTCCTCATCCTTACTTCCAGGTTCAATATATCTGTTCTGTCTTAGGAAATCTTCAATAATGTCCTCTTCCTCTTTAGATTCCATGTTTTTCTCATATTTACCATCTAAATCATTCTCTACTTCATTAATTTTGATGTTTTCTAATCCATTACTTCCATAGATCCTTCCACTTCTAGTAATAACAGCAGTTACCTCTTTCGGGTTTCTTTCTTTCGCATATTACTTGGCGCCTCTCCTCCGGAGGTTTACTTGTTTTTACGTTCCTCTTCTCTACTCAAATGATATTCCAAATTCCGTAATGAAGCTTCTACAATTCTCATTACGGTATCATGTCCACTTATAGATGTTTTCAACGTACTCATATCCTTAGTGACCGTACCTATAGAAGTCATCATGGTTTTCATATTTTGAGCTTGAGTTGACATCATACCCATCAGATTTTCGATTAATTTCTCCCATTTATCAACTCCTTCAGGTTGAGTTGAACTTTGGGTGACTGGTATGCTTTGAGTGGTATGTTGTGGATAAGGTCTAGGTAATGATTGTAGGTTATGATTCGAGGTATCTCCTTGATAAACCTTATTAGTATATGGATTCTTATATTGAAGCTGGATACGGTGGTTGTCCTTGCTTACTAGGGGTTTCGGACCAACAAAAAGTAGGGTGAGCTCTTCTAATAGCATTAAATGAGTTTGAATATGCATTGTTCAAATTCCTATCCGTTGTAAAAAACTCACCTTCTCCCTTGAATAACCTTCGGTTCTTCCATCCCTAATGACACATTATCATGACTTGAGTATTCATTTGGTAAGATATTTTCGAGTTTATAGTTTTACTAATAATAAGCCGTCAAATTTCCTACTCAAATTCTCCAAGTGTGCTAGAACTTCCGTATTCGATGTATATTCTCCTGCAAATGCTACTTTTTTTGTGCTAGAACCGGTTTCCCACATTCTGTTATTTTTGGAAATCTTTTATATAGCATCGTAAACTATTTGGGCTTCACTCATCATTAACGAACCACCACATGCATGATCTACATCTGCACGTGAGTCTCTCCTTAATTTACGACAGAAAAGTTGGATTTGCATATCTAAGGAATAACCATGATCGGGACAAGCTCTTAATAGCTTTTTAAATCTTTCCCACGCATTCCCAAACGTTTCTTCAGATCTTTGTCTAAAATTAGCAATCTCGACTATTAATTCCAATTTTTTACCAGGAGTAAAATACTGCTTTAAGAACTCGGTTTGAATATCCTCCCAACTAGTCAATGAATGATGTGGAAGTGACAGAAACCAATCTCGTGCTCTTCCTTTTAAAGAAAAAGGAAACAAAGACATCCTCGTTAATTCATAATGAGCACCTTGACTTTTGGCTGTATTACACAATTCTTCGAAAAGATAGAGATGATGATGTGGATCCTCATCATCTTCTCCTAGAAATTTGGCTCTTGTGTCAATTAAACCAAAAAGATGAGATTTTATTTCGAAATTAATTGCTCCTTTATTGGGTAAACGAATTGGATTATTAATCTGGTACCTTCTTACGGTCTGATCACATATAGGTCTCGGGTTAGGCTGGTTTCGACTATGCTTATTCCGATTCTGATTATTTCTATTATTCTGATTCTGGTTATTAGGTTGAGGTAAATTCTGATTAAGGTTTTGGCCATGCCCTTGAGCATGAGCAATCCCTTGTTCAGGTGTTTCACCAACGGTTTCGACCATTTTCGTAACGCGATTTGACAATTCTTGTGGAATAGAAAATATCGAATAGAAAATAACACGAAATCGATAAAAAAAAACCACATTTTTTTCTTCTCTCGGTAATTACCGAATCCACTCGGTATTTACCGAGTGTAGTTTTTTTTATTTTTTTTTATTTTTATTTTTTTTAATTGGTATCTTACCAATAGGTATGTACCAAAAAAAAAACGAACCGCGTTTACTTTCTACTATCGAAAATAGAAAATAACTCGAAATTGGTAGAAGAAGAAAATTGGTAACTAAAAGAAGGTAGATATCAACGGAAAACAAAAATAGAAATGTGATAAGAAGAGTGTTGACTTATTCTCGAGAATTTTGAGCTAATACAAGTAGTAACCATAGACACAATGAATTAGCGTCGTATCCCCGGCAACGGCGCCAGAAAGCTGACGGACTGTTTCTAAGCTATCAATCCTTACCGGCAGTGTACCGGGTCAAATTGTAGTGCTAGTACGGTGAGTCGGTCGTATCCTCGGGGAAATGAAGGCATAATTCAAAGTGTGGTTAAACACCAAGAAGCTATTATTAACTCAATCTAAGTCGCAGTTTTATCAGTTTTATCGGGTTAGATCGTTATATTAGTTAGATGTTAGTAAAACAGTAAATAAATATATAAATAGATAATATATATATTTTTGGATCTAGCCAAGAATACTTTACTGAATCAATATCTTTTTGTAGTGGAATTGAATGAGACAGATCTTTTCCTTGATGCAAGGAGGTCAATTATGTATGAACCGGTGTACTCCTAAGCTAGACAACTCCTCCTTACACGAGCGTATGAAATTGTCATATGTCAAATTGTCATCAGTTTAATCTCCACAACTGCCCCATGTTAATCTCGGTTAGTCTGAACAGGTACCGAGTACAAATCTACCCCGGATAAAAGAGGTTATTCCATTTGTCAGACGGCCGATGTTATTCAAAAGGCTCCGGTTGTCAGGCGGATCGATTTAACTTTCCGGTGTTAGTTTCAATTAAACCGTTGATTTTAACATTATTACGATCTTGAGCACAACTTTTAATAAGATTTATCTCTCCCAAGACAAATCTGCCCCCGGGTAGGAAATCGGATTCCGTTGTCACGTTTTCACTCGGCCAATTTTACCCTCCGGTCTTTCTATCCGTACATTTAAGTGTAAATAGAAAGAGATTCATTATAATTGGTTTTAATCATTATTATCGAGTCGATCATCCATTTTACCAAAAAGATTAACTAATTCGATTCATATCTTATTTAGATATATTTTTAGCTTAACATAGTGATAGATATAATATATATATAAATAAACAACAAAAGTAATAACTTGATAAAATTACCCGATTATTACAACGGTACTGTAAATCAAAAAACGTATCCTCTACGAAAATAACAACTTCTTCACTTTAACTTTCTCGGATAATCCTCTCGAAAGATTACAACGGTACTTTACTTTATTTATAAAAACATATATATACATACATGTATATATATATACATACGCCCAAACTAAAAATAAAAGAAGATAGATGCAATATATATATATATGGATATATATATATATATATATTTTTTGGGACGTGCGTGTGTGTATATATATAGATATATCTATATATATAAAAAGTGTGTACAAAAT
Organism: Gentiana straminea; assembly: GCA_036785695.1. NCBI lineage: Eukaryota > Viridiplantae > Streptophyta > Magnoliopsida > Gentianales > Gentianaceae > Gentiana > Gentiana straminea. The sequence goes on from JAVUPR010000111.1 coordinate 3,269,658, forward strand.
AAAAAGGAAAGAAAGAAAGAACGAGAGCAGGAGGAAAAAGGGGCAGCTCCTTTATTCTAATTAGACATGTATATATAGGTTGCAAAAAGGGGGGGGGGGGGGGGCGGACTGGGCCGGGAAATGGCCGGACCGGGCCGGGCTAATCATTACATTCATCCCCCAATTTTCGGATAAAAATTTATATTTTGGAATAAAACTTCTAAAATTCATATCTTGAGTTCTAGATCTCCAAATGACATGATTTAAGAGGCATTGGAAAGCTCGTTGAATGATCTACAACTTTCATGAAGGACTCTTCTTCAGAAAATGTCTTTTTGATGGGTCATTCGCTCGTCGAAGATATTTCTCGATTTCCACTAAATCGAATCGATTAGCCACTTGACCACTTGACTTAATGATACTTGAGTTGTAGAAGTCCGATTGACGTGATTCAAAATGCGTTGGAAATCTCTTTCAAAGATCTACAACTTTCATTAAGGACACTTCTTCAGAAAATGCCGTTTTAATGAGCCATTTGTTCGTCGAAGATATAATTCGTTAGTGGAACCACTAACCACTGAGCCACTTGACCACTTAAGTTAGTGGCACACTCTTATATCCCTAAAATACCTCTTTTAGGCCTCAAAACGTGTCATTACTCGGGATTTTGGTCAACCTATAATTCTGCAATAAACCACCAAAATACCAAACGTAAATCCGACACGACACTCCGGTTACTAAACCGGTACACAACTTATAAAAATTTATAAAAATACGATAATTTATATAATAACCACGATTTATATATTTGGATAAAATTAAGTAATTATTGACTTAAATTGGTACAATAATGCTCAAAGTGGTATCAATATTAGGGTAAAATGTCGTAATAATGATCATTAATTTGTCTCTCATCAGGGCTCAGTTTCAGATGCTGATTGTGCACTTGTGTGTGCAGGTGTATTGGTGCTTTAGGGTGAATGTGATGGACCTGTCATTAATAAAGGTGTACTAGGTAAGGCATTAGTGCTGGTGTTCTCAGTGTAATGTGGTGGTGAAAAAGTAGTTGGTGTAGTGGGATCAACAGAAGCACTGTGATTTCCAATAGTAATATAGGTGTTAGGATCATTACCAGTAGTATTAGAGTCCAGTTATGGCTCAGCTCTGGCCTCATGATGCCCCTCTGAATGAGTCAGACCAAATGGTAACTGAGTGGTGACAATGTTGGGATCAGTAACAAGTTTCTTAGATGGACCTTGGGTGAAGTTGGCAGCAAAGGGAAACTGACTCTCATTGAAAATGACATTGTTGGATATGTAAATTCTGCCTGTCTTGTCTAGGAATTTATAACCTTTGTGGTAAGGACTCAGTCCAAGGTTGACACACTGGTTTGTGTGATACTGGAATTTGGTAGTTTGGTAGGGCCTAAGATAGGGATAAGCAGCACAACCAAAGACTTTGAATGTGTGATAGTTGGGTTTGTGACCAAACAGACACTCATGTGGAGATTTCATGAGTATAACAGGTGTGGGAAGACAATTAATGAGGGATACTGAGGCTTGAAAGTTGTGCCACCAGAACCTAAGTGGCATAGAGGCTTGAGCTAGCATGGCTTAAGAGTTGATAAATGTATTTTACGAGATCATTACCAGTTTCTTTTCGTGAGCTTTAGCCGCTGCGACTCTATTTTTTATTTTTGCGCATTCTATTCTTTTAGCCCTCTCCTCCTCGTTTTCAACTATTCCTTTGAATTTTCTCTTGAACCCTCTGGAATTGAATGACTTGTGCAATTTATTCTCACCGTTGCAATAGAAATATCTCACCAAAGAGCCTTCACCCCTGGCGAATCTCACGGAATAATCACAACAACATCGTCGTGAGATGCTTGGAGTTTCTTGATTCGAGATCATGCTAGATACGTTAGAAACAGAATCATTATTTTCCAAATCCAAAATTGGCAATAGTGCCTTTTCAAGTTCATTCAGATCATACAAAAGTTTATTTAAGTCAAAATCTGTGAATCGATCCCTGGCTACCTCAGATACGTTAGATACGGATTCATCAATCTTTTCAAGCTCCAAAATGGCAGTACTGTTTTTTCAAGTTCATTGAGATCGTTCGAAAGTGTATCTAACTCAAAATCTGTGAACTTCCTATGATCATGGTTTTCTTGGTTTAACTCCGTTGTTGTGTTTTGTAAGCAGACCAAAAACTTGCATCAGAGACCACTCAATTTTTTGTACGAAATATTATGGTATATTATCTCTTTATATAGTAGTTACCTTGTTAATACAATATGGGTATTTATTTGATCCTATATATGGCTATAACAAGCTTCTAAAATGCTCAAAAAATATTCATAACTTTTTCATTTCTTATATATATTTTAAAACAGTCGTAAAATGGTCAAAAAAAATGTTTATAACATTTTCATTTCTTATATATATTTACATGCATTTTCTTCACCGAAACAAAATTATCTCGTTTAGAGAACTATTACCCACACTGTTGCACACAGTGGGACTCGAACCCTTCACCACATGGTCACGGGGCCTCAGCTTAACCACTTGAGCTAAGTTTCATTGGCACCAAATAACATGCATTTTTTTCACCGAAACAAAATCACCTCATTTACAGGACTATTACCCACATTGTTGCACACGGTGGGACTCGAACCCGTCATCACTTGGTCACGGGGCCTCAACTTAACCACTTGAGCTAAGCCTCATTGCCACCAAATAACATGCATTTTCTTTTTCAACGAAACGAAATTACCTCATTTAGAATGACTATTACCCACACTGCAGCACACGATGAGACTCGAACCCGTCACCACTTAGATAGATATAGTCGTATTTTTAAGAAATTACGACTATAATGCATGTTAGTCGAACTGTTAAATGAGGTAGCCCGGCACCAAATAACATGCATTATAAATTTATAATCATATTTTTTTTTACTTTTTTTCACATAGTAAGGATAGGACCGCGACACAATGTTTACCAACTTTGGTGCTATAAATTAAACGGTAGGATGAGAAGGACCAACGACGTAAAGCTCTTGCCATGTTCTTCAGACGGTTGGTTTGCTATACCAAAACTTTCATACTACCATGTCTCGGCTTAAGACGGTTGGTTTGCTAAATACCAAGATGAGACACAAAACATATTGTTTAAATTCTATCATTTCATCCAATACAAATTTTGTTGATTACACTTGTGAATATTCAAAGACTATAAGGTGTGGAAAACATAGGCCCAAGCCGATATAAGAGGAGGGCCTCATCCCCAAAACCTAGGTTGTGAGGTGAGGGAAGTCCATCTCTTAATATTGTGGGTGAAACAACCACAAGTTCCCTATGTGGGACACTTTAACACGCCCCCTCAAGTGTGGGCCTGGGCATTCTCAAGGCCAACAAAGAGGCCCAACACTTGCACAATAAAGGGTGGCTCTGATACCATGTGGAAAACATAGGCCCAAGCCCATATAAGAGGAGGGGCATCATCCCCAAAACCTAGGTTGTGAGGTGAGGGAAGTTCATCTCTTAATATGGTGGGTGAAACAACCACAAGTTCCCAATGTGGGACACTTTAACATAAGGCTCGTATCAAATAATAATAATAATAATAATAATAATAATAATAATACGCAAAAACTTTCATCGAAACAAGAAAATGCTATCCTGGATGGGATAGGCATCTGTCTACTCTCATCAATGGATAAGTACTTGCATGAGATTTAATGGCCACGATTTAGTATTCATCATCGACTTGCGGAACATATTGATTATAACTTTAAGCTCCTCATTTTCAACTTTGACCTCGAAGTCTATTTGCAGCCTTTGCTATGGATGGAACTCCTATCCCGATTAGCAATAAAACCCAGAAGTTCTTCAAAATGATCGTCGGGAATAGAAAGTCGTCTCCTTTCGGACCTCAACGGTCGATTGCATCTTCTTCACGGTTGTCATGTATGATTTCAAACAACCTCTGCTCTAAAATCATATGTGAAGCATGCTTCATTCTTTCCTCGTTTGGTACACTTATTTCGGGCAACATGTTCAGACATTGGTCCCATTCTCCACCAAGAACTGTCTGTTCAAACAATGAGGAGGTAGCAGGTGTTTGTATCTGAAAACCGAACTCTTCCTCAAACGATTCAACAGACTTCTTGCAACCATGTTACTGCAACGCCTTGGCAATCAATTTGACATAATCCTCTTTTCTTACCACACGTTTGGGGCCAATTAATTCATTATTGACCCCTTCACCTTCTTCTGGCATTATTCCGTAATGTTTAACACGTTTCGACGCCCCTTGTTCCTCAAAAACTTCCATTATATGTAACTTACTCAGCTTGTAAATCGAATAGCACTGTATCACAAATGCAAGGGACTGATGTACATACTATTGGGTTTTTTTTCTTCCCTTTTTTGTGGAGCAAATTACTATTGTGTATAATGGATAGCTGATACTATTGGTTGGTTTGATTGGTTTTATCACTGATACTATGTAAACATCTACGAAAAAATTGGACGTAAAGATGCTTGGAAAAGTAGTCAGAGTTTATAAAAACAACATAATAGCTCTGATCTTCTATAACGGTTCAGAAATCGTCCTCCTTAGCGGTTGTAAAGTTATATCCATCCGTTTGTAATCTTTAAAAAACTGTTAAAAAGCAAAAGGAAAAAAAACAAGTAAAAGAGTCATAGAAATGTACTTAAAAGTAATTAGACAACATAAAAATGCTAGATTCTTACCGTATTTAAATTTCTTAGAAACCGATTTTTCTTACGTTGTTTATGCACTTGACCGTACAAATATGTCTCTTGTGCCTACGAAGAACATACAGCAAACAAAATGATAAACAGTCTTGAATGTAAATAAAAAGAAAATAATTTTCAAAATGGGTAAAAATTAAAGGTCGGAAGATGAGAAAATGGAGCAAACTTAAGAGTTCGTATTTTATGAGATGATCACCAATTTCTTCTCGTGAGCTTTAGCCGCAGCGACCCTATTTCTTATCTTTGCGCATTCTATTCTTTTAGCCGTCTCCTCCACGTTTTCAACTATTCCTTTGAATTTTCTCTTGTTCCATCTGGAATTGAAAGACTTGTGAGGTTTATTCTCACCATTGCAATAGAAGTATCTCACCAAAGAGTCGGACTCTAGCGAATCTCACAGAACAATCACAACAACAACATTTTCGTGACATGATTGGAGCTTCTTGATTCGAGATCATGCTAGATACATTAGGAACATATTCATTATTTTCCAAATCCGAAATTGGCAATGTTTGCTTTTTCAAGTTCATTTAGATCATACGAAAGTTTATTTAAGTCCAAATCGTGAAGCGATCACTAGCTACCCCGATACGTTAGATAGAGATTCATCAATATTTTCGAGCTCCAAAATGGGCGTATTGTTTTTTCAAGTTCATTGAGATCATATGAAAGTTTATTTAAATCAAAATCTGTGAATCGATCACTAGCAACCTCAGAAACATTAGAAACATATTCATTATTTTCAAAATCCAAAGTCGGCAGAACCGTTTTTCCAAGTTCGTTGAGATTGTTCGAAAATGTATCCAACTCAAAATCTGTGAACTTCCTATGATCATGGTTTTCTTGGTTTAACTCCATTGTTGTGTTTCGTAAGCAAATCAAAAACTTGCCTCACGGACCACTAAAATTTTTTGTATGAAATATCAAGGTACATGATCTCTTTATATAGTAGTTACCTTGTTAATACAATATGGGTATTTATTTGATCCTAAGGCTTATAACAAGCTTCTAAAATGGTCAGAAAAATGTTCATAACATTTTCGTTTCTTATATATATTTTAAAACAGTGGTAAAATGGTTATACCAACCAGACGACATTACTTTGTTAATACAAAATGGGTATTTAATCCTAAGGCTTATAGTAAGCTTCTAAAATGGTCAAAAAAATGTTTATAACATTTTTTTTATATAACATTTTCATTTCTTATATATATTTTAAAACGGTTGTAACATAGTTATACCAAATAACATGCATTATAATCATAGATTTCTAATTCTACTCTCTTTCACATGCTAAGGATAGGACCACGACACAATGTTTACCAACTTTGGTGCTATAAATTAAACGGTAGTATGAAAAGTGTTAGGAAATCTATGCGGAAACGCAGCGGAATTCAAAAATTTATTTCCTTTTACCAGGATCGACTTCATTTAAGCAATAAACAAGTAAGCTAGTAGACGGTGGGTACCATGCTTGATCTAAAAGATCGACGCTTTGACCGTCTAAGGAGAGTAGTTGTGCACGGAGCCGCCCAAGCGTTCGGCCTCTACCGCTAGTCCACACGAACAGCCCGCCGGAATCCTATCATGGATTGCTACCAGAAAAACTCGGTTGCTAGACCGACTTTTTCTCTCTCCCAAATCTCTCTCTAGAAGCTCTCTATTTTTCATAAGAAACTATTAGTCTCGTGGAATTGTGTTGTTCAAAAGAGCTAGTCAATCCCTCCTATATATAGAGTAGGTGGTGCCCCATGTCAGTCTCAATCTGATTGGGAGAAGCTTTCTAATAGATTGAGGAGAAAGAAAACATTTTCCTAATAAAATAAGGAAAATACCTTTGATTGATTTATCTCATTAATATTTCATATCTCATATTAAATATTTCCAATATATTGTCAATATCTTATATTGACTATATTTATCTTATTATCATAAATCTATTTTTCCAAAATCAATTAATATCCAATATTAATATTATGGTAATCTTATTAATTAAATTGCACAATCCAAATGTATCCTATACACTTAAAACATGCGCCCCTTTTGCTAAATAATTGGGTTCCAGAATATTCTTTAATTAATATAATGTTATGATTAATTAATTTGCAAAATACATGTGTATCATATACACATTTAATTTCGACAAACACATACATTATGTGTACAATTAATCAACATAATTAATATCTTGTATTATATTTATTCATAATAAATAAATACTACCATATTAATTTACCACTATAACCTTTATAGTATGAGATAAATTCTTTCATTATTTGGTTATCGCTATAACCGCATTTTAATACGGCTAGATGTTCTTATGTGTGTGACCAGATAGGCTTCCGAATATATTGGGGCCGTAGACACAAAGTGCAAATTACGAAAATACCCTTCATGCCTAACGATCACGGGATAGCGTCTAGCAACACACCGTGACTCCCAATCATCGGAAGAGTCAAATGCAATGACTACTACCTTTCATGTGAAATAGTTACCGTGTAAATTACAATCCTATCGCTGTAATAATATCAACACGGTCGTACGTCGAGTGTCAAACATCAACGACCGTATCTTATAATCTGGATATCATACTCTCTCGAAGTAACTAATTTACTTCCACTTTGCAAAGATTCACGAAAGTAAGACATTCCTTATAAGAAGGCTCTTTCGGATATTCACCCTTACTAATAGGGTACGCGATTCCAGGACGACCAAACATGTATACTTCGCATGCTTCAGTATTACACTCAATCACTACCGCATGATCGCCTCATGGCAAGGGGAAACCTCTTACTAACTTTCATCATAAATTGGCAATACTTACTACTTGTACAAATAAAAATGCGGGAGAGAAAAAAAGATGCAAGGTTCTTTGTCTACTTGGCTAGTAAAGCATGGGCTAATTCATAGATCTTTGGGCTTTGATTACCAATGAATAGAGACTTTACAAATAGTTCTTTGGAAGATCTAGCTTTTGTCTGGTACTGCACGGTTCCATTCTGTAAGAACCCCGAATCATTCTCTTGAAGCTCATCCTCTTCATCATAAATGATCCGCTTGACCCGAAATGACCTGGCCCAGTAGGGAAATCCCAATTCATTGGGCCTTTCGATACAATCAAATAGATTGGCCCAAGGGCGCCATATTCTAGGAGCCCAAACTATGTGATTGAATAAACCCTCCTCTATCTGTTGCGGGTCAAGGGGTCCTTCTCCCTCCCCCTTTTTTTCCGCAAGGGATCGTAATGTCTTTCTACGGACTCGCAGGTCTTTTTATTAGTTCCTATTTGTGGTGCACAATTTTTTGGAATGTAGGTAGTGGTTATGATCGATTCGATAGAAAGGAAGGCGTAATGTGTATTTTTCGTTGGGGATTCCCTGGAAAAAATCGTCGCATATTGCGCCGAGAATTCAAGTATTGTATACGCCATTAGTCCGATCCTTTGTAGGAACTACCCGTAATAAGGAACTTGCAAAATGTATTTGTTTATCATAAAGAGATTCGTCTAGTGCTGCTGATAATAATGAAAAAACGTTATTTTCTTTTTTTCGTTTTGATGGACGTGAAATTATAGTTTATACCCTATAAAAATAAAGCTGATCAATATCTCGTTATAAAAAGACACGGCCTCAATAAAAAAATATATACGATACAAGTAACATATTGATTTAGCCAATCAATTCTATAACCACATTTTTATATCAATATAATGATTTTATTTAACAAAAAGAAAACACCAAATTCTCTAACCACATTTGTTACAAACAACGCATCGCACTAGTGATGAGCACTAGGGTATAACTTACTCAGTGACTAGGTTTCGAGCCCTGTTAGGGGCAAAAAGACTGCGCGTGTTAAAACCTTTTTGTTTCTGTTAAAAAAAACACATTGGTTATTTTTTATTTTATTTATTTGTGTGAGGAATTTTTTTCGGTAAATGTGTGAGGAATTTTTTACCAGTAACAATAACAATTAACAAGATAAAAAATATGCAATTAATGAATTAAACTAACTATGAAAATGAAGAAACAATAATTTTTAAGATTAAGAAAACATGAAAAAGAAAAAAAAGACTAATGAATAGTATAGTAGGAATGTAGCTAGCTTTCCTTTATTTCTTTTTGTAAGAATGGAGCACAAAAGCATTGGGCTAGGCTGGTGGGCTAGGCTGGTTTATGGGTGGGCTGGTTTAGATTTTTATTGCTACATACTTGACCACAAAAAAAAACTTGGGTGGGCTTAGCCCACCCCTGCCTAGCTGTAAGTCCGCCCTTGATCATGGTTTTCTTGGTTTAACTCCGTTGTTGTGTTTTGTAAGCAGACCAAAAACTTGCATCAGAGACCACTCAATTTTTTGTACGAAATATTATGGTATATTATCTCTTTATATAGTAGTTACCTTGTTAATACAATATGGGTATTTATTTGATCCTATATATGGCTATAACAAGCTTCTAAAATGCTCAAAAAATATTCATAACTTTTTCATTTCTTATATATATTTTAAAACAGCCGTAAAATGGTCAAAAAAAATGTTTATAACATTTTCATTTCTTATATATATTTACATGCATTTTCTTCACCGAAACAAAATTATCTCGTTTAGAACTATTATTTGTTCGCGCATGACACAATGGGACTCGAACCCTTCACCACATGGTCGGGCGCGCGAACTTAACCACTGAGCTAAGTTTCATTGGCACCAAATAACATGCATTTTTTTCACCGAAACAAAATCACCTCATTTACAGGACTATTACCCACATTGTTGCACACGGTGGGACTCGAACCCGTCATCACTTGGTCACGGGGCCTCAACTTAACCACTTGAGCTAAGCCTCATTGCCACCAAATAACATGCATTTTCTTCTTCAACGAAACGAAATTACCTCATTTAGAAGACTATTACCCACACTGCGGCACACGATGAGACTCGAACCCGTCACCACTTAGATAGATATAGTCGTATTTTTAAGAAATTACGACTATAATGCATGTCAGTCGAACTATTAAATGAGGTAGCCCGGCACCAAATAACATGCATTATAATCATATTTTTTTTACTCTCTTTCACATGGTAAGGATAGGACCGCGACACAATGTTTACCAACTTTGGTGCTATAAATTAAACGGTAGGATGAGAAGGACCAACGACGTAAAGCTCTTGCCATTTTCTTCAGACGGTTGGTTTGCTATACCAAAACTTTCATACTACCATGTCTCGGCTTAAGACGGTTGGTTTGCTAAATCAACAGACCAAGATGAGACACAAAACATATTGTTTAAATTCTATCATTTCATCCAATACAAATTTTGTTGATTACACTTGTGAATATTCAAAGACTATAAGGCTCGTATCAAATAATAATAATAATAATAATAACAATAATAATAATAATAATAATAATAATAATAAGCAAAAACTTTCATCGAAACAAGAAAAAGCTATCCTGGATGGGATAGGCATCCGTCTACTCTCATCAATGGATAAGTACTTGCATGAGATTTAATGGCCACGATTTAGTATTCATCATCGACTTGCGGAACATATTGATTATAACTTTAAGCTCCTCATTTTCAACTCTGACCTCGAAGTCTATTTGCAGCCTTTGCTATGGATGGAACTCCTATCCCGATTAGCAATAAAACCCAGAAGTTCTTCAAAATGATCGTCGGGAATAGAAAGTCGTCTCCTTTCGGACCTCAACAATCTGATTGCATCTTCTTCACGGTTGTCATGTATGATTTCAGACAACCTCTGCTCTAAAATCATATGTGAAGCATGCTTCATCCTTTCCTCGTTTGGTACACTTATTTCGGGCAACATGTTCAGACATTGGTCCCATTCTCCACCAAGAACTGTCTGTTCAAACAATGAAGAGGTAGCAGGTGTTTGTATCTGAAAACCGAACTCTTCCTCAAACGATTCAACAGACTTCTTGCAACCATGTTACTGCAACGCCTTGGCAATCAATTTGACATAATCCTCTTTTCTTACCACACGTTTGGGGCCAATTAATTCATTATTGACCCCTTCACCTTCTTCTGGCGTTATTCCGTAATGTTTAACACGTTTCGACGCCCCTTGTTCCTCAAAAACTTCCATTATAAGTAACTTACTCAGCTTGTAAATCGAAAAGCACTGCATCACAAATGCAAGGGACTGATGTACATACTGTTGGGTTTTTTTTTTTCCCTTTTTTGTGGAGCAAATTACTATTGTGTAGAATGGATAGCTGATACTATTGGTTGGTTTGATTGGTTTTATCACTGATACTATGTAAACATCTAAGAAAAAATTGGACGTAAAGATGCTTGGAAAAGTAGTCAGAGTTTATAAAAACAACATAATAGCTCTGATCTTCTATAACGGTTCAGAAATCGTCCTCCTTAGTGGTTGTAAAGTTATATCCATCCGTTTGTAATCTTTAAAAAACTGTTAAAAAGCAAAAGGAAAAAAAAACAAGTAAAAGAGTCATAGAAATGTACTTAAAATAGTTAGACAACATAAAAATGCTAGATTCTTACCGTATTTAAATTTCTTAGAAACCGATTTTTCTTACGTTGTTTATGCAGTTGACCGTACAAGTATGTCTCTTGTGCCTATGAAGAACATACAGCAAACAAAATGATAAACAGTCTTGAACGTAAATAAAAAGAAAATAATTTTCAAAATGGGTAAAAATTAAAGGTCGGAAGATGAGAAAATGGAGCAAACTTAAGAGTTCGTATTTTATGAGATGATCACCAATTTCTTCTCGTGAGCTTAGCCGCAGCGACCCTATTTTTTATCTTTGCGCATTCTATTCTTTTAGCCGTCTCCTCCACATTTTCAACTATTCCTTTGAATTTTCTCTTGTTCCATCTGGAATTGAAAGACTTGTGAGGTTTATTCTCACCATTGCAATAGAAGTATCTCACCAAAGAGTCTGGACTCCTAGCGAATCTCACAGAACAATCACAACAACAACATTTTCGTGACATGATTGGAGCTTCTTGATTCGAGATCATGCTAGATACATTAGGAACATATTCATTATTTTCCAAATCCGAAATTGGCAATACTTCTTTTTCAAGTTCATTCAGATCATACGAAAGTTTATTTAAGTCCAAATCTGTGAAGCGATCACTAGCTACCCCAGATACGTTAGATATAGATTCATCAATATTTTCGAGCTCCAAAATGGGCAGTAATGTTTTTTCAAGTTCATTGAGATCATATGAAAGTATATTTAAATCAAAATCTGTGAATCGATCACTAGCAACCTCAGAAACATTAGAAACATACTCATTATTTTCAAAATCCAAAGTCGGCAGAACCGTTTTTCCAAGTTCATTGAGATCGTTCGAAAATGTATCCAACTCAAAATCTGTGAACTTCCTATGATCATGGTTTTCTTGGTTCAACTCCATTGTTGTGTTTCGTAAGCAAATCAAAAACTTGCCTCACGGACCACTAAATTTTTTTGTATGAAATATCAAGGTACATGATCTCTTTATATAGTAGTTACCTTGTTAATTTAATACAATATGGGTATTTATTTGATCCTAAGGCTTATAACGAGCTTCTAAAATGGTCAGAAAAATGTTCATAACATTTTCGTTTCTTATATATATTTTAAAACAGTCGTAAAATGGTTATACCAGACGACATTACTTTGTTAATACAAAATGGGTATTTAATCCTAAGGCTTATAGTAAGCTTCTAAAATGGTCAAAAAATGTTTATAACATTTTTTTTATATAACATTTTCATTTCTTATATATATTTTAAAACAGTCGTAACATAGTTATACCAAATAACATGCATTATAATCATAGATTTCTAATTCTACTCTCTTTCACATGCTAAGGATAGGACCACGACACAATGTTTACCAACTTTGGTGCTATAAATTAAACGGTAGTATGAAAAGTGTTAGGAAATCTATGCGAAACGCAACGGAATTCAAAAATTTATTTCCTTTTACCAGGATCGACTTCATTTAAGCAATAAACAAGTAAGCTAGTAGACGGTGGGTACCATGCTTGATCTAAAAGATCGACGTTTTGACCGTCTAAGGAGAGTAGTTGTGCACGGAGCCGCCCAAGCGTTCGGCCTCTACCGCTAGTCCACACGAACAGCCCGCCGGAATCCTATCATGGATTGCTACCAGAAAAACTCGGTTGCTAGACCGACTTTTTCTCTCTCCCAAATCTCTCTCTAGAAGCTCTCTATTTTTCATAAGAAACTATTAGTCTCGTGGAATTGTGTTGTTCAAAAGAGCTAGTCAATCCCTCCTATATATAGAGTAGGTGGTGCCCCATGTCAGTCTCAATCTGATTGGGAGAAGCTTTCTAATAGATTGAGGAGAAAGAAAACATTTTCCTAATAAAATAAGGAAAATACCTTTGATTGATTTATCTCATTAATATTTCATATCTCATATTAAATATTTCAATATATTGTCAATATCTTATATTGACTATATTTATCTTATTACCATAAATCTATTTTTCCAAAATCAATTAATATCCAATATTAATATTATGGTAATCTTATTAATTAAATTACACAATCCAAATATATCCTATACACTTAAAACATGCGCCCCTTTTGCCAAATAATTGGGTTCCGGAATATTCTTTAATTAATATAATGTTATGATTAATTAATTTGCAAAATACATGTGTATCATATACACATTTAATTTCGACAAACACATACATTATGTGTACATTTAATTAATCAACATAATTAATATCTTGTATTATATTTATTAATAATAAATAAATACTACCATATTAATTTATCACTATAACCTTTATAGTATGAGATAAATTCTTTCATTATTTGGTTATCGCTATAACCGCATTTTAATACGGCTAGATGTTCTTATGTGTGTGACCAGATAGGCTTCCGAATATATTGGGGCCGTAGACACAAAGTGCAAATTACGAAAATACCCTTCATGCCTAACGATCACGGGATAGCGTCTAGCAACACACCGTGACCCCCAATCATCGGAAGAGTCAAATGCAATGACTACTACCTTTCATGTGAAATAGTTACCGTGTAAATTACAATCCTATCGCTGTAATAATATCCACACGGTCGTACGTCGAGTGTCAAACATCAACGACCGTATCTTATAATCTGGATATCATACTCTCTCAAAGTAACTAATTTACTTCCACTTTGCAAAGATTCACGAAAGTAAGACATTCCTTATAAGAAGACTCTTTCGGATATTCACCCTTACTAATATGGTACGCGATTCCAGGACGACCAAACATGTATACTCCGCATGCTTCAGTATTACACTCAATCACTACCGCGCGCATGATCGCCTCATGGCAAGGGGAAACCTCAATAGTGTCAAAGCATGACAATCCACACCGTGATGCCATGAAGACTCCGGTCCTAAGGATAATTACACAACCGCCACATAGTGTGACACTTAACAGTGTAAGTGGGTTAGTCTAACATACGCATTATCTAATACACGTCCACGTACAGTCCAAGTGTCTCTACAGTTCGATAGACGAGATCTATCTCTGCCCTTAAAAACTGAAGACATCTAATACGTGCTAGCCCCGTTAATACTATCAATACCCTGTTTAATAGTACATCGGCCTAGGGACATTTAAGTATCAAACTTATTAAAGTGATTAGAGATCTCATCAACCATAATCGCATATCATGGTTTCTCTATCACAGTTTAATACTAAGAACGTTATCATATAACAATTCATAATTGGTTCTTTAGAATAACAAATATATGACAACAGAAAGCCATTTAATATATGTATAAACATAAAGAAATAGTAGAAATGATCCGACCCGGTCGGATCCGGTCCAACCCGATTGGATTTAGGACACTATTTCAACAAGAAGAACCAACGACATAAAGCTCTTGCCATGTTCTTGAGACGGTTGGCTTGCTAAACCAAAACTTTCATATTACCACGTCTCGGGCTTAAGAGGGTTGGTTTGCAAATCAACATACAAGAAAATTTTATCATAGGATTGACAACACAAAGGTCTAAAAATTATAAGAAATAATGTCACACACTAGAAAGAGAATAGATAAAAAGAGAGGTCAACATCATTTACTAAAGAATCGAATTCAAGACCAAGATCAGAAGCAAAACATATTGTTTAAATTCTATCATTTCATCCAATACAAATTTTGTTGATTACACTCGTGAATATTCAAAGACTGTAAGGCTCGTATAATAATAGGCAAAGTCTTCCATCGAAACTAGAAAAAACTATCCTGGATAGGCATCCATCTACTCTCAATTTTATAGCCAGAGGAGAATAAATCAATGGATAAGTACTTGCATGAGATTTAATGGCCACGATTTAGTATTCATCATCGACTTGCGGAACATATTGATTATAACTTTAGGCTCCTCATTTTCGAATTTTTTTTATGCTTCCTGTATATATTTCGACAACTGAAGTAGCAGTTTTGTGTGATGCATACATTGCAATCCTCTTCAAAGGTAAGCATTTCTCCAAAACAATTTGGCAATGTAATCGTGTATGTGCATCTATTCACGATAACTACCTCCATGCTATAAAAAAACTCGCCAAACACAATGCATTAAACCAAATATACACCGCAGCTTCAAAAACTTAAGCTTCGGGAATTATGTATTTTCAACACCAATAAATGGCATCATCGTGTAGCTTCAAAACCCTCAAGACAAATCATTTTTTTCGATCGGGAGTAAATATCCCAAGGGTAGACAACAATATGATATATAGTTTCTTAAGAGTTGAAAGTATGTTAGTGACTCAAGTTTACTAAAGAGAGTCCAATTTTTTGGAAAATAAAAATTCTGCGGAGGCTCAAGTATACCGTATATGTTTACCAAGACGTGTTAGCCTTTAGGGAATATTGGAAGACTCCATAATCTTGTAACGGAAGTTGCCGATAGCGCGGAATGCGGTCAGGGGCGGACCCAGCATGGTAGGGTGGGGTGCATGGACTCCAATCAAATTTCCGGGCGAAGTTACTAATATACCTTTCTAAAGATATTAAAACTGTGTATGTATATTATTTCAGACAATTTCTAATGTAATAATTCATTTAGTTCAACTGGTTAGAATCTTTAATACATATCCTAATGTGAAGGTTGCGAAACTTTGCTCTTGCATCTTTTTTCAACTTTCCTTGAAGATGTTAAGGTCTCATTCAGTCTCTTTTTTTTTTTTTGAATTTGGCCCCCACTAGAAAAATTTTCCTGGGTCCGCCACTCATACAGTGAGCTTAGGTTTTGGGAAAAATTTCCTAGGTCCGCCACAGAATTCGGGTTTCTGTATATCCAGTACAGATGTCACTGCATCGTAGTGCGACTGCATCGCGTCGATTTTTTTGAAGAAAATTTTGATTTTTAGAAGTTATGTCGGAATAATATCAAATGAGATATCAGAATAAATATGACAAAAAATTTATGAATTATGGTGAAAGAATTACGGTGATCGGAGTTTTATATCAAAAGATATAACCGTTTAAAATAATAAATATAAGAGACTTTTCAAAAAAAAAAACTCGATTTTTAGAAATTAAGTGCATCACGGTGGGCACTGCATCGGGGTGGTCACTGCATCAGTGTGGTCACTGCATCGGGGTGGTCACTGCATCTGGGTGGTCACTGCATCGCGGGGTTCACTGCAACGCGGTGTCACTTCATCGCAGTGTCAATGCATCGTGGTTGTCAGATGGTCACTACATCGCGGTGTCCCTTCATCGTGGTGTCTCTGCATCGCGGTGTCTCTACATCGCGGTGGTCAATGCATCGCGGTTGTCAGTGCATCGTGGGGGTCACTGCAACGCGGTGTCACTTCATCGCAGTGTCAATGCATCGCGGTGTCTCTACATCGTGGTGTCTCTGCATCGCAGTATCACTTCATCATGGTGTCGTTTCATCCCGGTATCACTTCATCGCGGTGTCGCTTTAGCAAATGTCATTGCATCGTGGTGGTCACTGCAAAAAATCTGCAACGTTTACAATGGTTGGGCAGACATAATGGCCGTTGGCGATTAATTATTAGCTTTTTAGGTCAATATAAAATAGGAAAAAGAATAAGTAAATTCTCGTTTACATTTATACCCTTCTCAGATTTTCGGGGTGTTACATCCCTCATCCCTTAAACAAGTTTCGTGCTCGAACTCTAGAACTTCTCAAAACGTCTTGTCTTCTAACTCTCATGTCGTTTCTGCCGGTGTGTGACTGCTTCGCTGAACCAAGACTAGTTGTACATCTTCCTTCTTACTTTCTTCATCTTCCGTTTAAAGTGCACTTGATTTTTCCGTGTAGGTCAAGTTCTTTCCAACTATTTCATTGTCAAAACTTGTTTCCATATCAATGTCGGTTAAACATTCCTTTACCATGGATACATGAAGGACGTCGTGCACTCGTGAAATAGGTTCTGGTAACTCCAAACGGATAAGCCAAAGGCCTAACTTTAGCTAAGATCACATAAAGACCTTCATATCCCGGGCTTAACTACATGTCTGCCCAAGCCGTTTTACTCTTTTAATTGGGAACAATTAGAAACACTATTCATCAATTTCTTCTACTATGATCTGCACCGAAAATCAACCGTCAAACTCCGAATTTGAAAAACAGCGTCCGAACTTTTTTTTTTTTCCTTTGTGCGTCGCCCCCTTCTCCACTTTTCAGAAAATTGCCATGTAAACCAATGGAATAGTTTGGGTAATGGTTCTCTTTTATACCGTTTAATCAAATGACATTGCATTGAGTAAGAGGAAAAAAAATATTTATTTTTTTTAATTTCACAAATTTTCAGCGCCGGAGGAAAAAAAAAAAGAAGAGCTAGAACGCTCAGCGGAAATAGGAACGCGCTGTGTAGGAACGCTGTTGTTGTTGTTGTGTTTTTTTCCCCCCCTTATATTAAGGGTAAGTTTGTCCATCTATCAAATTCTTATCCTTATAAACAATGTAATGTTTAGCATGTCTTATTTGATATATTTTGTGTTCTTTTGGACCATTACCTATTTTTTATCGGGTTGTAAACTTTTTTTTTGTTTGTTTGTTTAAAACTTGAGAATCATTGTATAATTTGTTAGGCAAGATAAATGGAAGATTTTTTAGTTCTTTTGATTTCCTCTTGCAGAGTACAACGGTCTTTCTTTATTATGGTGTGATTTCAGGATGATGTCTAATGTTCTTTCTCTTATTTACTATTCCCTCCATTCATATTTAACTATCGCAGTTGTCAAAATTAAAATTCATTTTTATCAGTCGTAGTTACATTTCCAATACATATTTTAATATAATTTCCGCTTTCAAATATTATTTTTCTGTTTTCTAGACATATTTTAATACTCTTTCCTTTTCTAGGCTCATTCATTGAATCAATCTATCATATTCAATACACCACTACATTTTTCAAGATCTTTTTAGTATTTTATAATGAAAGTCAATGCAATTACTTATTTTTTTTAATTTGTGTTTTTTTTCTCAAAACGCGACAGATAATAAGAAACGGAGGGAGTAGTACCTAAATTATAAAGTCTTTTAGCGTTTTCAAAGTGAAAATATCATAAAATTTAAGGACGGAGTCTAAAACACCTTTTGATTATTATTAATATAATAAATACTCTGATAAAATTTAAAACAACTTATATTACGAGAAAAAACAAAAAAGAAAGGCAAAAAGACATTTTAGAAGAGGGAAATATTTATGAAATACACATAAATGAATCCGAGTCAATTGTTTTTCATATTGTTGTTCAAAAAGGTTTTTGATATTAGCATCATACTGAATCTATCGTGACACCACATTTCGAACTATATTAGACTTTACAAGAATCGGAAATAGATATTCGACCTCGATAAAGTCGAAGGTTGAGTTTAAACTTCAACTTCTAGAGGTTGAATGTCCAGGTGCCCAAAAATAAATTCGGTACGTTGCCAATAACTAACTCCAACAATTACACATATAACCTCAAAAATTACGTAGGTAGGGGGAGGGGTCCACCCATAGAAAAAGAGGTTTTTTTTTTAGAAAGAATTAATAGGAAGAAGAA
Organism: Gentiana straminea; assembly: GCA_036785695.1. Lineage (NCBI taxonomy): Eukaryota > Viridiplantae > Streptophyta > Magnoliopsida > Gentianales > Gentianaceae > Gentiana > Gentiana straminea. Next base: position 3,288,468 of record JAVUPR010000111.1, read on the forward strand.
GAATAAGCACTACCTGGAACTTCAATTAGGAAAAGTATACTACCTCCAAAAATCAAGTATACATTTACCAAGATGTTTAAGCCGTTTTGAGAATATTGAAAACCTCATTGATCCCCGGGCCTCAAGTATAACATTTACCAAGATCAGTTTTCAGAGGGAAGCGACCTTACAAAAGTAAGAGAGGGTCACCTTTGTAGAAAAGTTCTAAAACTTATGTGAAGAGATATTTGGTGATGAAAAGTTTTTCAAGTTAACCATTTGGGGTACGTTTGCCTTTCGACTTGTGAAGAGATATTTGGTGATGAAAAGTTTTTCAAGTTAACCATTTGGGGTACGTTTGCCTTTCGACATTCAAACTAGTTAGGTTGCACTTTCTCGTGTTCCAAATTCAAACTAGTTAGGTTGAATCTTGCCCATGTTCCAAAGAGTTTCAGACAACTCATAGAGATTTTGTTGCTTCCGATAAGAAATGTTGCTTCCGATAAGAAATAAAAGATTCAGTAGTATCCGTTTATTGATTCGTATCCTATTATTAATCCGTATCCTATTCTAACTCTTTAGAATCCATCACTTGAACAAATTTGGAGTTGCTAACATCATGAGAATGATAATGCAAGGTCGTATAGTTCTAAATTTTATGAACAAAAATGTTAAACCTGGTGCTTCAGAAATGTGACTATAAGCGCTAGTAATCAATCTTATATTTTCACCCCTATGTCTCACACCTGAGGCATGCTCAATCGCTCGACGGACATACTCGGTACCAAAGTGTCCTTTTCTCGTGAATTGTGGAGTAATTAGAACTCAGTTTTGTTTTATTAAATGTGTGAAAATAATATTTTTTGTACGATTGTGGTGGGTTTTTTTTGAATCGATCAATCGGGACACGATATAATTGAAAACTGAGCGCCACGAATTGGCGTTGCTCCATCACCATGGTGAGGGTGGTATAAGCAAGTTGCCGGAATCGGAACGTGACTCGTCTCGTATGGTGATATTAGGGTTTCGCATTCGGATAAAATTCACGAATGGTTTTTGTTCTAATTTGGAGAAACAATACAAAAATAAAACTGAACGTCCTCGGGTAAAGTGATTAGATCCGATAAATCGTTTGAGCTCATACATACTGATATGTGTGACCTCATGACAATTCATGTCAAATGTGGATATTCTTATTTCACCATTTTCATTGATGACCATTTGAGATATGGTTATGTGTACGTGATGAATTACAAGTATGAATCGTTTGAAAAGTTCAAAATATTAGTTGTTAAGTTGAGAAACAATTGAGGAAATAAATGAAAGTCCTTTGATCAAGTAAGCCGACAAATACCGGACGGTGAGTTTCAAGATTATCTAAAAGAATGGACACCTTCGGGGACACCCAAAGTGAATGGTATGCCTGAAAGGAGTAATCGTATGTTGTTAGACATTGTGCAGACCATGACGAGTCACACTTTACCCTTCATAAATCGTTTTTGAGATATGCCTTTGAATTAGTTGCACACACGCCTAACCGTGTCCCATCTAAAGTGGTTAATTCTATGTCGTACGGATATGGACTAAAAAGAAATCAAATCTACCTTGTCCACTGTATACTCTTGTGTTCCATATTGCTCATGCACCTGAAAATGATATATATATATATATATATATATATATATATATATATATATATATATATATAAAATCGAATTTTTTTTTACGGTGCAACCGTTGTAGGAAAAATGTATCAAATGCATTCATCATATCCTTTAATTTTCAATCTTTTTTAAGATACACATAATATGTGAAAGAAAGAAAGGAACGGAAGGACATGGTAGATCCATAACCTGGTGGCACAAAACAAAATTAAAGGAGGCACCGGACGCACAAAGTGTGCTTACTATTTTACAGCAAAACATCGGGTTGTATCAAAAAAAAAAAAGCAAATCATCGGGGTTTTTTTATTACATTCTTTCTTTTTACGAAAATCCATCGAAGCCACGTGCTCCTAGTCGCTCCTTATGTGTCCTCGGTAGACGTCCGTTGGTCCGTATGTCTATGATCCACTCGTGAGGCATGCTCAATCGCTCGACGGACAAAAGATAACAACTAAATGTTATCATATTAGTAATTTTTCCTAGCCCATCCATACCAACAACAAAAGATACATAATCTTTAGCTAACAATCTTTCAAGTTGTGAACAAACAAAAGACACATCCGTACATTGCATCCACAAAACAAAAGATAATTTGAAATAAGTTTCATTAACTAAGAATCCTGACCGGCACAACAAAATAGAGGCATGCTCATAATTACCATCATCACTATTACTTGGACGTCATTCTCACCATTGCTGATAATAATCAATCTTATCTTATCTTTCCTATGTATGTCTATGCTGCTAATTTTCCTAGCCCATCCATACCAACAACATCATCAACTCAAATCCCTTTACAAGATTTCCAATCGTGTGCTTCTCCAAATCCCTACCATCTTCTGCTACTTTGTTTAAAGAACAATAAACTACTCTACCATCATACACCTTTGTACCTTCAATCTTCTTAACCTTGCTCTTATCGGCTTTAATTTCATCTGGGAAATTCAATTGATTACCAATCAACGAAACTGAATTGATTGATGGCATTTTCCGTTTTGTATACCAAATTCTTAACTTTTAAACAAGCTAGACGTATTATGAAGTTAAACACAACCCAACATGAATTGAAACGTTTTACCTTCTATAAGCACTCCATCTTGTCAGTGATGTCCGGCGAGAAACCCATCAATCTTTCTTTTCCGATGGGAGCAAGCAATAGCTCAAATCTATAGGCCTTCTTTCAGATTTTACGAATACAGAAATGCAGTTCGGCAATTCCTTTTTCTTTCTCCGATACGACTTCGAGCTCCTATGTGCCGGAAAAACAGATCGGAGGTCCTCCGGCACCTGTCAAAAAACTAAGGAAGAAGGGACGTCGATAAGAACTGCTGGCGGCTAGGTCGAGGAAATGGGGATCAATGAATGCAGTCGTATAAGTAGTGTTGTTAAACGAAGTCGCTCACGAACAAGCTCGTGTTCGACTCGTTAGTATCTGTGATCGTTCGTTTGTTTAGCTTAACGAACCAAGTTTGAACAAGATTTTAAACTCGTTTTCTAAACGAACGAACACGAACTATAATCGTGAACGTTCGATTATATTCGCGAACTTGCTTATATAGACAAATCAATGTACAACCTAACTTAAACTCATAAGATGATAAAGTATCTATTAATCTAATAGATAATCTAGAGTAATTTTATAGAAATTTGATAGAGTTGTCGTAATGTTTTTATTATTATAATGTTTGAATATTGTTTTGTATTTTGTTATTTATTCATTTGGACTTAATTTTTGATACCTTAACAAACCAAACTCGAATTGAGAGGCAAAAATACATGTAGCATGTCAAACTCAAACACGAGTTCAAACAAAATTTCTTCATAAATGAGTTGAGTTCGAACATATTTTATGTTCGTTTATTAATCAAACGTTCATGAACAAGCTCGTTACCTTAAAAACAATACATGAGTGGTGCCGGATGCAGAAAAAAAATCGAAAAAATAACGCCGATAGTAAAAATGGGGTGCTAATAGAATCCCCTAAATAAATATTGAATTAAGTTTTAATTTTAATTTTTTTCGAGGATGATTTTTATTGTTTTTGTCTGGCGATATTTAATATTTTATTTACCGTTGAACAAAAAAAAAGTATATATATATATATATATATATATATATATATATATATATATATATATATATATATATATATATATATATATATATATATATATATCTTATTATATATTTTCAAGGAAAAAACCGTTAATTGATCCGGAATTGGCCAATTGACCCGACCCAAACCCGGATAGAACACGCAAGTACAAAATCCCTGTCCCGTAAAAAAGAAAAACCACCCGTAAAAGTTCCTCTCTACAACCACCCACCATACCACTCAAAAGAAAAAACCCTCATCCCACGATTCATCTCATCATCCGTGGAGGTTTGCTTATTTCCAAACCAATTTCTGTGAAAAACCAACCCCTCCACGTAAAAGTTCCTATCTGTGAATTGATTTGTATTCGATTCCATATGCTCTCTCTGAATTGATTTCTCTGTGAATTGATTTTAGTTTTTAATCATCATTTTCTCTCTACCGAATATTTTGATGGAAACTCAATTGCCACCGGAATCTGATTTCGTCGACGTCCCAGAAGCGGCTGAAACATTCAGTGGCTGATACAAGTATGTATATACTATGGAAATGCAATAATATGTAACACTGTTTGTTTTATAGGAGTGGAACATGTTGAAGGAGATATGTTTAAACAAGTACCAAAAGCAGATGCTATCATACTCAAGGTTAGTGTTTTCTTTAACCCTTTGCATATTCATAATAAGGACCTTTTATTCGCACGAGCCCGGATCCTCTACTGCAGTGATCATCTTGAATTGTGTTTCTTATATATGTCTAAACTAAGCTTGTTATCTACTCTCTTTTTTTACAGTACATACTGCATGATTGGTCAGATGAATCCAGCATGAAACTACTTGAGAATTGTTGGGAAGCATTACCAAAGGGTGGAAAAGTGATAGTAATAGAAATGATACTACCAGAAGTTCCAACAACAGAGATTGAATCAAGAAATGCATTTACAGGTGACATTCTCATGCATTGTAATACGTTTGAATGTTTAGAAGGTTCATGTCTTCTCACTCAAATATGGTTCTTCTTCTAATGCTTGAAACATCGATCATGAGCTCCTGAAATCGTTCTTTTTTTTTTTTTTCAGCCACACACTGATGCAAGATATTCTGAGCCTACTGTTGGGAAGCTTCTTCTGAAATCTAGCGGATTGTTTGTGGATGACTATATGTATTGGATATGTATCATTGCACTCTTCGCATTTTCTTTTCTCTTCAATATTTTCTTCATTGCAGCGCTCACTTACCTGGATCGTAAGTTCTGATTTACAAACATTATACCTGACTGCAAATTTTTACATTCACATTTTGATTAGTCTATGGTATTTGTTTGCAGCTTTTCAGGAATCTAAACCTCTTAGTGTTGAGGAAGATAATAAAAATGTAAGAAAATTGAGTGTACTACTCCAAGTATGGAACCTTAACTATGTTACAGTCAAAAAAAAAAATGGATGCCTCCTAATATGGAAATACCTGTTCATTGTTAGAGGTCTGAACTTTGTCATACATTACACTTTTCTTTTAAGTTTTAAAGTGAAAACTATGAATTTACAAATGATTCCAGAAGTACTATTGTTCAAAGCAGAACAAACGTCGAAAACACCATCCAGTTCAGTTTACATGTACCGATCAGACCTCATTTAATCATATTTTGATTATCTTATTAATCATATTTTGTTAGCGATTTTTCTTTTAAATTTTTAATGCTTTGTATTTTGAAAACACCATCAGTTCAGTTTACATGTACCGATCAGACCTCATTTAATCATATTTTCATTATCTTATTAATCATATTTTGTTAGCGATTTTTCTTTTAAACTTTTAATGCTTTGTTTTTGTTACATTGTTTATATAATTGTTAAGGGTTACAACTCAGTTGGAGGCCAGAGAATTTTATTGGTCATACGAAATTTGCAGAGCATCAGTATGTCTTATTTCAATGTCTACAGGAAATGGTTCTCAGGTTCGGCTTCTTCTTTTTCTTTTTTATAGATTCTTTTTACATTTTCTCAAAGTTGACTTGGTGATTTGAAATAGTTGTATCAAGATGAACATTTGTGTTCATGGTGACCAGGGTGTGTTTGGCATGTTTCCAATCTGAATCGGTTGCTTTTGTAATTTCTAAGATGATACGCAGTAATATCAATACAATATTGATGAGTAATAATTTTAATCTCGCACAACTGCACAAGCATCTGAATTTATGCACATTTCCTTTGCAGTCGACTCACCATATATTATGTCCTGCTTAAGATTATGAACTCTGTAAAGCTATAATGGATCCGACGCATTCAACGGAAATGTTGGCACGTCCATTGTTTGCTACCAAGGATTTCTTCTGCTTCCTGGCTGCATATCCCGCCAGAAAAATACAGTTGAGGGACGCCATTCACGACAAAGAAGTAGACACGGTTGCCGTCGGGATTGGGTAGGATCCTAAGGGTCGTCACAGTGCAAGCAAATAACATATTGTGGATTTTCTTGGTTTACTTATCTATCAAGTTGACCATTCATGCTACTCCGTTCTCTGCGAGGTAACTAAATAAATGACTACATACATTCCTACTTGCCTATGACGGTGTATTTTTCATTGTACCTCCCCATTCTGTTTTATACATTCCTATTCAGAATATTTAACAGAGGCTGTAAAACAATAGCATGTTTCAATTGTTTTAAGGCTTCAGTTTTCTTCTAGGATTGACCACAAATTTGATGTGATGTATGCTAAGGGCTTTTTTTTTCTCATCGGTACATTGGTGAGTATGCAAATGTGCACTTTAGCATACCTATGAGAGTCTTAAAAGTTGTATTTTGAACTTCAGCAGGAATGGAAATCGATTTGCTTGCTCAGAGGTAACAAATTAGTTATTTAAAGCAGTTAAGCCAATTCGATGTCGCGTATCATTCATGTGCTAATTGCTTTTGCATTTATTTTTCTTCCTTGCACTGATGGCGAACATTTCTTCGGTTTTTTTTATTTATTTATATGCATGTCATTCTTTGTGAAAGTAGTTGTAATACTTTGTCAGCTTCTGTTTCCTTCCATAAGTTATTGTCTTTATGATTTACTCAATGGATGTGAATCTATTGTCATGATCAGTCAGTTTCTCAGTGACACTGCGGAATCTTGTGCTAAATGCCACTGCCATAGAGTCATTTTCCTGAGAGATGTGTTGTCTGAGACCTGCAAGGTTGTTTGTGATGTTGATGTTGAGCTGTCTCATCAGATCTCCTTGGCGTTGCACAACAATATTCTGTGCATCAATATATTCAGAAATGGCCTGAAATTTTCGCTCATGGAGTAACTTTTTTCATTGAAAAAATCACTCACTTAGGTGGTGACTATTCTCTAATACAAATTGACCTTCCCTTTCATTCCTTTTATTGTCTAGATGATTTTAAAGCATTTACTTAGATGTGTATTAGCATATGATACACATCCCAAAGTGTTAAAACAGTCTAGCATGTCATTCTTTGTGATATATGAATGCTTTCCTTTTTTTGATTCAAAAGTTTACGGTTAAAATTCATTCAGTTGTGTCTCCATATTGTTTTTTTTTATGTTATTATTATAGGAATTGTTGCTAACTAATTCGAAAGTGAAGAATTTCAAATAAATATAGCATCAAAGCGATTGACAAGAGTAGAGTTCAATCTAATGATCAGGAAGCTTTCTCAAAACCCCATTTCACAAGATCGTGGAGCACATGCAAGAGAAAAACAACATGAGACATGTGAAAGGAATATATAAAGCTAAAGAAAGGCCAAGTAATGCTATATGACCTAGGAGCACCAATTTAGTAAGTGGCTCGAGCACGGGCACATAGTCCTCAGAAGTTTACTATGAAGGTGTGCTCATAGATTACATGGTTGATATGTATATCTAGGTGTAATGAAATATCTTTGTGGGTAGATGGAAAAAGCCAAATAAATGGCTGTTAAAATGACGAATAAATGGAACCTAACAAAGGAATATATGAAGTTTCAGATTCTAATAGAGTAAACTATTCAGCGTCATCACAAAGACATTTGGCTTCCGCCAATGATGTGAAGTTCGAAAGAGCATCAAGGTCTTTGTTTCTACAGCAATGTACAACGTCGGATTTGTTTGTTTGTTTGTTGTTGTTTTTTTTCACCAACCGTTGTTGAACTCTTAAAGTTTTAGACATGAATGTGTCCAACGACTTGCTTAATGTGGAATCATCATCACAACATACTTTTTGTAAAATTTAAACTATATACATGTAAAACCTAAAAATAATTATTATAAATGTATCATTACATGTACATTCATAGTGAGAGCTTCTTAGCTTTCACTAGAGTAGCGTTCTTGGTTTTAGTTTTTGTAAAACCAATACTAGCAAGAGGACTAGGCTCATCGTAGTATAGCTATAGTGAATCAAAGTCGATCCCACAGGGAACCAATTGTGGATCATTTCATATATAAACAATGAGTCATTCATGTCAAGGACACGAAGGCGGTCTACGACCAACATAGGACAAGAAAAGGTAAATTGACACGACTCAAACACATAGACAAATAACGTAATTAACCTCCCAATTATAGCCTTAATCATTTGGACCTAGACAATTTATATAACAAACCAGACTTATCAACTATTAATCCGTTCGTATCTACTTCATGTTGGCTACGGGAGTCATCCTCTTAAACTTGACTTAGCACCCGTTAGGTCGCTAGATCACTGTGCTACATTACGTGACTTCGCCTTTTAGTGCCTCCATCTCATATAACTCGCACGCTTACGACTCTAAGGATGCCGATATTAATCGTACACCTCGTCTAGGCAACATTCCTATGGTTAGGCGTACTTCCTAAACGATCACTCAAGCTCTCGTCCAACTAACAATTACCAAGTTATAGTCTCATGCTAGTTTACGACCTACGTATAAAGAAGGTGCGCGCAATTCCCTAATATAAACCTACCTAGATAACGCTGAATGTCCGTGAAGATCAATTCATAAGCCTATCTAAGAGTTTTATACTGGTATTTCCTTTTTACACGTTTTAATTAAATTAAGCGAGTAACGTAGCCATAGCCATACCTACCAAGATAATAGATTCAATTAAGCTAACCTAATCATAAAGACGTGACTGATTAACGGATGAAACAGGGCTCGGTCGACCGAATAAGCACTCTCGGTCGACTAAATTGAAGGTCTCGGTCGACCGAGTGACACCGCTCGGTCACCCGAATGCTTCAACTTCCCAGATTACATCCCTGAATATATTTCTCTCGGCGTTTCTCATACAAATCGGATTAAATAGTGATTCGTCAGGCAATCATATAAACTAATCTAAATACACATAAATCAAACACGTAGATTCATCCATAGATGTTAGGAAGAGGACGTAGGGTATGGGATCCTCATAGACAAGGCATCGCCACCTCCCTAACGTCATAGCCTAGATCTACATCATCTAACTATGCATAATTGACTCAAACAATCAAAGCATAATTGGGAAATTAATTACTAAAAAGAAAGGGAAGAAAATAAACTAGGGCTTACATGTTTGCAACCCTAGCAACCTTCACAAGCCTAATGAATCCTTATTTGATCGTATGTATATATGAATGAATTGGTGTGTTAAAACTACAAGGGACTCAGTGTTTATATAGAGCCTCGGCCCGACATAGAAAACCGACTTAAATGTGGAAAACACTAAACCCTAACCGCCTCAAACAATGTGCCGGACTTCTGCTGGACTTCAGGCCCGCTCGGTCGACCGAATGCATAGGCTCGGTCGACCGAGCCTTGTATTCTTTTGGGCTTCCTTCTTGTTTCGTCTTGGGCTTTCTTCCTTTTATGCCTTGGGCTTTCTGAACTTGTCTGCAATCCATTAAAGCTTCTCCGAAGTCCATCCTTGCGCTCCCAAATGAGTTACTACAAATATAGCATAAAATACAGTCTGTAACATCAAATAATATAATAAAACCTCTAAATACATAATAACGAATCGTAACTCTCGGCATATGCAAATTAAGCGTATTACGACTTATTATTACTCTATTATAGCTCTTTTAAACTAGAATCGGGGATAAAGATCATAGAATAACGGGCACAAAATGACCGTTATCAACTACCCCCCACTTAGCCTTTGATCGTCCCGATCAAAATATCAATAAGTCATTCCCCATACAAACATTTTCCAATGGTCACATTATACTAACACAAGAAACTCGAATCAACTCATACCATTTATGCTCATAAGATATTCATTATTCACTATTCGTTTTGAATCGAAGTGATGTGTGCATGTGCATTAGTTTTATACAATCGTGGCAAGATCAGAGTTTATGCCGACTTCGTAGTCTTAACCTACCAACTTCAGTATTCCCACTTCTTAAGCCTTTTAATTGTTGAAGCACTAGAATAATAAGCAAGAGCGTATCTATAGGGATTTTGGACTTGGAGACTGAGTACTACTCAAAGCCTCTTAAAGAGTTGAATATTCTTTTCATATCTTCATATTTTTCAGATACTATCAATCTCAAGAAAGAAAACTTTTTAGAGCATCCCCCTATCTTAGATCAAACATAGCATCGAATATTACCACAAGCGCGAGGCTACTTTGGTAATGTTACTACAAGCCCAGTGTTTAACGTTTTGTTAAAACACAGGTACGTCTCAAGCTTATTATTCCGTTTTTATAGCTAGAAGATAGGAATACATCAGACGATAAATATCGACACTAGGTTTACATAACCAATCATCTATACAATGTACACATAATTCTTCAGTTATTATAATTTGCGCGGTAACTCGTCGATTCATCTATTGAGTAATTGAATAATAAATAACTACTCGCAAAATATGAATATCATTAAGTTTACTAGAAATATATCGCAGAAGTATAAAGTGATCATGTACTCATGAAACATGGTTCCTTCCTTATTAAATACAATATTCGGGACTCACAAAAGTAAATGTGATTCTAAGTTTAAAAGTTTAAATTTTTTACTCATTTTATTTATTATTTGATATATGGGAGCATATGGAAGCTTATTTGAGCTAAGTGACTTGTACCCCCACTTAAACAATGCATTGTCCTCAATGTATAAAAATAAAAATTAAGAATAGGAACTTAGCTCTGGATAAGCGCGGAAATGGAACAAGTCTTGTGAACCTCGGCAAATTCTAACAGATAAAACAGCGGCCGATTGCAAGGAAGAAAAATAACCGCTGCAACACAAATCTTGAACAAAACTCGAAACTTGTTACAGGGTTAGTCCAATAAAAAGTAGTGATCATATAAAAATTGACCGTAAAAGGGACAAAAATTTCCTTAAACATTTGATATTTTAAGTCCATAATTAATGATTACATTGAAATGTAGCACATAATTCCAACACATTACATACGGTAGAATGTAGGGAAATAGTAAGACAGCTTAAAACAGACTCTATATAACACGACTCGTTCAAACACGAATTCTAAAACAAAAGATACATATAGACGCAAAAAGAAAAATACTAAATAGAAAGAAAAATAAACAAGCAACGAAAGATGGTAGTCCTCATCTATAACCCCCACTGGTGAAATAGTCTTAAAACCGGGTGGAGAAGACAAAAATCAAAAAGCATTACCCCACAAGGTAAAACACGAGGTTGACTGGCTCACTATGTATTCAGTCCAGTATAGAAGAGAAACTTGGTAAGGTATAACAGATTCAATGCGACCTATTGGCTAAAGATAAAATCAAATACTTAGCGCAGAAACTTCTCGCTTGCATTGGATATCAACAACTTAGTGAGATGTAGCACCTCCTCGAAATTACTAATCACCCAATGTATCACGTAAAAGTCATAACCGTCATCAACAAGGTCGGATTGGTGTGATAGCTTAAAACAAAACTCATCATCGAGAAATGCCGGAATAGGCGTAAAAGTGTGAAATTTAAAACTTCCGGTAGAAAGATATTTTGTATTTTGATTGAACCAAAAACCTTTAAAATCTAGCTAGGGTCAGAGCTACACTTCCCCCAACTAGGATCATGAAAATCAAAATGATAAAAAATAATCAATAAAACATAGCAATATTTCAAATTCCGCAACACAAGGGTATTGTGTAAACAAAATGGAGGTTGAGAGTATGATGGGTTTAGAAAAAAGATACACATAAGGATGGGAAGAAAAGATAAAGGGTGGGTAAGAAATTGTGGGTTGAAATAGGTTAAGGCATTTTGTTAGGGTGGGAGAGTGAAACGGATGGAAAGAAAGAGAGGCGATGAAAGAATGGTTAGAAATGTGAACTGTCGGGGTAGATTGGTGAAAGGATCGAAAAGTTTGGAGGTGAAAAGGTGTAAAGGGAAAGATAAGGATAGTTGCAGAATGAATTGCACACCACTTTGTATTTTCACTTGGATCACCATTCTAAAAGGTTTTGGAAGTTGACCAAAATTGTTCTTGTTCGCACCAATCATTCTCTGTTACATTTTCAATAATTCTCAAGCTCTCTTAATGCTTCCATTTTAAGGTTGATTGCTAAATTTCTTTTTCTTTAGCAATTTCTCGACTCTCCTACGGAACTCTATTTCACGTGGCCTATATTGAGTAAAAAAGTTTTGCACATCCTTAGCCCAATGGCCATCGGAACACGGCAAAATAAAAAACCTCAACATATTTCACGTTACTCTTATTTTACTCAAAGAAAACAAAACCTAAAATCCTAAAAAGAAATCCTAAGGGTTTCAAAGAAGTAGTTCTGAGTTTAAAGTCCTCAGCTCGACTTTCCAAAAAGTATCCTTGTCAGTTATCATTCTTGGATCGCCAGATATTGACCCCTCGAGCACTATATGAGGTGGGCTCGTCGCTTTTGCGGACTAATACCCTTCCCTTGGTTGTAAGACCTAGGAAACGACATCTATCCATACTATTTATCCAAAGCTCTTACATCGGCTCTCGTTTTAGGAATTAGTGAATTCTAAGAAACTCGGTTAAAATTACGGTTACTAATTACGGTTTTGGCCTTGACAATAAGAAACAATGAATCAAAGTACTCCGAATAAGGTCGGTTATGTAGGCAAGCCTACGCCGTCTTATTCGTTGGAACATATGTGACGGTTCGGGCCAATCCGTCAAGATAAGCCCCGTTTAGCCCGAAGGCTTATCGGCTATGCTAAGTCTTGTCGAACCGCCGTAACGTACATCACACGTGGAGGGGAGTCGATTGAGCCGAAGCTCGGTTGAACTCGCCCGGCCATGGTTAGACCATTTCCGAACCCATGTACTACGATTCTCGCGATTTCTAAATTGTCACCCAAAGCGTAATCTCGTTTCGTTTAAGGTGGGTTCACCGAGAAGCCATCACCATAAAACTCAACGAAAGCGAGAAGATTGTGTTCTCTCAAAACTCAACGTCTTCTTAAGATTTTGAATGCTTAAACTACACAATTTGTTGCTCCCATGGCCGGTAGAAGCAATCTCATGCATAGGACAATGAGATTTTAACAACTACGAGGAACTCTTTTTCATCGCTTCCTTTCAACGACTACATGTTTTCTTACACCATCTAGATGAGACAGATATGGGGCAAAACCTTCGACACTAATAAAATTATTCTTACAAACCAACTCCGGGCTAAGATTCATACTAAGGTTCATGTATAGGCTAACTTATGCTCAAAAAACCAAAAGGTAGTAAAACATAAGCAAAAAAAGGTAGTACCTTGCCTTCAACATTGTACCATGAAGAATTTAAGCCTTAAAATATATATTTTTTTCGGAGCCATCTTGGTGCTTTAATGGTATTGCTTCCATCGCTTTTCCCATCGTAGAGTAGTAATTCCGCATGTTCTTTGGGTTATTTTCTCGGCGCCCTTGAAAAATTACCGACTCGGATTATTGCTTCCCGGTTTCGCAAACGAAGAAAAAACAAAACGGACCGTAGGCGATTTTAACATGGTCTCCCATGTCGCTATCGGACTTACGGATTAAACATACGGGGATAAACGGACACACGAAGTCCCAGAAAATAGAACCAGGCTCGCTGGCAGCGAGAGGCAGTCTCACTGGGAGCGAAACCAGTTGTTCCAGATTCTGGAATTTTTACATAGAGCAGACAACCAGAGGGACTCAAAAACGTAAAAACAGACTCTAAAACAGAAAACTCGACATGAATAAAAAATTATTTATATATAAAATTGACCGTTGGTTCCCCGGCAACGGCGCCAAAAACTTGATCGGGGTCGATCAGGTTATAATAAAATACTCGACCACCATAAACCAATACTAGCAAGAGGACTAGGCTCATCGTAGTATAGCTATAGTGAATCAAGGTCGATCCCACAGGAAACCAATTGTGGATCATTTCATATATAAACAATGAGTCATTCATGTCAAGGACACGAAGGCGGTCTACGACCAACATAGGACAAGAAAAGGTAAATTGACACGACTCAAACACATAGACAAATAACGTAATTAACCTCCCAATTATAGCCTTAATCATTTGGACCTAGACAATTTATATAACAAACCAGACTTATCAACTATTAATCCGTTCGTATCTACTTCATGTTGGCTACGGGAGTCATCCTCTTAAACTTGACTTAGCACCCGTTAGGTCGCTAGATCACTGTGCTACATTACGTGACTTCGCCTTTTAGTGCCTCCATCTCATATAACTCGCACGCTTACGACTCTAAGGATGCCGATATTAATCGTACACCTCGTCTAGGCAACATTCCTATGGTTAGGCGTACTTCCTAAACGATCACTCAAGCTCTCGTCCAACTAACAATTACCAAGTTATAGTCTCATGCTAGTTTACGACCTACGTATAAAGAAGGTGCGCGCAATTCCCTAATATAAACCTACCTAGATAACGCTGAATGTCCGTGAAGATCAATTCATAAGCCTATCTAAGAGTTTTATACTGGTATTTCCTTTTTACATGTTTTAATTAAATTAAGCGAGTAACGTAGCCATAGCCATACCTACCAAGATAATAGATTCAATTAAGCTAACCTAATCATAAAGACGTGACTGATTAACGGATGAAACAGGGCTCGGTCGACCGAATAAGCACTCTCGGTCGACCAAATTGAAGGTCTCGGTCGAACGAGTGACACCGCTCGGTCACCCGAATGCTTCAACTTCCCAGATTACATCCCTGAATATATTTCTCTCGGCGTTTCTCATACAAATCGGATTAAATAGTGATTCGTCAGGCAATCATATAAACTAATCTAAATACACGTAAATCAAACACGTAGATTCATCCATAGATGTTAGGAAGATGACGTAGGGTATGGGATCCTCATAGACAAGGCATCGCCACCTCCCTAACGTCATAGCCTAGATCTACATACATAATCAATCGTAACTCTCACAAATTAAGCGTATTACGACTTATTATTACTCTATTATAGCTCTTTTAAACTAGAATCAATTAGAATTCGTTATCAATGACTTTGAGCTTTTTATTAAATGTGTGATAAATAATATTCTTTGTACGATCGTGTTGAGTTTTTTTGAATTGATCAATCGGGACACGATATAATCGAAAACTGCACGCCACGAATCGGCGCTGCTCCATCACCATGGTGAGGGTGGCATAAGCAAGTTGCCGGAATCGGAACGTGATTCGTCTCGTATGGTGATATTAAGGTTTCGCATTCGAATAAAATTCACGAATGGTTTTTTGTTCTAATTTGGAGAAACAATACAAAAATAAAACTGAACGGCCTCGGGTAAAGTGATTAGATCCGATAAATCGTTTGAGCTCATACATAGTGATATGTGTGACCTCATGACAATTCATGTCAAATGTGGATATTCTTATTTCACCATTTTCATTGATGTTTTATTGATGACCATTTGAGATATGGTTATGTGTACGTGATGAATTACAAGTATGAATGATTTGAAAAGTTCAAAATGTTAGTTGTTAAGTTGAGAAACAATTGAGGAAATAAATGAAAGTCCTATGATCAAGTTAAGCCGACAAATACCAGACGGTGAGTTTCAGGATTATCTAAAAGAATGGACACCTTCGGGACACCCAAAGTGAATGGTGTGCCTGAAAGGAGGAATCGTATTTTGTTAGACATGGTGCAGACCATGACGAGTCACACTACCCTTTATAAATCGGTTTTGAGATATGCCCTTGAATTAATTGCACACACGCCTAACTGTGTCCCATCTAAAGTGGTTCATTGTACGTCGTACGAGATATGGACTAAGAAGAAATCAAATCTACCTTACTTGAAGATTTAAGGATGCCTTACATATGTGAAACGGACAATGCAGATAAATATGAGGCTATAGATCGACCGGAAAGAAGTCGTTTTGGCCGGAATTGGAAGTGAAATAGCCGGAAAGAAAGTGAAATCGGCGGGAGTCAACCAAATACAAGGTAAAATAAGGGCATTTACTTTCATTACTTCATTGTTAGGTCATTTTCGTCGATTTTATTCAGTTCCGGTCAGTACACTTCATATCCGGTCACATACAGTCTATTCCCGTTCGTTGGGGAAGATGAAGCGACTAACGTCATCACAACTGACGTCAGTGCTCCTTCCCTAACGTTTAAGTGGGAGACGTTGTGCTCCTTCTCTAACGTCAGCCGGGGCGACGTTGTGATCCTTCCCTAACGTCAGCCTGGACGACGTTGTGCTCCTTCCCTAACGTTTATGGGGGCGACGTTGTCCTCCTTCCATAACGTTAATGGGGATGACGTTATCGGACAAAATTTTCCAAAATTTTTCTGTTCTTATTTGACCGCTATTAGCATATCATAGAGAGCTCAATATGGAAAGAGCTCAAACAAATTACACCGTAGAGAGTACCCTTTGAGACAAACATATCATAGAGAAACTCTTAGGAAATTTCACTAGAGAAAACTCACTGTAAATTATTTGGATGTGAGTTTTTTTCTTTTGGATTGATTCAACTGCATTCTTCATTTGCTTGTGTTTGTAATGTTATTATATTATACTGTGATGCCAGGATTAGCTTCCACGGAGAAATGAGTTATCTTGTGATTGGGGAACTTGAAAAGCGTTAATTGTCATAATGACTTACTAAAAAAGAAACAAGTTGTATACATATTGTCGGGAAAACAACCCGGATAACAACTTTAAAAAATAAACAATGTTTGCTTCTCAAGCAACCGAAAACGAATAAGTAGTTTAATTATGGTAATACAAAGAGTAGGGAAGCTTGAATGATCTGTTTGCACTTGGAAGCCCCTTAATCTCGCTCCATTGGTGTCCAAGAATACCCAAAATGCGATATCCTTTTTTGATTAATGTCTTTCTTTTAAGTTGTATTTCTCCACATATTTCGGTCGCATGTTTCTTTTTTTTTTGTAAGGAATTTTAATATTTCATATGTATTTTGTTTTTTTGAAGGTAATTATGGTTAGGACACGATCTGGAGCCTCGGAAGACACAAGTGATGCAAATGATGAAAGTGAAGTCAGTAGTGTTTTGAGGTATAAAATAAACCGGAAACGTGAGAAGAAAAGAAACACGGAGGAAATTGTTGAAGGAGAAATGGCATTAGAGCCAATTGTTGAGACTTTTGAGGCTCCTCGAGAGGAGAGTGAAGCTGATGCACATAATGCGGATGTAGTTGAGGCATCTGCAACTGTGGGGGCAAATGCGGAGGTAGTTGATCCATATGTAACTGTGGGGGCAAATGCGGATGTAGTTGAGCCATCGCAATTGTGTAGAGGCAAATGAGGATGTAGTTGAGCCATCCGCAAGCGTAGGGGAAAATGCGGATGTAGTTGAGCCATCCGCAATCTTGTAGAGGCAAATGCGAGAGGTAGTAGAGCCATCTCGCAAGTGTTGGTGTTGGGGAAAATGATGGTACATTTGATGGTTTAGAAGCAATAGTGCAGTTAACAGTTGAGTCTGTTGAGGCTCCTCGAGATTCAAATAATCCACAAGTTGATGTTACGGTTCAGGCATCCCAAGCATCGGTTCAGACATCAGTTCAGGCAAATACTCCAGTTGATGGTGTTACACAAGAACCTGGGAGTTCAAGGCCACGGGTAGAGCCATGTGCAAGTGTAGGTGAGGATTTAGAGGTTCCTTATGATAGTGATATGGATGTGGACACGACTGCATTATTAAAAGATTGGGAGAAGCACGATGCATATGGGTTGTGGAAGAAAACAAAGGTATATATAGTTTATTCATATGTTGTTAAGTTGTGTGTAGTTCAAGCAAATGTCAATAACATTTTGTTTTTTCATTGTTGCTTTTTTATAGGATCGGGGGCTCGTTGGATGTAAAAAATACACAACTTCACCGCACTTGTGGAATCTTAAGGATGAAAGTGATCAATTTAAGACAAGGCGAGAGAAATGCCATTCTACACAATGCTCAATGCTCCGTATTCACAAGCCAATAAAGTCATCGATGTGGATTTCTTGAGAGATGGCATCCGGAGACAAACACTTTTCATCTACCTTTTGGTGAGATGACCATCACTCTCGACGATGTTAGATGTATTACCGGCTTGCCAGTCACCGGAAATCCAATCAGTCCCCCATTTCCAAAAGAATTCGACTATGCACAATATGTGAGCGAATGCCTTGGTATTGAAGCGAGTATAGTGACTTTGGAGCTAGAGCATTGCAACGGTCATAGAGTGTCAAAAAGTTGGTTGAAAAGTAAGTTGGCCGGTAAATGTGGGCAAGACGGAATTACGGTTGATCAAGCGGTGCGAGGCTATTTGTTATATTTTCTAGGTTGTACACTTTTTCAAGATCGATCCGGTGACAAGATCCCTATTGCCTATCTTCACTTCTTGTTGGATTTGAATAAGGTGAATGAGTGGGCGTGGGGTGCCGCCACACTTGCGAATCTTTATCGGCAACTTTCAAAGGCAACCGGGAATAAGGCCGTGGGTGTCTCCGGCTACTTGACGCTTTTGGAGGTATCGAATGTTTTATACAATATTTTACGCATTTTTTCAAAGAATATAATACGACATTATTACATATGAATACGTGACACACTTGTTTAACAGGCATGGGTTTATGAACATTTTCCATCACTGCGACCCGCTGTAAACGATAATTTTGTAGAAGGACATATGCCAATGTCAATGAAGTGGAAACCTAGTGTCGGAATGAGTGATACGGTCGCCTTGACTGGACTTAGACATTTAAGAGAAGATTTGGATTTGATGAACTCGCGTGATGTAAGTAATTCTTTCCATTTTATTACCTTATTATTATAATTTTACAATTGCTTAGTCTAAATTATTTTAGACCCCCATTTGGTTGCTTTTTAGTAAATATAAATGACTGATCTAGGTTGTATGGGATGCGTACAAGAGTAAGAGAACATTGTCCGATAACGACATATCTTGGTATTATGGGTGTATACGGACATTGGATATTGTGGAGCCTTATCATCCAAACCGCGTTGTCCGTCAATTCGGTCACATACAGTCTATTCCCCAACCGCCGATCCCCCCGAAGAAGGCAAGTAGAAGCGGTACTTCTAAAGGATATAATGTCGAGTATGATGTGCGTGACGACGATTTCAAGTTTTATCGTAATCATCTAGTGAATAAAGACGCACGGTTGGGAAAAGCGAGATTTGAGTGGGAAACTACTACAGATTACATGCCTTGGTGGTGTAAAGTAGCCGTGCGTCGACTGACAAGTGTGGCTAGGCGAAAGCGACGAGATCCGATTCAGGTATAAGTTAGACATGAATTTCAATCTTTATATGCCATAGCGTAAATTTATGACAATTTTGAATTCCAATTTTAGGATGAGGAAGGCAAGAGCAAGTTGATCGCAGTTTTAGAAGATGTTAGGCAAAATCGATCGAAGATAAGTAAAAAAGACTTGCTTAAGGCCATTGATATGAGCTATGACTTTTTGGTCAGCGGATCTTATCGTGTGGATGCCCCCGGATCTTCTCGTGTAGATGCCCCCGGATCTTCTCGTGTAGATGCCCCCGATAGTGTAGAGGTCGAAGATGAAGTTGCAGAAAGACGATCTAAACGCCCACGGACATCCAATAAACGCCCATGGACATCCAAGACATCCAAGAAGAAGAAGAAATGAATGTTGTGACTTGAATTTTATTATTTGACTTGTGACTTGTTGGTGTTATTTTGACTTGTGGCTTGAATTTCTATTATTTCTATCCTTAAACTTGTGACTTGTTGGTGTTATTTTGTTATGTTGAATTATGTTGTTTTATGTTGGATGAACAATTGAACAAGTGATGGTTTTATTGGTTTTCTTCATAATGTCAGCACCCCTGACGTTGTTTTGGCACTATTAACGTCACCCATGTGGCGTTATGGAAAGACTTAAACTCTCGTTCTTCGTAACGTCAGCAATATTGGCGTCGTTATGGCACTATTAACGTCATCCGGGCTGACGTTATGGAGTCCGAGACTTAAGATCTCTCGTTCTTTGTAACGTCACACACATGGCGTTGAAATAACACTATTAACGTCACCATGATTGCGTTATGGAGTCCGAGACTTAAATCTCTATTCCGTAAACGTCGGCAATATTGGCGTCGTTATGGCACTATTAACGTCATCCGGGCGGACGTTATGGAGTCAAAAGAGACTTAAGAGCTAAATGTTCTTTGTAACGTCGCACACCTAGCGTTGTTACGTAGTAATAACGTCAACCATGATGGCGTTATGGAGTCCAGACTTAAGATCCCTCCATAACGTCATCAATATTGGCGTTTTTATGGCACTATTAACACGGAGAATAATCAACTCTATGAAAGAGCAAAATAGATACTCCATGAAAGATAAGGCTAATCGAATGTAATCTAAACCATTTTTTTCCGCTTTCAACAAAATAAACCTGAAGCGGTAAAACAAAAATATTGGTAATCTATATACCAATTTGTTCCGACTTTGGAACACCAAAATAGTAAACACTAATCGGAACACCAAAAAAGTAGGTCAACTACATCATAATCAATCTAGAAGTACGGGATGGTCTTTCGTTGAATCATCCGGACATGAGCTTGATTCCACCCATAGACCAAGCCGATGGCGTAATTTATCGTGCCAAGAACTTGCTTCCGCCGAACGAACATCATGCCAAACCTTAGGAACCTTAGGCACCGGACAACTATATATCTTTCATCTCCGCATACACAAAATGAATCCCGTCAACTTGAACCAACCATATATGTTTTGGGGGCCAGACAGAAGGTTTTTTCAAGCTTGGAAGAAATGTTTGATTTCCAAATGTAAGAGACAAAATGCTCAATACACAATCATAGACATTGCAAATAGCCCATCCTAAGAAGCTTTGAAAGTATTTCTTTTCTCTACACGATCCTTCCGATGATCTATTGAAGTTAAGCATTTCTCATACACATAATCGTGCCCTTACATAAAGCCATGTAGTGATCCTTGTTCAATACCATTTCATCTTTCACCTCTTTTCTCACCCGACTCCAATTCGTTTCTTGAAGACCCATTGCGTATGCTATGGCTCTAAAACCACAATTTCCATCCGCATCAACATCAACGACATTAGAAACGTGAGAACGGACCGACACCGGAACGTGTCCGATATACCATTTTAAATCCGCTTTGGTGCTTCTTCTGGAACTCGACCTCGTACTTACATTGGTTTTTTTTTCTTTTTTGCCGACGGAATCGCTTCTTTTTCAACTCGCTTTAACTCTTCTTCAATATGCTCGTGTAGACTTAAATCGTTTTTTGTAGAAATATCTTCATTAATCTTTCTCTTGTTACCGGATCCTTTAGGCCGTCCTCGATTGGTACGTTTGGTCTTAGGTTCATCCGCCGAAGTAGTTACCGGTTGACATATTTCACGTATCTTCATAAGCAACCTATGCTTCTCCCATGGGGTGGCCGTTAAGATTTTCTCTCGTCAATGCATTCAAGACGGGCACGTGGTCTAACTCTGAATCGTTTGGCGGTGGACCCTCGATATCAAGCGTCTTCCAATGAACATCAACGGATGAGAGAGGAATGAATCCTGGTTTCTTTTTAAACCGTGCTAACTCGTGTGTACATGGCAACCCGTGTGTCTTTCGAATATAACAACCACAATCCCTTTTCGAATCACCTTCGCCATCTTTTTTCTTCAACTCATCAACTAACAACTCCAATGCGTATATGGATACATGATGTCTAAGCTCTTTCAACATTGGCTCGTCTCTGAATAATTTGGGATCCATGAATAGAGATAATTCAAAAGATTTTTTTATGTTCTTAATCTCTTGCTCTACCATTTTAACTCCGGCTTCCCAACCCGTCACTAAGTCACCAAGGCCGTTTGATAGCCAATTCTTAAACACAGAATGCATTCCTTCCACCCTCGATGTTGAAGTGTTGCCTAAGTGAAACACAGAGTCTGTCCACGCAGAAACAAATAACTCTTTGTGTGGATCCAACCATGTACTTGTGATGTAACTCATTCCTCTTTCACCAAAAGCCTCTTCACATTCCTTCAACCGGTCATTGTACTCTTTCTCTGTGGTTGATTGAACAACAACACTCCATAAATTCATGATATTATTCCATTCCTCGGCCGTGGTATCTTTTTTCTTCAAGTTCGCAACAAGACCTTTCGAATGTGCCACTTACATAAGATACTCTTTGCATTTGGAAAAACAACACGTAATGCATTCATTAACGCCTCTTCTCTATCCGTCACTATACAACAAGTACGCTCACTTTGATCGCCTATTGCTTGTCGAAGAATATTAAGAGCCCATGTGTAAGTGTCTTTCTTTTCTTCACTCAAAAGTGCAAATCCAATTGAAAAGGACATGTTCGTAGAAGTAACACCGACAATCGTAACAACGGCATCTTGTACCTATTCGTCTTGTACGTAGAATCCATGAGCATTACGGAGGGGAAACATCGAGCAAGAGACAAACTATGGGTATGTGCCCAAAAAATATCTGTCACGACATCATCGGCTTGTCTACAATGAACAAACGATTTGCTTTCATCCGCCAACTTGTATACTTGTTGCATCACAGACCGCCCCTCCCGTACTTCCTTTTTTAGCCTCGAACGAATGTTGTACAATGTTTTCATTGATGTACAATTTTGGCTATATTTAGATCTCAACTCCCTTGCTATGTTTTTGGGTAAAATACCGTTCTCAATCATTCGTCTAACTTCGTCAATTTGATCTTTTTCTAATCTTCCAAGGTATGCATGACCCTCATCGTACTTCACAGTTACGTGATTATGAATCCCATTTAATACATGTACGGACCATACACCTTTCACTCTATCCTGAGTAGTTTTTATCTTGAAAGGACAACCGCATTTTTTTGTCGATGACGCCCTTGCCTTGTTTTTTCCAACACCGCCCTCTTTTTTCTCATACGTCCCCCCTTTGTAATGGTCTTTTTGTGCTCCTTCCCTCTCACATTGGTATAGTATGAAGGGAGTCCGCTTGCCAGAAAAATCCGAGTTCTTCTTTATCAACACTACGCCATTTGTTCGTGCAAGCTCCTTAAGATATTTGGTAACATCTTCATGCGTATCGAAAATCGTAATATTTACATAATGTAATGAAAAAAAGTTCAATCGAAATTCAATATTTGTAATAAAGGTACGTCAAAGTACATACCTTGTCGGTTATAAATAGTGAAGTCATGTCGATTGAAAGTTGTTCGAGTTCTATCGTAGACTCAAGCGTGTTCTCATGAGAACCTAGCAAAGAAGCTTGATCCTCTTCAATCATTACATTAATTAAATTCTGTTCAAAATGCAAATTAATATTATTAAAAAGTTGACATTATTAAACAAATGAAAGTATTAAATAAAAAAAATGTTTTCAACTAAATACTACTTACCTCCATATACTCTATATCATGTGCACGCTGGGGATCATAAACAATTGGTTCCTAAGGAAAAAACCAACATGGAAAAATATCATAATTTGAGGGAAATACACTTTAAATGAGGTTTACTTAAACTAAAAAACCTAAACCCTAAACTAAATGAGGTTTACTTATACCCTAAATGAGATTTACTTAAACCCTAAACCCTTAAATGAGGTTTACTTGAACCCTAAACCCTAAACCCTAAACAAAAACTATCTAAGAAAAAAAATATTCAACGTCAACCAAGATGGCGTTACATATGAAAAACTAACGTCATAAGGATCAACGTTATCCCTAAAACAGAAGCATGTCTTTATTGTGCCATTAACGTCGTCCGTAATGACGTTACAAATGCCTCTCTAACGTCAAAAACATCAACGTTACCGTTGAAACCTAAACAAAGCCACTGTATGTGTGAACGACAAAGTCATGCCGGCGTTAATAGTGCAATGGTAACGTCAACTTTGATAGCGTTTTGCTTAACAAAGCCTCGCATGTTTAAAAACGCCGACCATCCCGGCGTTAATAGTGCTTTCTTCACGTTACTGTCACTGACGTGTTTCTATAAATGGTAGGTAGCAGCGTTTTCCAACGTCAATGAACGCCGGTACGGAAATTGTGATCGGAAAACGCAAAAATTCACATTTTTCGGCTTATATGTGCTATATCAAGGTGTCCAAAGCATAAAATGGTTACCTATTCATAGTTTTCAAGTATTAAACATGACATTAGTGATTTAAAAGCTTCAAAAAAAAGTACCATTTTGTGTTCTTCATTAGGGCTTGAACTTGAAGCTTTGTCAATGGAGTCTCCACGAATTTCTTCACTACAATGTTGTTTTGAAGGTGAAGTTGATGAAAGATTCATCCTTTTCGATTATGGTAGCAATTAGTTTGATGAATTTAGGAAGAGAGTGATGGAGAAGAAGCATGGATGAAGAAGAAAAAATGATGAAGATGAATGGATGAATGTATTTTGATATTTGGATGAAAAAATGTGTTTGGATTAGTTTGTGGTTTTTTTTAATTAGGGATGTAATTGTAGTTTCTAAAAGTATGCGTTCGATGAGTTATTTTGCGGTCCGTAAAGTAATAATTATATTCAAAATAATAAACGCGTTACGCGAAGTAATTTTGAGTTTACATTTCAACTTTCCAGAGGTCGAATAGTACTGTGGTGCTCTAAAAGTGTATTCGTTGTGCCGTCATTAACAATTTCAAAAACAAAAAAAAATAGCTTTCCATATCATGTAGGAATGTGCATCTTTATCATTGCTATCATGGAAACCTCAAAACAAATTACATATAACTAACCTCAAAAATTACATAGGTAAGCGCTTGCGCGGCGGTTGGAGGTGTATCCACCACCATCAAAAGAACAAGAGGTTTTGAGAAAGCATTAGCTTCCAAGATCAATAGATTTGTAGTAGTAGTAGTAGTAGAAGAAGAATAAGCACTCCCTGGAACTTCAATTAGGAAATCTTGTCTACTGTATACTCTTGTGTTCCATATTGCTCATGCTCCTGAAAATGATTTGTGAAAAAAATAAAAAATAAAAAAAAAATCTTGTAACCAATCAGAATTTTTTTTTACTGCAGGAAAAATGTACCAAATGCATTCATCATATCCTTTCATTTTCAATCTTTTTCAAGATACCCATACTATGTGAAAGAAAGAAGGAACGGAAGGACATGGTGGATCCATAACCCGGAGGCACAAAACAAAATTGAAAGGAGGCACCGGGGCACAAAGTGTATTTACTATTTTACAGCAAAACATCGGGGTTTTTTTACGTCATTTTTCTTTTTCACGAAAAACCATCGAAGCCACGTGCCCCCCCTAGTGGCTCCTTTGTACATCCACCTCTAGACATGATACAAGTCATATGGTAAAGCCTTCGTACAACGAGATTCCATCAATTATGCAAAATGAAAGACGTGATATATATATATGATTAATAAAAAAGAAATCGAAATGAATGAATACCTTCAGATTGCCACAGTTTTCCAATGACTTGTCAGCAACTTTAAGGTCATTCATTATGGCTTTAAGCCGTTTCCGTGCCTTTGCTCTTGATATTCGTCTGTCTGCACATTGTGCAGCTGTTACGTCCGCGTGGCAGACGACACATAAGGTCCTCATGTTCTCTAGTAAACATTCACCTGCAAAAAAAAAAAAAAAAAAAAAAAAGAATTGAAGAGGATACCAGACAATTGATGACACGTTTTTCAATGGCGTAACAGCACGTATTACAATTTCGTACCTCCCCCGAGATAAACAGGCACCAAATGATCTGCATGCCAGGCATTGCCTTCCACGGGATCTTGAACAAGCTTGTCGAATCTTCAAAAAGTTTGCATTAATTAGATTATTACGAAGATCCAAAACACTTTGATGTAATGAAAAACATGTTTCTTGTCATATAACGCGTGATTTTGACTACTGTTCCAATTGCATAGGAACGGAGGGAATATAACGTTATTACAGGCATTTTGCTGCAATATAAGTTTAGATCAACTCACAGTTTCTTGCGGGTTGCTATTTTTGGAGCCTTCTTCTTTATGTACTCTTCACGCATTTTAAACGAAAGAGGCCTCAAATGTTCCACCAGTTTATGACAATCAAGTTGACAGTTTGTGCAAACGCCGCGTTCTATTTCGAAAAGCGCCTACATATATATCACCAAGTTGACAACAATTGCATTTCATGTTTTTATACATTTTAAAATATAAAATAAAAACAGAAAAATTTAACATCTAACCTGGCGGATAGATCTGTTATTGGTTCTCATGCGATACTCTTCGCAGCATCCTAATTTACAAAATAGATCCTCAAAGTATACAGGTTTCTTGGCATTGGCATTCCTGTATAGAAAAAGTAATGAAAAATATATCATTCATTTCATTAATTTATATATCATTAATTTCTATAATTATACACACAAGAGAGAGACAGTAACGGGGAGATCTAGGAATTTATTCCAGTGGGGTTACCGGAGCAAATTTGAAGATCCACCGACATCTAAACTGTATTTTTTACATTAAAGCTATATCAGGTTTTCCAGATCACAGTGGGTCACGTGACATTGACCCCCCCCATCCATCCCCGGAACACAGAGACTCCATTTGTAGCACTGAAGATGGGAGTAGAGAAAAGATTTAAGAAGAAAAAAATCCTCTACAGTTCGGTTTAAGAAAAAAACATATATATTTTCTGAGTCATCTGTCAAATTATCACCATAGTCAGCACTATCTTGTAATATAATGAATCATAATACAAACTACGAGCTATACTAGATATGCCGAGTCATCTTTCAAATTATCACCATTGTAGCACTATCGTGTCTCTAGACACTCGAAAAGCACTATCATCAAACTTACGTGCAAGGAGTTTGGCAAAGTTTGCAGAGCGGTTCATCCATGGCAGACCAACCCTGCTTGTATACTTTCTCCTTTTTCCCACTAAGAAGGCGCACTCTCTCCACGCAGCATCTGAGGGTAAGGGATGACTTATCTCATGTATAGGTGTACTACGTCGTGTGCTTCCACCGCTCTTCAGCAGGCCCTGATAATGAAATCCAGAGAATGAACTAACGTCAGTTAAGACTCGCTATTCATGCATCATGCACTAAATACGCAAATAGTTCACATTTTTTAGCATAATCCCTTATATTTATCGTGGAATTAAGACACTTCTGGCCCCTTTTGTTTCATGATTTTTGTACTTCTATCCCCAATGTTTCATCTTGACACTTTTACCCTTCCTCTATGCATTTTTATACAATTTCAGTCCGTACAATAGCACAGCATCGAAGGTACGGCATTCTTGAACCAACAAAAGCTTGACACGTGGCAAAAATGGACTGAAAATGTCAAGAAATGTATAGACGAGGGATAAAAGTGCAAAGATGAAACATTGACGTTAGAAATGCGAAAAATCTAAAACAGAAGGGACCAAAAGTGACTTTATCCCTATTTCTTGTAAAAAGAAGAAATTTTACTGATGAAAGAAAAGATACGATGTGTATTTCCTCGGTAATCTGTCAATGATACATGCCTACATACCCCTTTGTTATGGTTAAGGTTTCCATCCAAGCAACACAATTCGATAGACAACGGCAGTTGCAGAGGCTTTGAGATTAATTTGCTTCTCTCTATAGGCCTTAATTTGTTCCACTGTTTCGTGAAAATTTTAATAGCATCGATACAATTTGCACTATCTTCGATACTAACAGCTTTCTGTGACCTATTATCTTCTTCGGCAAGTCTGTCTCCGGACTCCAGTTCCTCCATCCTGAAACTTTGAAATAGCGGTTGTGGTCTTGAATGTAGTCCCGGTATGCAAGAATACAAGTGAATCCTGCCGGTATATAGGCTGACCTGAATATAGAAAAAGTGGGAGTGAGAAATAGAGACGAAAATTATGAATCATCTATACATACATGACAGCAATCACAAAAAATATGTCATAAATGTTTTACAAACTTGTCATTATGTAATAGTTGTAAAGTAATAAGATGATAAAATAAGAGAAGGAAATATGTAATAAACATTGAATCCATAGAAACTGCCTCTTTCTTGGTATTCTGGAAGTAGAAAGCAAACGACTATTATTTAGGGACGGAGGTGGACACAATTTGCAGTCAGATTTTGGATGGAAAATTTGGCAAAGAACTTTAGTGGTGAATATTGAAAAGTTCTTGTTCTACAAGATTTGCAGAATCTAATCAGACACTTTTCTAATCAGGACCTGCTTGTTTTATTTGTCAGATAAAAAGAGCAGAGATAGCATATGAATATTACCTCAAAACGTAAAGAGTTTAACAGAGAAACGTTCTTTGCAGCATCCTCGTCAGGCACAAAAGATCCGGAATCCTTTGAGCTAGCTTCTTCTGACATTTGTACCTGAATTCTCAAACTTAGAATCCCGAAATGTGAAAATAAAAATCTAAAAAGACAGAAGACTATAAGTATAGTGCATGCTTACGAATACCGTCTCTTTTTTATCCTTGTGGTTGCCGGTTGAAATACGTGAAGGGGATTTTACAACTTCTTCACAGATATCTTCGGAAGAAGGCCTTTCAAAATCTGACCCACTCATAGACGGCTTTTATTATGTCAAACAAGATAGAGAAAAGGGCGTAGTCAGAAAATTTATAAGCCCAAGTAAAGAGTAGGGGGTGGGGGCGAGGGGTGGGGCGGGGAATACAATGAAAGGTCACTACCACATTTTGACAATGTTGAGCTTCAGATGATACGGCATTAGTCTCCATTTCATTGCTATTATGTACCGATTCATGAGGTTCTTGATTCACTGTGTCAGGTGATGGATTTTCAATGCAGGTTGTCCCGAGAATCCCAGCAGTAACTTCAGGATTTGATTCTCTTTCTAGAACAAATTCATTTTGTTTCTCATCTGTTCTTCCACTTGTCTGAAAATACGAAACGTGATCTACCTGTTTACCAAATCAAAGCAAGATTTAGAACACCAGAAACGGTACAGAAACTCAATCAAAGAACCCAGGCAAACCAAAACCGAAAAGAGGAGCAGCAGCAATTTTGCAGCCTGAAATTGCAATCTTCTTGGACTATAATACAGGTTTTCTAGTTTAATGCCTTAACTTTCAATTTAACCACCTATAATTTGACGAATCACCACAGTATCATTTATCATTTGGATATTGCTAGCAAATTTTGGCATATTTTGTTTTGTTCATAAGATGTCAATAGTCTATCTAGATGAACTGGCTATTACTCAAATCTTTCAATCTTCAATTTTGAGCTAGTTATGTGATACCCCCCCCCCCCCCCCATGCAAAATCTGTTAAGGAACTGGCACAATCGCTGGCAAGTTCTTTTCATTATCTTCTTGAAAACTTGAATCCTATTTCTAGTAGTACAGAAAATATAAAAGACAACCCGGTGCATTAAAGCCTCTTGCCCATGCAGGGTCCAAAGAAAAGCATGCCATTTAGGCCTATTTATGCAGTCTTATTTTATATTTCCATAAGAACCTGTTTTCGCGGCTCAAACCCATGACCACAAACCACAGGCAATAGAATGTACTGCTGTGTCAAGAATTTGTTACGATTGTAATGGAAAACATATATCATTAACCACAAAATATTGCAAAGTACCTCTGAAACAAGTTGGAAATCTTTACTAAGTGATTATGCGTTTCTAAGAATCGTCTCAGTTGAAAGATTGTTGTAAATTTTTGTTCAAATTTCCATATTTTATTTCATGTGCAAAACGATGTTGTGCCGGCGCAATAACTTTTAATACCAAAAATCACCTTGATTTCTTGTTTTGCATCATATTTGCCATCTACTGTAGTCGTAACACGAAACAAACTTTTGTTAAGATTTTGCCACCGTGATTCATCTGAAGTATCCTGAAACATGAAAAACCAAAACGAGGAGCTCGAAATCACTTCGCTCGGAAACAATACATCAAAGGACAAAAGAACAAAAACCAATTAGCACCTCTGCACAGAAAATGTACACATTGACTGCCTCCGTTTGTCCAAATCGATGAGCTCTACTTTCGGCCTAGAAATGTTTGATGAATTATTCATAATCAGAAACAACACCATTGCAATAACCAGTAGCTGTGAACGTTTGGAGGATTGACATTCAAAAGACACAGAATTTATTCAAGAAATGATGACCAAGTGGAAGTACATGATCAAATAAATATTTAGGTTTATTAGTATAAAAAAGAGGGAAAACTTTTTCTACAATCTATAAGAAAGGAGACAATTATCTAATACAAGTAAAACAAAAATCATTATAAACTCACCTGCCCCAATCTGGAAATATCCTTTGGCAACTCCAAGAACACAACATTTTGTGCAGCTGTCAAGTTTATTCCGACGCCCCCAGAATCTATTCCCATTAAAGCAATCCTAACCTGCAGAAAGCCAATTATACTTGCAGCGTAGAATACCTCAATGGACAGTGCACGTCCCCACATCCCGAATGACAGATTTAAGAAAAGGCAAAAAGATTATACACAGAACCTTCTTCGACAATTGAAACTCTTTCACGGCATCCTTCCTATCTTTGGCTGATACATTTGAATCAATACGCATGAATTCTATTCCCTTCTTACTGATAAACTCCTGCCAAGTCAAATAACATTATAATTGTTATGAGCAACGACCAACGAGTCCCCATTTGAAATTCAGAATCAACAGCAACAAGTTACAAAGCGGTCATTGAATATGCAATTATATACAAGACTTTCATATTAAATGATGCACAAATCTACAAAGGGTTCCATCACCAGTTCCCAGAAAGAACTATATGATTATTCTTTTTTTGACGAAACCTTATTTTAATTATTAAGAAAAAATAAGGTTCGTACGAGCCGTATCATGGCCGTCCCCTTATACCAAATACGTAGACGAAGCGTAGCCCTGCCCTCTAAAAACCTATGAGTGGCAAACCTAGTGTGGGAAAATCCTGGCTCGTAGGAAAAGGTGCAGCACCCTACGCTTCCAGAAAAATAAAGTCCTTTGAATTAGTGGTCAACGGAATCTAATCTTAGTTTACAACGTAACACGGCAAGGATGGGACTTCATATACATCAATCAATTCCGATTATATAGGAAGAACGTTATACCAGTTTGCTGATGCAAATCCATGTGCACCGGAAAATCATAACATTCTACTTAACTATGGTTAGCCGGTTTGTGAATAATCCCAAGAACACAAGGAAACAGTATACTGGATTCTAAGGTATCCAAAAATGACACCCGATCAAGGATTGTTTTTTCAGAGAACAAGAACATCATGTGAAAACGATAGACATTTCATCAAAAGGAAGTTATTTATGCTAGCACTATATCCGTCGAATACATCCAACTAAACAAGTGGCAGTCTGGCAGAGATTCTAACAAAAGCATATATGTTTGAAGAACTTAGCTCCAAGCTTGGTTTGATAAATATCAACAATCAAGTTTGAGGAGTTGTGGGTTACAGAATTATATTTAGAAAAGAAAATGATAGTATCCCTACATAAGTCCACTACAAACCTGTGAACCATTGATGATAGCGGTACCCGATGATTGATGTGGACCCTGCTCATAAAGTATGTAGAATGATTGTAGTGGACTTATGTAGTGACCATGTCATTCCCCATCTAGAAAAGTATTAAAAAGCTAGATTTTATGCGATTTCAATAGCTGTAGACAGTTTTCCGAATCATAGGGATTTAATCAGACTTCCTTTTGAACTTTGTCATACTACAGTGACAAAAATCGCAATTCCACGTTCTTCACAAATTTCATTCTTGTACAGAACCTAATGCCAACTAACTAGGGTCCTAGCTAGCACTTGCTGGAAAATGGATATTCTAAGTTGAATTCGATACACTAGTAAAGTTTCCATCCATAATCCATGTGGGATTTATGGAGTCAAAAACTTGCAGTTGGTAGAGAGGAGCATGTGGGGAAAGAACAAGAAGTACCTGTATTCTGTCAAGAACCTTATGATGATGGCCAAATATTATCATCTTCTGTGAGGAGAGACCTTCTTGAGCAGCTTCATCACAATCTAATTCTGCAAAAATAGGGTGCAATAAAAGCCACTCCAGGAATCCAGCTACCTTAGCTAAACCAATCACTTGATCTCCAAGCTTCTTTGAACTTTTGGGATCCCCGTTCGCATCTGAAATGCCCAATAAAAACTTAAGGATAATGATTAACTGGCAACGAATTTCAATAGGAATGTCACTACAATTTTTGTTATGAGATTCTCCAGGAAGATTTGACATAAATGGAAAGACCAGTTCCAAGAGGTCGCTACGCGAGTAATAACATTCCATGATAGCAGAAGACCGTGAGTAATAACATTCCATGAAAGACCAGTTCCGAGAGGTCGCTACGCGAGTAATAACATTCCTTACGCCCAGGGGCCTTTTGTTACTGAGCAAAAGGAATCTATCCCAAGTAGCAAAAGTTCTTGAATAGATTTATTTTTTCTTTGCTCAGTTTTAGGCATTCCTTAAATGCTGATACACATATACATACATCAACCAAGGATCTGAACAACATACCCTCTGCGTCAGAAGATTCAACTTCACGGTCAAGAATGATAGATCTACAGGCGGCTGACTCTTCAAGAACAGCTTTGGCTGAAGCTATATCAGCTTTCCTCAAAGCTAATCTTATTACCTGCCGGCGTATGGGCGGCAGCTGCGCCATCACATGCTGCTTTAGCCGCCTTATCTGCAGTATGCAGATGCTGGATAAATCACAAACTGAATCCCCCAAACTGAGAAGAGAACCACAGAAGACTAAAAAGAAACAGTTTCTGAAACAGAGCCAGGAACGAAAAGCAACAGTCAAAACATTGCAACCACACATCCACAAAGACTAAAATGACAATGTTTCCAAGTCATGCTGAGTTCTTTTCCGGTAAGCATGAATCTGTTAGAAAACCATCAAGCCCATTATAGCAAATAAACATGGAAGTACTGTCTGCTATTGGAGTGACATTAAAATATAACAGAAATTCTGCCTAAACGGCAAAAACAAATAAATTAGTATATGAAGCTCTCTGAAGATGACAAAAAATAAACAGTAGAAGGTAAAGGGAATACATTTTGAACCTAAAACACAATTTGAATCTTAAGAGTAACTGAAAAAATAATATTAGATATTCTGCATAAACTGCAAATGCGGTGAACAATTAAACATCTTACCTACAACCTTAAGGGAAAAACATATTAAATAGTATGAAGCTCCGTAAAGATGCACACAAAGCAATAAATGGAAGGTAAAAGAAAACACAATTCGAACCCTAAAAGTAACTAAAATAATAAAATTATCCTATGTTTTAACAGACCATGACAGTTTGCTGTAGCAGCACATTTAGCTCCTCCAGACGAACACCCTTGGAGAAATCCTGTGGAAAATACCCAGTTGTTATGAGAGTATCAGAATAGCTCTGATTGAACGCTCAAGTAATATTTGTTTCAGATACGAAAATAAGAACTAATGCAAGGTGACTACTATGAAGAAAACGTTACAGAGAAAACTTGTATGCAGTCCCACTACTACTACAGAGGAAACATTCAAAGAATGTGACACAATGTCAATGTACATTTTGCATATATCGGTTTTTGAACAATCTTGTATCGAATGGACAGAGTAAGTCATCCAACCAAACACATTCAGGCCCTTAAAAAACTTAAAGATTCCACACTTAAGACATAGTATCCAGTCTCTTCCTGTTGTATGAACTTTCCTCTAAAAGCCAGCTAGCTTTTGCAAGCAGCTCTGAATTTCAACACAAGGCTGCTATAGCCTGGTACAGAACCGAGATCTTTTATTAATAGCTTTTATGTAGCTCAGCATGTGTTAATACTTCAGCATCCATAGAATAAAAACCAAACCCACCCCAAGGCAAGCAGGAAAACAAAGGAAAGCAAAAAGTCACGTGCATTTGGGAAAATCAGAACTTTAAAATCACCTGTCAGTTAAGTAGGTTATATGGTAACAGCATATTGAAAAGGGAACACGCATTGAAGGAGAAAGAATTTTGGGAATGCATGAAAACTAAAGATCAAGGGAGTGCAGACATGCACGTACTTGTGTAACTAAGTTGATCAGGGGTATATCTAAGGTG
This sequence comes from Gentiana straminea, assembly GCA_036785695.1. Lineage (NCBI taxonomy): Eukaryota > Viridiplantae > Streptophyta > Magnoliopsida > Gentianales > Gentianaceae > Gentiana > Gentiana straminea. The sequence goes on from JAVUPR010000111.1 coordinate 3,322,679, forward strand.
TTTATGGTACTTTTTAGGCATTACTGCATAGGAAGTTGGACTGATAAAAAGATAGTGTGATGGCCTAGCAGTCATCTCGCATGGTTCCTCAGGGGTAATACTATGATAAACACCATCGTACTGGAATTCATGGATTGCGAAATATTAGTATAGCTTTACCACAAATTCTTGAAAAGAATTTTAGAAGAACAAAACGCAAGACTATGCTCCTGCCTATAATGTGGTGAACAATGGAAATTAAACCATTTCCTGCTCCACAGCAAAACTACCTGAATAACTTTCCCTTGAGCACCGGGGATATGTTGGACAGAGCAATATGTCTTTGCAAAGTCATATTTCGTTTGTCCCAGCAGACCAGGCCTACAGAAAAGAAGATTAACTAAGCCAACTAGAGGATATTTCACCAAAACAGACCAATTTTTTTTATGAATATCAACTGTTAACGTGTGGATTTGAGAAAACTTACCATATGACATCTATCTGATGGAAAATGTCAAATGGCCTATGGTCACCTAGGCACATACATGAGGGAAAGTTAGGACACGGTTGAGAAACATCCCCCCAAAGCTACATATCATAAATCAGCTAGTACAAAATGTTTCAGTAAAAGTAGAAGGCACAAATTGCTAGTCCTGTGAATAATAAATGCACGAGCTTATAAGAGTACAACCTCGACAATGAAGGAGTCCCTGACAACAGAATCAAATGCTTGGCCTTCCATGCTACCTTGAGGACATGTTCTTTCTACAAATAGAGGAATCAGAAGCAACAAATGACGGCAGTAATGAGACTGGGAAGAACAGTGGAAGGAAACACAATTTTTGCATTAACAATAAATGGGTTCAACTTCAAAACCATTTGGCAGTCGATGATGTAAATCATGTAACTTATTATTCACGTATTTAACAATCACTCCAGGAGTTCATTGGTAGCGAATTCAAGTCCTTTAACAGAAATCGTTATCACGATGACTAAGCAGTTTCATTACGCAATTACTTCTGACCCTCTGTTTAACCCAAAAATTACTAAATAAATATGATACATTTGCCATTATCTTTAGTTACTTGCCATTGCATATATGTCTCCAATGATTCATACAAAATGATTGTGCGGACTGGGGGGAGGGCAAGAACACGTGAAGAGAACAACCTGCACGTTAAAGTAAACTAAAAGGCCTCCCTAGTCACTGCAGGCGATGAGAGAACTCAAATCTCATGAAGGGAACATACAATTTCCAAAGGCTATAGAATAAAATGAAAGATAAATACATATGCATGTAAAACAAAACAGGCATACATCAATTCTAGCATGGAGTTATACGAAATGGGGTATAGTGCTAGATCTATCTCATTCTATACCTACTCAAGACTGAGAATAGGGAGGGGGGTGGGGGGGGGGGGTGTCATCAGGAAAGCTGAACCTTATAATTTCCTGTTGGTTAAATTTACAGCATCTCCCTGAAATTGTAATTTGTATCCTTCCCTATTTGTTTCCTCATCACTTTATGCTTAATACATCATTTTATTTATTCTCTTATTATTTGATTGAACACATCTATGTTTGATGCCTTGGTTTTCATACAAGCAAGAAAGGAAAAAACGTAGAAACAGTAGCATTTACCAAGTTGATATTGGAAAGTGTCTACCTCTTTTGCTTCTGCTTTCTTAGTGACACAGCGTAGATGATGAGACTCGTCAATTATCAAGGTACCCCATTCTCTATTCAACATACTATCTCGCAAATGATAGAGCATTGTGTACGAAATTACCACAATTTTAGGATAAGTGGCTAAATTAGCAGGATCGTCCTGATGACGAAAAACTGGAGAAATTACAAACATCAGAACGAGGGCACAGAGAAAATGTAAAAAGTTCAAGATTCAGGCGTAAATAATCTCAAAAGGATAAATACAAAAATAACAGAAAGCTTTAACATTTATTCTGCACAGCAGCCAGAGAAATCAAGCAGATAAATGTTTATTAGGTTCACATGCTAAAACTATAGAAATTTCACAAAGGGTCGCTAAATATAATCAAACAAAGTACATATAGGTACAAAATTGACTTCCTTTATGATCCCAACCATCACTTTTACAAATGAAAAATGAAGGTTAACCAGACTCATTTGGAGAAAGAGATCAAATGGAGATACCGAGATGGATATCAGAAGGCAAGCAGTACGGAAACCACCGCTCCAACTCTTCAGCCCAAGAAAATCTTAAAATAGCTGGGCAGACAATGAGAATAGGACCATCATTCATGAAGCACCCTGCAATTGCAATAGCCTGAAAAACAAAAGTCAAGAATCTATCTTGGTTTTAAGGAACCGTTCAAGGCAGGATGTACATGACTAATAAATCTTTCATGTGTTAAGATACCATCTGCGTATATAAATTATTATAGACAACAAATTATAAAATGTGTTTATCAAAATTCCGCTGCATAGCACTTTAGACCCATCAAATAAACACAAACTGAAGCAGAACATTCAAATTATAACTTAGAAAAACAAATTAATGCAATACTTAGACCTATCGCTAAAATTCTACGAAGAAGCTTTCAAAAGGATTTCAACCCCTGCATGGTAAGTTGCCAGAGTTCATCAAGAGAAGTTCAATTTGTACACACATAATTGTCATACAATTTTCTAAATGGAAAGGCACAAAAGATATTAGTCAATACCTGAATTGTTTTACCTAGTCCCATTTCATCAGCAATGAGACATCTCCCACCCCTTCGAACACCAAATCGTACACCTTCTAGTTGAAAAGGCAAAAGAGTTTGAAGCAATGTTTTAGGGAGGTTGGAGATCAGTTCATCCACCCTTTCATCAGGAAGGTGTTCAGTCCTGCATGGAAACCACTTCCCAGAACTGTAGCCGAGTGACATGTTCCGAACCGCATTGAGTGTTCCGAATGGTATTTCGTGACATTCAATGCCTTTCTTCTTCAAACACTTGAGGATCATATCATAATCATCGAGTTTATAAACGCAACCATTCCCACCTCCAGCAATTTGGGTATAATGAGATGGCACAGCCTGAAATCCATAGTGATTAAACCATTACATTATTCCGTTCCTTCCACCAATACTAGCATTCAAAACAATGACACCAAAAACATGATTCAGTTGGCAGCCAAATTAAGGGATGATTTCCAGTATAAATATGTTTAGAATGTGAATTATAAGTGTTTAGATGAACAAAATAGAAGCCCATCGACTCATTCTTTGATGAACAATTAGACCATTTTTACCCAAATGCAAGTGTTGTCTCTTTGATGTAAGCAAATCAAAAAAGGGATAGGCCTAGATAAAATTGCTCTAATCCTCAAGATGAATCTGCAAGCTTCTAAATACATTTCACTTGATTTTCTTCATCTGTTGTCATTTTCTCCCTAAAGTTGCATTTCTCACATAGTCATCAACGACAAATAAAAAAAGGAACAAAAAATTACATAACCCTCATGCACTTCACCCTTACACAATTACACTGCATCATGAATTTCCTTCAACAACTCCAATATTCAATTACTAATCACTCTACAGGTACCAAGTAATTTCCTAAAAAATTGGAAGTTTAAAAGAGAAAAAGAAAACCATATAAATTGCCCAGTAGAATATACAAATCTAAAACATAACATAAGAAACAGAAAGTACATAAAAGTGATTCAGTAATGCAAGACATTTCATCATACATCATAGAGCCATTCACTGAGCTTTTGGAAACAAGCTTCTTCGCCCGGAAAAGGGCAGCCCTGGAGGCGTTCAGGCATGACCGAAAATGAATCCGGTGAACAGATTTCAAGTCTGGCACGAAACTTTAAAGTCAGAGGAGGTGGAATCTCGGTTATCGGAGTATAACCCACATTGACAGAAGAAGAACAAGAAGAAGGGTTTGTTGTGGGATTTTCAAGCTGAAGAGATGGAATCTCAGCTATTGGAGTAAAACCCACATTGACAGAAGAAGAAGAAGTGTTTATGGAGGAAGAAAAATTGGGTTTGATATGATGCTGGGATGACAGTTTCTGGCATTTGAAAAACTTCCAAGTACCTTGAACTAGGGTAGGATCTTCGTTTGGGGGTCTGGATTTTCGCTTAGCAGCCTTAGCTAATGCAGCTAGACGATTGGCTTCGGCTCTTCTCCTTTGTTCTTCTGTGATTTCTTCCTCTTCAACCAACTTTTGTGCTTCTTCCATCATTTGGGTTTCTATGATTTCTTATTCATACAATTATTGTGATTACACTTGGGATGAGAAAGAGAGAAAGAGTGTCAAAGAAGGTTTTTTTTTCAAATGGGTATATGCACTCTGCAGATAGCGGGAGGAAATGGGGGACTTGGGGACGATGACAAGAAAACACAACGTTTTCAATGATGCCGCGGAAGGTAAGAGGAAAGCGTTTTTGTTTTTTTTTTTTTTATTTTTTGAAAATGGAGGAAGAGCGTTTTTAACGATATTCTGTTGCTTTCCCGCTTATTGATTGAGGGACTATTTGTTGTGGACCTCAATCTGGATCTTGTGTGTAGCGTCCGATAATTTTCCGATACGATACGTAATCGACACGTATCGGATTACTTAAAATAATACTATTACTTAAAATTTTAATACCCAACACATCTTTGATACATTGTTAATATGTCCCAACACAACACCGATACTCCTAAACGTAATTTTTTCAATTTTGTTTATTTATTTAAGTTTTTTCAATAAAAACGTTAAAGTATATGAGTTTCAACATTGATTATAATTTGATAAATAATATGTCATATTTAGTCTATACGTTTCTTGTTACACAATTATATTTTTTAGTAGCTTAATCACATTTTTGTATTTTCTTTTGGAAGTATATATGCTCGAATATCTATTTTAGACATTTAAAAACTTTATGCGTTACATATCTTACTAGTTATTCAGGCATTTTTTATTTTTTTTTAAATTTAATATTATTTACTTCATATAATGTTAATTTATTACTCCTTTCGTTTCTTATTATCCGTCGCATTTGAGAAAAACACACAAATTAAAAAATGAGTAATTGCATTGACTTTCATTATAAATACTACTAAAAAAATCTTGAAAAGTGTAGATGTGTATTGAATATGAAAGATTGATTGGTTGAATATGCCTAGAAAGTTGAAAAGTAATATTGAAAAGCAGAAAGAGTATTAAAATATGTATTGGAAATATATCTAGGACAGATAAAAAGAAAATTTTGATTTTAGCAACTGCAACAGTTAAATAGGAACGGAGGGAGTATGTGTGTGTATGTACAACATGTGTTGCTAACTCGTCGTGTCCTTAAATTTTGGAATTAGTTACATCATAGTGTGGTGTGTCTCTGCTGTGTTTAATGGGAAGTTTTTATGTGGTATATACACATGTACCGAATCGACATGTAAACAAATCTGGATCTCACAGTTTGAATTCAGTTTAAAAATAAAAAGTCTACGGTTTGCCACATAAATGCATTCAGGGACGTCCCTTGGTGGGGGCCAATGGGGTCATGGCCCATAGCCCCCCAAAATCAATAAATTTAAGGGTCTGTCAATTTTTTATTCAGTAGCATATATATTTTGTATTTTTACGTTGAGCTACAATAACCTACAAACTATCTAGGTATTGCCTTAGTGGTGAGTATTATGGTATAATTTGGCAAGCGACTAGGGTTCATGTCTCGTTAATTTATTTTTTTCTTTTTAACTGCAACTTTTAGAATGGCCTAAATTTTTTTGATCCCGAGCCTAAATTTGGACATTGACGCCCTGGGTACACTCCGTATATGGCGGGGCACCCAATAACTTCCCGTGTTTCATAGACACTTGTGATTAATTATGGGTGTAAATGACTCAAGTGGCTTGTGAGTGATTCAAGTTTAAATCGATTTTTACTCGAATAGTTTCATGTATGGTTTGAAATCGAATAAGCTCGATTCGAATGTTATTCAAATATCAAATGAGTCAAATTCAAATATTTTTATTTCGACTCATTTCCTTGCGAGTAAGTTTGAATTACTTTTAAAAAAATGTTTAAATCATATTTTTTTGGCTCAAAACCTATGGTATCCGGGACAAACTGGCCCGTCTAATCCGGAATTCGACTCGGGTTGTGCCTGCAGAGTTTTACTCTTACTCAGGGGTAAAGCCTAGCCAAAAGCTTTTTAAACATGACGTCTCATATTGTATAAATCATATTAATATGTATTAAATATCATATTTTATTATTCTACCCATCCTAATATTATTCTCACCAAAAAAACGTTTTACTTCGGAATTATAAAGGGATTCGGTGTATTAGTGCTGGTATGATCACACTCGTGTTTTATTATTCTAATTTGCGAATCAAAGAGATGTTTTACTCAAAACAATATTTGTATGTAGCATTTCAGCTTAAAATGAAATACATCAAGTTTATTTAAGTTCATCGTATTATTTCAAAATATTAACGCGTATTTTATTTAACTCAAACTCAACTCAAGTTTGGCTTGAGTTCGAAAGTGATTGTGATTGAGTTTGAGTTCGATAGTAATATAAGTCCGTGCTCGAATATTGAAGTACGTACGATTTGATAAGGTCAGTACTAGACTAGGCTAGGATTGTTTACAACACTAGGTTAATTACACCACATCATGATAAAAGACAATATTATTCAAATAAATGATATTAACAATATACACACATTAATTACAGAATATATAATTATTCTGTAATTAATACGTAATATCTACAATTAATGTGTGTATATTGTTAATATCATTTATTTGAATAATATTGTCTTTTATCATAAAGAAAATCAAAACTCTTTGAGAAATAACAGAGGCTGAAACTGTTTTTTCTTATTGATCAATTGATACAATACTACTCCTTTATATAGGAGAGATATCTGATACTATTAATTATTAGCAATATTCACACATTAATTGTAGATATTACGTATTAATTACAGAATAATTATATATTCTGTAATTAATGTGTGTATATTGTTAATATCATTTATTTGAATAATATTGTCTTTTATCACCCTCCTTCAAACGAGGCCGGATTTGGAGGCTGAGTTTGTCTTGACATAATTTGGAGGGCATCTCCACTCTGACGGTTCTTTCGGAGTCCATAGTTGTGATTTTAGAGGGCATCTCCACTCCGGTTGTTCTTCCGGAGTCCATAGGTGTGATATTTGTAGAGGGCATCTCCACTCCGGCGCACGTCTTTTTCGGCTCTTCCGGAGTCCATAGTTGTGATTTTGGAGGGCATCTCCACTCCGGCGGTTCGTCGGAGTCCATAGTTGTGATTTTTTTGTTGGAGGGCATCTCCACTCCGGCGGTTCGTCGGAGTCCATAGACTATAGTTGTGATTTTTTTTTGTTGGAGGGCATCTCCACTCCGGCGCACGTCTTGTTCGGCTCTTCCGGAGTCCATTAGTTTGGAGATTGATTCTGATTGTGGTAGAAGAATGACTGTGACATCGGCCTCCAATTGTGATTCACACTGTGACCTGCATTCTTTAATCACATAAATAAAATAGATGTAGAACAGATACCAAAAATAAATAAATAATAGATGCTATGTATATAAGATTATTTATTTATTATGAATAATAAAAAAGTTGGAAACTGGCTAGAAAGAAAAAGGGTTTTTGTTTTATTCTTTTTTTTTTTCATGGAATTCTCACCTAAAACTAAAAGCTGGATTCATCAACAGCATGATAAGGGAAATAGGAATAGTGGGTTTCAAAACATAATGAATTGATGGTATATGAAAAACTTGATGGGGGATTATGCTTGGGAATGGGACGAGTCTAAAAGAAAATTGTTAAAAAACGGAAGAGGGATCGGGCGAGGGTTCACCAATGTTAAGGCACTCGAACCCCCGCCCCTGGCTCTGATACCATAAAGAAAATCAAAACTCTTTGAGAAATAACAGAGGCTGAAACTGTTTTTTCTTATTGATCAATTGATACAATACTACTCCTTTATATAGGAGAGATATCTGATACTATTATTTATTAGCAATATTCACACATTAATTGTAGATATTACGTATTAATTACAGAATAATTATATATTCTGTAATTAATGTGTGTATATTGTTAATATCATTTATTTGAATAATATTGTCTTTTATCACATCAATCATACTATCGTTGTGGAAATCAACCGTAGCAAGAAAATAGAAGTTCTAAGGTGATATATCCATCTGTGGAGTTACCAAATGTGGATGAAATTAAACCATGCAGTTTTAACACATTATGAAACTGTGTGATCCAGATATAACCATGTGAATAACTCCACAAATGAAGTTACCGCACCAAAGTTACCTGGAAAAAAAAAAAAAGGCAAATAGTATAGCTAGAAAAAGTAAATCAAACATGCATGTATTCTAACACCTCATCTAGAACAATCATGATTGAGATCCATGAACAAAGGATCTCATATATTTCTAATTTTAGACGGTACTTGAATCCTTATGTTTTATGGCTTATTATTTAATACACCCCTATATCATATAGTGATCCAAATAAAAGTAAATATATTGATCATACACACACAAACAACCCCCTCGGTATTCGATGTATATAAGAGGGAAAGTTTATACCCAGTGACTTCACATATAACGTAAAACAATGCGTGTTTTATGATATTACATGATAAAATGTTCGTACTTTACGTTATGGGTATAAGATAAACGGAGAACCAGATGAAGTTTTTGCCTAATGACTCCACATATAACATACAACACACTTTGTTTTACGATAATACATGACAAAACACACATGCTTTACGTATGGGTACAAGATGGCAGATAACTAAGAGAAGTTTTTGTCTAATGACTCCACATGTAACATAAAGCACATGTTCTTTATGATAGTACGTGATAAAACACACATGCTTTACGTTATGAGTACAATATAGACAGATAACTATGAGAAGTTTTTGCCTAGTGACTTCACATGTAATGTAAATCACACATGTTTTGTGATACTATATGACAAAACACGTGTACTTTACGTAATGGTTACAAGATAGACAAATAACTAGGGGAATACTTTGCCTAGTGACTCCACATACAACGTAAAACAAATGTGATTTACGTTACGGGTACAAGATAGGCAGATAACTAGGGGAAGTTTTTAGTGACTCCACATGTAATGTAAAACACGCGTGTTTTATGATAAATTGATAATACATGACAAATCATGCATGCTTTACGTTATGGGTACAAGATAGGCATATAACTAGAGGATGTTTTTGCCTAGTGACTCCACATGTAACGTAAAGCACGCGTGTTTTACATACTAATTGACAAAGCATGCTTGCTTTACAATATGAGTACAAGATAGACATATAAGTAAGGGGAGTTTTTGCCCGACGACGACTCCACATGTAACGTAAAGCACGCGTGTTTTTGTAATACTATATGACAAGCACGCGTGTTTTACGTTATGGGTACAAGATATGCAGATAACTTGAGATTAAGCTAAAGTTAAGCTTTTAAAGTCCTTAAAGACATGTTATCTTCAAGGGAAATCACAGCTTCAAAAGCACTAACAAGTGCCTTCACCTTACCAGCTTCCACAAGGTTTCTTTCTGTCTCTCCAATTACATCATTGTATAAATTCTCAGAAACTGGTTTTTTCTCTTCTTGATTCTGGTGATGAAGAACAACAACTTGTATGGACTCGTTTCGTTTCTCGGTTGATTTGCAATCATCATATGCAGAGATAACTTTCTTTGTCTGGAACATGTTTGATGAATTGTCTGAATGAGTTTTGCATGAAGTTTTTGAGATTGAAGCCTCATCTACACAGCTACCTTTCTTTGGCTTGAACATGTTTGATGAATTGTCTGAATCAGTTTGGAATGAAGATATTGAGATTGAAACCTCATCTACACAATTACCTTTCTTTGACTGTAACGTGTTTGATGAATTGTCTGAATCAGTTTTGCATGAAGTTATTGAGATTGAAGCCTCATCTACACAATTACCTTTCTTTGGCTTGAACATGTTTGATGAAATGTCTGAATCAGTGTCACATGAATTTATTGAGATTGAAGCCTCATTTACACAGCTACCTTTCTTTGGCTTGAATATGTTTGATGAAATGTCTGAGTCAGTTTCACATGAAGTTATCGAGACTGAAGCCAAAGTATCTGAACATGATGATCCAGTTGTGCTTCCACAGTTGATGTTATCCTCTGATAAAGAAGACAACGACGAAGAAAACCGATCATCAATCAAGTCATTTGCTTTGTCATTTGTTTCCTCTGATGATAACTTTTGAATCAAACAATGATCATCTGCTTCTTTACATGGTATCATTTCATCAATGTACAATATCTTCTCCACAGGAATTTCAAAACATGGTTCAGTTTTGGCCTTACGGGGCTTGTTTTCGCATTGAGATAAATCTTTTTTTGATGCATTTCTCGAAACACCACGTTTGCCAGATTGTGAAGCGGTTGGAGTTACACACACCACCTTATGATTGCTTCCATTCTTGATGCTATGCGTGTGCCCGTAAACATCACTGTATCTTCTTCTACTTGGTGACTGAACTGGTATTCTACTGGAAGAAGACACTTCTTTTGCTAAAGGTTTCAACTTTAAGTCATTGGGATGCTTTGGAATTATAGCTTTCTGTTTCATTTTCTGTTGGTTGGTTATATTGGAAGTTGAGTTTTTGATGACATTCACAGCATTTTGACTCTTATGAGCAAGTTTTGAAGTTTTATCAGGTAAAAGTGGAGGCTTTTTGGGTAAGGGAGTTGTTGTTATTGGTTTTTGCGTGGATTCGGGTGGTTTTATACCGCCGTATTTACAGAAGTCATGGCAGGATCCCATGGAAGCTCTTAAGTAATTTGGTAAAGGAAGGGGTTGAGGAGGGCTTGCATTGAAATCAAGATTACCAGTTGAGTTTCTTCTGATTTTGGCTTGAGGCCTTATTTTTGCATTATTATTGTTGTCAAGCACCATTGTTGTTTTGTTTGTTGCTAACACAATGAATCTACTGTAACACTGCTAACTAGAATTACTGCCAAAGAAGAAAAAACAAATGTAAGAAAATATAAGATTCAAGAAACAAAAACAATGACCTTTATTAAAGGCTACCACAATAAATCTGCAGGAACACCACATTTTTGTTTAGGTTCGATTTTAGAGGAGGTGAAAATATTTAGGTTCGATTTTAGAGAAGTTTAAAATTGTATTTCGACCTATGTAAAATCGAATGTTGAGTTTAGATTCCACTTTCAGTATGTCGAATGTCTCTATATCGAATGTCTTTATAGTGAGTGTCTTGAAAATAGATTCGACGTGGTGTCATTATCAAAGCTAGGTTTTGTTTATGTTTTATTTATTGGGTTTTTTTTTTTTTTTTAAGTAATATATGTTGTCTAGATTATGTGGAAAAAAAAATTCTTTTATTACAAAAGTGCACAATACATTTAAAATAATATTGATATTTTTCATTTTAAGTTAATATTATAAAGAAAATTCTCCTCTTTTTTTTTTTTTTTTTTTTGATGACTAGCTCTTCTTTTCTTTTTTATTCTAAAAATCCGTTTCTTAAACGAACATCTAAATTATCGATTTAACTCACACCGTAAAGAATAAAATCAAGTTATATTGATCAATTCATACATTATTTTTCAAAAATATTTAATTTGAACGAGTCGAGAATAAAAATTCTTGAGATTGACTCTTTCAACATTGACGAGATTACATCTCAAAAAAAAAAAAAAAAAAAAAACCATTGACGAATTCAAGTATTTTCGATTCTCAAATCACATTATTTGAGAAAAAAATCAAACCGAATTCGATCTGCTCATGAACAGCTTGACTCATTTACCTTCTTTAACGGGTAAAATTAGAATTCAAGTTTTTATTTATTTATTTTTTTTTTTTTGAGGGTAAAGAATTCAAGTTAGAAACCTTAAAAAATCTCCTTTAGAAACGTAAGCATGAGGAAAATAGTTTGCAGTCTATTTGTTGCATGATCTCTGCATATTAAACCACACACAACTTTCAATACATGTACATTTATCAACATAATAACTCGAAATTGTTCTTTAAAAAAGAGAATTATTTATTTATTTTCCCTTAATTATAAAACAAAAAATGTATAGAAAAAAAAAATCATAAAAGAAAGGGAACAAAAAAATGGTGGAATTGGATTAAAAATCACCTCTTTTTCACTTCTTTCCTCGAAGCCAGCTGCTGTACAATGAAGAAAGAATCACACCACTCTGCAATACGAAAATTCCAGAAACCTAACAAATCTATTTTTTTGTTTTGTTTTGAGAAACTAACAATTAATTCTAATTAATCGCAAGAATGCAGAGGATTAGCTTAATTAATTACTCTAAATCTTGGGCTCTAGAAGAGAAAATATTGAGATTTTGATGAGGTTTTAGATGAATTTTTTTGGAGATTTTAGGATTAGATTATGGGCTAAAAAGTCTATTGCATGGACAATAATATTGCCATGAATGCAAGGTTAGAATGAAATGATAATAAAAATAAATATATATAGATTTACAGAATGCTTAACAGAGAGGGAAAAGAAAGGAAAGGAAAGGAAAGAAAAAGAAGGCGGAGGGGAAGGAAATCCCACCATAACAAAGGATGGCTTGTTTGGGCTTTTTTTTTTTTTTTTACTTATATATTTTCCTCAAATATGGGTAATTGTTTCTGTCAAGATTTCTACATAGCTGTCTGTCCAACATCTTTTCTTTCTTTCTTTTTAGCTGTATAAAGACATTTTTTATTCATGTTATTTTATTTTATTTTATTTCTTTCTTTCTTTTTTTTTTTTCTAAATTTTGGGTGGTCTTGAGACCACCTCTCCTCTTTTAGTGGGCCCGCCCCTGCTTCCAACACGTCTCAGACTGATCGGGATTAAGGCAAAACCCTAGTTTCTAGGGTTTAATCCATGGCTCACATGGCCTAAACGGTGGAGTTTCTAGATGGCGTTGACACCGTCACATTCTTACAAGACCACCTAAACTAACCTGAACGCGTTCAAACATCTCCTACAACCCTTCTCGGGTGAACTTGTAGATGGCGTTGACACCGTCACATTCTTACAAGACCACCTAACTAAACTGACCGCGTTCATTCAACATCTCCTACAACCCCTATATTTCTGGCATACTTCTCCAGCTACTGGAAAAATAGTAAACACACAGTGAAATGGCCTCCACATTTCATGGATAGTGCACACAAACGGACAAACCTATCAATAGTACATCAAGAAGTACGAGGGACTCGGGGAAAACCAAAAACCTATCCGAATTCATTTCAAACTTCTTGATGTCTTTCTCGGTGTATACGGGTTTGTGTTTAGCATTCTCAGTGAAGGTACCACGTTACAAGTAACTTCTGATGTGCAACGATCATTGGAAACGAAGGATTTAATACATTTTTAGTACTAAACAACAAGTCACACAAGCATATAATGCTCCAAGCAGTAAAGAAAATAACATTACATAGCAGTAATACACTTCAGTTAAAGCCAAATCGATACACTATATATTGTATCGATGATTTTCGAAGATAAAATTATTACTTATCCATACCTTTCTAAATGATCTTTTTCTTTTCTCCCATAGCACGCACGAGCGCCAAATGGTTTTTCCCCTGAAGGTGCAGTCTGAATGCATCTTCACTCGTACAAGGCACGTGGCAAACTTGGCACCATCGTTGTTGAGATTGTCTCCCACGGTCACCTTGTCCGGTCTCGAGTAACTTAGCCTTGTGCTTTTGACCGAGGAAGTGTAAACGTAATGCGTTTTCATCCGAACACCAGATTTCACACACGTTGCATTTAGGCTGCTGCGGTTTTTTAGGTCCGTTTCCGTTTCTTATCATCTGATGGAGTTGCAGCTTAGCACGGTGCTTTTGACCTTTCAAGTGTTGTTTGTACGAGACTTGACTCGAGCATGGGACTTTGCATACTTTGCAAAAGAAGAGAGAATTAACGTCGTACAAAGGGGTTGGTGGCGGTGGTGGCGGCTGTTGGCTAGCATAGCATGGGAGTATTCCGGCTGATGTTCCTTCCATCCCGGGGTACGTAGGCCCCATGTTCATATTCGGACCCACGTACATATTAGGTCCCATGTTCATAGTAGGCCCCATGTTCATAGGACACTGCCAAGAGACCGAATCTTCCACTTGCATGAATGATGGATTTTGAGCCCTCGGTATAGACCTTGATGGGGACGTCTCGTGAAGTTGACTTGAAGATGCATTCCCAGTTGATGCTTTAGTTGGACATGGATCCTAACAAGAAGGGTAAAATGGACATTATAAGGAATGAGAAGAAATCCGATTTCTGCAAATAAAATGGTCACCATGAATACGTAAATAAAGAACCCTATTGACAATTAACGAAAAACTTACCCAAAATGAAGAAAAACTAACAATAATAAACAAAAACACACTAAAAAAAGCTCAATTTTATGATTTTACAGTTATAATTTGGTCCATATAGTTTTATTCTATACACTTTGGTCCTTATACTTTTAATATTCATGCATATCCCATTCAAACCCATATCCTATATCTTTTCAAAAATCCCGCACCCGCATATCTTCACCCCATCTCAATATCCTCTATCATCTGATTCATCTCCACCACTTGCAGACTAGTATTTTAGTGGTGAAGCTGAGATTTCAAATTTTCTGATAAAGTGAAAGGATAAAATGTAGTTTGGACAAAACATGGCAAGGAATCCGTAGTTTGGACACGACAAAATGGAAGCAGATGTAGTTAACTGAATTGAAATTGATCATACGTATAACGAACACCATAATCAAATGAAGACTATGAATTTTGTATACGTGTCAACCAAGAGTTCAATTTCCCTCTTTCAGTGATTTCACTTATCGAATCCTAGACTTTTCTGTGAAATAAATAATGGTTCACGAAAACTTGAAAGGCAGACGATTTTTACTCAAATCCGGTTCAACCAAGACCATTTCTAACTTTCATCAGCAGTAATGCATTTACACATGAAGTTTTTCACTTGTATATATAACTAGATTATGTCTGAAAATTGCGTAGGAACTCTGCATAATTCTTCAAAATACCGGTCTCATGCATCTTACAGCAAAATCCGAAACATCAACAATTTTCAAAATAAGCGTCTAATTATACAGGAAACCTGTGTCAAGATATCAGAAGCACAAAAGATCGGAGCACATATTAACGAGGAGAGTTTTTGTGTTTGTCACCTTTAAAGGTAAAAGGTCCTCTTCTGAATCTGGATACAAGCTAGCAACTTTCTTTCTGTAAGCAAGTTCTTTTCGAATTGCGAGCTCTAGTGATATTACGTTCACGATCCCCTCTTCAGCCATCATCATCATAATCTTCTAGTCTACACTTCACAAAATATCTATCATCTCTTGCACACAAAATGGAAAAAGCAATGTAAGTATCCATAGTCAGTACAATAAGGCTGAGCTAAGTGGTTGTGTGCCGAGGCGCGAGGACCTTTCACTATGAATCCATGAGTTCAAATCAAACCAACAACATTATTACACTTTATGTGGTAATATCATTTCAGTTAACAAAAAACAAAAACAAAACAAAAAATCCAGAGTCCAAAACACTAGACCCCTACAGAGAGGCTTTATTTGCACCACAATGATTTTACCAATGCACCACAATGAACCGACGTTTTGAAAGTCGATTCTTGAGTCAAGAACAGGAACGGATGCACAGCCTGCAGCAGGGCAATGCCCTAACTGAGATACGTGATTCTTTTTTTATTGAAACCATGAAGTTTTGCTGAATGTAGCATTGGTGCCTCAGTGAATCATCATTTTTACTTCGGCGTCCCACCAACAAACTTTTTTAGATCCGCCACTGGTCAAGAATCAACTCTCCGAAGGTCGATCCTCACCTTCGACTTTAGAAAGGCGATTCTTGACTCAAAAATCAACTTTTAAAAAAAAAAAAGTCGAATCGGGTGTGGTGCACATGTGGTGTGGTGTATGATAAATTCAGACGGATTCAAATAAAGGCTCCCATAAAATAGAATGAAAAGTAAGAAATGCAATAAGGGTGTGTGGTGGTGGTGCCGTGGTGGTGGTGGTGGGGGGGGGGGGGGGGGTAGGGGACATTTCAGAAATCCCACATCCCTAAATTACATTAAACTTCCGAATTGTTATAGCACCTCAATTTTTACTATTAATTTAAACTCCATAAAGGTCTCTCTTTTTTCGAGCTCAGGCATTTCACAAGCAAAAGGGCTAACGAATTATCAATGGGAATGGCTAAGAAATACCCCAAGAAGAAATTGAAGCTAAACAGAGAGAAATGCAGCTCAGAATTGAAACTAAAACCTTTTTACAACAGCAGCAGAAACGAAATCAGAAACTAATCGAGACTAGTAACTCAAGAAAGCAAGATCAGTCCAGACAAACGATTAATAGAAAGAATGCAGAGAATTCTTACAATTGAAAAGTACTGATCGTCAACGTGAAATGCGTCCCGAGGAGGAGTATGGCGGAATGGAAACGAGACAATGCTCCGGGAACTGGCAATGCGGGTCTTCAAAATAATATGCGTATTCGGACCGGATTTATATTTGGACAGCATAAAATCTAAAATTATTCTTTTTTTAATCTCAATTTAAAAAATTATCCCACAAAAATGTTACCCTCATCAATAAGGTATCGGTTTAGTGATAATCACTACAGTTATAATCCGAAAGGTATCGGGTTCGAGTTCTATTTGGGACGAAAAATGGTACGTGTGTTTATCTTTCGTTTACGTCGGAAGAAAAAAAACGTTACCGTCACTCGTTCTATGAAACCTCCAACTTCTTGTGTTATAACTTAAAATGTATTTTCGTTCTTTTGGAATTATTGTTTCTTTTTTCTTAGTATTTTAAGTTTTATTAAGTTTTCATTGGCCTTTCTTAGTATTTTAAGTTTAATTAAGCTTTCATCGGCCTTCAAGTCACCATAGAATCTACATAGGCTTAAAAAAAATTATAAAAATCCTTCAAATGGCCATAGACTTCACAAAATTCGCGTTTTTCAAGTTTATGAAAAGCCTCAGTAGCTGTCCTGGCCCATCATCAGGGAAAGCACCCTAGAATCAGTCTCTGGGAGCTTCGTCTTGTTTTTTTGGGTTCGTTTGGCATGTCACAACCAATGATTTCGAAGCAGTTTCGATTCTTCCAGGAGTTTTAGACTTAGATTCATCTTGTGAAGGTAAGATCTAACCTTTACGTAGTAGTTATTGGATTGGATCATAATTAGGTTAAATTTGAAGGGTAATTGTCGTTAGATACTTGTTGGTTTATAGATTCACATAGATTTGACAGTTGTTTGATGTTCAGTTCGTAGTTCGGCTCGTCTCTAAGATAAGTAGTTATGTTTTTGTTTAAAGATCATGCTTTTAAATTGTTTTGAATACTGTTTTATATTAAACTGCACGATATTGGACATGATTATGTGTTGCCGGGTGCCTTTAAGTTAGGAAGTGGTTTTGCATGCTAAGCTGGGCCGCTTTTCCGGCCCCTCTCCCGGGAAGTGCACGGGCTGGACTCTAGAATTGGTGTATGGTCTGTTATGTGACGTAAACCATGTTTTCAAAGCTTTATTTTATTTTCTGGATATTTTCTATAATCTGTTTCACGCTTGTAATAAAGATAGTTTGGGAGTTTGGTGCTGTTACGACATTTGTATGCTCACGTAGGATAAAGTATAGAACTTAACCTGAACTTATGTGCTTTATGTGCTCCTACTTGTGTTCGATAAGGTTTTGTTAGTTACCTTGCAATGTACTGTAAATAGTACCATGCGTATTAAAGTCTCATGTCGGATGTATGACTAGTTGTATTAGTTATGTCGTTCTTAAGACGACGTATTGTACGAAATACATTGGGTCCCTAAGTCTCAAGTTGGATGTATGGTTAGTCATATTAGCCCTCATGCTAAGTAAGTAAGAAACATGAACACGCACGAACATGGTTAGTAGATAAGTGATGTACGGATTAGTAAGTGGCTTATGTAAATTTGATCAACGGGATCAACACTGTAAATAAGTAGTTAATGAAATAAGCAAGTACGTGCAAGACAAACTGCATTGTTCAATGTGGGTATAAAGTGGTTTTTCATATGTTTCGAGTTACGCTTTAAGGATGTTTTATGTATTTATCAAGTCATGCTTTCCACTGTTTTGTAAACTAGATGAAGTAGATTAATGTCATGTCTCATGGCATCCGACAAACATGAATCTCTCTTTTTGATATTCTTTCTCCTTATTGAGCATTCGACCGATGCTCACTCATTTATTTAGGATAAGAAGATATGCAGGTTAGAGGCGAGTTGGATGATGAGTGTGGAGAGCAAGGTAGGAATGTAGTCATGGAGTCTTTGTGATTCAACAATTTTCTTTTTAGTCAAGTTGAGTTGTAATAAATGTTAGAAATTATTTATGATTCTAGTGTGACAGCAGTTGTAGTTCGGTTGAGTTGGTTAATGGAAGGTCGTAAGAGACAAATTCTTCTTCTGCGCGTTCTTTAATTATTCTAATATGACATGAAACTTACGTGAGATTTATGGTTTACTCTAAATGTCACGTGTCAAACGTTCTGTCCTAGAGAATGACTCAGTATCTAGACCAGAGGCGTTACACGTTCTTATTACAATTTAGAAGATTATTAGGTAGATACGCCACTGTCACTTGTTCAAATACGCGATGAGTTTTGGATATGATTACATGACATATTTCAATCTCAGAGTAAATTAGTTACCTGTCCGGATTTAAAATGTGCTTTTGTAAATTCTTAAAATTAAATGCTTACAAAATTGAGTACAAGTTAAAAAAATAATGAATCTAAACTATCTGTTTACAGCATGAATGCATATACGTACTGTATATGTATATATACAATAACCAGTTTGCTGATACAAAATACAAGAAATTAAACTAAAAATACTATGCAGTATTTATATTGTTCATTTTATAATATATCATAACGAGGGAGGTGATCCACCATAATTGAAATCCCTTCTGCTTCTACTGCCTGAAATGTTAAGCAACATTGCTAAAACTTCCTTCATCGTAGGGCGTGCATGCGGCGTTTCGGCTGTACACCGTATACCGATACGTAGAAGTTCACACATTTGTTCTGCACCTTCTGCTAGCCCTGAAACCATGAGGGCTACGGGTATTAAGCTTCGATTGAATCCTTGCCGTCCGTTTCCCATGACCCGTCGAGCCCATTCGAGAAGGCATTCGTCTAGACCATCAACCGCGTGTCTACCCGTTGCGAGTTCCATAAGTAGTACACCGTAGCTGTAGACGTCGCCTTTTGTAGTTGCGTGCCATATTTGTCCGTATTCTGGTGCCACGTAGCCGACTGTGCCTGCTACCATTGTGCTCACGTGGCTGACACCGGCGTTTATGACTCGTGCTAGTCCGAAATCCGTGACACGTGCTCTACCGTGTTTGTCTAGAAGAACGTTGCTCGCCTTGACGTCTCGGTGGACTATGCTCGGGCAGCATTCGTGGTGTAGGAAGCTTAATGCACGAGCAATGTCGAGTGCGATTGGGATACGTTTTTTCCATGTTAGTTTAGTTCGGTCGGTTATATGTTCTTCCAAGCTACCGCCTTCCATGTACTCGAAAACGAGGAGTTTTTCGGATCCGTTTAGGCACCAACCGTATAGTGTCACGAGGTTCGGATGTAGCCAACCGAATCCATTTCCACTTAGTACTTCCATTTCGGCTTGGAATTCTTTTTCACCTTCTACGCCTTCTCGTTGTAGCTTTTTAACTGCTATTTCTCGGCCATCTGGAAGTAGGCCTTTATAAACTACACCGTATCCGCCTCGTCCAATGATCTTATCTTCTGCAAAGTTACTCGTGGCGTTGACAATGTCGGTGTGTGTGAAGGCCGTTTTGTCTAAACGTATTACTTTTATGCTTTCTAATGTCCATGGCGACGAAGCTTCACTTGAAACCGAGACAAGGTCATGATGTCCTTCGTTCGAGTCCTCCAAAAGATACCGTGGCTTCTCGTTTTCATTAGGACCCCTCGTGACGAGGCAAGCTATAAGTATTAAAACCCCGAAAACCGAGAAAGCAAATATCAGTGTCAAGAACACTAAAAAAGGTCCAAACTTGGCACGCCTCGGGACATTCGTGATATTGCTTCCCTCCGTGGTACTAGTATTGTTATCAATGAAATCCGGAAGACGTAACATGGGATCACCGAGGAACGACCATCTCTCGAATGTTGCCAATTGGCCCGTAGCCGGAATGAGTCCGGAAATGTACGGATTATACGATATATTGAACTTGCTTAAGTCAGTCAAGTTGTTGAGGCTAGCAGGAAACGTACCGGAGAAATTGTTATACGAAAAATCAAGATTTAGTAAGCATTTGATCGTGCCGATCTCCGTGGGGATTTCGCCCGAGAGCTTGTTTTGTGTGAGGTTCAAAACCACTAATGACATAGACACAAGCTCAGAAGGTAGTTCACCATAGAAATTGTTCATACCTAAATGAAGCATACTGAAGTTATGCATATTCCCGATTTCAGGCGGGATCACACCGGACAAGTTGTTTCCGCTTAGTTGAAGATATCCCGATATCGCGAATGTACGGATACTAGTACCGGGTACACATACCGGAAACAGACCGTACCCCGTAAGTAGTATTTTCCATAGAGTTATACATTTCTTCCTGGTTAGAAGCTTGAAAACGAACAGAAACGGGGCGTAATCTGCAGGTATCCATCGTTTCATATCGAGACATTCCCCTGATCCGATGATGTCCATGTTTTCTTGTCTGTTGAATAAAAACGTAGGCGTCGGATCTGCTCCAATATCAGTCAACTGAGGCGGTATAGCTCCAGTAAGTTGATTGTTTGCGAAATTCACCCATAATAGGCTCTTGCAGTTGCCTAAATCCGGGGGGATCGGACCAGACAATGTATTATTCGCGAGCATTAGCCATAACAGTGAGCTTAAACTTCCTAAACTCGAAGGGATTGAACCGTTTAAGGAGTTAAACGAAAGATCAATGGCTTGGATTCGTTTGAAGTTTCCGTATTCCCAAGGTATTTCCCCTGTGAATTGATTGTATGCAAGAATCAAGAACTGTAAGCTCACCATCTGCGATACTTCAACAGGCAACGGGCCAGAAAAGGCGTTGTAGCTCAAATCCAACCGCGAAAGGCTAGACAATTCGAAAATCCCAGATGTGTTTAGCCCGCCTCGATATGAATTTCCATGTAAAACTAAAGATTTCACCTGTTTAAACCGGCCGAATATACGCTGTATTCGTCCACCAAAGTTGTTGCTACTTAAGTCCAATATAGTCAGATTGGTGAGTCCTACAAGTGAATTAGGTATTTTTCTTGAGAAATTGTTGCTCCCTAAATGAAGAGCTTGAAGATTCGGGATCGACCCGATATCCGGAGGTATTTGTCCTGTAAAATTATTCCCCCATAGATCTAAAATAGTCAAACTTTTACAATTTGATATCTCTTTTGGGAAAAGTCCAAGAAATTGATTCTCTGATAAATCAAGAATTTGTAAACTGCAGTTTACAGTCAAGAAAAGTGATAAAACTGTGCCAGAGAAATTGTTTCCCGACAACGATAACTGCGATAATCGATCGAATCCAGACCATAAACCACCTGTAAGATTGTTTGTGCTCAGATCAAGATACCTCAAATTCCAGCATTCAACAAAGGTATTTCCAACATCTCCACTGAAATTATTGTTCGAAACATTCGCAACAATCAAGCTGTTGCACATTTCAGGTATGGCATACATGACATCTCCATTGATTCTGTTCATAGACAAATCAAGAACCTCTAAACTCTTGAGACCTGTTAAATTTAGATGCCCATCTATGAGATTGTGTGATAAATTCAAGAACTTGAGGTTCTGACATTGTCCTAAATCAGCTGGTATGTTTCCCCCAAAGGTGTTCGATGAAAGGTCTAAGTAAGTAAGCTCTGTTAAAGCTGAAAAGTTACTGAAAAACTCTCCTGCTAAGCTGTTTCCTGATAGATTTACTCCTGTCACACGGCTTCCATTATTATTGCTATTACATGAAATTCCTGCCCAATTACATGGAGATGAATCCGAAACGTTCCATCTCGTATCGAAACTTCCTCTGTTGATTCTGTTCTGATCTTCAAGAAATGTCTTTAGATCAAGCAATACTTTCTTGTCTGTATCCAATGAATCTCCAAACACAAACTTACCTGTACAAAATTCATATGAATACTGCATTATTTCTTAAAGCATATCATCAAAGATCATTTTTTTTCAAAAAATGAACAATGATCCCACATATATATATATATATATATATATATATATATATATATATATATATATATATTATTTCTGGGATTTGAACATCAAGGACTTCCATTAAATCATCATTACTAAACTCGAAAGACGAGTGCGAATACTCCCACATAAATGATAAAACATATAGTACCAATATTCCCTCATGTCCATGCACAATGTTATGCAGAATGCTTGCAGAAAACAGGATGATTTTCACTTTTTCAGGCATATGATGAAATCCCAGAAACAAAAATACATACCAAATGAAATCAAGAACAAGAAGAAGAAGCTGAACAACGCTAAGCGAATCTGATGATCATTTCGGGCTTGTGTCATGATCATCCCACATGTAAAAATCTCTCCTATAATTCTTCTGCAAACTCCTTCTCCAAACTCGGACTCGGGCCCGAGTCTCTTCTTCTTTCTATTGTTTTCTTTCTTTAATTAATTCTTTGACTAAATCACAATGGTTATGTTATGTTCTTCATAGGAAAGAGTTTAGGTGAAGACAAAAAGTGTTTGATGAAGAAAAATGTAGTATAAGTTAATTAGTTAAAGAAAGTTAATTTGAGAAGCATTATTTTTGAAGCTTCCAGGAATAGAATAGTATGTAAAAGGAGCGCCTGCAGAAAGACCAAACCAAACTTGGAAGAATTATGCACGTACGCCAGAGTTTTTGCAATTTTTTTTTTTTATTATTTAAAATTTGGTAGCAATTTGTAATTAATTATTATTATGATAAGGAATATATACATCATACGAAAATAACATTTTTGTCCATATCTGTGTTTTTAGATAATTTATCTAAGTGAAAATACTCCTTCTTTGGAAAACTTCATCACTTCAAAGACTGTTTTTGTGGGTACCACATATAGAGGCTTTTTAGTGTTTAGTGTATAACTAGTGGCTTTTAAGAACAACAATTTCTTTTCAAAGTATTAACTTTTTTTTTTTTCAACATTACAAAGTTTTTTTTTGATAAGTCAAATTTAGTGTGCCTAAAAATAAATAAAAATTTAGTGTATTTATTTTGAGGGGAGTCCATGGACCCCTTTATGTGTTAGAGAGATATCTCTGTGTAGCGCAATCCGAGATTGTAACTATGCTGAAAATCAAATTTAAAAAAAAATCAAGGATTTATAATCGACTTTTTAAAAGTCGAATATGTACTATACAATCAATTTTTAAAAATTCAGTTATCGATATCGACTTTTGGGAAGTTAATTTTCAACGTAATGTTGGGATAGATGTATTATGATAAATTGGATGTGGTGCATTTAAACGGTCTTAAAAAAATGATAGGAAAACATTTGCGACGCTTAAAAATGTACACCCTAGTCATTTGGGGTTGTTAATCATTATCTAAATGATTGTAATAGTTTTGACCAGAAAGTTTTACTCGGAGATTTTTTAATAAGGACTTCTTAGCCAGGTCCTACCTTTGAGTAAGAGTTAGACTCTGTAGGCACGATCCAAACTGAATTTCAGATTAGTCAAACATGTTGGTTCCGGATATCGAAGGCTTTGAGCAAAAAAGTTAACACATTTGTCATCAAACAAGCTACAAATAAGTGTACATCACCATAATTAGACTAAAAACATGTCACATGTTTTGTTTTGATCGGTTGTAAACAAAACTCTTTATCAAAGAGACTCTGTAATAAAATTTCTCATTTTTGACCGAATAAAAGTAAGAAAATGATGATTATTCTTATTTGATTTCAGTCAGATTTTGAGTATCTTCTACACCCAACACCTTCCTAGAAAGTAAATCTGATACATTATGATAAAATCATGGTCCCAAACCTGGATGCTCCCCTGTTTGGAGAGGCATTTGTAATGCCTATTCTAGATTATGGAAAGGTATGGTACGCACAGATGATGGCTTCGATTGGAATAATGATCCTAGAGGTAAATACTCGGTCTTCTCAGGTTATTATTTACAAATTAAAGAGTGGGAAGAAGAACAAGCTGATGCGAATGATACTAAGCAGTGGAAACAAATCTGGAAGTTAAAAAGCCTGAATCGAACTAACTTTTTTCTTTGGACGTTAAAACATAAAACGCTGCCTACGTTTGAGTTCTTGGCTAAGAGGTATATCATCCCCTCTCCCACCTGCCCAATCTGTGGAATAGAAGATGAAACACCCCTTCATGCTCTTCGTGATTGCCCTTGGGCTACCCAAGTGTGGAGGTTACGTTACTAGAGTTCAATGAAGTCATTTCTTTGGCACAAGAAGTATAGATGTTTAGATAGATGAGAATCTGTCCACCAATGGATCCCATGATTGGAACTATATTTGGAGGGAAGTGGTTAACGGACTTTGGATTTGGAGAAATAAAGTAGTTCATGATTCGATATTGGAAAGACCCCCAGCCTATGTGATTACGTCTCAAGCTGTGGAACGAACGAAAACCTACATCTAGCCTGGCAAGAGTAGAGCTTTATTTTGTCTTTTAAGTTTTATGTTTCTTTCTTTTTATACCATTTTTGGTAATGCTACAGAACCATGTATTTTGTGTCTGGTGCAAAGTTTTAAGCACCAATTAATGTTGATTAAATAAAAACTCGTTTCCAAAAAAAAAAAAAAAATAATGGTAGAAAATTTTCAAAAATTATGCCTAAAATCTTAGAATGAATGGGTGCAAAAAAAAGGGTAAATTTGGAAATAAAAATCAGACGTGTTGAAAATTCTGATTGTTCTCAAACAATAAAAAAAAAAAAAAGAAAAAGAAAATTCTGATTGTATAAATAGATATACAATTTTTAATACTCTCTTCATTCCAATTTATATGATATATAGTTGTCAAAATTTGTTCCTTTTTATGCAAGGTAATATCATATACAAATTATACAATGCAACATTTATTGTAGTATTTTTTATTTTACCCTTATTTATTACAATCGAAGAGATAAAAAAGAAGGCAACATTAATTAAATCTAATAACAATTTAATCATTGCATTCTCAAAGTCAATACATTAACTCACTATTTTAATATGTGTAATTTTGACGACTACATCAGATAAACAAATTAAATATAACATTATACAAATCCTTCTCGATTGAAACCATTTCCAAGGAGTACATTATTAGATAGTTTGGTAATATATATATATATATATAAATTTTCCAACTTTCTACCACGGGTGGGAACAAAAATTAAAAAAATGGATTATTTTTGGACTGTAAGAGTTGGAAGAAGGAGGGCATTTTCATCGCATTATTATAGAAAAGAAAAGACCGTTAACAGATAATTATTTTATCATTAAAATATTTGGGTTTGTTTAATT
Source organism: Gentiana straminea (assembly GCA_036785695.1). Classification (NCBI taxonomy): domain Eukaryota; kingdom Viridiplantae; phylum Streptophyta; class Magnoliopsida; order Gentianales; family Gentianaceae; genus Gentiana; species Gentiana straminea. Next base: position 3,348,293 of record JAVUPR010000111.1, read on the forward strand.
TAAGCTTTGGATTGCTTGTTGTTTTGGAGTTGTTGATTGGCAAGAGAAAAGTAAAATAAAACTGGGCGGTTAGAAAAGTTGGAATTTTCGGAAGCCACACGAGCCAAATAGGCCGCCCTAGTTGACCTTGTTCCTTATATTTTACCTACTAAAGTAGAATAAAATGTCCAGGCACTACATCTCATTTATTGTGATATTTATACGTCTATGTTTGATTTTACAGAGGTCGAATACGAATAAAAGAATAATAAAGCCATCACTCTTATTTTACCGCAATATTATACTTCAAGTGTATGTTTGATATTGTGTGAATAAAAGTTTGTTAATTATAAAAGACAATACATCTAATTTACCGATGCATCACATTTAATGCTTATATGTTTGATTTTAAAGAGGTCGATGAATGTGAATGAAGAGCCTATTAAAGGCACCACATCTACTTTACCGAGACACCACACTTGAGTTGATTTAACACAAAAGAATTAAGAAAAAAAAAGGAGTTTGTCACAAAAGTCATTAATATGGTATCCAATGTTGTTAGAATGGATTGGTTGGTCCCTCCTTATCCTTATGTAGTAATTAAAATCATAATACAAGAGGTGTTATTTTAGTACACTTATTGCTACAACCTAGCTCGGGTTTGAGCACTCCGCTGAAAGAGCTGTCCCTCGACATATGGGTCAAATTAATGCGAGAACTGGAGATAACCACCCGCTGACTAGAGATGCCTCATTCCGCAGCCCCTCAGAGGGTTCTACGTACCAACAAGGTTAGGTTAGGATAAACATAATTCCTCCGGAACCCATGACCCTTCCTAAGCCTCTAGACATCCGAGGTCTCGGACCAGGTTCAGACTAGTGATGCCTACGACAAAAAGTCTCATGTTCGCTTATCTCTTCAGACAATACGTTACGTAAACTTACTTTATCTTACATTTAGAAAACATGTTTTTAATTAGTCCAATGAATATGGTGTATGTTCGCTTCTCAGGATTCCTGTCTTCCCCATCTATACATTTTTATATCATGTATTTGCCGGCATATAGTTTTTGTTACTTAAATTATCATTTTCTATATTCTAAAAATAACCATTTTTCTTTAAATTTTCATTAAAACCCTTAATAAGAGGATGTTTGTGAAGATTTTCGTATTAAAAAAAAGTCAGAGATTCAAATGTTTTTTTTTCCTCATGCGTGAACCTAATAGTCAAACTCAAGTTTTTATTTTTATTTTATATAAATATTAGAAATCAACACTAAACTACAAAAGACTTTTATTTTATTTTCTTATTTCTTGACTAATTGTGCTCAACCACTTTAATGATTGCTGCAAAGTCAGAGGTATCCTGCATCAAATAATTGCCTAATCATATAACTGGAATACTTTAAAAGATTGCTTCCAAATGTGGGTCGTTCTATTGTAGGGATTCTTTAGTAGGGAATTTTACGTGGCAGGATCTGGACCACACAGTTTCCTGAGGTGGAATACAAAGTGCCCCGTGTGTGGAAATTGTGTGGTCCAGATGTTGCCACGTAGACAGTTCTCTAGTAGGGAGTCCCTAGGATGGAATTTTCCTCCAAATTTATATATATTAGTGAGTTTATAACTAACTCTCGCTTGAGCCGATGTGTGAGATTCGATACTCGTACATGTTTCTTTCGGCTAAGGAAAAAAAAAGATACAAACGACTTTCGTAAATTGGATTATTGAGGCGTAAATCTCCATTTACATCTTGCACAAAGCTTCAGGGGCGAGGTGATGTAGAAGATCTACAATGGCGTAAATCTCCATTTATCGATGTGTGAGATATCGATACTTGTACATATTTCTTTCGGCTGAGGAAAAAAAAAGATACAAACGACTTTCGTAAATTGGATTATTGAGGCGTAAATCTCCATTTACATCTTGCACAAAGCTTCAGGGGCGAGGTGATGTAGAAGATCTACAATAACGGATAAAAACGAGCTAATCCAAACTCAAAGATAATTCATTCTAAGAGAAAATATTAAAAATTACATAATATCCTTAATTTCTAGGGAACTAATTAGGCATGTTTGGTATACAGAAAAACTGAGGGAAAAAAAGTGTTGAGAATAGATATGGGAAAATAAAAGTTGAGGAAAAAAAGAATATATTATCACCATCTGTTTGTGTATACAGAGAAAGATGATGAGAATAAAATTGATTCTCAAATATATGGAGGGAAAGAGGACTTTTCTATTCTGCATTTACTTTTCTAAATGAAATGTTGAGAATTATAAATAGAGAAAATAATAATATTTTGAGAAAATGTAGTAAGTTGAGAAATACGTAACCAAACGTATCTAAATTGAAAAAAGGAAAAATATTTTTTTTTCCTCCCTACCAAACACGCTTAAAAGCCCATTTACCTAAAACATACCCTTACAAAAACCCACCAGACTACTCATTAATTTAAATCATAAATAAAAGGCCATTTGATGTGCTATATCTGTACATCATGAGGTAGTGTGGCCTTTTGGGTTTGAGCTCAACCATGGGCGGACCTACCTTTTCTAGGAGGGTCATATGATCCTATTGAAATTTGAAGTTTTTTTTAAAGTTTAAAACGATGTAGTTTTGTTCGTTATAAGTGTTGTTTTTATCGTTAAAAATGTAGTTTTAGGCACCATCAACCCCATTGGAACAAAGATAGAAAGTGTAGTTTTATACCACTTGAACAAATTACTGAAACCGCTCCTGGCAGGCTATACTTCTTTATGTATGCATATGTATGTATGTATCTTTATATGTATTTATACATATTCAATAGGAGACGGCAAGAAAAACAGTGACCAACTTTTTCAAAGTAATGGTAAGACTGAAAATTGTGGTTTTGGCACATTGTTAGCAAATATTTAGATGTTTACAATGTTCAAAAGGCCACTAAATTTCAAGAATTCATAGACAAAGAATATGGATTGAAGAAAAAAATAACTTAGCAGTTTCTCATTGTCATCATATTGTCTTTTGTCCCAAATGGGCATTTTCTGATTGAATTTCATGCCGCTCTTTATATATATATATATAACTTTTTTATGTACATCTCAAAGCTACAAAATATCAATATTTTGTTCATGCCCAGCCAGTCGATTTTAATTACAACTTCACACGGACACACGGGTATAAGGGAGGGATACGTGCCTAGCTCCACAGAGATTTGCTTTGATATATATATATTTTTCGTTTCTGTATTATTAAAACGATATAGTTTTGTTATTAAGAAAACGTAAATATCATTTACAACGTTACTGAGATATGGGAATTTTTCTATAGTAAAATGACGACGTTTCATTATTAGAAAAGTACAAATACTGTTAGTGTACCATCGGTGGTGGATCAAACTGATATGTGCTTTGTTTTATATCGATCGGGCGGTACACATATATCTAATTAAATTTTACCTTAACAACATGATGTATTAACATTTTTTTTATGTCCTACGAAATTTAAAGTGGCAGAAAATTCTCCTAGTCTGTGTCCTTCCATATGGTATATTATATAAATAGGTATGTGCCCCTTTCCATTATGGATAGCACCAGGGCAGATCTACCCTTTCAAAAGGTTCACGTGACACTATTGAGATCTGTTTTTTTAATATTAAAACGATATTTTTGTTGTTAAAATGTCGTTTTGTCGTTATAATGTTGTTTAAGGTTCTGACAGCTCCACTGAAAAAAAAATTTATGGATAAAAAATGAATTCCAGTGACCCCACTGGAACAAATTCCTGGACCCGTCTCTGGATAGCACGAAACCGGAACATGATGCCAACCAGAATGAATCCCAAGTTTCGAGCTTAAATGATACTACCTCTGTCCCACAAAAATTGTCCCACAAAAAATATCTATTTAGAAAATCAATACATTATTTTATGCGGTGTTTCTAAACATACCTTATCCTATTCTTTAATGTGTATATGTTCATTTCACATTTCAAAAGAAACATTTTTTATATGCTAGAGATATATATGTTCATTAGTAATTAAAATACTACACAATAATTGATTTCTTAATCTGTGTGCAAAATGAAAAGTTTACACTTTTATGGGACGGAGGTAATAAATCATGTCTCACAAATTCCATGTAATTTTCAGTGTTATTAATCCCCATGTTAAGATACATCATTAAGCAGACAATCACAATCAACCATCGAATGCCAACGATTTGTTCACAACTGGAAAATCACTATAAACCATGATGAAAAAAAAAAAAAAAAAACTAATGTTCAGAAATGAAAACCTGTCAGGCTCCGTTTGTTTTGGGTTAAAGTTTTTTTTTGGGTTGTTTTGGATAAAGTGATTGAAGTAATGTTTAGAAAGTTAAGATGCTTTTCTGAAATTTGTGTAGATTACGATTTGATTGATGAGATAAAGTAGTATAATAAATAAAATAATGGTAAAAAAAGTTATAAAGTGAAATGATGAGAGATAATTTAATTTTTTTTTAATTTGTAGTTGAAGAAATTATTGGTAAAAGAATTGTAAGATATGATGGGTGAAGTGTATAAAAAAAACTCCGAAAAAAACTCTAACGAAAACAAACGGAGTGTTCGTTTCTCTATTTTTATACTAAATCATTGATTTTGAATCATGTGGATCGATCCTCCGTATCCACCAGTGTTTCATCGTTCAATGTACTAGTTTTCATCTCGTCGTCTTCTGATTCAGGAAGCTGTGTAGATGGTTTTGTTTTGTATGCTTCACCATGAAAATTGTAGGAAAGTGAATCGTGTGTGGAGTGATTTACGAAACAGATCCGTAATTAACGGAACTAATTACGGATTATTAATTAAACTAGAAAATAAATAACGCGAATTAATTCGTATTATCTAACAGACCTAACAAAATCAATATTACTGTACAGATCTATCTTGGGAGACAGTTACTGCTACCGTGGGCACCATACCGGAGCAATTTGTCTTAAAGAAAGATTAACTACTCGCCTCCGTTTGATCTGAAGCTATGAGACAAAAACACCAAGAAAACGTGGAATCTACCCGGGACGCCAAAAAGCTTGATAACTAAAATAGTGATGGTCCAACCTTAACCGGCAGTGTATCGGGTCGAATGCACCATAGTGGTGAGCTAGGTCGTATCCCACGGAGAATCAATCGAATACCAAAGTCATCTTGTACTTAGTTTAGGCCAATCAAGTTGGGTCACATTCTCAATTATATTAAAACGACAAATTAATGAAAGATAACAAGAGAGAGACATATAGCCAAATCATGATCCAATTGAATACTTTCGCCCCTCTAATCGATTATTCGGTAATGAGCTTAACCAACCTACCTAACGACTATATTGGCATCATTCGTGGGTGCCAACTTCTAATGTGATACTAGATGCCATGAAACAACCTAGTACCTTTTGCCCGGTTCAACAGTCCGCCTTTAAGGATTTAATTGACCGAAACAAGATTAACGTTCTAGAGCTGCTCGATTAATAACCGATTAACCCTCACCTCCTAATCAATCTAAGCAACTCAGTTGACTATAAGAAGTGATCTTAAAACATATTTCCCACACCCCTTCACAACATACATTGATAAGTGGTGTGTGTGATCATGAACTAGGTGTACAAGCTAATTCAAGCACTAAGAACAAGTTTTAAGACATGAATTCGTCGATATAACAACAATTAAGTACTACCTATTCCAAATTTCATCAATTAGAGGGTGATTTCTTCAATTTTCACATGATTTGACTATGATGTCTTTAGCTACCCATCATTAAACAAGAAATAACAATCAAAGAAAGGATTAAAGCCATTAAAGAGAAGGAAAACTAAAATTGATTACCAAAATTGCATAAATTCGTCTTTACATCAAGTTTCTTTAACACCCATGTCCAAATACGAAGAAGAGGAGCCGAAATGCAAAAGTAAAGGAAGAGGAGCTAAAATCTAAGCTAGATTGAGTTTAATCTAAGTAAATTAGGCATAGAAATGAGTGTAAGGATCAAAAAAGGGAAAATCGACCTAAGAGTGTGTAAGTATAAGTGTGGGAGTATGAAGAAGTGTCAAGAAGTCTGTAAAAATCTGTGCAAAATTCCATTTGCCCAAGAATGTGCTGAAAACGGTCTAATGCACACACATTGCCCTTCAATGTGTGTGCATTGCCCTGTGTCGGCTGAGGAAGACTTGATTCTGCTGATAGAATGCATACACATTGCCCTTCAATGTGTGTGCATTAAACGACCTTCACCAGACTGGACATTCTACTTCTGGAATGCGCACACATTGCTCCTAATGCGCACACATTGGACGATCTTCACCAGGATGGACTTTCTGCTTCTATGATGAGTACACATTGCTCACAATGTACACGCGTTGTCTGTGATTCCTCTAAACGACATTCTTCTCCTTGAATGTTCACACTGTGATCAATGTGCATGCATTGAGTGCTAATCCTCCAATTCTTCACTTTTCCTTCAACTTTTCCATCCCTGAGCCCGGGTTCGTCTTTCTAAGCCTCGTGCCTTAACTTCCTGGCTTACGAGTCACCTATATCCTGCATTTCAATTGCAACCACCATACCGAGCATAATCCCACAAGATAAATAGGGCTCGAAAGGGCCAAAAACACCATAAAATGATGAGGTTTACCATCTATGTGACGGTTTGCCTCAATGTGCATGGTCAATGTGATTTTGCCCTATAAATGGTCTAAAACAACCAAGAATAAGCCAAAAGTGTCGTAAACAGGGGTTCAAACATACACCGGAGCATAGTAAAGTTGACTCTCATCAACGGTTCTTTTTGTTGTGGCTACAGCTAAGGGTGGATATTTGAACAATTATATGTCAATAAGGTATCTCTCCATATAGACCTTCATGAAAAATTCTACATGGTAGCACCTTCTTGTTATCCTAGCTCAAAAGTTTGCAGTTTGAACAAGTCACTTTATGGCTTAGAGCAAGATAGCAGACAATAGAGTGTTAAGCCCATACATTACTTACTTAAGAAGGGTATGTGCAATCTAAAACTAACTACAGTCTCTTCATCAAGAAACAATGGTCATATTTCATTGCATTGCTGGTGTATGTTGATGACATTGTAATTTCCAGTAATGATCCAAGAGAAATAACTGATATAAAGGATTTCTTGAACAAGACCTTCAAAATGAATAACTTGGAGATTTGAAGTTCTTTTTGGGCATCGAAGTAGCAAGATCCAATGAAGGGCCCATACTTAATGAAAGAATGTACACACTAAAGTTATTGGAGCAATGTGGTTTTCTATGATGCAAGGCAACCATCGGACCTGTGGACACTTCTGTGAAGCTTACACATCAAGATTCAAAAGCCTTTAGTAGCAATAATGTAACGCAAATTTCGTGTTTAATCCCTGAAAAAAAAACAAAAAAAAACACAAAATTGCAACAAATCGAATTTTCTTAATTTATAAAATAAAAAGCGGTTACAATCTCTTGAATCCTTTGATTCTCCCTATTTGATAATTAATTGTCCTCCGGATATAGCGAAAGGACTTTGAATTTAGTGTTGGTTTTTTATCTCCCGGATATTGTGGAAGAGCTTTGAAGTTTGTGATCTCCCGAATATGGCGGAAGAAATTTGCGGATTTGCGGCCTATCGGATGTAGTGGAAGGGCTTTGAGTTTATGATCTCCCGGATATGGCGGAAGAGATTTGGAATTGAAGACCCCGGATGTCGCGGAAGGCTCCAAAGTTGATGAAGACTTGAAGGGATTTCGTGTTACCTTCGATCTCCTTTTGGAAGAAACCTCGACTTCGTATTGATCTTCGAGCGTTGGGGATGCTATTTCGGTCTCCTTGCCTTCTTGAAGAACTTTGAGGATTTCGTCGAAGATCTTCGAGTGTTTCGTGGCTTTGTGGAAGATGCTTGAAGGATTTCTTGGAAGATCTTCGAGGCTTCGGTGTTGTTGATGAATGCTTGAAACTTCTTGCTCTGAGATTTCCACCAACTCTTCAATGTGTTTTGCAAATGACCAAGACTCTCCTATTTATAAGGCTGAGTGATGCATTTGCATTAATTTGCATTTAATAGATTTTTGACTACAAGGACATATTCTTAATTAAATTGGGAATGCAGTACACTGTGATTTAATAAGGACGAAAAACCTTGTTTTATCCAAAATTACCCTTCTCTTCAAACATTAACCAATTGTCATAAATAATAATAATAAATTGCTGCCTACCATAAAAATAGGAGATTTTGTTTAATTAATTATGACCATTTATTGTAATGGTTTATCACTATTCAATGATTTTAGGCATCCATTATTACTACACAATTTTGATTTCAATGTGAAAAATACTCATTTTATCTACAATTTTGACTCAAAATTACTCCACCTATGTTACTCGATCTATATCAATGTTACTATATTTTTCCTGTAACTACATCTAATTATTTGGTTGTTACTACTTCTTTATTAGTGTTACTATATTTTTTTGCATTACCCATATCTATTTTATTGTTTGTTACTACCTTTTTTCGAGTGTAACTACATTATTTTGGTTGTAATTATATTTTATTGGTTGTTACCGCTTCTTTTTATATATTACTACATTTTTTTTGGCTGTGACTACATCTATTTTATAAGTGTTACTATATTTTTTTGATGTAACTACATCTATGTTATTGTATTTAACTATATATATATATATTTGAAACTAAGATAACCGTTTTTGGGAAGCATTAACTCCCTGTAATTACCTCAATTTAATGGCCAAACTTAAATGCTCAGTATTTTTGACTCATTTCCTATTAAAAAAAATCATTTCTATTTTATCTTTTAAGGGTATTTAGGTCCATTAATAATGAAATTGTCCTTATTAATCGCCAGAATTAAATTGTCCTTTGATCCTGATTTATTAAATTATTTGTCCTTCTGACCCCTTACCCCTGCATTTAATGCGTCCACACTCATTTAATATATCCACACTCTAATTGATTCATAGAATATCGCATTTAATAAGTACAGACTCTCTTGATTGGCTCTAGCAATTTGTAGACAATCTTTGCATTTATAAATCAATAAAATCTCCTAACTAATTCATTTTCTAGATATTTAGATGATTTATGGACTTTTATAATATCCCTCAATATTAATGTAGGAAATAATATAAAAATACTTAGATTTAACGACATATGTAGTATATGACAAATATAATATTTCACATATATATTTTTTATATCTACATAGCCATTGAATTATAAATAATTAAATCTCTAAATGTCTAAGAGATTTTATTTATTTATTTATATCATTTCCTATCATTTTGTATACGAAATAATATAAAATGAATTTAATTTCAAGACAAATGTAGTACGTGACATATATATTATGTCACATAAAATTTTATATCTACAAATGCCCCCTTGAGACTTGTTGTTGTCATGATAAAATTTTACAGTAGCGACGAGTCTCCACTTTATAAACCCCCCCCTTTTTTTTGAAGCAGCAAACCTTTTTTTTCATTATCCCCCCCCCCCTTCTAACGAGAACAAAGTAAAAGAAAAAAAATGACCCCCCCCCCCCCCCCCCCCCCCCCCCCCCCCCCCCCCCCCCCTTTTTTTTTTTAAGTCGGCTACGCCCCCTTTTTTTCCTTTAATTTTTTCCCTTTTTTCTGTAACAAACCAATCACAATTGAGTAATTTTTGTACCACATTGTTTAGAAGAGACTTGATTCTTTTCATCTTCTCCTATATAAAGAAATCTCCACATCCTTTTCAAACACACCAATTCTTCTTCAACCTAAAGGAGTCAAGTAAACTGAGAGTCTCAGGCATTCCTCCTCTTTAGTTGGTCAACTGGCCATGTCGACTGTTCATGGGAAGTTGATTGTCAATTTTTTCTTGACTTTCGACTTTCTTGTCGACAGTTGACTAAAGACAAATATTTTCTTTGTTTAACCGGAGGCCATATTGGAGGTTGGATTTATTTTCACCTCACAACTTTAGAGACCGGAGGTCATTTCGAGGTTGCCTACCTCACAACTTTAGAGACCGGAGGCCGTTTTGAGGTTGCCTACCTCACAACTTTGGAGATCGGAGGCCATTTCGATGTTGCCTTTACCTCGCCACTTCAGAGACCGGAAGCCGTTTCGAGGTTGCCTTTACCTCGCCACTTCGAGACCGGAAGCCGTTTCAAGGTTGCCTTTACCTCGCCGCTGATGAGAGTCAAATTGACTATCATTTTCTATGTAATTATACCCCGTTTATACCTCATTTTATATGTTTCTGGGGACATTTGGTTGTATTTTGATGTATTTACACCTTGGTTATCATTTTGGGACCTAGGACGTAAAGTCCGGGATTCTCGGTCTTTTTCGGTGTAATTTACTATACTCTCGGTCACCCTAGTGTCCTGTAGGGATTACATGTGGTATTTGTTATGATTTTGTACAGGACTTAGGTGTTCGAGATGTCCGGAAGACGAGATACGAGGATTGGAACGAGTGCCCGAAGCTTAAACGTTCAAAGGGATCAAAATTCGTTGGTACTACAACCATACCCTACGTTGATCTGCATTTTTATCCACCTTAGAGGCATTTTCTGAACTGGACATCTTCATGCAAGTTGTAGACATTTGAATCAGCTTTCCAATGCATTTTGAATCACTTGATTTGGAGGTCTACACGCAAAGTTATGACTGATTTACTAAAGGTGTGTCAGACAGGCGGGCGCCCGTGAATGCGTTTTGGCTCAGAAAGTTGCTGATCGAATTTGTGAAGGAAATAATTTGACGGGTGGGCGCCCGTCACCACAGGCGCCCGCCTAGCAGCCCAGATCTGAAAAAACACTTTAAATACCCCCTCTTTTGATCTAGATCGACACCTCTCCCTTTTTAGATCGATTTTGTTGCGTTTTTCTTCAGTTTTCCTTAGATTAGATCAGTTTAGATGTATATTAGCTTAGATTAGTTGTAGATCGTTGTAATCCGTTGATTCTCGGTGATAACTTGACGCGTTATTGACGGTATTCGGCTTGGAGATTCGATTTTCTACGGCATAATATATTTGGTATTTTGTTTTCATCTTTTGTTCTTGCTTTTAATCTTGCTTTTGTTAGCTTTGATTGTTGATTTCTTGTTGTTTTTCTTGTTATGATGTGTAGCTAATCCGTTTATAGCCGAGATATGTGATAGCCTTCGAAATCGAACCTTAGCTTGTTGATTGAAGTGTTTTGATGTGTTGATTGTTAGATTCTCTGTTGAAATAGTGTCCTAAACCCAATCGGGTTGGACCGGATCCGACCGGGTCGGATCATTTCTACTATTTCTTTATGTTTATACATATATATAATGGCTTTTATGTTGTCATATATCTGTTCTTCTAAAGAACCAATTATGAATTGTTATATGATAACGTCCTTAGTATTAAGCTTGTGATAGAGAAACCATGATAGGCGATTATGGTTGATGAGATCTCTAATCACTTTAATAAGTTTGATACTTATATGTCTCTAGTCGTTGTACTATTAAACAGTGGCATTGATAGTATGAACAAAGGCTAGCACGTATTAGATGTCTTTCGTCTTTAAGGGCAGAGATAGATCTCGTCTATCAAAGTGTAGAGACGCTTGGACTGTACGTGGACGTGTATTAGAGAATACGTACGTTAGACTGACCCACTTACACGGATAAGTGTCACATTATATGACGGTTGTGTAATTATCCTTAAGACCGGAGTCTTCATGGCATCACGGTGTAGATTGTCATGCTTTGACACTATTGAGGTTTCCCCTAGCCATGGGGCGATCATGCGGTAGTGATTGGGTGTGATACTGAAGCATGCGGAGTATACATGATTGGTCGTCCGGGAATCGCGTATCCTATGATTGGGATCGAATATCCGAAATGGCCTTCTTATAAGGAATGTCTTACTCTCGTGAATCTTTGCAAAGTAGGAGTAAACGAGTTACTTCGAGAGAGCATGATATCCAGATTATAAGATACGGTCGTTAATGTTTGACACTCGACGTACGACCGTATGGATATTATTACAGCGATAGGATTGTAAGTTACACGGTAAGCGTTTCACATGAAAGGTAGTAGTCATTGCATTTGACTCTTCCGATGATTGGGGGTCACGGTGTGTTGCTAGACGCTATCCCGTGATCGTTAGGTATGAAGGGCATTTTCGTAATTTGCACTTTGTGTCTACGGCCAACATATTCGGAAGCCTATCGGGTCACACACATAAGAACATCTAGCCGGATTAAAATGTGGTTATAGATGATAACCAAATAGGGAAAGTTTATCTCGAGACTATAAGGGTTATAGTGGTAAATTAATATGGTGGTATTTATTTATTATGAATAAATTAAATACAAGACATTAATAGTATTATATTAATTAAAGAATATTCCGGAAGCCAATTTGTTGGTCAAAGGGGCGCCACATTCAATGTGTATAAGATACACTTGGATTGTGCAATTTAATTAATAGTATTACCTTATATTAATATTAGATATTAATATGTATGTATAAATATATATATGTGGCGTGGATCATATATGTGAATGCATCCACTCACGTGTCTAGGAAATTGACATATTTTAGTAGTACATATTTTATATAGATTTATATATGTGATATATACACATGTGTAAATTGATTTATGGTAATAAAATAAAGATAGTCAATATTAGATATTGACAATATCTTGGAAATATTCAATATAAGATATTGACAATATCCTAGATTTATTTAATATGAGATATTATAATAAATGAGATAAATCAATCAATTATATTTTCCTTATTTTATTGGGAAAATGTTTTCTTCTCTTCCACACCTAGTAGGGGCCCCACTTTCATTATAAATAAGACGTGGGTGTCAAGCTCTTTTGTACATCACAATTCCAAGAACTAATAGTTCTTGTGTAAAAATAGAGAGCATCCTATAGAGAGTTGGAGAGAGGGGAAAAAGACCGGTCTAGCAACCGGAGTTTTCCAATAGGAATCCATGATGGGATTCCGGCGGGCTGTTCGTGTGGACTAGCGGTAGAGGCCGAACACTTGGGCGGCTCTATGCAGAACTACTCTCCTTAGACGGTCAAAGCGTCGATCTTTTAGATCAACCAAGGTAACCACCGTCTACTAACTCGTTTGTTTATTGCTTAAACGAAGTCGATCCTGGTTAAAAGGAAATAAAATTTTAAATTCCGCTGCGTTCCCGCGTAGATTTCCTAACATTCTCGATGTTGTTTTTGTTCTAGAACTTATGCCTAATGACGATTGTTGAACTCGCGACTCGATAATCGTATCACATGTGGCTTCTTTACATATGTATTTTGCGAGAGGGTACGGGAAAAGGGGTTCTAGGATCACCCTGTAAAACCGACTGAGTTGTTCAGATTCGGTTTCGTGTGTGAGGTTTATATCGTTGTTAACGAGCGTCTCATAGAGCGTAGACCGTGTCGAGTCAGTTAAATCCGGTCAGCGGACTGTTGAATTCGATATAGGAAGCTAGGTTGTTGAAATTGGCACTTAGTTTCGGAAATAGGAGACGACACCCTTCAACGATGCCAAGAACATTAGAGTTTGTCGAAACACTTCCGGAAACGAGTTAGGGTTAGAGAGTGGTTGGTTGGATCATAGCTCGGCTATCTTGTTTTTCATAGTTTAAACCCTTTTCTTTTGTGCATATTTAGTGTTAGAACCGGTGATCTAACAAATCACCGTCTCCAGTAGTTGTGTTGACCTAACTAGAACGAGACCGACTTTGGTACTCGACCAGATTCCTGTGGGATACGACCTTGACTCACCAATTCTAAGCTACAGTTGACCCGGTACACTGCTGGTGAGATTGGACACTTAGGAAAGGCCGATCAGCCGCTTCAGAGATCGGAAGCCGTTTCGAGGTTGCCTTTACCTCACCACTTCAGAGATCAGAAGCCGTTTCGAGGTTGCCTTTACCTCACCACTTCAGAGATCGAAGATGGCCATCTTCAAGGATACTACCAAGAGGGGCAAGACATATGTGGTTGTTCTACGCGATACACATGCTAAGGCAGAGTCCGGGATCAAGTTCCAAGTATGTCCATCTATGCACGATTTGTCTACTGAGGACTTTCCACCTCGCGACAACAAGGAAGCATCACAGCTCTATGGCGAGCTCCCACGAACACGAGGCGACCCATCCTACATCTTGCGCTCTTCGCTTCACAGCAGGGATCCTCGAAAGCATGAATTTTTTACTTTGGGCCATCAAATTATTTCCAATGAAGTGCAGTGGGGAAGCCAACTTAAAACGCAAGGGGCCTTCGTTCCAACGGAGCTTTACTGCGGGTGGCTTGACGATGTGCATTTCCGCAATCATGAGTTACTGTGACAAATCGGCATGCACGATGCTTTTTATGCTTCAATGTTCACTTATGCGAGAGACCATCATGTGATTCGGGCATTTTATGAAGCATGTGTCCTAAAACCAACACACTTCACACCGATGTTGGGGAGTTGTCCATTTTATTGACGGATTTGTGGGAAATTGGCGGCCTTCCCATCAGTGGGGATTTGTAAGAAGAAGTTACTCCCAGCTCAGTGGAATTGATGGATCCTAGAGATCCTCACTCGAAGTCCCTCCCAGACAGTTGTCGATATTTGTTTATGGCGTTCCTGGAGTGTCAGGAAGAAGTTTGTGATAGGGATCGTCCCAAGGCTTCGATTGCAATATGGATCGACTTTTTGTGCCGAAAGCCCTTAGAGACTCCAAAGCCCAACCCGGTGAAAGGAGCAACCGTAAAAGACGCACCATGCCAGAGTTCCGTGAAAGATGAGATTCCCTGCAACATTCTTCAAATTGGAAAGGACTTAAGGGATGAGACTTACTTAGCAGCTTTGGTGGCATGCTGGCTATGTACATTTGTCCTTCCAGTTGAAGGGTCTTTGATTAGGCCTTCCACTTTCAAGATGGCCAGTTTGATTGCTCGAGGGCAGACAATATCGCTAGCTATTCCAGTGTTGGTTAGCATATACCGGGGTTTGAACCGAATTTCTCGTTCTTCTACACCAGAGCAGGCCGGTGTTTTTGTCCCGTGGCACTACATCTTTGGGTGGCTGGCTCGGTATCTTCGCACACATAAGAGAGCTTCCACATAGTTGAGTGAACCTTTAATGGTTCGATTCTTAAGAGCGAGCGGTTCAAAGGCATTCACTGATCAGACGGCCAGAGACCTCATTCATGGCGGCCGTGATGTTCACTGGCTTGCGGTGGCAACAAAGTTTGAGCGTACGGTGATTAAGGCTGACGAAGGCAATTATCTATCTGTGAGAAAAAAATTCTTTTTGGCAGTCTGCTCCGGTATTTTGGTGTTCCATTGCCATGGTTCTTGTTGGGTTGAGCCTTACAACCCATGCAGGTTTGCACGTCAGTTTGGTTTTCATCAGGGCATCCCTGCGGAGCTCATTGTTGATGCGTGAAGTACTTTACTCGCGCGAGGTTGGGGACTTTGGACCAAATTCACTGCTCTCCAAAGCGGTTTTAAGCTTGTCTTTCCGGCAGTTTCTAGTGAAATCACCTGCCACGTTTCCCAAGGTTAATGGGCATAGTGGGGACAAAGTTCACGGTTCATACTTGTTCGATGGCAGATAATCTCTTATCAATACTGTGAACGGGACTGCTCCTCACATCTGCTCATTTGTCTTTACTCGCGCCGCCGCCGGAAGTGTAAGAATTCCAATCCAGTGTTGTGATTTCAAAAGGTCTCCAAAGTTTGCACATAATGCTATGGACATCCGCCTGCCAGAGGATATCGTGTAAACCCATTGATCAATTGGCCTCGATTGAAAAAGGTGTTTATGAAATATTTTCTGAGATGGAGCGTGTTGGGGGTTTGGATTTGTCCAACGCGAAAGCTCTTTTGGACACTATCTTTGAAAATGCCGCCCACTACAAAGCAGCTTTAGATGATGTTTTGAGTAGGCTTTCTCAAGAAGCGCATGGTGAAAAACTTTCCATTCTTTGTCAGCAACTTAAGGAAATTGAGGCATTCGAAAGGGAGTGTCTCCAACACACACAGTCTTCGGAGGATAAACTTACTGACGTGCAAGAAAGGAGAAAAGCGCTTGAGAAAGAACTTTTGCTTCTGAAGAAAGAGGAGAACCAGCTTGTTTCGACACTTAGTGAGCACGATATGGAGTTACAGAGGTACACTGGGTTAAAAATATTTACACAACCGCTAATATAATAACCCAGATTCTGAACCGTATTGAACCGGCAACCGTCGGTTTTCAACCTTCACCCGTCGGATTTCAACCTTCAACCGCCGGTTTGTCAACTGGCTCAAACCGGCCAAAACCAAAACCGTCGGTTCCGGTCAAGGGCCGGTCCGGTTGCATCATTTGGACTGGTCTAGCTGAGTGGTATAATAGAGAATTAGGTTTAAGGGTAATAATGTTATATTCTGGAAGTATAAGGCCCACCGATTTTTTTAATAGAAAATGTATTGTATCTTGGGCTGGATAAGTAGAAAAGCCCACCGAATTTAAATTGCAATGGATCAAGAACACAATATAATAGTTAACGTAATGATACAATAATTAAATGATGCATGTAGGCCTGCAACATAATATATTAATCCATATATATAAAAAAAAAATCAGTATGTATAAACCGTATATGTATAACCTAGATTTTATCGAGATATCATTTCTGATTTTGTCATACAGTAAAGTGTTGTGTGTAGTACATAAATTATATGTTCAACACTTATTGTATCCTAATAAATCACATATGATATAGTTATGATGCTTTTATAGAAATATAATATATTAAAGTATTTCATTATAGAATGATACATTAAATATATTATGATGAAATATAGCAAACAAATGTGAATGATACCTTAAAAGATTTAATCAAATGGGAGGTATATAAAAATCAATCAACCATTTCACAACAGCTATAAGTTGCTTCTCAAACATAAATGACTAATTTTTCATATCATAAATAAAAAAATTTCTCGACATAGATAAGTCACTAACATTTTACAAATATTTCGAGATTAAAACATTTCTTATAATATAGTCATTAATTTGTAGATATTCATTCCCACATTTAGGAATCTATGCACGCTTTACATTATATCCAATCTAGACTTCCACTCTGAAAAATAATGAATAGAGTTGAAACGTAATAATCCACAATGTGATATTATAACGGCCTCTAGGTTAAAAATATTTACACAACCGCTATAATTCATATCATTTGTTATTATATAAGCACGTCAAACCAATTTACATATTCATATAATACATCCCTAAATATGCCGAAGTATCAACACTCTTTAATAGACAAGATCTATTATTGTTGTTCATAAGACAAAAGACACTTGCTACATGCAAGTTTAACTTTATGTCGGGGATCCTACGTGGCTCGACAGGGCTAATATGCGTAGAAACCACTATGGAATCCAGTACTTTTACCATAGGTGTAAGCCTGTAAGGCTAACACACCTTGGGACCTTGTATAATCAAATATAATGAATTACATATATACCTGTAAGATTTCACCCATACGGTAGCGGCAAATCCCGGCATATGTGGTTACCACGATCTCGTATTCTTTTCCGATCTCCAAATTTGCTAATTCGACAAAGTTAAGTTTTTGGTAATCGATCAGAAGAGATCAATAAATCGGAGTTGGAGAAGTCATTGTTGTACTGGATAAACTGAAAGTAGCCCATATTTGGCATGATTGTGTATGATACTTCAGATGACTTGGACAATGGCTTCAAATTAAGCGCAAAATGACACTTAGACGAAACATAACCGGTACATACAAACGGTAGCCCACCGCTGTAATAATCAAGAGACGGAATGTAATGAGCCATAGTGCCAGTGACAAGACACTTAAGGTACTTAGTATGTAAGCCAAATTCGTGGTATAATCTTCTCCCAATTTTCAATTTCACATTCCTTCTTTATCAACTCTGCAAGCTCGGGATTCGGCTTGCAGAGATTTTTCGACGTATAAGTACAATCTATGACTGAAGGGTTGGTGACCATCGTCGGGCTTAAGGTCCCGGTTTTGATATCAAGTGAAAGTTGCTTCCAGTTGAGTTGAAGGAATTGAATGGGTCGGACAAGACCATAGGCAAATGTTGAGGCCATGCTTCGGACCTCTAACCTAATGAGAAGGCCACAAAGCATTTGAGTGTACATGCTTTGAATATAATCGGTACAAAAATAGTCTCAATAGGGCTAGTGAAAACAAATGGGCTGCTATTATAATGAAGATTCTTATAAATGATGGGTTAGTGCAGGGATTCTGGTCTCAGCCTTGGTGAACATAAAGTCCAGAAATTTCCCTTTACCTAATCCTGGGACGTAATTGTTGATTGAATCAAGAGGAGACAAATATTTATTTATTTTTTTCCATTTGGTTATCACTATAACCACAAGTGTAACTCCGGCTAGATATCCATATGTGTGTCCCGATAGGCTTCTAAAAATGCTAGCGGTAAGTGCAAAGAGTATTTACGAAAATATCTCATACACTTAACGATCATAATTAGCGTCTAGCAACACATCATGACCTTGAATCATCGGGAGAGTCAAGTGCATTGACTACTACCTTTCATGTGAAACAGTTACCGTATAAATAGAATTCTATCGCATATACAATATCCATACAGTCGTAACTCAAGTGTCAAAACGTTAACGACCGTATCTTATAATCTGGACATTTCATCCTCTCGAAGTAACACTTTACTTATGCTTCACAAAGACTTTAGAGAATAAGACATTCCTTATAAGAAGTCCCTTTCGGATATTTATTCATATTATTAGGGAACGTGAATTCCGGACGAGTGACATAAATCCTATGCATGCTTCACTATCACACACAATCGCTACCGCATGATCGCCCGTGTGGCTAGGGGACATCTAAATAGCGTAAAAGCATGAAAATCCATACCGTGATGTAATGAAGACTCCGGTCTGAAGATAATTGCACAACCGCCACATTGTGGAACACTTAATAAAGTAACCGGGTCAATCTAACGTATGTTACATTATATGTATGTGCTGAAGGAAGTGATGAGTGCAAGTCAGCTGAACTCCGAAGACACAGCTGATCACATAAAGACTCAGCAGCCTGCTTAGTTAGTCAACAGATCAACTACATGCAGGAAACGGTTATTTAATTATATTTTATTATAACCATTTGTAACTTACTTTTAACTGATTTGTGAGGTGTATGAAGCTATAAATACTCCATGATCAGTAGCATTGTAACTTAACACTTGTATTATTCTCTGAATAATAGATTTCCGCATATCTCTTTCATTTTCTTTGTACTTTCACAACTTCAACATGGTATCAGAGCACAAACTTGAGAGTTTCTAATGCTTTTGTGTTTTTTCTGAGTTCTGAAGAATCTTGAGAGTGTTCTTCATTCTTTCTGAGTTTTTCCACAGTTTCTTGAGAGTAAACGGCTGCCATACTCGCTCATGCTGAATATGTCGAGAGGATGTGTCCGTTTTTCCTTGCAGGTTCGGTGAAACTATATTATTAAACCAAGAATGGCTCGCTCATGCTGAATATGTCGAGAGGATGTATCTGTTTTTCCTTGCAGGTTAGGTCAAACTATATTATTAAACCAAGAATGGCTATCTATCTATCGGTTATAAGTATTGGACAACTCCCTAACCCTAATATTATAACACTAGAGGAAAAACAAAGATGAATAAGAAGACGAATAATGCTTGTCTATTATTTCATGTATCATGAGGTATTTATAGTAGAAATTACAATGTGAACACAATATAATAGATCGACCAGAAATTTTTTTCTAAATTAATTTAAATAATAGATAAACATATTTTTATCTTTTATAACATATATCTAAATTTCTATGGCATTCTATATATTTTTATATTTATTAAATGAACTGGGCCTAGAACAGAGTGTAAGCAAAAAATTTATTAAACGAACTGGGCCACGCCAGACAATGCCCAAATAAAAGAAATCAGTTTATTTCGCAAGCAGAAGGGAAATAATCGAGCAACTTTGGATACAAATAGAACACGTCACCCCTTTTCTTGTTTTCTTATTAATAGTAGGAGGATAATAGTAGGAAGATGAAGTCGATACCACCTCTCCCCCAAACACCTATAAAAATCATACTACACCACAATCTTTTTTTTCTCTCTCCAATTTTACCCTTTCATGTTTTCACTTATCGATTCTGACTCAATTTCAGGCAAAATATTTTTTCACTTTATTGACTGCATTTAAGCCATGCAGTATCAATTCTGATCGATATCAAGTCTAAAAAATATCTAACTTCTAGACTTAAATTCGCTCGGGCCTGATTTAAATTGCCTATCTTTTAAATGGCACGAGCTACACTTGGCCAACTTACCACTTTTATTGTTTCTCATCTTTTCCTAGCATCAAACAATTGACGGCTAATACAGGGTATTTTTTTTTTCATTTTTTTTTTTCAATGTTGTGACTTAATAGTAATTCCTCGGTTGACGACTACTGTTAACTTATCTTTTTTTCAATGTTGTGACTTAATAGTAATTCCTCGTTCTTCAGCTTGCTAATTAATGCTGCATTTTAATAATAGTATCAGGGACGGGCGGAGCCAGAAATTCATACTCGGGATGAGCTAATTTACTATCTTCGAATGATCGGGTGGACTAAACTATGAGGTCTTAATAAGTTAAACAGAACTGTATAGGACCGTATAATATAATGATTTCTCTTTAATTACTCGGTAGTATCTTATACCGAGTAATGATATGGCACCACTGTTCAGACACAATAAGTGACGCAAATTTCATCTACACCATGTATTACGATGGTCTACATCATGATCAATGAGTTTTACATCATAATCAAATGTGCAGATAAATTTAATTTCACACGTTGTGTCTGAACGTTTGTGCCCGTATCATTTTCTTATAAACCGAAGTGTATTTGTACAGGATATGGAACCGATGATGGATATAGAGTCACACGTTGTTAAGAAATAAGTGTGTTATTATTATTATTATTATGCCCTTTTAGATAATGTTTACAGATGTTACACTGTGGGCATGACACTTGTCATCTTGGTATGTTACCATGTGTTATTGTGTGTGTAACCATTAGGTGTAATCACACCTTAAATGTATCAGAATGCTGCTGTATTGGATTATGAGAATCTAGTAAAAAGATTTCCTTCTATGGTATAACTTTCTTCTTGGTATCAGAGCCGAGTCGGTGCCATGGCCACCACCACCAGAGTTTCTACTGGAGAAGGAGCAGCTCCCACCTCCGGCGCTCCTCTCTCATCGAGCTCATCCACAACTTTAACTGTTACAGCTGCGCCACCCTTTACTTCTGGTTTTATTCCTGGCAGCTCCACCTTCTTCTCCGATGGAGTTGTCACTGGAATTCCGATTCACAGCGCACGATGACATCAACAATGGCAAGCACTCTTCCACCACTGACTGGACTTACCTTTGGACGAGCAGATTCCCCCATGCCTGCACTGTGTCTTCGATCTAACAGCATGAATCCTCCATTGCTTAGTTCTGTAAGTCCTCATTCGTCCCCTTCTCTTCTTGGAGCACCATTCTCTGGAAACCTAAGTCTGACATGCACTGTAAAACTGGATCGGAATAATTATCTACTTTGGAGGTACACAATTCTTCCTATAATATGCGGTCACAAATTGGAAAATCACCTACTGAATCCTGGTCCAGCGTTTAGTGAATCTCTGTCTAGATCTATCCTAGTTAATCCAGTTATTGCCTCTATGAATGATGAATGGAACACCAAAGACAATCTGATTATGGGGTGGTTGCTCAGTTCAATGACTGAGCAAGCCTTGTTAGAGGTGGTAGGATGTTCAACAGCTTATGAGATATGGACAAATGAAAAGGATCTAAACCTATGTCTGATTATCTTGCTCAGATGAAGTCCTACTCGGACAATTTAACAACAGCAGGGTACCACATTACTAAATCGAGCTCATTTTGGCAACATTGGGAGGTCTGGATCGTGACTATGAGTCTGCCATAGTCAACATAACGTCAAGAGTCGGATCACTCAGCTGGCAAGATGTTCAGTCTCAACTTATGACACATGCAAGGTTAATTGCAAAGCTGAATCCTACTGGAAATCCAGGATTGATTAATCCATCAGCCAATCTTGCTCAGAACTCTCTGCCTAAAAATAATAACCGTCCACCCTATCAAAACAACAACACTAGAAGAGGAAGAGGACGTGGTGGAAGGGGCAGAGGTAGAGGAGGTGCTAGAGGCTCTGGTAACAAGATGGTCTGTCAACTATGTGGAAAGAATGGCCACATTGTTACCTCCTGCTGGCACAGGTTTGAGGAAGACTTTGTTCCTACCTCTCAAAATGTCAACAACAGCACTGGTCCAAAGCAAGTATCAGCCTATCTTGCAAGTCCACAATCTGTAGGGGATCCTGATTGGTACATGGACAGTGGAGCATCTAATCATCTTACTGCAGATCTTAACAATCTTCATCTCAGTGCTGGGTACAATGGTTCAGAATCAGTGGCAGTAGGTAATGGTGAACAACTGCCTATACTTCAAATTGGTCATAGCTATCTTTCTACACTTCAACCACACACTACACTATTTTTAAAGGATCTCTTACATGTGCCTTTAATCACTAAAAACTTAATCAGTATTTCTAAACTCTTGACTGATAATTGTGTTGTTGTTGAGTTTAACCCTAATTCTTGCTGTGTGAAGGACAAGAAAACAGGGACACTGCTTCTAACAGGCATTCTCAAGGATGGTCTGTATCAGATTATGGCTCCTCCTTCAAATAAGATCTCCCTTCACTCCAAAGTCAATACACTTCAAGCTTCCAGTCAGTCCTCCAGTCCTCAGTCCAGTCAGTCCGTGTCTAAGTCTTGTAGTGTTCAACTAAGTTCTGTTAATGTTGATAAAGACCCTAATATTTGGCATAGGAGACTAGGTCATCCATCCAAACATGTCTTGAGTCAAGTTCTAAAGTTATGTAATGTGAACATTAATGAAAAATTGAGTTTTTGTGATGCCTGCCAGTTTGGAAAAGGCCATGCTTTACCTTATTTATCCTCTGATTCTCATGCTGTTAATGTGCTTGATTTAATACATTCTGATTTATGGGGACCAGCCCCCATAAAATCCAGATCTGGCTATCTTTACTATGTACATTTCATTGATGATTGGTCCAGATATACTTGGATATATTCTCTTAAAGCAAAATCTGAAGTCTATTCTGTCTTCTTACAATTCAAAAACCTTGTTGAGAATCAGTTTTCCAACAAAATTAAGTGCTTACAGACTGACCGGGGATGTGAGTTTAGAACTCTAGAACCATTTCTTAAGGATCAAGGAATTCAGTTCAGACACCCTTGCCCTCATGCTCATCCACAAAATGGCAGAGCAGAGAGGAAACACAGACACATTATTGAACTAGGTCTCACACAACTTGCTCAAGCTTCTCTTCCCCTTAGGTATTGGTGGGATAGTTTTGTTGAAGCTGTCACTATAATCAACATTTTACCTACCCCTGTGTTACAACATCAATCTCCCTACCAAGTTCTGTTCAAAAAGCAACCTGATTATAAATTCTATAAGACTTTTGGCTGCACCCGTTTTCCCCATTTGAGGCCCTTCTTTCCTACTAAGTTCAAGTTCCACACTAGGAAATGCACTTACTTAGGTGTCAGTCCCTACCATAAAGGCTATAAGTGCCTGGACACCACTAGTAGAGTCTTTGCCACAAGAGATGTTGTCTTTAATGAGTATGAATTTCCCTTCAAAGAAGGGTTCTTCCAAGGTCCTCATAAGGAAATCCTGTCGGATCCTAATCTTTCCTCTTGGTTTACCATATCTGTGTCTGAGCCATATCCTGTGCAAGTTCCATCTGACAGAAGGCCTGTGGAAGGTAGTGTTGCTGCTTCATCCTCACCAGAGGTTCACCCCCACTCTCCTCCTTTGGATGCACCAAATTCTCCTGTTTCTCAGACACCCACTTTTAATTCCTTTGCACCCTTGTCCCCATATAATCCTGAAGATACTGATGGTCACAACCCTACACCTGATTTACATACAAATTCTTCTCCTTCTGAACACAGTGCATCCTTTAGTTCTTCCACATCTCCTCTCACTGATCCTTCCTCACCATCCCCACCCCAAAAAGGCCACCCTATGCAAACCCGTTCCAAAAGTGGTATCTTCAAACCTAGGACTTATTCCTCACACATAACTAGCACTATCCTACTTTCCCACCTTACTGAACCTACCACTGTTTCAAAGGCATTGGCCTATCCTGAGTAGAAGACTGCTATGGATGCAGAGTTTAATGCTCTACAAAAAAATGAGACATGGGTTCAAGTACCACCAGCTAGTCACCAGAACCCAGTGGGGAGCAGATGGGTGTTTAAACTTAAGATGAAGCCTGATGGTACAGTGTTAAAACACAAAGCCAGGTTAGTTGCTAAGGGGTTCCATCAAACTTATGGCATTGATTTTACTGAAACCTTCAGTCCAGTTGCAAAAGCCTCAACTATCAGAGTAGTGTTGGCATTAGCTGTAAATCTAAATTGGCATACCATCAAGTGGATATAGATAATGCCTTCCTAAATGGACCCTTAATTGAAAATGTCTATATGGTACAACCAGAAGGGTATGTTGACACCACCAAGCCACATTATATCTGTAAACTGAACAAGGCTCTCTATGGTCTCAAACAAGCACCTAGGGCTTGGTTTGGAGCCCTCAGACAACAAATGCTCACCTGGGGTTTTATACAATCTGCAGCAGATTCCTCTTTATTCATATTGAAAGCTGATGCTCATATTCTGTATGTCTTGGTGTATGTAGATGATATTCTTGTAACATGTGACTCACAACAACCGATACAGAAATTTGTCACCATGCTGAATACCAAGTTTGCATTGAAGGATCTTGGCTCCATAACACACTTCTTGAGAATGGAGGCACACAGAAATGCAGATGGTCTATATCTCACACAAGGCCACTATGCTTCCCAGTTACTAAAAAGGCTGCAGCTGGATCATATCAAGCCCTGCAACATACCAATGACACCTGGAGAACACCTCCTTCCTGATCAAGGGGAGCCTATGAAGTCTCCTAGTATCTACATGAGTGCTATAGGAGGTTTGCAATACCTTACCTGCACCAGACCAGACCTAGCATACTCTGTTAATTATCTGAGTCAATTCATGCAAAAACCTACACAGGTTCACTGGTATGCTCTCAAAAAATTACTCAGGTATGTGAAGGGTACTTTACACCTTGTTTTGCTATTCAAGGGAAATGGGACACTACAGTTAACAGGATTTTGTGATGCTGACTGGGCCTGTTATCCAGTAGATAGAAAGTCATTTGCAGGTTACTGTGTTTATCTTGGAGGTTCACTGATTTCATGGAGTTCAAAGAAACAAAATGTAGTTTCTAGGTCCAGTGCTGAATCTGAATATAGGTCACTGACTAATCTGTCTTCTGAAATGGTTTGGATCAGGCAGCTGTTAAAAGAAATGGGGGTCTGTTTATCTTCAGTACCAGTGGCTTGGTGTGACAATTTGAGTGCAACCTATCTGGCTCAGAATCCTGTGTTTCATGCTAGAACAAAATATATTGAAGTGGATGTTCACTATGTCCGGAATCAAGTGCTTAACAAGCAACTGTTGGTGCAGTTTGTTCCTTCTTCTATGCAGATTGCTGATTCACTGACCAAAGCCCTGCCTGGACCTCAGCTGGAACATTTCAAGGCCAAACTAAATGTACTCCCAGTCCCTACCTTTAGTTTGAGGGGGGATGTTAAGAAATAAGTGTGTTATTATTATTATTATGCCCTTTTAGATAATGTTTACAGATGTTACACTGTGGGCATGACACTTGTCATCTTGGTATGTTACCTTGTGTTATTGAGTGTATAACCACTAGGTGTAATCACACCTTAAATGTATCAGAATGCTGCTGTATTGGATTATGAGAATCTAGTAAAAAGATTTCCTTCTATGATATAACTTTCTTCTCACGTTATTCATGTGTTGAAGCATTATAAAATGATTAGTTGTCCCGCTGTCCCACACCATTCATGTGTGGAACATGGTAAATGATTAATCCTCCAAACATCTCTCTGCAATTTTCATTGATTGTTCCTTGTTTACTAATTGGTTTCTTGGTGGCCGTTGATGTGAAGAAATAATTAGCATAAGTATTCTTTGGAAAATTATACGGCGTATACTCTTTAGTAAATTATTTCACTTGCATCCAATGAAAATAAAAAATATGGCATGAAATATATTAGAATTAAAATCATAAACAAAGTAATTACATTAAAATCATGTCATATGTCAATGTTTTCATTGGAGGCAAGTGAAGCAATTGATTAAAGTGTCTACGTAGTATAATTTCGTGACTTGATTATGATAAAGCGTGTTAATTATGTAAATAACACACATAATTGATAGACTCAGAACTGGAAAGACAGAATAACAATGTTGTTCGAGACAGAAATCTGCCATTGCTGGTAGACCTTACCATTGAGCCGAATAGAATAACGATATCTGAGTGGTTGGTTCGTTTTTCTTGGTCTTTCGCCGATTTCCTGGAAGTCCAACAAGCAGTCCACGGTTTCTCGGTCCTCCGCGGAGGCTGAGTATCGATCTATGGCCTCCCTTACATGTGAATTGAAGTGGTTGAAGCAGTTATTGGCTGACCTTGATGTACGACATCCTCCTAGCATCCGACTCTTTTGTGATAGTCAGTCGGCACTATACATTTCCCAGAATCCCGTTTTTCACGAACGCACGAAATATATTGAGGCGGATTGTCATTTCGTGCATGATGCTATTATAGATGGATTGATTGTCCCTTCCTATATACCCACGCAACATTAGTTGGCAGATATTTTTACGAAGGCATTGGGACGAAAACATTTCGAGTTCTTATTGCGCAAGTTGGGCATTCGAGACATCCACGCTCCACCTTAAAGGGGGTATCTATATTAATATTTTCGAGTGAATAACCGCCAATTGACCCACAAAAGGCCAATTGACCCGACCCAAACCCGGTCAGAAAACATAAAATATTAAATAAAAAAACCCTCAAAAACAGCCACATAATAAAAATAGGGGGGGTTCTATTTGGACCCCCCTTTTTACTACTTGCACCACATTATTGATTATTTTTCTTTTACTTTTGCACACCACGTAATTACTACTTACACAACATTAAAATAAAAAAACTTAAAAACTACACTTTAGTCCCTAAAATTATACAAAACACTAAAATAAATACAAATTAAATAAAACTACTACATACATACACCTTTTCTTCTCCCACCACTTTAATTCAAACACTCATTCAACTTCTTCCCCAAAAACCTCCCAATCGGTGGTTACCCAAAAAAAAAAAAATTTTCCTGTAAATTGAAAGAGAAGAGAAGAGAAGAGAAGAGAAGAGAAGAGAAGAGAAGAGAAGAGGAAGAAGAAGGGAAGAAGAAAGGAGAGTGCATTTCAAATTGTAGAAGAAAAGAAGAAGGAGAGAAGAATAATCAAGGTATGTGAATCTTTGAAAATGTGTTTGAATGTTTGTGGATTTGTGTTTAAATGGAAGTGAATTTGTGTTTGATGTAATGGGTTTATATTCTATGTAATGGGTTAGTATTTGGATGTAATGGGTTATGTATTTTGGGTTGTATTTTGGTTTTTCCGGCCATTTTTCCGGTTGGAAGGCCGGAGAAGATGATGAAACAGGGGACGTCAGTGACACCGACGCCCGTTGTAGGTTTCAACGTCATCCGACCGACGTCCCGTAATGTGTGTGGGAAAATTAGTTTAGCCCCGGAACGCTGGTGAAAATGACGTTGTAGTTGTTCCTACAACGTCAGTTGGGGTGACGTTTAAGAACATTGGCTTGGCAATTTGTTAGCCTTTAAACGTCAGTAGTGTTGACGTTGTGTTGAACTATGAAACGTTGGTACCAGTGACGTTCCAAAGCGTTGCCATGCCAATGTCTTGCACCATAAACGTCACTGATGATGACGTTGCAGAGGCTTTTTCAACGTCAGTGGTGTTGACGTTTGATGACAGATTAGAGTTTGTTTTACTTTTTAGAGGTTACATTGGTTAATTGATTACAATAATTTCATTAATAGGTTGTTTTATATAGGATATTTTGTGCCCCTATATGTTGTTGTTTTATGCCTATATTATAACTTGTTTATGGTTAGTCTCTTTTATGAATTTGTTTATCAAATTATTTTTAATGTTACATTGTATGAGGTTTATGTCTTATCCTTGAGCTTTGTTTATGAATGTCAACTTTCTTTGTTAGTTGATTTCTTCATTTGACTGACAATTTATTTCTTGTATCATGTGTAGGAAATTATGACTAAGACGAGGTCCGGTAAGACCGTACGCTTTGCGAGATAGCGATGAAGGTACCGCAATGGATGAAGGTCTTCGAAGCACCCTCGAAGCTCAAGTTCAGCCTAGTATTGTTTCTGAACATACAAGTGTGCCATATAAAAGAAGGAGTAAACGACTAAAGAATGTGCAAGCAGAGATAGGAAATGCGAATGAGCCAACTGAGGCTGGTTTAGGAGAGACAGTTGAGGTAGTTGAGACCAATGAGTCAGTTGCAGTTGATCCAGTTGATCCAGTTGCAACTGATCCAGTTCATCCAGTTGATATAGTTGATCCAGTTGCAACTGATCCAGTTGATCCAGTTGATCCGGGGTTCCGGTGTCAGGACGGTTGATCCGATTTGCGATTCCAAGACTTGTTGGGGCCACCACTGAGTCAGTGGATATGGAGACACAATCGGGAGTGCAGCCTCCTTCTGGTACAGTTGATCCAGTTGCAGATTCTAGTACTGTTGGTGCCATTACAGAACAGAGAGCCAATCCAGCCGGGGCCACTATAGGTGAGGCATCAGGTAATGTTGGTGCAAGTATAGACAGACATCCGGAAGTGCCGGGGCACCGACAGAGGCAGAAGCAGCTGAGTGTTTACAATATGATAGTGATGATGGTGTGGTGGTAGACACTGATGTTCTATTGGGGAAGGATTGGAAGGAGCATGTTGGTTACACGTTGTTGAATAAAAATGTATGTTTTTTTAGGTTCTATAATCTTATTACATATTTGGTGAACTTATATTTTTTTCACATATCTAACTTTATATATAAACTCATTTGAACAGGACCGAGGTATAATTGGATGTAAGCGTACACATCTTCCTTGAAGATATGGAAGATTGATGAAGAATGTGACGAATTCAAGGCAAGGCTGAAAGCTAACCCGTTGTACAATCTGGTACAATCTTCATATGGCCAAGCGAATCGTGTGGTAGTTTGTGCTTTTGTTGAGAGGTGGAATCCGGTAAAAAACACTTTCCATTTGCCATTCGGTGAGATGACGATCACATTAGACGATGTCCGATATATCACAGGATTACCGATTGATGGAATGGTCGTGAACTATGAATTTGCAAAGGAGGACAACCCAGTTACATTTGTTCACGAGCTGTTAGGGATTCCAATAGCAGACGTGACAAAGGAGTTAGAACATGTTGGTGGCCTACGACTGTCCAAAAGTTGGCTAAAGAACAGTCTTGCGGGTAAATGCGGTGTAAGAAGCAATCAGAGTGAGGCATCGAGTTCCGGTCAGACTGCGCCGATAGTTACTGTGGATCAAGCTGTGCGCGGATATCTGTTGTATCTTCTTGCATGTACATTGATGCAAGACCGTAGTGGGGATAAGATAAACATTAACTACCTTCATTTTCTACGGGATCCGGATAAGGTTGGTGATTGGGCTTGGGGTCGCCACACCGGCAAATCTTTACCGACGCCTATCGAAGGCCACTAGGAACGATCTTGTTGGAATTTCTGGATACCTAACATTGTTGGAGGTAACACTTGTTTTATAAATTTTTATTTTGTTTTTTGTCTTTATGTTTGAATGTTTAAAGAAATATTTTGTAATATGTGTTATGCAGGCATGGGTGTACGAACATTTTCCCTCATTGCGACCTCCACCAAACACGAAATTCATTGAAGGGGAGATGGTACGGACATTAAAGTGGAAAAATGTTACGGGAATTAATGACACTGTGGCATTGTCATCGTTAAGGCATACAAGAGAGGACTTGGACTTGATGGAGGCCCGAGAAGTAAGTTAACTAAATTTATAATAGGACAATGTAACTTGTCTGGTTCTGTTCAACTTACATTATCTATTTTGTAGGTTGTTTGGGATGCTTATCGGCAATTTAGAACGGTGCCTGAGAATGACGTCGGTTGGTTCTATAGGTGCATAAGGACATTGGACATTGAAGAGGTGTATCACCCAAACCGTGTCGTTCGTCAATTTGGCAATATTCAAGGTATCCCTCAGTCACCAATTCCTCCAAAGGCATCGAATCGAAGCGGGAAGGCGAAACAGTACAATGTCACTCATGAATCACGCGACGATGACTTTATCCATTTTGCAAATCATCTAGTCAATAAGGAACAAAGGATGGGAAAAGCTAGGTTTGATTGGGAATGCACATCTGAGTATATGACTTGGTATCGAGGTGTTGCCGTGCGTCGTTTGACCGGTGTCAGCAAAAGAAAGCAACGAGATTCAAGAGAGGTATTTGAATATACAATCTATTTTGTTGTTTCCGTTTTCAATTTAATGAACGTTTTTATGTTTAACATGTAGGAGAATGAATGCAAGGGTAGAGTGATTGATGCGGTACGAGATGCGATTGGAAATGCTTCTAAAAAAACCAAAAAGGATTTAGTGAAAGCGCTTCAAATGGCAGAAGAGTTTCTGACTACAGGTGCATGTACACAAGATATTGAAGATGATGGTGTCGAAGCACAAGAATCTAGTCAGATACAAGCTGAAAGACCAAAGAAGCGTTCGAGGGCCGCGAAAAAGACTTAGTTGTCTTATAACATTGACACATTTATAACTTTGACACGTTTATTACTTTCATAAGTTTAATGTTTGGGTTGTTTAAAATCATGTTTATATTTAGTATTTGGATTTTGTAGACTACATTGGCTTTGGTTTGGTTTGGTTTGTATTTTTATTCCCCGTTGATTTCCTATTTGTTCGTATGCGATTTGGGTTATTTGGCCTTTGATATTTGAAATGGAGTCACTTGAATTGGTGTGGGAAAGAAAGAGAAAAATGTTGATTGTGGGACAGAACGTCAGCCATAGTGACGTTTTTATTGAAGTATAAACGTCAGTTGTGATGACGTTTGTGAAGGATGCAGGTTCTTAGATCTAACCAAGTTAGATCTATACGCAGCGGATGGATCACGATTTACACGGTACAATACATAAATAAAGGACTTAAACTACTACAAGGGGGTTAAGATCATGTTACCAATATAGGGAAGAGAAGCCTTGATCTTCCGATGTGTTCTCCAAACGGCGGTTGGTGGACACCCTTCTTGATACACGAGCCTCCTTGATATGCAACCAGAAAAAACCCGAAGATTTTTCCAACTCGAACCCTAAGAATAGAGGCCGAAATTTTTCGGCCAATTTCTCTCGGTGAATAGTGACATGAATAGTACCTTGCCATTAGACTTGGGAGAACTCTCTTTATATATGAGAGTAATCAATGTCCTCCAAGGATTAAATAATTAAGTGATAATTATCACATTAATCCTTTTCCAAATAAAAGATAAATAAAATGATTATCCCAAACAAATTAAGATAAATCATATTATTATCTATTATTCCATGAATTATCATTTAACAAATAAAAGATAAAATCACATGTTAAATAATTATCCAAGAAAACTAATTTCTCTCTAATTATTAGCACATTAATGGCGCCACATATTGGGTCAAAAAAGCCCACATAAAATGTCTTTTATGTGTATTATATTATTTAGCCCAACTAAATAATATCCATGCATATCAATTAATTAGCCCAGCCAATTAATTATCACCGAGGCCCAAATAACAAGATTATTAGTCCGAATTACGAAGCCACACCGGGGACCATGGACCTATAACAAGTAGCTCCAATAATTAATTATTCATCGAACGTAAAGTACATTAATTATTAATTCCGGGATTACGCCACCATAAACCCGAAACCGAACTCTACCGATTATAGATGTATACTTATACTCAACCCGTAGAGCGAATAAGCGTCCATTGATATAATCACTACATACGGATTAACCCTCCATAGATCGTCCATTCCGAGTGGGAAGTCTCCGCAAACCCGACTCGAATATCTTATCCTTATTTACCATCAACCCCCTAGTGATCAATTAGTTCACATATCCGACTAGTAGCTAATTAGTCTAAATATGAACTCGGCCGATCGATCACTTTCTTAGGGCTAACAAATAAGGGGATGTCTCTCTACTTCCCGCAGGAAGGAATGGATTCCATGTCCGTGAAAATCGAACTACTCACTCATCCGGAGATAGTGCCAATGAGAAGTGGCTTGGAACACATTATTTAAGTGAACCGTAACTAACACATCAAACACTACCCCGGGACAAGCAAAGGCACCCGTGATCACCTCGGGATTAAGGTTGATCCATATATGATCATCTAATGATTTAATAAGATTCCTCGATTACGGAATTATATCGAGAAATTCGATTAAATCGGTCCAAATTCTATATGAATGCCATCATATATAAATGCCCCACGTAGGTACCCTCTACCGACGGTCCGGATAAGACTATCACACCCTAAGGTGTTCGGGCGCATTATTGGTGTTTTAATCAAGAGACCCTAAACTCGATTAAGTTCACCACGGACTAACGCTTAAGTATATCACCACTAACTCAATCCTCACGTGCATGCCATGCACCGAGTTAAGCGGTTACATACCGATATACTTAGGGTTTGCAGCAGTGTATTACTTACAAGCACAAAGCAAGTAATAAGGTGAGATAAATTCTGTCATCCATTAAAAACAATTACACAAATTGTCTTTCGGGCACTACACCTAACAGTTTGCAGCCCCAAAAACATCAACTCTCTGTACCTAAAAATCTTTAAAACGTCAGTCATACTGACGTTCCCAAAGCCATATTAACGTCATTACTGATGACGTTTTAAGGATTTTTATGGACAGAGAGTTTGATGATATTTTGGCTTCAAACGTCATCACCACCGACGTTTATTACACAATCACAACGTCACTCTGGGTGACGTTCTGTGACACAGAATCATCATTGTTCCCTTTCTTAACAAACAATTATACATCAAAATTAAACCAATAATCACACATCACACATTTTGGAAATACAACATTGGAATTTAACTACTTCATTGTGCATCATGCCAAAATAATTAAACTAGTTCATCAAATTGCATATGAATTTACAAAACCGTGTTCCAGCCTACACCCCGCTCAATCAGATAGATTGTCCAAATCAATATGATCCCCCATCCAATGATCCTTGACCACATCATGCCATAAATCGATCTTATGTTGATATTTCTCATACCATTCATTTGCTTCCAACATCCGAGCCTTATGCCAATTTACGCTCACTCTAGGAAGTGGACAAGTATCTTTCAAAATCAAGCGAACAAAATGGATACCCTTGCACAACCCCATCCATATATGGCGAGCGGGCCAAACCGAAGGTTTTTTCTTACTAGGAAAGAATGTTTGGTTTCCATGCGAGACAGACAAAATGCTTGCGGACACACCATATGCATTGCACACAACCCAACCAAGGTGACTGTCAAAATACTTTTCCACTCCGCATGCTCCTTTTTCATGACAAACACAAGCCATGCATTTTTCGTAGATCCATTCTTGTCCGCCAAATAATGCAATATAATGATCCCTGTCCGTCATCAATTCATAATGCAGTGCTTTCCTCACCAATGGCCAGTCGTTTTCTGTAAGACCTATTGCATGTGCTATTACTCTAAACCCGCAATTTTCATCACCCTCTACATCAACCATAGACGTAATGTGCTCATGCACATTTGGTGGAAACTCTTTAAGATACCTGTTTCTGACGGTAGAAGATACTTTACACTCAACCTTTAGAACCTTTGGCATTCTACCTTTGGATGCCGCTCGAGTCATTGGGGTTTTTTTCTTTTTGACATTAGAAGCACCTTCAGATGCATGTGGAGTTGGGGCGGAAGAAACACCTTCAGACGCTATCGCGGCATTCACACTCAACAATTCTTTCTCAACGTGTTCAAACTTGCTCATCTCTCTCTTAGTTGAAGAGTCCTCAACAAACTTCCTCTTGTTTCCGGAACCCTTAGGGCGGCCACGACCTTTGGTTTTAGTTTTTGGCTCTTGCAAAACCGTATTAACCGGTTGACAAATGTCACGTATCTTCATGATCAACCGTTGTCTCTCCCAAACATCTGCCATCTTCAACTTTTCTTCTAAGGCATTCAGAACCGGCACATAGTCTAACTCGGATTCATTTGGAGGTGGCCCTTTGATATCTAGGGTCTTCCAATGAATATCGATAGCTGATAAAGGGATGCATCCTGGCTTCTTCTTAAATCTAGCCATCTCATGTCTACATGGCAATCCATGTGTCTTTCGAATAGTACATCGACACTCTTTATTCAACGCATCACTATCATTGGTTTTTTCCAACTCAGCATACAACAAGCCCAATGCGTATATGGATACACGATGTTTAAGCTCTTTAAACAACACAACATCTTTATATTTTTTTGGCTCCATGAAAAGAGACGTCTCGAATGACTTTTTGATGTTTTTGATCTCTTGATCAATCAAGCAAAGGCCGGCTTCCCACTCTGCAACCAAGTCCCCAAGCCCTAGTTTTTAGCCAGTTTTTAAATACTGAATGCATTCCTTCGACTCTCGAGGTTGATGTGTTTCCCAGATGAAAAACAGAGTTGGTCCATGCGGAGACGAATGCCTCCTTATGTGCGTTCAACCATGTACAAGAGACATAACTCATGGCGTCTTCACTAAAAATCTTCTTACACTCTTCCAATCTCTCATTCAACTCATCTTTCGATTCGATTTAACAACCTCTCGTCCATGCGGTCATCAAATCTTGCCAAACTTCGCTCGTAGTCTTCGTCTTCGATTCGCCACAAGACCTTTCTCTATATGCCACCCGCATATCAAGTTCTTTGCTTTTGGATAAACCACCCGTAAAGCGTTCATTAATGCTTCTTCTATATCGTCACGATACAACATGTTTCATCACTTTTCACACCAATTGCTTTCCGAAGCATAGTCAAAGCCCACGTGTAGTTCTCTTCCCTCTCCAAACAAAGTAGAGCAAATCCTATCGAAAATGTCATATCCGTACACGTAACGCCAACAATTTGCAAGAGGGGCATCTTGTACTTGTTCGTCTTGTATGTACAATCCATAAGTATCACGGTAGGAAAGCACCTTGCAACGGACAAGCTTTCATTAAAGGCCCAAAAAACATCCTTCACTACATTTCCTTCGTCATGCCTACATTCCACGAATGATGTGTTCTTATCTGCCAATTTGAAAACCTCTTGCATCACTGTACGGCCCTCTCGTGCCTTCTTCTTTATCTTAGCACGAACATTGTAGATCGCCTTTGATGACGTACAGTTCTTCTTATCATCCTTTCTCAACATACGTAGTATATGTTTAGGCAAAATACCGTTGCGAGTCATTTATGCAACAAAATCAACTTGTTCTCTATCAATCCGGCCGAGGTATGCATGACCCTCCTCATACTTGAATAACTTGTGATTATGTACACCATTCAATACTCTAACGGTCCACACCTCCCTAAAGTTATCCTTCAAGGTTTTCAATAGAAACGGACAACCGCATTTCTTTGTAGACGATTCTCTTGGCTTATTTTTTCCGGTACCGCCAACCTTTTTCTCTATTCTCTTGGAAATCCACTCCTCTCACATTGGTATAAAATGAAATGTGTCCGCTTTCCGGTCATGTTGGATCTCTTTTTCACAATGACAACGCCTTTCTCTCTTGCCAATGCCTTGAGGTGTTTGGTGACGACTTCATGTGAATCAAATACCTATGAATAATATATGAATGTAATGAATACCAAGTCAAGTTTAAAAATCACATACATTTAGATAGTATAAGTTTTAGAGACTTACTTGATCAGTTGTAAAAATTGAAGTCAAATCGACCGATAACTCTTCATGTGGGTCATCCATCATTGCGAGTGTGGTATCTCGAACTTTCGAAGATTTTCTTGATCTTCTTCAATCATTTCATCACCAAAAAGCGCAAGGAAACGTATAATTGTCATAGCCAATTGGATGAGAATAAGAAAATAACATATCCATTTAATAGTTTCTCACCTTCAAATACTCCTCGTCATCGTCTAGTACTGGCCCCTCATCATTGCTTTTGTCATGATTTGCGTCATTACATTGTTTCTATGGATTCAATAGTAATAAAACCAAGTAAAACACATACTGTCAAAATAAAAAATTACAGATCCAGAACGTCAGGGAAACTGACGTTGGTTTGGCCAAAACAACGTCTCCTTGTTTGACGTTGTAAAGGAAGCCTTTTCCAGGCAAGAGTCAAGAAAAACGTTGGCTATATTGACGTTGAAAGGTAAACATAAACGTCAGTTAGGCTGACGTTAACAACAAATATGTTTAAAGTTGGTTGGAAACACAAACGTCATCCAGACTGACGTTTTAGTGGTCAGAGGAGCGTCATCAAGGGTAACGTTTGGGACATGCAAATTCATCTTCTTTGCTGGTGTAAACGTCAACCATGGTGATGTTACTAATGCCTTACGGGCGACAGTGTGGGTGACGTTCCAGAAGCTTGCCATTGACGCTGTGAAACGTAAAAGAACGACGGTGGAAGCCCTAGAGGTGATCGGACATGGCGAAATAACACTATTTTCTTCCATTTATGACCTCTAAACATGATAATATGTATGTAGGAAGATTACCCATTAACTTAAATCACACATTGAACATAAAGAACGAAATTTTCAAACAAGAAATTACCATATTTGAGGAATCCATCTTCTTCTCAATTTGGCTTGAAAATGGTATATCTTCAAGTGAGATTGCTACATCTTCTATATCACAATGCATTTGTTGTTCATTGTTATGAATTGATTCAAAATGTTGACTTTCAAAATTTGAATTGGGAGATGATGAAGGTTCCATGGATGTAGAGAGGAGGAAGATGAAGAAGTGAAGAAGTAAAGAAGTGAAGAAGTGATGAAGTGATGTAGATGATGAAATGTTTTATATTTAAGTGATGAAGTGATGAAATGTTTTATATGATGATGAAGAAGCGTGTTTTATGTTTTAAGGTGTTAATTGAATAGAATGATCAAATTGTTTATTTAGGTTTTAGGAGGACTAGTTTATAATTTCATAAATATGTGGTGTAGGTAGTAATTATTTTATTAATCGCAGTGTAGTGTGAGAAGTATAAAAATAATCAAAATAATCTTGTGGTGCCAAAAGTAAAATTTTGTGGTACAAGTAGTAAGTGGGTGCAAGTAGTAAAAAGGGGGGTCCAAATAGAAACCCCCCTAAAAATATTATAAAAAAAACAAAAAAAACCCTGAAAAACTTATTAAAAAAATGCCAAAACCTGCCGCATGAAAAAAACTTCCGCATGACGCATGATTTATTAAAAAAAAAAAACTGCCACCCGCATGATTTATGAAACAAAAAACTGTCAGCCGCATGATCTCTTAAAATAAAAATAAAAAAAATAAAAAAAAACTACCTCCCAATCTCTGCTCCAACTCCCCCACTATACCTTACCTGCAACTTTTTTCTTCGCCCAGTCTCCATTTTTCCTTAATCCCACGTTCCAGTCTCCATTTTCTTCGGATGAAAAAGCACTGGTAAATAACATAATCCTCCATGATAGATTTCTTTTTTTTCCTTGACATCTGTATTCTTGGATTGTCTATTATTACTTAATTGCATTTTTCATATATAACTTATGATATGCTGGATGTTATATGTATTTGTTGAACATTTGTTGGTAATTCAGATGCACCGTCATTGCTTGTATAAAAAGTGATTCAAGAATGATGGTCTATTGGATTTGGATTTCATATTGTAAAACGTTCACCTCAATAGCATTAGCAGAGGGATCAATTGCTGTGAATTTCAGCATTTGGGCAGGCTGATCTTTATATCCTTCTTTCAGGTTCCAATTTATGTTATGGTTTTTTTTCCTGCAGTTAGTAGTTTTGTTTTTTTGCATGCCGATTTTTTATATTTTTTTTAAATTTTTTTTTGTAGGCCGAAGTTGAGACGATAGGAGGTTATCGGGAGGCCAAGGGGATTGATGTTGTTCTACTCTATCGAATTTTTCTGAGTCAAATACTCTACTTTTTTCCTTCTTCAACTATTTAGCTTTTGTTTTATTTATTTTTGAAGGAATCCAATCACAAGTGTCACAAGCACACAAGCAGCAGTTTGCAGCAGGTTGATCTTTGTATATCCTATTTTACTCATTTTGAAGGTTATAATTTGTGTTATGCTTTGATCTTCAGGTCGAATTTGTAAAGATGGGGTATATTGGGATGCCTCGGGAACGCATAAGGTGATTGGTAAATAATCCGGGATTAAGAAGTGTTAGTACTATTCTCTCTAATTTTTGTCTCTTTACTTACTCCACTTTTTCTTTCAAGTATTTGTTATGTATTATTTAATTTATTGTGAGGAAACTAATCACATGTCATCACACCAGGCATATTATTCTAATGAAAACAAGTCTTTTATATTAGGGGGAATAAGGGAGAAGGACATAAATATTTCATCAATTGAGTAGAAGGACAGTCTTTTGAAACTTTTGCATAAACGACAAAACTATTTATTCCTGTCGAAATTCACTTGTTCGAAATTCATCGTTTGTTCGAAATTCAAAACCGTTTAAATTGGGATTCACTGTCGAAATTTACTAATTTTCAAAATTCATTGTCGAAATTCACCGATTTTTGGGATTCACCGTCGAAATTCAATGATTTCGGGATTCAAAATCGAAATATTTTTAAGGAGATTCACCGATTTTCGGGATTCACTGCCGAAAATGTCCTTCTCGCTATAAAAATTATCGCGGTTTTGACAAATGAATCGAAAATCGGTGAATCTCTCCCTATGAAAAAATTATATTTGTAAATGTCTCCGTTCTTAAAAATATTCCGAAATATTTTGTCATTATCCCTAATTTCCCATTTATATTAAGGATGGTGGAAGAGCTTTGTTGAATATAAATATAAGGTACATATACATCTAATAAAAGAGTTGATCTTAACGTGTCATAACATTTATATAAAAAAACAGTGGTAATGTAAGCATTTCTCATTTGATTTTTCCTTCTAATTTTATGTTATGTATTAGTTGTCCACACGGATCTCTTTTGAGGTGGATGAACATTAGTACATTTAGTATTAACATTTAGTAAATTTTATGTTATGTATTAGTTTTTATTTTATTTTATTCAAATGCGTGCTATACTTTGTTCTTTGTTTATTTGCTATTCCTCATACAAATACGATGCTTTGTGCCATTGACCGGTCAATACTCATGCACTAGGTTCTCAGTTCATAAAGCATATCCCATTTCTTGGTTATATCATATTCAATATCTTACGATCTGCTCCTTTTTTTTTCCACTTAAATCCCTCGGTATCCAAGACTAACTGACCCGACTAATTCAGAGTTCGGTCCGGGTCGTGCTGTAGAGTCGACGTTTACTCAGGGGTAAGACCTTTCATCATGGTGTCTCAGAGGAAAATCGAACCAATGATCTCTGTAGGCATTCTCAAATCACTTACCTTTACACCAAATGAGATTTTTTTTTACTTTTTATTTATTTTTTTTGCAAGTACTTTTAGTATTTCTACTTCTCTTTATCACATCTTATTTGGTATTCAGTATTTCTGTGATGTACCATGAAGAAAAGGGAAACAACAAGCATAAACTTACTCTTTTTTTCTTTGGGAATTTTTTTTTTTTTGAAGGCTTTGGGAAATATTGTATTGATCCGTATAACTTTTTTATAGGTAGATGGATTTATGATTGAATTTCTTTCATGGCCTAACTATCAATTACTTGGAGTGTTTTGTTTGATTTATTTGCAATTTTCTGATGTATTACGATTTGAATTTCATATACAAACACAATTCATATATGTAAAAGAAAGCTTCAATTTATTAAAGGTTTAAGTACTAAAGTTGTTTTAGTTACTTTCTTTGCGTAGTTTTTTCTACTATTTTTTGAGAATTCGAATGTTGCTGTATTGCCTATTGTTTTTTGAAAAATAATAAAACTGATACGGTTTTATATAAAAAAATAAAAATACAGTGTTGATGGTTTTTTGAAGTATTCTAGATTCCAAATTTTGTTTTGCATTTTGTGTAGCAGTCTCATGAATCATAATCAATATCGAAAGGGGCTCCAATTGGACAAAAGCTCAAGCATGTGAACACTACACTTTTTGTTGTAAAATAGTTGTATTTTCTTTAGAATTTTGGCAATATAAATTGGTTGTGTTATAATTTTATTGTATTTTCATGTTCCAATTTTCCTGAAGTTAAAACATCCCGTGCATAATTAAATTCAAATATGTCAATTAATACGTGATATTCTTAGATTATATCATCCCCTACAAATTAAGCACCTCATTTAATACTGTGGTGGGTAAGGTAGGTAGGAAACGTATTTGAATAAGGTGGGTTGGTGGGTAAGGTAAGGTATGATGGGGTGGGGGGTACGGTATGGTAGGCTAGGGTAGGGTGGGGAAGGGTAGGTAGGGGTGGTGGTAGGTAGGGTAGGATAAAGGGTGGTGGGTAAGGTATGGTAGGGTGAAGTGGTGGGTAAGGTAGGGTTGGTAGGGTAGGGTAGAGTAGGGTAAGGTAGGTTGGGGTAGTTGGTAAGGAAAGGTAGGGTGGTAGGGTAGGGTAGGATGGTGGGTTGGGTAGGGTAGGGGTGGGTATGGTAGGGTAGGTAGGGTGAAGTGGAGGTAAGGTAGGGTTGAGGAAAGTTGGGTAGGGTAGGTTGAGGTAGTGAGTAAGGTAAGGTATGGTGGTGTGTGTGTAAGATAGGGTAAAGTGGAATGGTGGATACGGTAGGGTAGGGTTGGGTGGTGGTAGGGTACGGTGGGGTGGTGGGTTGGGTAGGGTAGAGAATGGTGGGGTGGTGGGTAAGGTAGGGTGGTATGATGGGTAAGGTAGGGTAGGGTAGGGGTGGTATGATGTATATTATTTTCCTTCGATGTTTACTTTTTAAATATAACGTTCTCCGTACATTGCACGAGTTTCATACTAGTTACGATATATTGTGGTATATGTGATGTATTTTGTAATTATATATTAGTAAGGGTAGAGTGGTAATTACTGATAGATGGAAATGCCCTAAATATGTGATTGATGAATACAAGGAAAATCTTTCCACAATTCTTGACATATTTGATGCTTGGAAACTTGGCCCTTCACATGAAAATCTTATACTATATATTATTCCAGAGATCTGAAGTCACCCAACTAATAAAAGAGAGTCAAGTACTCCCCCCTTTATACATATAATCCATAATTTCTTGCTCAAAAAAAGGAAAGAAAAAAAAAAGAGTGTCTTTTCTTCCGTTTCAAATTTCAATGGCTATTGACTCCACATCCCATGAATTACCGGCATCTTATTATGATGAAAATAATGCAAAGGCTATTGAGTCCATTGAAGAGATGACTAAAAATGTAGACTCTGTTCAGAGAAAAGTTTTGGCTGAGATTCTAAGCCAAAATGCTAATGCAGAATATCTACAGCGATTCAAACTTAATGGGGCAACAGATAGGGATTCTTTCAAGTCTAAGGTTCCGGTAATCACCTACGAAGATATCAAACCGGATATCCAACGCGTTGCCAATGGAGATAAATATCCTATTTTCTTCTCAACCCATCTCTGTGCTTCTTATCAGGTACTACCTCCGTCTCAAAATACAAATTAAGCATTTTATCTCTTTTGATTCTTTTATTGTAATGCTCTAGAACTTGGGTCCGGTGGCTCTGAGGCATGATAGATCCAGTAATAGGACTACTTAGGATCATTGCAAGGGCGGAGCCAAATTGTAATCTAGGGTGGAGTGATGGACTATATCGAGTATCATTGCAAGGGTGGAGCCAAATTGTAATCTAGGGTGGGCCGATGAACTATATCGAGTTTGTCAGATGGGTTGGATTAACAATATTTTATGAATCATGTGGACTATATAGATTTTATCACTACTACAAAATATGCTATAGGTCACACTTAAGATATGATAACAATCACAGTTTTAATAAAACCGAGACAAAGGAAAATATATATCACACTTACAACTTTCTATCACACTTTTTGAAAAACCGAGATAAATTATATCAATCAATCTCATTTATAAAGTGTGACTTAATTGATATGATATTTTTGTCACAGTTACTGAAAAACCGAGATAAATTATATCAATCAATTTCATTTTAAACTGTGACTGAATTGATTTGATATTTCTATCATAGTTATTAAAAAAGTGAGATAAATTATACCAATCAATCTCACATCTAAACAGTGACTGGATTTATATGATATTTTTGTCACAGTTATTGAAAAAGCGAGATAAATTATACCATTCAATCACACTTTTAAACCGTGACTGAATTGGTATAATAAATTTTGTCATGGTTATTGAAAAAGCGAGATAACTTATATCAATTAACCTCACTTTTAAATTGTGACTGAATTCATATGATATTTTTGTCACAGTTATAGAAAAAGCGAGACAAATTATATCCACCAATACAAAAAGAGAAATAGATCACACTTATAAAATGATAAGGATCACACTTTTAAAAGAACTGAGACAAGGAAAATGTATATATCACACTTCAATTTTTTTTATCACAGTGTACTGAATAAACCGAGATGTATTATACCAATTAATCTCAGTTTTTAACTGTGATTAAAATGTTTAGATATTTTATATTTAGGTTTCGGTTTTTAGGTGTGATTGATTTTATTTCACTATTACAAAAGGATAAATATCACACTTTCAAATGAAAAAGATCCCAGTTTTTAAAAAACCGAGACAAAGAAAGTAAAATGAACACATTAACTTTTTATTATCACAGTTTTTTAGAAATACCGAGACAAAAACATCAATCACTCATAGTTTTTAAGTGATTAAAATAGTATGATATTTTATAATGAGATCTAAGTTTAGTGTAGTCGAAAACAAAAAGAAAGAAGACATCGGGCCATCGGTAATTAGTCTGGCTCCTTAATTTGGAGTTTTCGGGTTCGAGTCCCATGAGATAAAAAAATGTGTCTGTACATTTCTTTTTTGGAAAAAAAGAATGATCACATTTTTTTAGTAGTGATTGAAATTATAATAGATCTCGGTTTTTAAGTGTGATAACAACTAAAATAGATCACAGTTTTTACCATCACGGTATTAGAAAACTGAGACAAAAACATCAATCAATCACAGTTTTTAACTGTGATTAATATAATATGATATTTTATGATGAGATCTTAGTTTAGTGTGGTCGAAAACAAGAAGAAATAAGGCATCGGTCCAGTGGTAATTAGTGTCGCTTGTTAATCCGGAGTATCCAAGTTCAAGTCCCACTGGGAGCAAAAAAATGTGTGTGCGTACATTTCGTTTTTTGAAAAGGAAAATGATCAAACTTTTATAGGTGTGATTGAAATTATAATAGATCTCGGTTTTTATGTGTGTTAAGAACTAAAATAAATCACAGTTTTTAAATGTATTGAAATTATAATAGATCTCGGTTTTTAAGCGTGATAGAACTATAATAGATCATGGTTTTTAAGTGTGATAACAACTAAAATAGATCACAGTTTTTAAATGTGCTAAAATTATAATAGATCGATCTCGGTTTTTATGTGTGATAACAACTATAATAGACCACGGTTTTCAAGTGTGATAACAACTATAATAGATCACAGTTTTTAAATGTGAATGAATTAAAGTACTTTATGGCACACCTCAATATTTCACACTTTGAAAACTGTGACTAAAGTGAATATATCACACTTAATTATGATCATTATGCAT
Source organism: Gentiana straminea (assembly GCA_036785695.1). Taxonomy (NCBI): domain Eukaryota; kingdom Viridiplantae; phylum Streptophyta; class Magnoliopsida; order Gentianales; family Gentianaceae; genus Gentiana; species Gentiana straminea. Next base: position 3,392,351 of record JAVUPR010000111.1, read on the forward strand.
TTTTGTAGTAGTGTATAGTGTTATATTATTTTTTGGGGGAATGACATATTTAAGCGTATCAACTTTTGGGTTTGCAGCAATGAGCTTTGACCCAAATAAGAAAATGAAAAAAGAGGATAACCTTATGAAACGTTGCTTTGACAGAAATACCCCTCATCTTATCCTTCATATTTTATCCTAAAATCCCTAAATTTGTTAACACAATTCCCCCAAAATTCTGGGCCCCTTGATTAACTATTAACTATTTGCGAGAGCTTCCCCAAATTCACCCTCCAATTCTTACCAAAATCACCGCATGAACACAGGGTCGAACTTGTGATAAACAAATCTCCTCAACATTCTCTATACTCCAACCGGAAGCTGATCAACGAAGAACAGAAACTTGAAGGAGGCGACTGAAACATTCGAGCAAATCTGCAAAAGGTACGATTTTGTTGGTGACTTGGTGGGTTATAAATCACGCATATTGGTATGTGCATGTATGATTTGGGATGCGATTAGTTAAATTTTGTGGTGTGCATGTATGATTTTGGGGATGTGATTAGTTAAATTTTGTGGTGTCAAATCATTTGTTAGCTCAAACAATGCCGGTGATGTGTTATTAGTTGTTGGTGTTGAATTGAAATTTCTTATTTGTTTCAACTGTGTATTCACATTCATTCAGTGTTCTAAAAATCGCCCTGGGCGGCCGCCTAGGCCCTAGGCGCACCCAGGGCGTCTCGCCTTGGCTCGGGCGACTTATCGCCGGGCGACGGGGTGCCGGGCGATTTTCTCGGGCGCTTCGGGCCCCTCTAGGCGCTCCTAGGCCCTTTCGGGCGCTCCTAGGCCCTTCTAGGCGCTCCTAGGCCCTTCTAGGCCCTCTTAGGTCCTTCTAGGCAATTAGGGTTTCATGACTTTCATCTGGGCGAACATCTAAGTTTTCCCAAGTGTTAGACAAGAAAGAGGCATAAAACCCTAAAACCCCCCTTAAAACCCTAAAAACCCCCCGTAAAACCCTAAAACCCCCCGTAAAAACCCTAAAACCCCCTTAAAACCCTAAAAACCCCTAAAAACCCTAAAAGCGCCTGGGCGCCGCCTAGGCGCCGCCTAGGCGCCCTGGGCCCTAGGCGCCCCTGTAGCGCGTCGTCTTCGCCTAGCGATTTTTAGAACATTGCATTCATTTGTTCTTTAATTCGATTGAATTGAAATTTCTTATTTTGTTGGTTATAGATAAGTTGAAAAAATGCCGTTGATTTATGCACTTAGCGAAGAAGAAAGGTCTGCAAAATGTGAAGTTGTTTCCCGTTGTTCAATTGGTAAAACAATTGAAGTTTATGAAAAGCTTAATGACACGCACAAAGAAATGTTGAGAGCAAGTCTTGTTTTGGACACTTAATCCATTTGAAGGATATGCAAGCCAACATGATAATACATCAGTTGTTAATGAGGTTGGCTAGTCCATGGAATGTAGATGCCAATGTTTTTTGGTTCAAAGTCGGAGGCAAAAAAATACGATTTAGTGTAGAAGAATTTGCGCTGGTTAGTGGTCTCTTGGTTGGCGACGGTAGCAATGTCGATAAAGGGGTAGTATTTTAAAAACTCATCAAAAGTGTATAGGAAGGATGTCTGGGCAAAGTTTAATCGCATTAAGGATGCTAATGACCGTTACAAACTTGGGTTGATCGTTATATTGACGTATGTTGTGTGGGGATCGGAAGAGAGACGTGCGGTGGGTTGGTGGATCTTTAAGTTGGTTGAGGATTTGGATGCTTTCAATAAGTATCTATGGGGAAACACTTCTTATGAAGCCACTGTCTATGTTTGGAGGAGGGACATGAGGGATTCTTTCAAAAATCCCCCGATCGGATATACTTTATATGGTTTTCCGCACGCTTTGAAGGTATGTATAAGCCAAATCCGGTGTTTTTATTCATATATATATATATATATATATATATATATATATATATATATATATATATATATATATATATATATATATACATACATACATAACTTGTTAAAGTTTTATGATTATGTTCGGTCCATCACTTGAATGTAAATGCATCATAGGTTTGGGCACTTGAAGCTATTCCTTCTTTAAGGAAATTTGCCGAGATTGTTGACGAAAATGCTCTCCCAAGGTTGATGAAGTGGGGAGCGGTAAAAAGGGTCAGCTCTTCTGTAATTCAACTTCTTCTTCAATCGAGGGAGGTGGTGATGTTTAATTTGTATATTAAGTTTGGTATGTACATGCAGCCTCCACATTATTTATGAGTAGTATATAATGCAGGTGGAGGCGGTTCGAAAGTTGGTTCCATCCGAAGCTGAAAAGTAAAAAGCTTATTTTTTGATGCCCGGGAAGATGAAGTTGAAGATGATGAAACTGACAATGCACCTGAGCAATCAACGGGTAACGTTGATTATGAAAAGTTAAAAGAATTGGTAAAAATTGTCTTTGTGAGTGAAGAGAACAAAAGAATGTGCGAAGAGTTGGTAAAAGTTGCTGAAGAGAACAAAAGAATGTGCGCTTTAGTGGATACGCTCCAGCGTAAAGTTAAATTGATGGAGGTTCGTCTTTGTTGTGCATGTGAAAAATGCAAAAATGATGCTATACATGCAAGTGAAATGGAAGGTAATGAAGAGTTGAATGAAGTGGAAGATGAAACTGTGGAGGCATCCCGAAACGGCAAAGGTATGAAGTTAAATTTGTCCTTTATGTTGTTTATAAAGGAGAGAACTAGTTTATAACATTTTATTTCTTGAAATTATGATTAGGAAATGCCGTAGTTGAAGAGAAGGAGGTAGGGGATGAACCTAATGCCCCGGTTGAGGAAACGGCCGTAGTTGAAGAGAAGGAGGTAGAGGATGAACCTAATGCCCCGGTTGAGGAAACGGTCGAGGAAACCCGAAACGGTGAAGGTATAATGTGAATCTTGTCCTTTTGATTTGTTCATTATGTATTTTGATGAGAGAATTAGTTCATAACATTTTATTTCTTGAAATTATGATGTAAATGGTGGCATAGAGGAGGAACAAGCTGATATAAGGGAGGAAGGTGAGGGAAACCCAAACGGAGAAGGTAATTAATCTGTCTTTTATGTGTTTTGGTGAGATTGGTGAGAGAATTAGTTTATAATGTTAAATTTGTCCTATATGTGTTTGTTTTGGTGAGAGAATTAATTAGTTCATAACATTTAGTTTCTTGAAATTATGATTAGGAAATTCCGTAGTTGAAGAGATGGAGGAGGAAGCTGATGAAATCATAAACGAGGGTATGGAAGGTGGCATGGAGGAGGAGCAAGCCGAGATAAGAGAGGAAGAAGAACCCGGCTATTATAAACGAGGGGGGAAAGGTGATGAAGATGTGAACGTCGTGGAGGAACCTGCTGCGAGTACTGTAGGAAGTGTTGAGGGAAACCCAAACGGCGAAGGTATAATGGTAAATTTGTCCTATATTTGTTTGTTTTTGTGATAGAACTAATTTATTCATAACATTTTGTTTTTTGAAATTATGACTAGGTAATGGCTTAGGAGAAAAGAGTGGCGAGGTGAGTAAAAAGGATGTTTTGGAAATCGAAGACGAAGACGATCGGGATGATTTGGAAGAAGAGGGCAGGAAAAAAGGTGTAAAAGGTAGTATTACAAAAATAATTAATTTGAGTTTATGTCAGTAGGCATATATGTGTAACCCAAAATAATTACGTCATTGAATGTTTTATGAAGTCGTACGTTTCGATCTACCGCTGACGCCGAAGAAAAGAAGAGCTTGTGACAGCCCTCCTATAAAACTAGCGAAAAAGAGGAAAGTGAAGAAGTTTGATGAGTATGATCCGTTCCGAAAAATGGATACCGTGCTGATGAAGCGTGTTGACAAGTTTTTGGCTTCATGTGAAGACAGGTATCAATGTCATACACTTAAAATAAGGGGCATTTAAACCCTAATTTGTAAACCCTAATTTGTAAACCCTATTTGATGATTAATTTGATTTTTCTTCCTTTTGATTTACACAGTGAAGGTGTGAAGTTGGTTGACGCTGATATCGAAGTAGGGATTTTGAAAGGAATTGCGAACCGCGGCCAGAGCTTGTCAAGCAACGTAAGTAGTATATGCTTTAGATTTTACAAAAACACAAATAGTTTAGATTGAAATGTATGCTATTGTTAAGTAGTATCATTTATATTCAGGTGTTGGATAGTTCATTGTGTGAAATTCGCCGGTGATGCTTAAAGTACCCGAATCTATTTGACCAAGATGCCCGTGTCCTTGATACTCAATTTGCAACATATGTCAAAAACTTCCACACACTAAACATGAAACGCTCAAGAGAATCAGAATTTAATTCAATATTTAGGCATATTGTGAACAGGACAGCTCCGGAATGTAGCACACCATGGGAAGGTTGCAAGGCATTTTATGTGCCGATGATAGAGAGTGATCATTGGTTTCTTATGAAAATTGATCTGAGTGCTAGGATAATTTTCGTGTATGACAGCATTCCGGGGCATATTAGAAAAGTGATTCTTGCAAGGTGTGTCATGCCTATGCAAGTTGTCATACCGCTTTTAATGCAGAAGCTTGTAAAATGCTATGAGAAGTATTCTGAGAAAAAGCTAGCGGTGTTGAGCGTGAAGTGTCCCTCTCAAGAGAATGGGTATGTTTGATAATTTATATTTATGCAATATATATAGAGATTATTAAGGTTTTCGATTTTGTGACTAACTTATTATCTTGTAATTGTTGTAATTTGGTAGACCGATTGTGGCATGTTCGTTCTTAAATACGTGGAGGTCATCTGTGCCGGGAAGAGTGAATATATCATTGATTGGGAAGAAGCATATTCCAGATTGGAGAAAGAAGTTGGTTGGGGAATTGCTTTAATGGGAATTTCAGCCATAGATGTTAACCGTCTATGAGGGTTTTGGTTATGAAACCATAAACTAAGATGTCATTATAAACAATTTAATTCGTTTTTTAAGAAGAACGGTTTGAAGGAGAAGTAAAATGTGTAATTGTTCTTTTGAATCAGGGTGTTTGAAAGGAGAACCATGGTGTTTGAAAAATGTGTAATTATTATTATGTATTGTAGTTGTAATTGTAATTCTCTCTTATGTTGTGAACTAGGGTTTGTATTGGTAATTGTTATTTTGAAGAAGAATCTTTTGGAGGAGAAATTTGGTTTCATTCTTATTATTATGTATATTGTATTTGTAATTGTTATTTTCTTCCATGTTTGAGAACTAGGGTTTGATTCATTAGTTGGTTAACATTATTTGTTAGAAAATTAGACCCATTGAAATGAAGAAGTTAATTTATTGATTCTTAAAGAATTATACAAATCAACATAGTTAACGTTAATTGTAATTGTAATTGATTAACATTATACAATTCCATAATCCATGCTATGGTTTGATTCATTAAATTGCTTAACATTATAAATGATGATTTGTTATAATATTTGATGATTTGTCATTGACCCTTAACACAATGGATTCATTTCTTAATTTTAACTTTACACAGTTTCAAGGTTGTTTTGACACAAGTTCGATTTAACGTTACACAAGTTCAAGATTGTTTCGGTCAATGAGACATGTTTGAGATTGTTGCGGGTAAGAACTGGAATTAAACTATTAAAAAAATGATAAAATGGGCCTATAAATAGTAGTATATCGAAGAGATACGAATGTGAAGGGTCTCATGGTAGTGTAAATCGAAGAGATACAGTTACGAATGTGAAGGGTCTCATGGTAGTGTAAATCAAAGAGATACATATATCAATCTGAAGGGTCTCATACAGATATCAATCTGAAGGTCTCATGGTAGGGTAAATCGAAGAGACGCCACCACCTTTAAAAAAAGATAAAACGGGCCTATAAATAGTTGTATTACCACAGGTGTACAATTCATATTTATTACAAATAAAAACAGAAAAGCAGAAGAAGAAAATGGATAAGCATACTAAGGAGATCGCAGATTTAAGAAACCAGGTTGAAGAATTGGAAAGAAAATTGGACGCGCGAAGACATGAATGCCATTATGAAATTGATCAACTGAAAATATGGATGACACAGGAGTCGGATTCCATGTATCTTGAGGTGGCGTATATCAATGACAACATCAAAACAGTCAAAAAGAAAATCAACAATCTGATACGACTGTGCAATGATGCTTACAAAATTGCAGTGCGATGTGCATCTGCATTCGTGCACTATCGCATGGTGCCATGGCCGGGGAACAATAATGTTTCTTTGGCCCCAAGTGGAGTTGGGGTTCGACCACAAACTCTCCCAATAAGAGAGCATGTTATAGAGTTCTCGGATCACGGCATGTGATCAAATCCCATCCCCATCCACACCCCACTTTATCTACTTATTTGTATTTTCTTTAATAATATTATGTTGTAAAAATTTTATGAACTTGAAATTATTTATAATATTATCAGTCTGTTTTGATATTATGTAATAACTTTTTCTTATGATATCATGGACGTAGTTTCTTTTGTTTTTTAAAACGTATGGATGTAGTTTCTTATACATCAGTTGTTGCATGCATGCAAATAAATTAGGGTATTAAGGTTTACAATTAATAAAATAGTAGAATAAGAAAGTAGGGGATTTGGATGAATAAAGAAGAAGAACCTTTATATATGTTTTTGCAATTAATAAAAAGTACAATAAAAGAGGGGGGGTCTGCAAATGAAAAGTACAATTAATAACATAATATTGTTGTACCAATAATGGTACAATGTCACAGACATTGCTTAAAGTAACTCGTAAAATGACCCCAGGAATCTTTTTGGATTTTCTAGGTCATTGCTTTTCCAGTCATAGCTTAAATTCCATTCCGGATAGTGATTTAGGCACAGAATTGGTACACAAAATTCATCCACACAACACTTTATAACCACACATTTTAACACTTAAAAAGAAAACAAAATAACACAAAAATTCTGGACCACACAATCACTCATTTCGGGGGATAATGACACAGAAATTCTGTGTCAAAATCATTTTCCATTCCCTTTATTTTTCAATCTAAAGAGTGGAGACAAGTCACTTGTAAACCTTAAACAAAGCAACAATACCAAGCCTCTATTGAAGAGAATGGCGAGAATTTTATGGTACAGGACCAAACTAAACTCAAATATACATCTACCGGGGGAGGTGGAGTCTTGTTTGATGGTTGAATATGTGCATAGGGTGACGGAATGCACAATAGCCATAGACTGGAAGGAGATGATTCAGATGTGGAATGCGAGTCTATCATCAGTAGGACCGAAGGATCCCAAGTTGGAATTCCTGGAAGCAATTATTCATAGTAATTTTTCTTCTTTTGAGAACATCCCCTCTCATCACACTGGTATCATTAAGATCCTCATTTGGAATTGCAGAGGTGCTGTCTCCAAATAATTTAGGAGGCACATCAAAGAGTTTCTTTTGAAACGAAACCCGATGTGGCGTCCTTCTTGAAACCGTCCGTGCGAAAAAAGCCTTTAAAGTCATTGCTAAGATTGGTTTCACAGTTCCATACGTATCCTCCTCCTATTGGAAGATCCGGAGGTATTTGTATCATTTGGAATTCGATTTGCTCGATATTAATCGTATTGAAGCCCGCCCAAATAGAATTCATCTTTGTCATCATCTCGAGAATAATCTTTGTAGGATTGATAACTTCAACTTCAACTTCAATGTCGGCAATTGTAACTTGATAGATTTGGGCTACTCGGACCCGCCTTTACTTGGAGCAACCATGCAACTACGATTGGAGACTCTTGTACCATCAAAGCATGTGGGGCTCATCTCCCTAAAGTCCATTCTTAGTATTAAAAAAAATCCTGCTTTAAATTTGATTTTAACACATGTATAATGTTGTTATGACTATTGGATGTTCTAATTAATGTATTCTTGTTGTGAAGGAGCCTCATTGGATTGCTTTGAAACCTCCCCGCCGAGGAAATTTGGATTAAGGTCAACACTTATGCCAGTTGCATGGATATTGATGAGAATGGTAGAGGCATGGTGGCCATTGGTGGGGTCTTCATAGACGGTAATGGAATATTGTATAGAGGATTCATGGGATTTATGGGAAAAAACTCCATCCTTCAAGGGGAATTGCTGGCTATCAAAGAAGCTTTGTGGATTGCTAAGGACTATGGTGTCTCCTAGGTTGTTGTGGAATCTGACTCTGTCTCTGCTGTAATGGCTATTAACGGTGGATCTAGGAATGATGACGGCAGACTGCTTGTTGATGATATCCTTGCCTTAAAGAATTCTGGCATAAATGCTATTGTGTGTTATTCAAATAAAAGGCAGGATGATGGAATAATAGCCAAAGGTTAGTATCATCAACATTTACATTTTTGGTTGTGCATGTAATTGTACTTCATTTCTTACTTAGGTTCATTTTGGAACTGATTATCAAGTTTAAACCCTATAATCAAGTTTAAAACAAAACCATATAACTGGACACAAAGTTAAAGTTGGGTAGAAAATTTTATTTTGATAGATATATGAAGATAAATAAAGATTAATCACGATAGAATAAAATTAAACCATATTCATTAATTAATATAGCTGGACACAAAGTTAAAGTTGGGTAGAAAATTTGATTTTTTGATAGATATATTTAGATAATTAAAAAATAATCACGATAGAATAAAATAAAACCATACTCCTTAATTAGTGCTAAGGTTTAACATTAAAATACTCACGATATAATAAGGTAGTTGATTGAGTACGTTGTGATATTATTGAAGGATTAATTATTATAGGAAAGGTTCTCAAAATGAATTTGTTTTGGTTTTTTTAAATAAAAGGTGGAATTTGATTTAGAAAATGTGAATACAAGGCTTTGATTCGTTTCAACTACCAAATTCATGAAGGTTTACGAAGCGTTGGAATTGTTTCAACTACAAAGTCAGTTTTTGAAAAGTGAAACACCGCATCCATTTAATTGCTTGCAACGCTACAATTAACCTAGGGTTAACCTAGAATTTGTATATATTCTGGGATGATGCTGAGATAAATACCGTATATCTCTAAATCAGGAAGCACATCAAAGAAAAAAAATGGCAACGGAAAGAAACGAATTCATGAAAATGCTGGAGGAAGAAAGGCAACAAATTCGAATCATATTCAAGCAAGAACTAGAGGAAGAGATGAAGCGGTTAAGGAAGGAATTTATGCACCAACTGGAAGAGCAAAAGCAAGACATGATGGCACAGATATGGGAACTTCTTCATGAAACCGAGAACATCAACTTGAAGGTGGTTGAGGAGGTTGAATCAAGAGATTGTGAGGTGGCAAATCTGAAAGAGACGATGCAGACCTACAAGAGGAAGATCAATCAAGTTGTCCAGGTTTGCAATGAGACGACGGGGAAAAGGATTGCACATCTTCCACATTATCTGTGATTTCTGAAAAACTTTATTGTTGTTATGTCTGTTTGTTTAATTTTAATTTTACTGTTTGTTTGCAGAAACTTTGGGTTTAATTTTAATTTTTTGTTTGTATAATGTATTTTCATGTCCTGAAACTAATGCTTTTATTTTTATGTTCATGTTTATTGTATAATATATTTATCTGAAATATTTTTGTTCTTTGGAAATTGCCATGAGTTTGCTTTTGGTTCTAATGTCCTCCTAGTCCAATTTTGTTTGTTATGCTTTTTCTTTGGGGTTGGTTCTGGTTTTGTATATGTTACACAAGTTAAAGCCTGTATGCACCAACTGGAGGAGCAAAAGCAAGACATGATGGCACAGAGATGAGAACTTCTTCATGAAACCGAGAACATCAACGTGAAGGTGGTTGATGAGGTTGAATCAAGAGACTGTGTGGTGGCAAATCTGAAAGAGACGATGCAGACCTACAAGAGGAAGATCAATCAAGTTGTCCAGGTTTGCAACGAGACGACGGGGAAAAGGATTGCACATCTGCCACATTATCTATGATTTCTGAAAAACTTTGTTGTTGTTATGTCTGTTTGTTTAATTTTAATTTTAATTTTCTGGTTTTGTATATGTTACACAAGTTAAAGCTTGTGTCAATTTGAATTGTATGTTGTTATTTTAATAGACTTGGAAATGAGCAGACTTGAATCATATGTAGTTTATAAGAAAATAAAATGATTTGTATTTCTTATGTGAGTTGAATGAAAAAATTAATTAGTGTCTGATATAAAAGAAAGAAAAAAAGATTATATTAATTAACGGGGAGAAATAATGTAATTATAGGATTTTCATACTTTATAAATTATAATAATAAAGAATATAAGGAAGAAAAAAAACAACAAAAGAGGATTGCATTAAAAAAAAAACTACTCGCGTGATAAACAAGAAGGAAATAAAAGAGAGAATATACCGTCCCATCGCATGCATAGAAGGCGTGAAAAAAGTAGAAAGATGACAAAACATGACAGAATCAGTGGCAGGGGGCCATTGTTGACCGGGGACCGTCCATTCCCCCTTCATTTCCATTCATTTCATTTTGTTTTAAGCGAGTAGATAGTAGTACCATTTTCTGAGATGAGTAATGATAGAGGGACAACCGATGTGTCACGATAATTGCCATAACGGTGATTTTCACTATTGATATTTGATCTTTTAAGATTTATGGCATACAATAAGTCCGTTTAGGGTGTCTTACGTGAGTATGTCACTCAATAAGTCCGTTTATGGTGTGTTATGTGAGTATGTCACTCAATCAGTCCATTTAGGGTGTCTTACGTGAGTATGTAACACAATAAGTCCGTTTATGGTGTCTTACGTGTGTATGTCACATAATTAGTCCGTTTATGGTGTCTTACGTGTGTATGTCACTCAATAAGTCCGTTTAGGGTGTCTTACGTGAGTATATCACACCATAAGTAGTCCTAATTGAATCAGAAGTCCGGTTATGGTGTCTTACGTGAGTATGTCACACAATAAGTCCGGTTATGGTGTCTTACGTGAGTATGTCACACAATAAGTCCGTTTATGGTGTCTTACGTGTGTATGTCACTCAATAAGTCCGTTTAGGGTGTCTTATGTGAGTATGACACACAATAAGTCTGTTTAGGGTGTCTTACGTGAGTATGTTGTTAGGAAATCTACGCGGGAACGCAGCGGAATTTAAAATTTTATTTCCTTTTAACCAGGATCGACTTCGTTTAAGCAATAAACAAATAAGCTAGTAGACGGTTGTTACCTTGGTTGATCTAAAAGATCGATGCTTTGACCGTCTAAGGAGAGTAGTTCTGCATAGAGCCGCCCAAGTGTTCGGCCTCTACCTCTAGTCCACACGAACAGCCCGCCGGAATCCCATCATGGATTGCTATTGAAAAACTCCGGTTGCTAGACCGGCCCTTTTCCCCTCTCTCCAACTCTCTATAGGATGCTCTCTATTTTACACAAGAACTATTAGTTCTTGGAATTATGATGTACAAAATAGCTTGACACCCACTTCCTTTATATAGAGGAAGTGGCGCCCCTATGTAGTGTGGAGGAGAAGAAAACCTTTTCCCAATAAAATAAGGAAAATATAATTGATTGATTTATCTCATTTATTATAATATCTCATATTAAATAAATCTAGGATATTGTCAATATCTTATATTGAATATTCCCAAGATATTGTCAATATCTTATATTGACTATATTCATCTTATTACCATAAATCAATTTACACATGTGTATATATAACATATATATATATATTATATGCATAAATCTCTATATATTATATATACATACTACACTTATGGGCCGTTTGTTAAAACTGAAGTCCGAAATCGAAGTCGAAATCGAAATCGAAATCAAGTCTGAATATAATAAGTAACTGAAATCTGAAAATAATAAGATTGTTTGATAACCTAATACATTTGAAATATTAAAATGTTTAAGTTTACGATTTTTCCCTTACAACGTTTTTATATGTAAGAAAAATATATAATACATGTGAAGCATACATAAATATTTGATTACTATAAACGTATGTTAGAATGTTTCTTTAGCAAAATATTTTTTATTTATTTTGCAAAAGATACTATGGTGTAACGGGAGCCATGTCTGTAATATTATGATGTATTTGTGTTTTAATTTCATAACATTTGTAGAATCACAACAATTTGTATAAATATTAGACACTTTTTTTGAGGGAGTATAAATATTAGACACTTATTACTAAAAATAATTCACCATGTTATCATACCATTATATTATAAAAATATAAAATCAATAAAACAAGCACATTTGTAAATAAAATTAACAAAGCAAAAAAGAAAATACAATTGATGCTGGAACAAATTTCGCTGGACATTGAAAAAGAAAAGAAAATGAAATAAAGATGCTGGGCGATAACTGCTAGAACGTGGGATGTGAAGAAAAATTCAGCGTTAAGTGGTATGTTTAGTGCTTAAAATTTTCCACAAATTTCTACAGCAAATTAAGATGATCTTAATAAATTAAGGAGTGTTAAAAACTGTTATCAAACAATACTTATTCTAATAATCACTTAACTTTTTAAGAATAAGTGCTTAATAATGTTATCAAACAGACCCTTAGGGGCCGTTTGTTAAAACTGAAGACTGAAATCTGAAGTCTGAAATCTTAAGTCTTAATTCTGAATAAATTAAGTAACTGAATATTTTAAGTGCTGAAATTGATTAGGCTGTTTGGTAACATTTATTATATCTAAAATTAGAATTTGTTTCGTGAGTGTGTATGTGGGTGTGGGTGTGTGGAGCGTGGGTGTGGAGCGTGGGTGTAGGGTGTGTGGGGGTGTTGGTGTGGGGTAATGGGGGTGTAGGTGGGTGTAGGGTGTGGGTGTGGGTGGTGTCGGGTGTGTGGTGTGTGGGGGTGGGTGTCGGGTGGGTGTGGGTGTGGGTGTAGGGTGTGGGGGGTTGTGGGGGTGTAGGGGTGGCTATGGGTGGGTGTGGGTGTGTGTGTGGGTGTGGTGTGTGGTGTGTGGTGGGTGTGGGTGTAGGGAGGGTGGGAGTGGGGGTGTGAGGGTGTAGGTGGGTATGAAGGTGTGGGGTGTGGGGGTGGGTATGGGTGGGTGAGGGTGTGGGCGGGTGTGTGGTGTGTGGGGGTATGGGTTGTGTGGGTGTGGGGTGTGGGTGGGGGGGGGTATGGGTGGGGTGGATGGGGTGGGGTTGGGGTAGGGTGAGGGTGGGGTGTAGGTGTGAGGTAGGTATGGGTGCGGGGTGTACCCCTACCTAACGTAGATTTATTGAAAAAATTCAGCATTAAGTAGTTCCTCAACCACTTAAAATTTTCCATAATTTTTCACATGAAATTCAGAAGATCTTAATTAATTAAGAGGTGTTAAAAAGTATTATCAAACAACACTTATTTTAACAATCACTTATTTTTTTAAGAATAAGTGTTAAGTGATGTAAACAAACAGGCCCTTAGTCACATGCACTAATGCACATCACACATGCACACCACACACGCATATATGCATAATATATCTAGTTTATTTTATTTTATTAATATCTAATATTAATAATAGGTAATACTATTAATTAAATTGCACAATCCAAGTGTATCAAACTTATTAAAGTGATTAGAGATCTCATCAACCATAATCGCCTATCATGGTTTCTCTATCACAGCTTAATACTAAGGACGTCATCATATAACAATTCATAATTGGTTCTTTAAAAGAACATATATATATGACAACAGAAAAGCCATTTAATATATGTATAAACATAAAGAAATAGTAGAAATGATCCGACCCAGTCGGATCCGGTCCAACCCGATTGGGTTTAGGACACTATTCCAACAATCTCCCACTTGGACTAAAACCAATCACTCGCACACACAAGACCAAGTTGAAACACAAGAATCTCATGCAATACTCGCAACCAGCCCTAGCCGTAAACGGATCGCTATCCATGGGGACTCGGACTATCTTCATATGATGTTCCAAATGACCAAGTCAAAGGAACCGCCTCAACACACACACGAATCTCTGACGAGACCCTGGTCCTTGCTTCAAGCAATGAATCCACTTACTATATCAGCTATATAGAAAAGGTGGTACAACCGTACAAGGTTCAGGAATGAACCTTCTAGATCCATGTACTGCTCCCGCTGCGCCTCTAAGGCACTACTGTGTTTTGGCTAAGTTGTAGAGTTTACAGTGACCCATAGGCTAGAACATTTCCAGCTCACTGTATCACTTAATCAAAGTGACTGCAAACCCAGACAGTAGCTCCCACTCGCCTTCGTAAGACTCAGGATATACGTCTGTATATCTACGTTGATCTAATTCCAAGTTTCAATAAACTAGGAAACCATTCTTAACTTGTTTAAGGATGTTCTCGACATTCACCAGATTTACTTTCATACTTGCACATGACCATTCATGGACTATGAACATCTGGCATTACCTTTATGATGGTTCCAATTGCCGTAGCAAAGGAACCTTCCATAAGCATCATCTTTCACCTTATCTTTAGGACCAGCGTCCTAACATAGATAGATCTTGAGAACACCGGCTAGAAGTATCCCCTTCGAGATCTATGCTAAACTCTTTTAGCATCACATCTATATAGGTAAACTATAATCTAACAGCAGTTAAATCTATCGCTATAGATTCTTATTTATAAAAATAAGAACTGCTAATCCAAGTGCTTTCGTAAAGACCTTGAACTACCAAACATTAATTGACTGTGACATGGGGTGATAATGCTCGAGAGAGATATCCAATACCTTACTCAAAAATCGTAACACACTCCCACTATCCATCTTGCACATTGGGCATATCCTTCTTTTGACTAAATCAAACTCCTTTGATTATCAAACAAAGAAATCGCCTAGAGAAACTTGTTTGAGTCCATAAATGAATCTCGTGGGCTTACATATCATGTTATCGTCTATGAACATCGAGCTTTCTGCCCAACGTCTTCAACACTATCATATAGCCATGATATCAAGTTATAACAAGCATCATCTGAACAGAACCGGGCTCAGCCTTACAGGGACACTCCCTTTAGGTGAGGGGCAGACTAGGTTCATAACCTGGTTGTCACTGATGGAATCTAATTCAGATATTATGGCTCCTGGCCATATCTCTCAATCTTTCCTTTCAAACATTCTTTCATGAGTCGTGAGATATTCATTCTTCAAGATGAACGTACTTGCACCCTTCTTTCGGTGCTTGAGGTTATCTACAAAGCTTACGAACTTTTGTGTGCACCGAGCAAAGTGTTTTACACCTCATCGCTATGCGGCGTCTGCTCATGTTCCAATGGTTGAATATATCTTTGTGGTTCTCAAACTCTTTTGAGATCTTATTTACTCCCACTGTCTCTTTTGGAAGTAACACTTCCTCTAGAAAACAGCATGTTTGGAGACAAACATTTTGCTCCGCGGACAGGTAAATAATATCTAGCGTACTTGCTAAGATATTCCACAAAGTTGCATATGTCGTACCGGGCTCCAAGCCTTTCTGACTTTGCCTATGACAACTTCAAATCATCGGTTAAGATAGATTTGACATTATCCTCTTCCACATCTAATATGAAATTTTATTCAACCTTTATTCTTCGGAACTCGGTTAAGTATAAGGGCTCTATCCCGAAATGGGTAAGGGATACTTCGCATGGCTTGCGTCACACCTTTATCATATAAAGTGTTGTTTCCATTTTGGGAACACAATCTAATTGCGTATCCCAAAGATGGTATCCTTCAAGGGAGAATCTTATTCCTTTCAGACGACTTCTGAAACACCCTTCAGGTATTAATTACTTCAATCCAATTGAAGGTTAATTCCTAAGTAGCTCATCAATCTCATATTCGTACTAGCTCGAACTTTTCGGGCTTTCCGAATTATGCACTTCACTGAGTACATTCAAATATTTCTAAAAATAGTCATAGAGATTAACAAACAATTATTTGTGGCATTAATTGTCACAAGCCAACAAACATCGGTATGTTTAGGCTTTGGACAACTTTCTAGATTTTATAACCTTTTCATAAAAGGGTATTTTAGTCATCTTTAGATAAGATACGTATTACCCACATGATTCATAAACATATGGTTCAACATCATCAGAATGACGTTTAGTTACACGCTTTTCTTCCAGAGAGACTATGTCTAGAACAACCACAAATATTAAGGATAACAGCCATACAAATATTTAGTTGAGATCTCATCACATATATCAACTATATAGTGACAACAGTCTAGTATGTTAGATTCAGTGACCTTCCAACTTTATCGAATAACATTTATTCTTTACAATTGAATATGTCTACTAAATCCTAACAAATAACTGAAAGTATGTTCTTCATAAGAACCGAACATAATAACATTTATTTAGTTCCCTTATCAGTTTACTAGATCCAGAATGTGGTAAGTGTTACAACGTTTGCTTCACCTTCCATATCTGTATTAACCTTTCTAGCTTAATCACACTCGTAAGATATCATATATCTAAGAGTTGACCTCGAACTTAGATAGGTTTATCTCAACACACTTGCCTAGAATAGAGACTTCAATAAGTTCTCTATTTAAGCACATGCCCTAACTTTCCTTTCAATCCTTTAAGCACCTGTAAATATTTCTTAGTGTAGTCTTCATAAGACTTAAGAAGGATCACAAGAGCTATGTCTTTAATTTCCTTTCATAAAGAAAATCTAAAGTATATTAAATAGTTTATTCATCCTTTTGAATCGTATTCAAAACATTGACTATTTAATTAACCTTTAAGCAATGATAGAATTACGTCGATACTTAAATCTTACAATTTTGAAAACAACCTTTCCAAAATTAGATGTGGTCATTCTTATGCAACGTTTGAATTAATTGTCATCGTATGACTGAATGATCATCTTGGATCGTATCCAATATATGACTAATTCGTTGAAACTTATTTCAAATGATTTAATCATATCATGAGCTTCCACTTTCATTAATAATTAAAGCCTTGGAGTACTCCATCAAATATATAGCCTCCTTGTCTCTAACTACTATAACGGGATCTCTCGTGTCATTGCTCATTTTAAAAGGATTAAAATTACTTAACCATATTTGAGAACGTTTCTCAAAAGGTAACAATCATAATTTGGTTTTACTAATCGAGAATTAAACATAAATATAAAGTTTGCTAAAACTACAACATAAAAATAAAGATAAAAGAGTGTTGTTGTTTATACACGCAAAATCAAAAATGGTCTTTTGGTTTATGATTTTGCTCTCACTAGTCAACTACTCCCAATTGACTTTCAAGAATTATTAATTTCTTTAGTGGACAAGATCCCACTAAACTACCGCGACCCCCGCTTTGGCTGGTGGGCCGAAAATAGTCTAATAGGTAGACAACATCTTTGTCAATCGTATCTTATACGACTCTTGTTGTTTGACTAGTCAACTCTTTGACAATTTTCATCTTATGAAGTAGTCAAACCCTTGCCTCTAAAATCCAAACGACCCCGCTTTGGTGGTGGCCGAGAGAATTCTTAGTCAAGTCATAACCCCAATATTCGTGAGATCTCATACGATCATATCTCGATAATGACGATATGCCCGAGGTAGGTCAACCCCCTGCTTTGGCTGATGAGTTGGATCCGAACAAGGGCTCTTCACCGTCATTATAATATAGGGAGGCAATTTCAACTTGATTCTTTTGAGGTGGAAGTATTTATGTAAATTAATTCACTTAATTAATTTTAATTATGGTCTCATCATAAATATGTCCATCTCTATAAACATACATCCTACACATTTATCTAGATCGTGCATAGTCATGCATCTATCGTATCATATAAAATAAATACAAGCACAAAATAAATAAATGCGTAAAGTAACCGGTATGATCATGGACTTTTCTTAGGTGCGGTTTCGAATACAAACTGACGAAACCGCGGGTCACAATCTAAGGGTAGCTGCAACCGCCAATAGGATCTTTAATGCTCCATTCTTGTTACATTTAATTCTATCGAATAAAATAAATACACCCGCCGCACACGGGAGGGAGCTAACGGGAATGAGATGAATGCAGAAAATAAACTAGGTCACGTTCTTCATAACGGCCTAGGACAATTTTTAAACCAACAGAAAAATTAAATCATTCACATCTTTACTATTGGTCGAGTCCATGATCAATCGGGGTCCATATAATCATATTATATCTACTATATCTAATCCATACAATAACATCTTATGAAAAAGATAAAATTAAAATTTAACTACTTGCGTCTTAATTAATCAATTAACATTAATATATTCAATAATTTTATCCAATCAATTAACTAATTAACATTTAATTAATTAAATGATTTTAATCGAAATAAAATTAACGATTAATTTTAAACGATTTTAATTTTAATTTTAATAAACTAGAACTATTCCAATAAATCAAAATTAAAATTATGTCTCTTTTGTTTCTTTCCTTTTGATTCCTAATCAAAAGGGATGCCTTTGGTTTCCTAAACCAAAATGCATCTTCCTAAACCAAATTTGGTTTAGGCCTGGCCACTTTCCAAAATCAAAATTTTGGAAGTGGCCTAGGCCTAGGCCTTTTACAAATCAAATATTTGAAAAGGACCTAGGCCTATTCCAAATCAAATATTTAGAAAGACCAAATAATTTTGGTTTAGGCCTGGCCACTTTCCAAAATCAAAATTTTGGAAGTGGCCTAGGCCTAGACCTTTTTCCCAAATCAAATATTTGGAAAGGGCCTAGGCCTATTTCAAATCAAATATTTGGAAATGCCAATATTATTTTAATGCCATGTGGTATCCCAATGGTCCAAACTATTTGAACCATTGGTTAGCCACATTACACAACTAAACAAAGGAGATATTAATCACAACTATGAACAATATTGAATCACAAATACACAAAACAAAAACCAGGGACCACCGCATCACACCAGCAGCAGCCGCCAGCCCGGAGGCCGCCGCCGCCGCCGGCGATCACATGGTGGTGGTGCCGCCGCCGATCGGCCGAGCACCACCAAGGCCGCCCTTTTTTTTTTTTCGTGTATCAATTTTGCAAATCAAGAATCTTTCATCTTTTAATTACGTGATTAGAACGATAAAATTAACTACGCAAAATAACATGCTTATTGCTTAAGCTCGAAGCTCGCTCTGATACCACTGTTAGGAAATCTACGCGGGAACGCAATGGAATTTAAAATTATATTTCCTTTTAACCAGGATCGACTTCGTTTAAGCAATAAACAAATAAGCTAGTAGACGGTTGTTACCTTGGTTGATCTAAAAGATCGACGCTTTGACCGTCTAAGGAGAGTAGTTCTGCATAGAGCCGCCCAAGTGTTCGGCCTCTACCGCTAGTCCACACGAACAGCCCGCCGGAATCCCATCATGGATTGCTATTGGAAAACTCCGGTTGCTAGACCGGCCCTTTTCCCCTCTCTCCAACTCTCTATAGGATGCTCTCTATTTTACACAAGATCTATTAGTTCTTGGAATTATGATGTACAAAAGAGCTTGACACCCACTTCCTTTATATAGAGGAAGTGGCGCCCCTATGTAGTGTGGAGGAGAAGAAAACCTTTTCCCAATAAAATAAGGAAAATATAATTGATTGATTTATCTCATTTATTATAATATCTCATATTAAATAAATCTGGGATATTGTCAATATCTTATATTGAATATTCCCAAGATATTGTCAATATCTTATATTGACTATATTCATCTTATTACCATAAATCAATTTACACATGTGTATATATCACATATATATATTATATGCATAAATCTCTATATATTATATATACATACTACACTTAGTCGCATGCACTAATGCACATCACACATGCACACCACACACGCATATATGCATAATATATCTAGTTTATTTTATTTTATTAATATCTAATATTAATAATAGGTAATACTATTAATTAAATTGCACAATCCAACTGATATGAAATGCGGATCTAGGAAAAGCGGTACTTGAACTTTAGGTGGTTTTCGGACTTTGTTGAAGTCTAGAAATGAAGGTATTTGGAAGTTGGTGAATCCTCCTCGACACAACTACAACAATGCGTAGAAGCACCTTGGAATATTTCTCGAGAGCTCCTCGACACAACCTCAACTTTGTGAGGAAGCACCTTGGAATAACCTTGACACCTAGAAAACTTGTTTCTAAGCACCTTGGTATAGGACACCCACAAAGGTTGCTCAAGCCTTTGATAATCCGACGTAACCTCTATCCAGAGAATTCCAAACACACACTAATCCAAGTGTATAAAAGAGAAAATTTATATTGATGTCAAAGATGATCCAAAATACAATTGATAGTTTGAGTATTTATAAGCTACTTGAATAAGCTAAGTACATGAATAAGACTAGTATTGGTAAACTAAAAGACTTCTAAAAATCCTCAAAAAGGTGGCGCCATTTTGTGATGTTTGAAGAGTCCAAGGTGAGTTCATTCCATGCTTCCAAAATAATGTAATGTATCTCCAATTGTCCAAGTCCAATGCATCTAGTTTCTTCAAGCAATTTCTTCCAACAAAAGGTGGCGACTATTTCCCTTAATTTCCAACCTTGATACTTGATTAATTATAGTCGTATGATAGTGCAAATATAGTAGTAATATAATGCGACTAATTACTTAATTAATCCGGGATTCCGTCGAATAAATGACGGTCTTCAAAACTTCAAAATGTGATGAGTACTTAGATTCCAAATCTTCAAAATGTTGTAGGACCAAAGTATTCATCGAATCAAGCCTCAATTTTCGTTGGAGACGAGTTTCGGGTCCAAGTCTAGTCGTGACGGGTGGTGGAGTGTCGGATGGCTCTATACTTACATCATTCCCTCCCGGTTGAGAAGGATCCGTCCTCTCGATCCGAAGGAGCGTCATATGGTTGCAGGTCCGCCACATTAAATGAGTTCGAAATTCCCCAGTCGGCCGAAATGTCAAGTTTGTAGGAGTTATTGTTGATTCTTCCCAAAACTTGATACGGTCCATCGCCGCGTGGATGTAACTTTGTCTTTCGCTTGTGGGGAAGTCTATCCTTACGAAAATGTAACCAAACCCAATCGCCGGGGTCGAATATCATCTCTTTTCGGCCTTTGTTTGCTTGTTTCTCGTACCGAGCTGTTTGAGCTTCCATATTTTTCCTTGCTTTGGCGTGTAACTCTCGAACCATCTCAGCTTTCTTTTCGCCATCAAGATTGGTAAGCATACCTGGAGGCAAAGGAACCAAATCAATAGGGGTGATAGGATTAAACCCATATACAATCTCAAATGGTGAAAATTTAGTAGCGAGAATGTGTGGCACGATTATAAGCAAACTCCACATACGGTAACCACGTCTCCCAATTCTTTAAATTCTTTTGCACTACCGAGCGCAATAATTGTCCCAAAGTTCGATTAACAACCTCAGTTTGACCGTCAGTTTGTGGATGATATGCAGTAGAATATAATAAAGTAGTACCCAAACGCATCCACAATACTCGCCAAAAATGACTTATAAATTTAACATCGCGGTCACTAACGATTGACTTAGGTACACCATGTAGTCGCACAATTTCCTTAAAAAATAATTCAGCGATATGCGAAGCATCATTCGTTTTATTACATGCGATAAAATGAGCCATTTTAGAAAAGCGATCGACGACCACAAAAATAGAATCCTTGCCCGATTGAGAACGGGGTAAGCCAAGTACAAAATCCATCGATAGATCGACCCAAGGGAAATCGGGAATGGGTAAAGGAGTATACAAACCATGGGGTTGTGATTTCGATTTTGCCTTAAGACAATTAACACACGACTTACACACTCGATGAACATCACGAGCCATCTTAGGCCAATAAAAATGTGTGTGAAGTATGTCCAAAGTTTTAGAAACCCCAAAATGTCCCATAAGCCCACCGCCATGTGCTTCTTGTACCAAATATTTACGCAACGATCCCCGAGGGATACACAATCGACTTTCTTTAAATAAAAACCCCTCGTGTTGATAAACTTTATTAAGTGCAGCAGTATGGGTCAACTTATATATTTCAGAAAAATCAACATCCGAAGCATACAACTCTTTAATGTGCTCAAACCCAAGTAGCTTGGTTTGCATGTGTGTGATAAGGGTGTAGCGTCTAGACAAGGCATCGGCGACAGTGTTTTCTTTTCCTTTTTTATACTAATCACATAAGGAAATGACTCGATAAATTCCATCCACCTAATGTGTCTTAAGTGCAATTTCGATTGTCCCTTTAAATATTTCAAAGATTCATGGTCCGAATGAATAACAAACTCTCGTGGACGTAAGTAATGTTGCCAAACCCGTAGACATTGAACAAGTGAATATAATTCTTTGTCATAGGTGGCGTAATTTAGTTGTGCGCCTTTTAATTTTTCGCTATAGTACGCAATCGGACGCCCCTCTTGAATTAAAACTCCACCAATCCCCACCCCGGATGCATCACATTCTATTTCAAACATTTTAGAAAAATCCGGTAACACAAGAATAAAGAAATTAAACAAGATTTAAGAGTTTCGAAGGCTTCCCTTTGTGCATCTCCCCAATGGAATGGAGCGTTCTTTTTTACCAACTCATTCAATGGAGCGGCGATAGTGCTGAAATTTTTGATAAATCGCCGGTAAAAACTAGCGAGACCTTGAAAACTTCGAACCTCCGTTGCATTTTTCGGTTCCGGCCACTCGGAGATTGCTACAATTTTTTCTTGATCGACCTCGATCCCCTGTCCACTCACAACAAATCCAAGGAAGACAACTCGATCCAAACAAAATGAATATTTTTTTAAGTTCGCATAAAGTTGTGCTTCACGGAGTGCTCCTAATACAAGACTTAGGTGTGATAGATGCGATTTTAAATCGTGACTATATATTAAAATATCATCAAAATAGACCACGACAAATCGTCCAATAAATTCCCTAAGTATTTCATTCATTAACCGCATAAATGTACTAGGCGCGTTGGTAAGTCCAAAAGGCATCACGAGCCATTCATACAAGCCATATTTCGTTTTAAATGCGGTTTTCCATTCGTCGCATAATACGGCATACTGGTATAGTCTATAACGTGTGTATTTGAAGAACCTTGTTCCACACGGGCGTACCGCTCCGTACGTGCAACAAGTGAACAAAAAAAAAACATTTTCCTTTTTTTTTCTTTCTCACACACTTCGGTAATTCGTGTTACATTTTGTAGTATTTTTCTTCTCCCGGCATTTTTTTTTCTGAATTTTGGAGTAGTGCCTAGAATTTCCAAAAAACACTTAGAATTCTTGTATCTACATCTTGTTGTAAGAAATCCTCTAAGGTTTCTAAGTTACTTGATATATTCGATATATTCTTCCATCTTGAGAAACAACACACATTTAAAAAAAAATGGAAAATCACGATCGAATTCCTGGAATAAGTGAGGAGGAACAGCAGCGTATGCAGCATATAATTCATTATATGATTCAAAGAATGGATGAACGATTTGCCCAAATGCAAGTGGGACAAGGTGTTCAACCACAAGCACATGAACCCAGCAATCATTCTACCAATGGCGACGAAGACTTGGCATTTGACGATACAGCTACTATCTTGGCGGCACCAAGAGAAAATCTCCAAGGTATTAAACAAAAAATTCCGGCGTTTAAAGGTAATTCTAATCCTGATGAGTATTTTTCTTGGGTTCTTAAAGTTGAGCAAATATTTAATTGTCATAACTATTCGGAAAGAACTAAGGTTCAACTTGCCACAAGTGAATTTGAGGAACGACCTATGCTTTGGTTTCAGAAAACTAATGAAAAGCGCAGAAATCAAGACAACAAAGCGATTTCATCTTGGGAAGTGCTTAAAACCGAGATGCACCGGAAGTGGGTGCCCGAGTCGTATCGACGGGAACAAGTGAGGAAATTACAAACTCTCCAACAAGGCGAGAAATCTGTTCAAGTCTATCACGATGAATTGGAGTTGGCATTAATGCGCACCAATACAGAAGAATCCGATGAACACACCATGGCTCGGTTTTTGGCAGGATTGCGGCCTGAGATAGCCGACCCGGTTGAAATGATGAATTGCACCACTTACGACGAAATGGTACATGCAGCTTTGACCAAGGAACAGCAACTCAAGAGGCGAAGAGCACAACTTAGCAAAAATTCCAGCCCCGCTACATATCGGCCGACATCATCCAAAGGCGACGGAGGTAAGTTTCCTATTAAAAATTCTGCTGTTAAATTTACTCCTCCCCAAAACGCGCCTAAGGGTAAAACCGAAGAACCTACAATTTGTTATAAGTGCAAGGGGTTGGGCCATAAGGCTAATGAATGTGTCAATAAGCGCACTTATATTGCTAATAAGGATGGATTATATCAATCGGAATCCGAGGATGAGAAGGATATTGTTAATGAAAATGAACAAGTTGAGGACGATGAAACTGATGATATAGGAACTTTTTATGATGAGCGTGCGTTATTTGTCACAAAAAAAGTCCTTAGCACGGTGAGTCAAATCGATAACAACGAAATACAACGTGAGAATTTTTTTTCAAACTCGTTGTCTTATCGAAGGAAAAATTTGCATGATGATTATTGACTCCGGTAGTTGTACCAATGTGATTGGTAGTGAGGTTGTTGAAAAATTAAAAATTCCCACAATAAAGCACCCACAACCTTATAAATTGCAATGGTTGAACGAAAGTGGATCCGTGAAAGTGACAAAGCAAGCATACGTGAATTTCATCTTGTCGAAATATGACGATAAAGTTCTTTGCGATGTTGTTCCTATGCATGTCACTCATTTGTTGCTTGACCGTCCGTGGCAATTTGATAAGCGTGTTCTTTATGATGGTTTTCTAAATAAATATACTTTGACACACAAAGGAAAGCGTATCACTTTGAGTCCGTTACCCACACACGAGGCTCATGCCGACTATGTCAAATTTGCTGAAAGAAGAGAGCAGGCGCATAGTAATTCTGGAAAAACTATTGTACCACCCGAGAATGTCAAAATTAACTCCCAAAATCGTGATAAGAAAGTGAGTTTTGCGGCTGTTCGGAATCCTATTTTGTTCGTCTATAAGGATTTTTATCCATTGGTTTCTCGTTCGGAACATAATAGTGATTCTCCTATTCTATATCCTTGTTGTATGCTAATCCGTGACCTTGCGGGAACCATTCCCGAAGAAGTACTAACCATTTTGCAGGAATTTGAAGATATATTTCCAGAAGAAGAGCCGAGCGGATTACCACCACTTCGAGGCGTTGAGCACCAAATTGATTTTATTCCGGGCGCTATCTTGCCTAACCGACCGGCTTATCGGGAAAATCCCGAGGAGACTAAGGAGATTCAACGCCAAGTTCAAGAATTATTGGAGAAAGGCAAAATTCACGAATCCATGAGTCCATGTGCGGTTCCCGTTATTGTTGTGCCAAAGAAAAATGGCGAATGGAGAATGTGCACCGACTGTCGTGCCATTAATCAAATCACGGTAAAATATCGTTATCCCATTCCTTACCTTAATGATATGTTGGATGAATTGCATGGAGCGAAAATATTTACAAAGGTCGATTTAAAAAGTGGTTACCACCAAGTGAGGATTCGAGAGGGCGACGAATGGAAAACCGCATTTAAAACGAAATATGGCTTGTATGAATGGCTCGTGATGCCTTTTGGAGATACAAGTAACTTAGAAACCTTAGAGGATTTCTTACAACAAGATGTAGATACAAGAATTCTAAGTGTTTTTTGGAAATTCTAGGCACTACTCCAAAATTCAGAAAAAAAAATGCCGGGAGAAGAAAAATACTACAAAATGTAACACGAATTACCGAAGTGTGTGAGAAAGAAAAAAAAGGAAAATGTTTTTTTTTTGTTCACTTGTTGCACGTACGGAGCGGTACGCCCGTGTGGAACAAGGTTCTTCAAATACACACGTTATAGACTATACCAGTATGCCGTATTATGCTATACCTTTAAGCTCTTCTAACATACGTACGTTTATATGCAACAATAATATAGAAGAAAGAGAAAATGATATAGTACCGTCGATTCCGCCTTTATCTCTGATACCAACTGATATGAAATGCGGATCTAGGAAAAGCGGTACTTGAACTTTAGGTGGTTTTCGGACTTTGTTGAAGTCTAGAAATGAAGGTATTTGGAAGTTGGTGAATCCTCCTCGACACAACTACAACAATGCGTAGAAGCACCTTGGAATATTTCTCGAGAGCTCCTCGACACAACCTCAACTTTGTGAGGAAGCACCTTGGAATAACCTTGACACCTAGAAAACTTGTTTCTAAGCACCTTGGTATAGGACACCCACAAAGGTTGCTCAAGCCTTTGATAATCCGACAGAACCTCTATCCAGAGAATTCCAAACACACACTAATCCAAGTGTATAAAAGAGAAAATTTATATTGATGTCAAAGATGATCCAAAATACAATTGATAGTTTGAGTATTTATAAGCTACTTGAATAAGCTAAGTACATGAATAAGACTAGTATTGGTAAACTAAAAGACTTCTAAAAATCCTCAAAAAGGTGGCGCCATTTTGTGATGTTTGGAGAGTCCAAGGTGAGTTCATTCCATGCTTCCAAAATAATGTAATGTATCTCCAATTGTCCAAGTCCAATGCATCTAGTTTCTTCAAGCAATTTCTTCCAACAAAAGGTGGCGCCTATTTCCCTTAATTTCCAACCTTGATACTTGATTAATTATAGTCGTATGATAGTGCAAATATAGTAGTAATATAATGCGACTAATTACTTAATTAATCCGGGATTCCGTCGAATAAATGACGGTCTTCAAAACTTCAAAATGTGATGAGTACTTAGATTCCAAATCTTCAAAATGTTGTAGGACCAAAGTATTCATCGAATCAAGCCTCAATTTTCGTTGGAGACGAGTTTCGGGTCCAAGTCTAGTCGTGACGGGTGGTGGAGTGTCGGATGGCTCTATACTTACATCACCAAGTGTATCTTATACACCCCAAAATTGCGCCACCTTCGCCAATAAATTGGCATCCGGAATTTTCTTTAATTAAACAATATAATTAATATCTTGTATTTAATTTATTCATAATAAATAAATACCACCATATTAATTTACCACTATAACCTTTATAGTCTCGAGATAAACTTTTCTTATTTGGTTATCATTTATAACCACATTTTAATCCGATTAGATGTTCATATGTGTGTGACCCGATAGGCTTCCGAATATGTTGGCCGTAGACACAAAGTGCAAATTACGAAAATGCCCTTCATACCTAACGATCACGGGATAGCGTCTAGCAACACACCGTGACCCCCAATCATCGGAAGAGTCAAATGCAATGACTACTACCTTTCATGTGAAACAGTTACCGTGTAACTTACAATCCTATCGCTGAAACAATATCCATACAGTCGTTAGTCGAGTGTCAAAACATCAACGACCGTATCTTATAATCTGGATATCAAGCTCTCTCGAAGTAACTCATTTACTTCCACTTTGCAAAGATTCACGAGAGTAAGACATTCCTTATAAGAAGGCTCTTTCGGATATTCACCCCTACTGATAGGGTACGCGATTCCCAGACGACCAAACATGTATACTCCGCATGCTTCAGTACCCAATCACTACCGCATGATCGCCCCATGGCTAGGGGAAACCTCAATAGTGTCAAAGCATGACAATCCACACCGTGATGCCATGAAGACTCCGGTCTTAAGGATAATTACACAACCGCCACATAGTGTGACACTTATCCGTGTAAGTGGGTCAGTCTAACGTACGCATTCTCTAATACACGTCCACGTACAGTCCAAGTGTCTCTACACTTCGATAGACGAGATCTATCCCTGCCCTAAAGACAGAAGACATCTAATACGTGCTAGCCTGTTTATACTATCAATGCCCTGTTTAATAGTACATCAGCCTAGAGACATTTAAGTATCAAACTTATTAAAGTGATTAGAGATCTCATCAACCATAATCGCCTATCATGGTTTCTCTATCACAGTTTAATACTAAGGACGTCATCATATAACAATTCATAATTGGTTCTTTAAAAGAACATATATATATGACAACAGAAAAGCCATTTAATATATGTATAAACATAAAGAAATAGTAGAAATGATCCGACCCGGTCGGATCCGGTCCAACCCGATTGGGTTTAGGACACTATTCCAACATATGTCACCCCATAAGTAGTCCTAATTGAATAAGAAGTCCGGTTATGGTGTCTTACGTGAGTATGTCACACAATAAGTCCGTTTATGGTGTCTTACGTGTGTATGTCACTCAATAAGTCCGTTTAGGGTGTCTTATGTGAGTATGACACACAATAAGTCCATTTATGGTGTCTTACGTGAGTATGTCACACCATAAGTAGTCCTAATTGAATCAGAAGTCCGGTTATGGTGTCTTACGTGAGTATGTCACACAATAAGTCCGTTTATGGTGTCTTACGTGTGTATGTCACTCAATAAGTCCGTTTAGGGTGTCTTATGTGAGTATGACACACAATAAGTCCGTTTAGGGTTGTTGGACTTATTTCTATGTTTTGATGATGAGTACCAGACTAGCTGTTATAGTGCAAAGGCAAAAAGATGTCTAGATCAAAGGTATAGGTTTATTAGAGTTTGATTTATGAATAGGTTTGATCAAACAAGCATCAGAAAGGGCTGCGATTTATATCGACGGACCGATCCATATCGATAGGGTAGATAGGTCGGTAGACTAGTCCGGAACCTGCCGAAGACCGAAAGGCCGAGGGTTCAAACTCGATTCTGAAGGCTAAGGGATCAAACTTAGTAATGTAAGTCAAGGATATGGAATCAGAATTTAGGCAAGTCTGTGATGACCTAAACTGATTACATATATCTTGTGAAGAAGGTCTAAGTTCCACAAGTTGGATGATGTTTGGAACTTGGTTATTATTAAAAAGGTGTAATCTAACTTCACAAATAAAAGTTAGATAAAAGAAATCAGCTGCATTGTATTTTATACACAGTAAATTGCAGTTCAGCAGACTGATAGGTATCTCAGCAGACTGATGAACCTGCTGATAATATACCTTGGTTAATTCAAGATTATATTGGAAGATTACATGGATAAGGACATCCAACTACCTCTGACTTATCAAAGAAATCAAAGGCTGAGATTAAAAGAACGTTGGGATGATTCAGATCTTTATCCAATGGTTATAAGTCAAAGGGTGGACAGACTGCATTGTCAAAAAGGAAGTCTGACAGTGTCAGTCCTATGAATAGTGACAGAATGCAAATCAGATGGGACAAAAACAAGGAACGGTTACATTTGAATTTCAAATACAAGTCACATGCATTCTTGCCTATAAATAGAGGACTTTCAACTCAGAAACAAGATGATGAAAACTAATAGACTTTGAAGAGATATTACCGAAATTTGAAAAACACCCCTTGAACTTACCGAAGTTAAAGCTACCGATCCGAGAGAAATTCTTCAAGTGTATTCGCATTCAAGCTACATCAAGCATACACACTTGAAGCACGCAAGCTGCCGATTATTTCATCCTAATCAAGCTGCGCATCCGAATCATTTATTTGATTCAATCTTTATTTTATAAAGAACCCGCCGAAGACGAGTGAAGCACGGTTGTGTGAAAGACTTGTTGTTTGTGGTGGAGAGTGGTGAAGAGGCAATTCTACCCTTCAAGGACCAGTGGAAGACTCGGGAGCGACAATCCTACTGTTCCCGAGTTTTCGGTTGTGAAGCCATAGTTATTGGTGAAGGACAAGCAACCTTAGGAATCTTTGTAAAAGCTACATCAAAGATCTCTAGTGAATTTCCTCCAACATCACGGGAGAAGAGTGGACCGACAGGATTACACCACCGGAACCACTATAAAATCGCCTACTTACTTTCAAAGCATTTATATTCGCACTTAGTTTATTTTATACATCAACCTACTGAATCTAGCAACTGAAATCACACACTTGCACTACTGAGTATCTAATACTTAGTATCATATTTAACAAGTATTAAGGCTTAATTTTGATATAATCCCACTGCACAAATTCAGCAGACTCAAGCGTCGTAGACTATCGTTTATCGAGCGGGCTGCGAGGTATCGACAGACTGCGATGTATCGACAGACCGCCGAAGTTGCAGAATTTGTTAACTCCAAAAGTTTTAAGTGTTAAGTTTATTCACCCCCCATCTAAACTTAACCAAAGCCTTTTCAAGGGACCAACAATTGGTATCGGAGCAGTGCTTATGTTCTGAAGAAATCCTACTTGTTGTGCTTGTGAAAATTCTTTGATACTTTCTTTCAAGTTATTGATTTTCAAAGACTTGCATCATGGATAACACACAGTATGCTAGAACTATGCTGATGTGTTCTCTAGATAGATTTGATGAGTATAAACGTCGAATGCAGGCTTACCTTGCTGCAACTCATGATGAGATGATGGATGTACTAACTGATGGACCACTGGAGATTACCAAGGCAAAAACAGTGGGTGATACAACTGAGTACATTCCTAAACCAAAGAGAGAATGGAATGCAGAAGACAGAAAAAGAGCAAACCTCAACAATATTGCTATTGACATCATTTATAGAACCTTGGATAGCAATATGTACATGAAGGTTAAAGATTGCAAAACTGCAAAGGAACTTTTGGACAAGATACATTTGATCTGTGAAGGCACTGATGCAATAAAGAAGAATAAAATCAGTGTGGCCAGAAAGAGGTTCCAAAAGTTCAAGATGCTACCAAATGAAACCATTGAGCAAATGGAATCAAGATTTAATGCAATCCTGGATGAACTTACCCTGCTAAGTGTAAGTTATTCAAAAGAAGAAATAAACACCAATATCTTGGAGGCTCTACCTGCAAAAGATGTTTGGAAAATGAAGGTGACTGCAATAGAAGAAATGAGAAAGTTGCATGAAGAAGACACCTTCAAGTTGTTTTCGATCTCAAGGCTTATGAATTTAGCAAAAAGCTTGTACCGAGATCGAAAAGAAAGAGCCAAAGACCACCGCATTGGTGCTTCACATCGGGAAGAAACATCCGGAGGACAAGATGATCGTTGGATAAGATGCAGGAAGCATTGCCCCTCCCGAGCAAGAAAATCGGGATGATGAAGACGGGAAAGGCCCCCGCAAGGAACTTCACAAAAAGGCCTACCGAAAGAAAGAAAGAAGAATCAAAGAAAGACAATGACTATCCGTGCTTTCATTGCAAGAAACAGGACACTTCAAACACGAATGTCCTGAGTTAAAACAAAGTAAGGAACCTGATTATCTTTGCTTCAACTGCAAGAAGCCTGGACACTTTAGACCTGATTGTCCAGACCTACTGAAGACCAAGAGTCAACAAAAAAGACATGGCAAGAAGGCTATGGTTGCTGAAAATGAATCAGGGTATGAAGTGGAATCTGAAAAAGGAAATGAATCAGATGACACAACACTGGTTGCTGACATGGAAGATTATGCTTTGATGGCCAATATGGATGAAACTGAGGAGGTATACAATACTGTATCCATCAATACTCCTGCTGGAAGTGATTGTGAATCAACTTGTGGTTCAAATCCTAGAAATTCGACAATAATGAGACTTTGGATGCCATCCTTAATCAATCGAGGATAATACAATCTGGTTATGAGATTGTGAAGGTGAAAAAGAAGCTCTTGAATTAGAAGTTGGAAAATTGAAAGCTGAATTAAGAGTTCTCAAAGGTAAAGAAAAAGATGTTGGACAGAATCAGTGTAAGCCTCGCTCGATCATTCGGCGGCCCACGACCGCCGAACCATCTTGCTTCACTACTGCATACAAATCTGGAAAGACTCATGGTGATAAAACAGGGCTTGGATTTGGAACTCAACAATCCAAAAAGAGTAGATCCAAAGAAGGTTACTTGAACCTAGCACCGAAATTGGTCCTAAATTTGTACAAAGACAAGATCCAACTCCATGTAAGGTTGCCGAGGCGGTAAAACCTACCGAGAATACTTCAAGGAAGCAAAATCGAAGTCAAAGAAGTCAACGACTCCTAACAAAAAGAACAAATCTAAAAATAGGACTCATTGGACCTTCTAGACCTGCGATAGCGAGGCCCGCTACCAAGTCTATTTGGACCACAAAAAGGTAAAGGTCAGAAATATTCCAAGGATAAGAATTCCAAATCTAAAAATGTTAATCATTCAAGGAATACTTATCTCAGGGGCAAAGGTAGACTGTTCCCTGCTGATGATGATTGGAATATTCCTGTACCTACTGATAGAAACAACTAGTATAACAATGCTGCTAGGGTAAAACCTAAGCAATGGAATCACAAAGGACTCGGCGAGAGGATTTATAAAAGGCAAAGCGGGGACCCCAAGCGAGACTCGATATTACGGGGTACGTTCCTAACAGACAGCAAACAAATGGTTATACCAATGCTTCTAACACCAAGAATCACTTCAAACAGCATTTTAAACCAAAAGGCCAGAAAACATATGTGAATCCTACACAACCTACTGTAAGAACTTATGGATGTGTGGAATACATGTATGAACCAAAGTATGATACTTTTAGGAGAAGACCTTATGGAAACTTACCAAAAGTCATGCTTACTACTGACCACTATGGACCCAAACAGGTTTGGGTACCTAAAATGTATTAACTTTGTTTTGTAGGGTGTCTGGTATTTTGACAGTGGATGTTCCAGACATATGACAAAGAATAAGCACTTGTTTATCAAACTTTGTGGCAAAAGATGGTCCAAGGGTGAATTTTGGCAACAAGAATACACTGGATACACAAGAGGATATGGCACACTTGTAAGAAATGGACTTACAATCAAGAATGTTGCATATGTGGAAGATTTGGATTACAAACTTGCCGAGCACCTTTGGACAATTTTGTGACATGGGATACAAGGTCACTTTTGACAAAAACAACTATATTGTCATTAGTGAAAGAGGTGATCAAGTTGTACTTGCTGGTAGAAGACAACAAAACATGTATGTTGTGGATTGGTCTACTGCAGTTCCAGAAACCTGCCTGATTGTGCATACCAAGTCTGAACTCAATTGGTTATGGCACAAGAAGTTGAATCATTTAAACTTTGATGATATCAATCAGTTGGTGAAGAAGAAGCTGGTGATTGGTTTACCTGAGATCACATTCAAGAAGGATGCTATATGTGATGCATGTCAGCAGGGTAAACAGATAAAGTCAAGCTTCAAGTCAAAAACTAAAAAATGAACTAATAGAGTGTTGGAGCTTATGCATATGGATCTTTTTGGACCAATAACTCCAACAAGTGTAACTGGAAAGAAATACACTTTAGTGGTTGTGGATGATTATTCAAGGTACACTTGGGTGATATTTATGAACAAGAAAAGTGAAACACTCAAAAGCATGCCTAATCTTTTAAAGAGATTACAAAATGAGAAAAGTTTAACAGTAATAAAAATAAGATCAGATCAGGGTACTGAATTTCTCAACAAAGTTATAAGAGAATATTTGTGAACGAATGGTGTCTTGCATCAACTTGCTTCGCTGTGGTACACCTCGGCAAAATGGGGTTCCGAAAGAAGAAACGGGACTTTAAAGGAAGCAGGAAGGACAATGATATGTGAAGCTTTGCTACCTGAAAGATATTAGGCTGAAGCAGTTAATACAGCATGCTATACACAAAACAGAACATCAGTAAACAAGAAGCTGCTGAAGACACCTTATGAGATTTGGAATGGAAGGAAACCAAACATATCCTATTTCCATCCATTTGGAAGCAAGTGTTTTATCTTAAATCACAAGGTTCATCTGAAAACATTCCAACCAAATTCAAATGAAGGGATTTTCTTGGGATATTCTTCAGTCAGCAAGGCATTTAGGGTACTGAACAAGAGGTCACTGAAACATGAAGAAACAATCCATGTTGTGTTTGATGAACCTAAGTTCACTGGTATGGAAGATGAATATTGTGAACCTGCTGAGAATCAACAAGTCACTGATCCAGATTGTGTTGAAGTTTTGGAAAGATTCAATGACTTAAAAGTTTCTGATACTGCTCCTACTGAACACCCTGCTGGTGACATTACTGATGCAACAACTGAAGCTATTCAAGGATCTGCTGAACCCCCTGTTGTTGAAGAAGCCATAGCAGACCCCACTGAAGATGAGGTTCCTGATAACCAAACCAACTAGAATCCACAATGGTTAAGGAATCACCCTGCTGAACAAGTTATTGAAAATGTACAGCAAGGTGTAAGGACTAGAAGACAACTGGAAGCTATGTTTACTTGTTTTCTATCTTAAATGGAACCTAAAGTTGTTGAAGAAGCTATTTCAGATCCAGATTGGATAATAGCTATGCAAGAAGAATTGAATGAATTTGAAAGAAATCAAGTTTGGACACTAGTTGAAAGGCCAAGTCATGAAAATATCATTGGTACTAAGTGGGTATACAGAAATAAACTTGATGAATCTGGTACCATTGTAAGGAATAAGGTCAGAATAGCTGCAAAAGGCTATTCTCAAGCAGAAGGAATAGATTTTGATGAAACTTATGCACTGTTGCAAGATTGGAAGCTATCGATTATTCTTGGCACATCTTGCATATAAGAACTTTAAAGTATATCAAATGGATGTCAAAAGTGCATTTCGAATGGCATTCTAGAGGAGGAAGTGTATGTACAAAGCAACCTCCTGGATTTGAAGTTAAAGATCAAGAAGATAAAGTGTATAGACTCAACAAAGCACTTTATGGATTGAAACAAGCACCAAGAGCATGGTATGAGACTCTATCTCAATTCTTGGTGGACAATGGTTTTGCAAAAGGCACCATTGACAAGACACTTTTCAGAATCAGTGAAGGGAACAGCACCCTACCGGTACAGATTTATGTGGATGACATAACATTTGGTTCTGAAAATGATTTACTTTGTGAAAAGTTTGCAAATCTAATGAAAAGTAAATTCCAAATGAGTATGATGGGAGAGATGAACTACTTTTTGGGATTGCAAGTTAAACAGATGAAAGATGGAATCTTCATTCATCAAAACAAGTATACCAATGAGTTGCTGAAGAAGTTTGGTATGGAAAACAGCACTAAGATATCAACTCCAATGAGTACAAACATCAGATTGGATGAAGATAAAGAAGGCAAAGATGTTGATCAGACTTTATACGAAGGATGATAGGCGATCCGTTGTACCTTCTTGCCGGCGGACACGATATATCCTTTCTTGTAGGTGTTTGTGCAAGATTTCAATCTAAACCTAAAGAAAGTCATTTAGGTGCAGTCAAGAGAGTTCTCAAGTATCTAAAGGAGACTTTGGGAGTAGGGATATGGTATTCCAAGGATGGAAGCTTCAAAGTTATATCTTACTCAGATTCTGATTATGCTGGATGCAAAATTGATAGAAAAAGCACTACGGGAACACGTCGGTTAATGGAAAGTAGATCGGTCTCCTGGTTCGACAAGAAACATAATTCAATATCAACTTCCACTTCGCCGAAGTGAATATATAGGCTATTTGGAAGTTGTTGTGCACAAGTACTATGGCTAAGACAACAATTAAGGGATTATGGAATTGAAGAAAA
Source organism: Gentiana straminea (assembly GCA_036785695.1). Taxonomy (NCBI): domain Eukaryota; kingdom Viridiplantae; phylum Streptophyta; class Magnoliopsida; order Gentianales; family Gentianaceae; genus Gentiana; species Gentiana straminea. The sequence goes on from JAVUPR010000111.1 coordinate 3,427,830, forward strand.
GGAAATTCCAATTATGTGTGACAACACAAGTGCAATTGCAATCACATAAAATCTGTTTTGCACTCAAGAACCAAGCACATTGATGTGAGACATCATTTTATAAGAGATCATGTTGAAAAGAAAGATGTGGTGGTTCTATATATCCCTACTGAAAATCAACTTGCTGATATTTTCACTAAACCACTTGACAGTGAAAGATTTGCCAAATTAAGGACTGAACTTGGAATTATAAAAGTTGACTGATAATCAGCAATGTACTGGAATTCACCAAGGGGATTAGTCTTTGCTATGTTGGGTGAGCTCACTTAGCAGATTAGTTATTGGTATCAACAATTCCATGTACTTATGTTTGGACAATTGAGCAAATGAGGTTTCCAAGGGGATTGGTCTTTGTCATGTTGGGTGAGCTCACTTGATAGATCAGTCATTGGTATTAAACTTCATCTTGTATTATCAATTGAACAAAACAAGAAGAAATCAAGGATCAACGAGTCACTTTGTCAGGCAGGCTGCTGAAGCACCTTTATCCACACTGCTGAGCCAACCTTGCTGAGGACAACCCTGCTAAATGGAACGTTACACAGTCAAACTTTACTAAAGTCAAAAAGCAGTTTGGCGGGATATTTATCCTACCCTTTATTACCATAGTTACTACGATCCAACGGTTACAAACGTTATGGAGGAGTTATGGGCCACGTGTCAAGACAACATTTACTCAGATTAATCGTGGTTAACATCAATGTACGTGCACTGACAGTTACAAATACCGTCTGTCCATATATACAGACCTACACTCAGCAGATTTTCACTACTTACAAAATCTGCTATATCTCTGTATTTACACTGTGTGAACACAGATTTACAATCCATCTTCTTCATCTCATTTTTCTCATAACAATGGCGGAAAAGATTGATGTCCATATTGAATCAAGCCAAAGTGTTAGAGGTTTTGTTGTTGATGCAAACAAAACCGAATTGGTCATCAACATTGGTCGAAGAATAAGGAGGTTTGCAGGCTTGGAAAACAAACTCAATATCAGATTGGAAACAATATCATACACAAATGTTATTGATTTCTGGAAGAACATGGTTGTGGAAAAAGGGACTGAAGCATTCAAGACAACTGTGAATGCTGAGGAGATTGAAGTTTCCCCTAGTCTACTGAGGGAAGTTTTTGGATTTGAGGAAGTAGTGGATGGTCCAGTAAATCCTGAAGCAATGGGACTATCCAAGATGGCTTTTGTTGATCAAATCAAAACAAATACAGCCACCAAATCCACTCCAGGCATCAATTGCAGACATATTGGAAATGAGTACAGTCTGTGAGCAAGCTCATTGCAAAGAACATACTTGAATTTGGTTGGCAAGTATGGACACTCTATCGGGACCCAAGATAGAGTTGATGATGATTATTTGCTGGAGCATGAGATTTGACTGGGCTGGTTACTTCATTCATTACATGAAGAAGGTAGCCAAGGAAGAAAAAGAGGGAAAAATGAAATCCAAGGCCTTGCCCTTAGGATTAATGGTTCAGACCCTGCTGAATCACTTGGAGGTTCCTGATATTGAACCTGAGAAGTTCAATCAATCTAGATACAAGAAGGAAATTGACTATACTATTCCTGGTCTAGATGATGATGAAGATGTTGTTGACCCTGCTGATGATGATGACAGTAATGGAGATGATGGTGATGTTGGTGGTGAGCAGGTCCAGCAAACTAAGAAGAAATCTACTAAATCTGATGCACCAAAGAAGACCAGTGAGAAAAGAAAGGCTGTAGATACAAGGAAGATCACTGAGATCTTAAAGCTTAAGAAGACAAAGAAGCAAACAGCACAGACTGTTGAGTCTATTGAGGGTCCAGCTGAATCTGAAGGTACTGACCCTGCTGTTGCTGCAAGAAGAACTGTTGTTGAGATTCTGAGGGAACAACAGAAGGAAGCAAGTAGAAAGAGGAAGTCTACTAGAACTGAAGATGATGAACCACTTTCCAAGAGAAGAAAAGAAATTATCCACAAAAAGAAACATGGAAAGGGGAAAGAATTGAAAGACTTGGAGGCACAAAGAGTCCAAGAAGAAGCATCAGTAGAAGAGGACGAAGAGGCTATTAAGGCTGAGCCCTTGACTATCATCAAGTCTGTGGAAATTACTGACTCCTCACCTGAAGAGGTTGTTAAGTCTTGTTGGTCCCTTGGAAAGGCTAACACAAGTTTAGAGGGGGGGGGGGGGTGAATAAACTTGTCACCAAAAACTAATCCTGAACTGGAAAAGTCCCAGGAACTGAGTTTCTCTGAAACTCAAACTGATTTACAGTTTGTTCCTGTCCCTTTAACTTGGGCGGAGTTCAGTTAGCTCAACTGAATATAAGTTATTACTGACTTATATTTAGTCTCGTTAACGCGGCGGATAAAACTAGCCTTTAGTGCAATAGATGTGTAAAAAGAAAACTAGACCTTCTATGTATCGGTTAAGTGCTGTCTTAGTGTCTGACGTATGCCGAGAGATAATGCAATAAATAAAACAAACACAGATACATAAGGAAAATCAACACATGATTTGTTTATGGAAGTTCCGGGTGGTGTAATCCCGTACGTCTCCCCTACTCCTGTGGCGTAGGAGGTAACACTAGAATGATGAGATAACCATTACAAAATCCTAGCACTATGACAGTCCTTCACGACACCCTAGTTTCACTGTCTACACAAAATGAAGAAAGGTGAGATTGCTCCCTTCACTCTGCACACTGATCTTTCGGAGGTGGAATTGCTCCTTCACCGGATCACCACTCACATACACGGTCCAGACCGCACCAGCTCTTTGTAGCAACACCGTATGAAGAAAGGTAGAATTGCTCTCTTCAAACTATGCACAACCAACCCTTTTTCACAAGGTTAGGTCTAGAATTAATCAAAGATTAATTCAGTGAGCTGTTTGATTCTTCTGGATCTGACTTTGTATCTCCAAGATGCCTTCATTCCCCTTTGATGGGTTACTGGATCTTCCTTTGAAATTTCAAGGCAATGTCGTTGGCTCCCCTTTATCTGGATAAATATGATCTACTTTTTATGGATCTGGATTTGGATCTTTGAATGTATGCTTGTAAAGCTCTTTTTCTGATCCTCCTCTCTCTCCCTGTCTTGAGTGATTCTCTTGTGTATTTATAGGAGTGATGTGACGGTTACTAGCTCTTGTAGCCGTTACACTTGTCATTTAGCCAACGTTCATATGTACGATTTTTTGTCGTATTGATAGTTTAAATTCAATCAAGGCCTTAACTCAGTTTTCTACTCTTCTTCAAAACTGAGTACCTTGTTTATTTAATATCTGACTTCGATCGGCTAAGTCAGAGTACACCAACTAGTTTCTTTTTACCCGGTAGCCGATAATCTTTGTCCTTAAGATTATTCGGTTATACATGATCTATAACTCGGTTTCGGGTCACCACGGACTTGCACGAATCGACTTATAGTCACGACTTAATCGACTTTTAAGCGAGTTTGCCACCTTAGTTCTTCAATCTTCAATAAGCGAGTCCGTGTCCCTCGGTTCTTCGGTCTTACGGATAAGCAAGCGAGTACGTGACCCTCGGCGAATTTATCTTCTTCGCTTTTAGCATAAGCGAGTTTGAACCCTCGGTTCTTCAAGTGCGTATTCGTTTTCTTGTTATAACTCGGTTTTCATGTTGTGACTCGGTTTGTTCGCCTGGTTCCTATTCTATTACAATGCTTGTCTGAAGCAACCTATACAAAGTTCAGACTCTAGATAGAACTTATACATTTGTCTCTAGACCATTTCTTGCTTCTTCTTTTATTATGCACTATAACAGTTAGTTACGACTTCATCATCATGTGGGTTATAAGTGATTTGTCTAATTTCGTGACGAATCATCATCAAAACATAAATAATATTTCCAACAATTTCCCCCTTTTTGATGATGTATCATAACCCTCCCTAAAAGCAATAATGAAAGAATAGTGCAAGAAATCATAACGAAACATTTTAAGATAGCAAAATAGAACAACCAAGTTTATCACAAGATTCAAAATAGAACAGTCGAGTTAAAAACTGAATTAGATTACATCTTTTCATTTTCCAGTGCCATTAACTTTTCACCAGCAAATATGCTCCTTTTTGTCTCTAAAAGTCTTCTTTCTTTTCTTTCTTCAACTGATTCACCATCTCTTGGCTTAATTTCCAGATATTCATTCAACAGTCTGTTTCCTTCTTCATTCTCTTGGTTTTTGAACTTGATCAGAATTTCTTTGAGTTCTTCTTCCATCAATTTCTCTTCTTCTTCTGAGATAAGATTTTCCTTCTCCTCTTTTCTTTCAGATTTCTTTTCAATTTCCCCCTTTGTTTGTGTCTCCTTATCTGTCAGTTTTTCAAGAGTTTGACACAGATTACAAGCTTCTTTCTAATACTCAACAACTTGCTTTAATCGCGGCTTTCTCATCATCCTCGGTTCTTGTATCTTTAAAATCTCCTTACGCAATTAGCTCTTCAAACATACTGTCAACAACTTCTTCATTAATTTGAGTAGTTAGTGGATCAGCGTCTACTTGTCTATCTTGATCTTCTATCGGTTGTCCGGCATAAGCCTCTTCGATCTTTTCTTCTTTATTTGCATCATCATCACCTACTGACTTCATCTTCCCCCTTGTTTGAAGATAAGCGATAGCGATCTTCAAATAACTTTCGTAGGGTGATGATGTTTGAGTATTTGTTCAATCTGAATAATGTATTCTTCCAATTAATTCATGCGAGTTTGAACATTTTCTCCTGTAGATTTTGTATTAAACATTCAATGAAATCTTTCGATTCTTCGGTTTCTCGGCTTCGACTTCTTGAACCGAGAGATTCTCCAAATCGATTTGCTTATGGATGCCTCATGAGCTTGGGATGAGGATCCAGTTTCAGGATAGTAAAAGTGAGTATCATGAACTGTCAGTTCCTTTTCATACTCAGTTTCACAAAATTCTGCATCTTCCACAGCTTCTCTTTGTTTTTCAGTGTATTCCCCAAACATAGTAGTGGGAAATTCACTCCCTTCAGATACTTCATCAGTTTCAGTCTCTTCAGATTCTTCAATCTCTCTTTCAGTTTCTTCTTCCATTTCTATATCATCTTCAGTTTCATCATCAGTTTCAGCATCACTTTCATCAATATTGATTACCACTTTAGGTTCGGCTTTCATTGCCTGAAGTTTGTTCCATAACCTCTTGTCTCCTCGAGTTCTTTCATCTAAGTTCACGGTTCCACTTGAAGCCGGAGTCCGAAGCTTTACTCAATTCCTCTTCTTCAATGATTTTCCTTTTCTTTGTTTCAGTGGACACTGATTTGAGTTTTGCTTTGGCTTCTGTAACTTTTGATATGGAAAAATGATCTAGTATCCTTTGCACTAGATAAGGAGATCCCTTTTTCAGTAAGAACGATTCTCCAGTATCTTGTCTTTCTTTGACTCTTTCTTTCTCGTCTGAAATTTGCTTTATCAACTGATTGAGAGCAAATTTGTTCCAATTAAATCTTTTTTCAAACCAAATAGCATAAATCATCTTCATTTTGTCAGTTGAGAGAGTATAGAAATTTCGAGCATGACCAATGACGTTTCTGGTCAGAAGTATCGTCAAGAATGCAAACTCTCCTTTCTGCTGATAAATAGTGCCACTGTAATTCTTCTCCTTCTTGTTGATTGCCGTGATATTCCAAAGTTTGTCTTTTTCTTCTTTCCTAAAAGTGAAAGATGGAGAGCCTCCAATTATATCTAGACGGAACACGAGGGAAAGTAACTGTTCATCAATGGTGAAGCTTTTGTCTTGAACAGTTGTTTTGAAGCTTCTTCCATTGTTGATGATTTCGGCATTTCTGTAGAAATCTCTAATGCCGTCGGACACAAAGTAGTGACCTTTGTATCAATCAAATTCTCCAAACCTCGAATCTTTTTAATCTTCTTTGTGATTTGAATTGAAAGAGTGGAGTTTGAGAATTTTTGAGAAGTTGTCCAAGTGGTGGTGATTCCATCGTCTATGTTGTATTGCTCCATTGATCTTTGAGTTAGGGATCCTTGAATGCTTGATTTTGGGTGAGCAGGATTTTGTCAAGATTTTGCAATCGTTTTCAAATGAGAGTCGTGTCACAATCAATGAGATTATGTAGGGATGTACATCTACTTTTTCTCCCAGATTGACACGTGGCTTTGAGTGATTAGCCATGTCAGTCCAAATGTCAGATGGTAGCTGGAAAGTCTTTACTTCTTTGACAGTTTTGTCCTTCATCCACTTTTGCCATCTCAGTCAGTTTTATGAGGATTTTGCAAAGTGAACTGACTTTTCCTGCAAAACAGTTTAAGTTTTCTTTGGTACCCATATCTTTTTGGGTCCGATTGAGTTAGTTATTGAAATATTACTTTCAATTTCTTTGTTGAGAGAATTAAACCTTCTCAACTCTTTTCTGGATAAACCATTACGCTCAATTTTAGTTGATTTCACAAGGATTGTTTTAGATTTAACCTTATTAGTTTCCTTGTGCAATCCACTAAATCTTCCAGTATCTTGATTTCTAGAGTTTATACTTTTTAAAGCCTCAAGACTGGGTGGGGGTGGGGGATTATCATTGCTTTTGTCAAATTTACTGAACATTAATCTTTCAACTAGTTTTGACACCTCAGTTTCAAGAAACTTATTCCAATCTTTTGCTTTGTCAAGTTCTCTGTCTTTTAATTTTAGTTCCAACTTAAGTTTTTCAGTTAACTCGACAAGATCAAGGTTCTTAAGACTGAGTTCAGCAAATGATAACTGATTTGAAGAATGATTTGACGCGAGTTTTAGGATTTGAATGTACACTCTTTTGTTGCTTTGTAATGAATCTTCAATATCAACGACCACTTGTGACTCCTTTCCTTCTTCTTTTGAGAGGTCTCTTAGTGATGGAACTCCTCGGATTCGTTAGTATGAATATTGAAGTTTGTATCCACATCATCACCGAGTTGAGGTTCTAGATTTGTATATAAATGCATCGCACCGAACCTTTCGGTCATTTGATCCGAAAATCGGATATATTTTGCAAACAATTAGTCGGGGTGTGAATAAGCCAACTTCTAGCTCTAGATGTAGACATTGAAACTAAGTGAACTGATACAGTGAGGGGTCTTCAACAACTGGTTTAAAAGGTATACTTGGATCTTCTTTCAAATGAAAGATTTGCTCCGATACCAATTGTTGGTCCCTTGGAAAGGCTAACACAAGTTTAGGGGGGGGGGTGAATAAACTTGTCACCAAAAACTAATCTGAGCTGGAAAAGTCCCGGGAGCGAGTTTCTCGAAACTCAAGGCGATTTACGTTTGTTCTGTCCCTTTAACTTGTGCGGAGTTGAGTTAGCTCAAGCGAATATAAGTTATTGCGACTTATATTTAGTCTCGTTAAGCGGCGGCGGATAAAACTAGCCTTTAGTGCAATAGATGTGTAAAAAGAAAACTAGACCTTCTATGTATCGGTTAAGTGTTGTCTTAGTGTCGACGTTTCTTTGAGAGATAATGCAATAAATAAAACAAACACGGATGCATAAGGTAAATCAACACATGATTTGTTTATGGAAGTTCCGGGTGGTGTAATCCCGTACGTCTCCCCTTCTCTGTGGCGTAGGAGGTAACACTAGAATGATGAGATAACCATTACAAAATCCTAGCACTATGACGAGTCCTTCACGACACCCTAGTTTCTTGTCTACACAAAATGAAGAAAGGTGAGATTGCTCCCTTCACTCGCACACCGATCTTTCGGAGGTGGAATTGCTCCTTCACGGATCACCACTCACATACACGAGTCCATGACCGCACCAACCGCTTGTAGAAACACCGTATGAAGAAAGGTAGAATTGCTCTCTTCAAACTATGCACAGCCAACCCTTTTTTCACAAGGTTAGGTCTAGAATTAATCAAAGATTAATTCAGTGAGCTATTTGATTCTTCTGGATCTGACTTTGTAGCTCCAAGATGCCTTCATTCTCCCTTGATGGGTTACTGGATCTTCCTTTGAAATTTCAAGGCAATGTCGTTGGCTCCCCTTTATCTGGATAAATATGATTTACTTTTTATGGATCTGGATTTGGATCTTTGAATGTATGCTTGTAAAGCTCTTTTTTTACGATCCTCCTCTCTCCCTGTCTTGAGTGATTCTCTTGTGTATTTATAGGAGTGATGTGACGGTTACTAGCTCTTGTAGCCGTTACACTTGTCATTTAGCCAACGTTCATATGTACGATTTTTTGTCGTATTGATAGTTTAAATTCAATCAAGGCCTTAACTCGGTTTTCTACTCTTCTTCAAAAGCGAGTACCTTGTTTATTTAATATCGACTTCGATCGGCTAAGTCGAGTACACCAACCGAGTTTCTTTTTACCCGGTAGATGATAATCTTTGTCCTTAAGATTATTCGGTTATACATGATCTATAACTCGGTTTCGGGTCACCACGGACTTGCACGAATCCCGACTTATAGTCACGACTTAATCGACTTTTAAGCGAGTTTGCCACCTTAGTTCTTCAATCTTCAATAAGCGAGTCCGTGTCCCTCGGTTCTTCGGTCTTACGGATAAGCAAAGCGAGTACGTGACCCTCAGCGAATTTATCTTCTTCAGTTTTAGCATAACTGAGTTTGAACCCTCAGTTCTTCAAGTGCGTATTCAGTTTTCTTGTTATAACTCAGTTTTCATGTTGTGACTCAGCTGTTCGCCTGGTTCCTATTCTATTACAATGCTTGTCTGAAGCAACCTATACAAAGTTCAGACTCTAGATAGAACTTATACATTTGTTTCTAGACCATTTCTTGCTTCTTCTTTTATTATGCACTATAACAGTTAGTTACGACTTCATCATCATGTGGGTTATAAGTGATTTGTCTAATTTCGTGACGAATCATCATCAAAACATAAATAATATTTCCAACAAGTCTACCGGAGCTGCACAGGTTGTTGTTGAGCAATCTGTTGGAGATATACAGCAGTCTACTGACCCTGAGCCTGCTGTAGTATCTACTGAAGACCCACGGTAATCCACCGAACCCGAACCCTTTGTGGTAGTTGAAGAATTGGTTGAAGACCCCGCAATTGTTGCAAGAACTCGGGGGAAGAGCCAGTCGGCTGGCTAACCCGGCGGATGAGCATGTAAGCCGGGGGAACCAAGTGTTGTACAGATGGAAGTAGTAGGCACAAATTTACCACCTCGGCAACCTACTGACTTTCAAACATCTGTTGAAGAAACTATGAACCTACTTGTTGGAACCTTTAGAGGTCAACAAGGCTCTAAAGCTGCTCCCAGAAGATCTTCCATGCCCTTTGAAAGGCATGTGAAAGAAAGGAAGAAAACGAAGAGTATGTAGATCCCAAACTTTGACAAGTTGCGACTATTTCCAATGGAAGTTTGGTTTCTACAAAAGAGACAAAAGCCAATTTCTTGAACCTATGACAGACTTTGAAGAATGGGCTTTTAACAAGTTGGGAGTAGAGAATTTGTTGGACCTAGTTGATACCACTCGCGCAATCCAGCATTGATGGACTTATTTGATGAACAACAGAAAGAGGAGGGTATCAAGTTTAGGGATCCAAGAGATGACAATGATGATTCATCCTCATCATCAGATTCCAGTGGTGATTTTCCCTCTGGACCAGGAGGAACCAGTGGGACTGCAGTAATAATAGAATCACCTGCACAACAGTCCACTGATACTGGTAAGTCTGCTGAGGGCCAGGAGACTGGAGAGATGGATGAGGATCTACAGGATCTCACCATGGATGATGCGGAGGCATTGATCAATGAAGGAGTTAATCTAAGTCTTTGGTAGGCTAGGCGATGAATCTTTTACATTCCATGTTGTAGAGCCTCTTGCACTGGCGAAGCCGAACGAGTGAGGATTTGGATGTAGAGAAGGTCACCGATTATAGTGAACCTAGTGCCGACTCAAAAGAATCTATTGAATATCAAGATGGATTTGACTTTGAGGGCATTCTTACTAAAGCTGCCATTATCCCGAACAAGATTGGTCATCTTTGAAGGATTTCAAGTGGATAATGAGGCTATATTCAACCCACAAAGAGTGAAGAGGATGTACGGGTTCTTTGAGTTACAAACAAGACACTGGACACGGAGTTGGAACGGGAGGTACGAAAGCCGCCTTTGAGTCTCAAACATCACTTGGACAAAGGTTGGAACCTATTTTGGGTATGGAGGATACCCTTGTTGCTGAAGAGGCTGCTGTAGTGGAGCCTACTGGAGACAAGACCACTGAAGGGAAAGATGGTCAACAGACTGCTGTTAATATGGATGAGCAAAATTTCTTTGGACTATGACTTTAGTATTGAGGAGTTCCAAATGCCTGAAGAAGAAAATGTTGATGTTGATCCCCCACAGGCATTTGTTCCTATTTTTGAAGAACCAGCCCTTGATCCTATCTTAGAAGAATATCAAGGATCTAATCCTGTATTTGGATTGGATAGGAGTTGGGCATTGGTTGTGAGCAATCGAGGCCACAATACAATGTTGAGGAGCCCGCGATGAGGCTACTTGGTGGAAGAATGATTGGTGAGATACCAGTAGAAGTTTTGAATGAGTTAAGGACTGTGAGGCATGATATGCAACAGTTAAGAACTCAACTGGATAGACAGGAAGAAAGATTTGAAGAACTGATGAATGGTGAATGAAAACAGACAATCTACTGATACAGTTGCTTCAAACTTCACATCTACTCAAAATGCTGTGAATAATCTGATACTAGATGTGAGGGGAATCAAGGTTGGAAATACTGCAAAAGAGAAGTTTCTGAAAGACCAATTTATTTCCATCCATAAGAAACTTGACAACCTTGCTGCTACACCTAAGCCTGCTGAGGCTGTTGGAACATCTCAGCCTGCTGGATTGGATTCTAAAGTTACTGAGAGGATCAATCTACTGGAAGAAACTTTGCAATCCAGGATTACTGCAGTTGACACAAGAACTGAAATTATGGAAGGGCAACTTAATAATCTGGTTATCTCACAGGAGAGTGTTCATGGCCTAATGTCCCGGTTTGTTGATGATGTCACTAAGGGGGAAGAGGGCCAAACAGCGAGCAAAGCAAAAAGAGGCTGCAAGACTCTTTGCAAAGAAAAGATGGGAGGATGAGACTAATGCTTACGACAACCGCACACTGCGAGTTCAACTTACTGATGATCTCCTCAGACAATACAAGAAAGAATACTATAATAGAAGGAAACCTTATCATGACAAGGGATATCATGAAGGTCTAAACTCTTTCTTGGGATTGAAATTTTGGGAAGCAAGAGTCAAAGCCTTAAGGGCAACTTACAGAGGTGGAAGAGGTGGAAGAAGTGGCAGAGGTGATAGGAACTTGCCTATCACAAAAGCAAAGGACTCACTTGATGAATTCAAGGAACTTTACATGAAGTTTGGATTCAGAGTGAATCAAATTAATCTTCTCCCTCGCTGCTGAAGCATGGAAATGGTGGAAAGAGGTCAATCCCTACATTGATTTTACACTAATTGAAAATGAATGGATGAGGGATATGATAGAAGAAATCAGGGCCTATCAAGAACAAGTGGAGAAGGCCAGACAAGAAAGAGAAAGAAGACAGTAGATCAGCACACTTTAACTGTATTATGTTTTTGCTGATTCTAGACTGTAATATTTTTGAACAAATGTTTATAATGAAAGATGACTATATTTGTTCTGTTTCTGTTTTTATCTTTTTGCTTTGCTGTTAGGTGAGGGTAGTGGCATCATCACCAAAAAAGGGGAAATTGTTGGACTTATTTCTATGTTTTGATGATGAGTGCCAGACTAGTTGTTATAGTGCAAAGGCAAAAAGATGTCTAGATCAAATGTGATATACCCGGATTGGAATGGGGCCCTGTTCAACCATATTGGGCCTACAATCTTGGCCCATCAACATAGATAATGGGCTTCTGCGCCCACTGACCGCTGTCACAGCCATCTCTTACCCGCTAGCTACAAGCCGGGACCTGTCCGCCAACCGTAAGCCGGATCTTGTCCGCCAGTTCAATGTCGGATCCATCTTCTCAATGTGATTTCTACCCATACAGTCAAGGCACAAATGAGTCCGCTGCTCGTCATTCTTACCAAAGATTGATGGTCGTTACTCGCCGCGGCCTATCACTGTCCGCTGTCCGTCGTTCTTATCAATCCAGCTGGCCAATCGTGACAGCTGGCTAGGACACTTGTAATGCGTACGTAGTTAACTTAGCTATGTACTCTCAGTTGTCTTGTCAGTGAACAGTAGACCGACTTACTTTTTAGCCTATAAATATGGGATCACATTGTAATAGAAAATGATGATCAATCTCTCAAGCTTTAAGCTATAATATACTACAAGCAGAAACTCTGCCCATTTGTTGACAGATTCACTGATTCTTCATAAACATTTAAATCGCCACCACTGTTCTTGAACACCACCGTGTCCTCACCGTCGAAATCACCCATCACAGCCTTATATCCACAAGATAAGCACTGTTACCGCAAACCTGGTGTTTTACGCAACATCAGTTGGCTCCGTTACCGGGAAACCGATCATCATTCAGCTTTTGGAGATCATTTGCTCCACCACAAAGACGATTTCACGGTGTTTTAGACGAGGTTATCATCATCACCAGTCCATCGGTCATTAAAGCTTTGACCTTTTGGGATAATACAGCCCAGGAAACCGCTGCTCTCCTCATCTCAACAAGGAAATCACTAATTTCACCGCATACTCACGCTTGAGTCCATCTTTAATACCCAGGTTGGTTTATACACTCTTTTGTCGGTTTCAGATCTTCAAGTAAGGAAAGTTTGATTATTTAGCATGGGGCGGGAAAAACTTGAACCCAAAGCAACACCGACTAAACCATTCAATCGGCGCCCGACACGTGGAACAAGCGCGTTGCGGGGAGAGGCTAGCCGCAAGGTTATGTCAGATGGGGCAGACGTCAACCCTGCCCTCACAACCGACATGCGGGCATACATACGGGAAAGAGCTAAAGCCCGCGAAATACATGAGGAGGCGGTTAGGAAAAATAAAGGAAAGGGAATTGTTGGAGCATCCAATCCAAATAACGAACAAGAGGCAATTTCGGCAGGGGGAGCTCCCCCACAGCAAGATGCTTATAGAATAGCTCTACAGGCACATATAGAATACGTAGAGGAAATGCGAATGGGAAATGCATTACTGATTGCTGAGGGATTACCACCCCAACCTATCCGCAAATTCAACCCCCCTCAACCCGCACAAACAGAGTTACAACCAACTTTCATTCCTCTGAAAACCATGCAAACCCAACAGTCAGAAATGGAAGAAAGCAGCCATGCGACGTCACATCCAAGGGGAGATAGGAGATCAGCATTTGGTCGGTTGGGGCCCGTGGTCGACGACCGCGGTGCAGCCCCAGGGCGACCAAGGAATCCAAGACAGGTCCGCACTCGCACAGAGGGACATGGGGACTCGCAAGATCAGGGAGGACATATGGCGTTCCCACCAATTCCCAAAACTCAGGTGGAAATGGGCATCATGAAAAAACAGATAGAGGAGCTGCAGAAGGATACAAAGAGTGTTAAGGTGGTGCCGACATGGGGAACGAGTGTGCTCCATCCGAGTATATTGAAAGCCGCACCAAGAGGGGGGACTCACTACCCCAATTTCATTAACTACCATGGAGCCACAGATCCACTGGATTGGCTGTCAGCTTTCCAGAGCAGAATCAGTTTATGTACCTCTAGCGACGAGGCTTGGTGTATAGCATTTGTGGGATCAATGCAAGATAGGGCGGCATCTTGGATCCGCAGTCTTCCTCCCGGTTCAATATTATCATGGGATGATCTGATCAACAAATTTATAGCTGAATTTAGGTCGGTGGGAGGACCTAAAAAGACACACATCGACCTGCATGAGGTCCGACAGGGCGATAATGAGGCTACCCGCAGCTATTATGAACGATTTTATAAAGTGTACGAGCTAACCGGGGGCATAGCGGATAACGTCGTCATGACTAGCTTCGAAACGGGGTTGAAGCCGGGGTATTTGAAATCTTATTTCGCTTTGTCACCACCGGCGAACCTACAAGAGATGTTGAGTTCGACCAGGAAGTACATTGCGACTGCGGGAAACGAAGGAGCGTCTTCGTCCAACAAAGGCAAACAGAGGGCTGAGCGTAGCCCGCCAAGAGATGCCCGCCGAGGGGCAGATCGGGAAATCAAGAAACCGGAAAGATTTAAGGAAGAGCATTTCACGCCGCTCAGAATTTCCTATTCCCAAGTGTTGAATGAAATAAGAGACGAGATACCAGAGCCATATCCGATGGTACCAGATACCCGCCGCGATGCGTCCGAATACTGCGGCTATCACAGAGATAAGGGGCATACTACTGATGAATGCATTCAGTTTAAACGGGCGATAGAGAAGTTGCTCGCCCGCGGACACCATGATCACCTCAAACTAGATAATGGTGGTCCGAATAGGAGGAATCAACAAACTCGTCAGTTCGACAGGAACATTAGAATGATAACTGAGCCTCCTCCCAGTAACAATCAGATTAAGAATCGCATCGGCTCCATCAACAAACATATGGAGAAGCCAATAGCTTTGCGTGGAAATGAGCAACCTCTGGCCTTTACTCGAAGTGAACTCGGTGACTTCGATCAACACGAGGATATGTGCTTATGCATCTCGGTGGTCATCAATCGGGCATGTGTCAACGAGTGATGGTTGATACGGGAGCTTGTCGCGACATCTTATACTACAAGCTCGCTTTAAAGAATTAGGGTTCATCGACTCCAATCGCGGCCGCACAATGGTACCCTTGAGGGATTCACAAATCACAAAATACAGTCAAGGGGGCCATCGACTTAGATGTACAAATGGGAGATTACGCACCATTTCGCACGGAAAAGGTGACATTTACGGTAGTCGATCTCCGGTCAATTATAACATGATAATTGGGACACCCGCCTTGAAACAATTTCAAATGGTAACTTCCATTCCTCATCAACGGGCAAAGTTTTATGTAGGGGACGGGATCGGAACGTCGATCGGCGAACCCATTTGTCCTAACGTACATACATGAAATGAGAACGAGGGAACAAGAGAGCACGGATTGAGCGGCCCCCGCACATGGAAAACATTGACATGATCGGGGTCGCCGCCGAACATGTGACGACTAAAGTGGAGTGCGAAACATTGCAAGTCGGGACGAGCCCGATTTTACGCGAGAGGATGAGTTAGTAGAGGTAATCATCAACGATGAATACCCCGATCAGAAAGTCAAAATTGGGGCTCGGCTGAGTTCTTTTGAAAGGGAAAATTTGGTACAATTACTCAAAGAAAATCTGAGCGCATTCGCCTGGGTTGTCACGGACATGCGAGGAGTCGGAATTGACGTCGCTCTTCATTATCTTAACGTCGACACTACTTTCAAGCCAATACAACAGCGAGCGCGCCAATTTTCAGCTGAAAAGGAGGCGGCGGTGAAAATAGAGGTTGGAAAACTCCTGCAAGCGGGGATAATAAAAGAGCTCGCCTACCCGACCTGGCTAGCAAATGTGGTTATGGTAAAGATGCACAATGGCAAGTGGAGGATGTGCGTCGACTTCACCGATATCAACAAAGCTTGTCCCAAGGATCCTTATCGCCTTCCACGAATCGATCGATTAGTCGACTCTATTTACGGCTTTGAAGTTTTAAGTTTCTTGGATGCATATTCGGGTATCACCAAGTGCGGATGGCTGAATCCGACAAAGAGAAAACGGCATTCGTAGCCGCATTTGGAGGTCTATTTTATTATGAAATGATGCCATTTGGGTTGAAGAATGCGGGTTCGACCTATCAGCGAATGGTCAACAGGGTCTTCAGTTCACAGATAGGCAGAAATATGGAAGCTTATATAGACGACATGGTTGTTAAGTCCGCGGGGGACGGTCACGCCGCTGACCTTCAAGAAACCTTCAACAATGTCAGAAAACACTCGATGAAGCTCAATCCGGCTAAATGTACTTTTGGTGTCCAGGCGGGCAAGTTTTTAGGGTTCATGGTTAGTCGTCGTGGCATCGAGGCTAACCCAGAAAAGATTCAAGCTTTAATCAATATGCAAGAGCCTACAACTATCAAAGAAGTTCAGAGGCTTAATGGCCGCATCATCGCGTTGGGTCGGTTCATATCAAAATCAGCGGAGAAATGCCTTCATTTCTTCAAGATTCTCAGAGGCGATAAAACTTTCTCATGGAACGCAGATTGTTCGCAGGCATTCCAAGCTCTGAAGGAATATCTATGAAAACCACCTCTTTTGGTTAGCCCCGTAGAGGGAGATGTTTTGTTTTTGTACTTAGCGGCTTCAGACCGGGCTGTTGCCGCCGCTCTTGTCAAGGAGGCCGGAACCCTCCAAAATCCCGTCTATTATGTAAGCAAGGCTCTCAGTCCGGTGGAGAGTCGCTATTTTAATATTGAAAAATTAGCCTACTCGCTTGTCATTGCTGCCCGCAAACTTAGGGCTTACTTTACTTCACATACGATTATTGTCTTAACGGATAGTCCGATGCGCCAAATACTACACAAACCGGATCTTTCGTGTCGACTCCTCGGATGGGCCATCGAAATTACCGAATTCGACATACGGTATCGCCCGGAAAAGCTATCAAGGGTCAAGCATTAGCAGATTTTATTGTAGAAACAAGTTTCGGCTCGCCACAACCGGACTCGCCATTATCTCGGGATCCATTGCGGCCGGGGAATAAGCCCAATCAATGTTGGCATTTATATGTGGATGGGGCATCTAATCGAAATGGTTGTGGGGCCGGAGTAATCTTGATGGAGCCCGGAACAACGGAAGAAATCGAAGCTTTGAGATTCGAATTTCCGGCCACCAATAATCAAGCCGAGTATGAAGTGCGAGTTATAGCCGGGCTCAAACTTGCCCGAGAATTAAAAGTGGAAAATGTTGAAGTATTTTGTGATTCCCAACTCATCGTCAATCAAATCTCAGGGGACTATGACACACACTGTGGTATTCTTGAGAAGTATGGTGAGATTGTCCGACGATTAAAAAGCGGTTTCAACTATTGCGAGTTCATCAGAATTCGAAGAGAGGACAATGAGCGAGCAGACTATCTCTCTAAGCTATCACTCAAAGAAGAGATTGCAGATCCTTCAATAATGATCGAGTATCTAGCCATACCCGCCATAGAGGAAATACAAATCATGGAAATCGACACACCAGCGCCGACTACATGTTGGATTGATGAGGTCCAAGCTTACATAGAAACTGGCATATTACCTGATGGGGCGGACAAAGCCCGCGCACTCAAGAAGAGAGCGGCAAGGTATATTATAAATAACTGAATACTCTACAGAAGATCCGCGATAAGGCCTCTTTTACGATGTGTTCGAAATGAGGAGAGCAAGACAATCCTTATCGAACTTCACCAAGGAGTGTGTGGGGGACACCCCGCTAGCCGCTCCTTGGCACAGAAGGTTATAACTGCCGGGTATTATTGGCCAACAAGTCTTAAAGATTCAGAAAAACTGGTTAGAGAATGTCCGAGTGTCAAAAGCATGCGGACATCCCCCGGATACCGTCCGTCGAACAAAGCATCGTGACCGCGTCCCGGCCTTTCAACATGTGGGGACTCGACCTTATCGGACCTTTTCCACCGGGGAGAGGCGGATGCAAAGTTATCATAGTAGCCGTGGATTATTTTACAAAGTGGATTGAGGCAAAACCTATGGTTAAGATAACCGCAAAAGACGCAGGATACTTCTTACACGATCGATTTTTTCACGTTTTGGCGTCCCGCGGGCCGTAGTATCGGATCACGGCCCGCAATTTAGGAAGGACTTCTCAGATCTTTGCGACGAATTCAAAGTCAAACACTGGCAGTCTTCGGTAGCTTATCCTCAAGGAAACGGCCAAGCTGAGGCCGGCAACAAACAAATTATCAAAATGTTGAAGAAAAGCGTGGACGACAAAGTAAAAGCAGGAGGGTGGGTTGATGAGTTACCCGATATACTTTGGGCACTCCGCACTACTATCAAAACACCCACAGGAGAAACTCCTTTTGCTCTTACCTATGGATCGAGGCTATGACTCCGGATTGAAATGGCTCTACACAACATCGGGGTCGCATTGTATGACCCGGCGGATAATCTTTTAAACGGACGGATCGACTTGGATCTAGTGGAGGAAAAAAGAATTGCGACTTATCATCGATTAGCGAACTACAAGCAAATCGCTAAACAACAACGACAAGCGAATCCGCGACCACTCATTTAAAGTCGGGGATTTCGTTCTTCGGAACAGAAAGGCCACGGGTATGGAGCCTAATAAAGGGAAGCTAACAGCAAATTAGGAAGGCCCTTATCAAGTCACGAGAGAGATCAAAAAAGGGACTTATGTCCTCAGAAATCATCAATGCTACGAGCTCAATAGACCTTGGCATGCGGACAACCTCAAAAGGTACTACATGTAATAAATCAGCTAGGGATATGGCTATCCTCTCGTTTACGACGTGAGTGGTTAGGCTTTCTTATTTTGCTTGTAATCTTTACTCATCTAGCGGGATGAGTCGAAATTAATAAAGCCCGATTTTACATTCTCTTTTTTATATGCAAATTATTACAAGTATGCACGGGTAAGAAAGAATTGTGCTCGAAGAATTTTCAACAAAGCTTCGGCTGGACTTCAGAGTTGTTAAAATAGGGGCAATATTTGGGAAAATTTAACGCGGCCACAACTCCCTAGCGAACAAGTTATTTTAGATAAGATTCAAGAGGGGCATATCTCATACGGAAGTCCGCACAAGATCGACCTAGAATCTTATCTAAAACAAGGGGGACATATGTTATTATCATCGGACTCAATTTAGATAATAAATTCGAGCAAAAAGCAAGCATACATAAAAAACGGGCAGGAACTGAACTTGTGAATAAAATTATAAGCTGGACAAAGTACATACTAGCTATTACAGATACAAATGTGCGGACAAAAGTGCGGAAAAGGAAAAGAGTTATACATATGCGAACACAGAATAATGTTTTACAAAACAGAGCCAGAAATCTAAGAGCCCTCGGGCCGCATCTCTTCATTGTGGACATTCTCTTCATTGTGGACATTCTCTTCGCGGAAATCTAAGAATGGTGCAGCATCTGATCAGCATTGGTCTCCGACACAGTAGGCTCTGTCGACTTCTCACCAGGCTGCTCGACCTCGCCTTCTTCAGCGGCTCTCTCTCGCTTCTGTGGCCAAGCGAACACGCTCCCTCAGATTCGCCTCAATCACAGCAGGGGCCACCCAGTCAGGATCGCACTCTGGAACATAGCGCTGAAGCTCAATATCAGAGAAAGGTATGCGGTCATGAAACTCTCTCAGAAAATCAGAGAAGGGATGGGTGAGAATCCACTCCTCTAAGACATCAAGATCGGGGGTACCACCGTCATGAGCCAGAACACACCTCGCGATGTGATAAAACCCTTGGTCGTATCCCATCATAAAGCCATCATCATTAGCGGCCTTAATCCGACCTTCAACACTTGAGCCCAGATCCTTAAGCTGTTTCTGCAGGTCCACACACGTTGCTTGCTCGGCCTCCCAATGAGCTTGAGCCTCCGATACTTTCTGTTTCATTTCCTTCATAGTTTGATCAACGGACTTGCTCTGCTCGATAATTTTTGCATTAATCTGGTTGGCCTCAGCAAGCTGTGCTCTCAGCTTCTCATTCTCTGCCTCAGCTGCGTTTAACCGCCCACGAAGACCGGCAGACACTGCATTTGCGGCGCCAAGAGCTTTCTGGTTTTCGACCAGCTCTTTTCTGACATCGGCACTCTCAGCTATGGTGTTTCTATAATCATTGACGAACTGTGCCAAGCCAGTGCCAACCTAATGGAAGAGAAATAAACAGCGGAGTCAATATTGACATGAGAAAAACGACAATAAAAGAATGAGAAACAAAAACAAGAAAGGAAGTTTACCATGCTCACCGTGGCACCGTATAAGCCCCACAAATCGTCAATGCTCCCAAGAAAGGCACGGCGGGGATCAGTCTGATCCGCCAGAACAACCCTGTCCGCTATCCCGCGGCCTATCTCCAGCTAGATGTTATTAGGGATACCCCATCTGAAATGCCTCAATGGGGGCACATCAGCGATACCCATTGAAATTATGCGCGCCTTGGGCAGGTCAAGAGGTTGTTGCCGCATGAACTCTTTATCCAACCAGGCGGCGGGACAACCTCTAGGCCCAGTAGGAACTCCAGCAAAGGGCACTATTGTCTTCGTGCCCGCAGAGGCCACCTCCTCGGCCACAGGTTTGCCTTGATCAGCCATTGTTTCTTTACCTTTGTCAGTTCTGGACTTTTTAAGAGGAGGGACCTCCTGCGCCCGCTATCTTCTCCCACGGGCTCAATCTCTTCAACAGCAGCCCTCTTCTTCTTATCACCCGCAGGCGGTTTTGTCAGAGTGGTCTGCTTCATGGTTTTGCTCGCCGCGGTCTTCTCTACTAAGAGCGGCTGGGTTGATCTCACGGCTTTAGCTCCGGAAGCTCCGGCCGCCGTCGTCTGTAAGTCGACCATGGGAAGGGGTGTTTTGATCCCCTTTAGCTCTGCGGCCCTCTTCACCTCGTTGACGGTCTTTTTCTTCGTCAGCTAGCTGCATCGAACTAATCTATCCATGGTACCTGCGAAGAACAAATGTTTGTTAGCGACCAGAAGATATGAAAAGAAACATACTATGAAAAGTAAAAATCCTACTCGGTGCTCGCATATTAGGATAGCCGCCGCATTTCACATTGAGAAGGCATGAACCCGCCATGGTGACACTCGCCATACCGGTCGGGATGAGTAGGCAACGGGTCGACTACAACTAAGGGTTCGCCGACGCCGGCTCCAGAAAGTCCGGCCTGTCTGAGATAGGGCTGGCCAACGTCTAGCAACAATCTCCAGTTAAACGCCCTAGCTTGAGGCTCATTTTTGCGGGTGTAGCCCAGATCGTCTTTCAGCTCGGAGATAAACTCATCATCATCGAATTGAGTTCTTATCTTTTTCAAGTGCTCAGTTTGGACCGAATTCTCCGCTAGCTTATCAAACGGCCAGCCTATCCGGGACTCCACTTTCATGCATCTTTTGTCCCACTCCGCCACTTTATCAGGGAGATCGAACAGTAAACGGGGCCGACCATGACTCGATCGACTACGCGGTTGGATTTGGCCGGCGCCGCCCTTCCGAGAAAAGCTATAAAAATATAAAAGCACCGGCATCGACGGTTCGCGCCCGCTCAACCTACTGATTATAATGAAGGACATGACCACGCGAACAACTCCCAAACTCGGGTCGCAAGGCATCACCTTCAACTCTTCCATAAATGTAACAAAGAATGGGTCAAAGGGAGGTCTGAGTCCGGCTGCAAAATGATCATAGTGCAACCACAGGTAATCTTGCTGTTCCCGACCACAAACCCACGATGCATTGGTCGCACCCATGCTGATAAACCGATAGTCCGCAGAAACATCATACGCCCCCAAGGCCAAAGTATAGTCTTCCCGATCTTTGAACTCCTTCCATCGGGATATAAGAGCCCTATCCGCCCGCTTTTGCTCTGCGAGCTCATTCTCGACAGCAACAGACCTTTTCTTGGGCGGTCTCTTCTTCTTTTCGGGCTCACCAGCGGTTGTGGTCTTCTTTTTTGAAATGACAACTTTAGGAGATTTTTTAAGTTTCTCCGGTATCACAGCGGCTTCCACGGCTTCCTTGAGCTTGCCGCTACGTTTGGCGGCTCCAGGGTGTATTGCTTTCTCCATCCTGGTAATAAGGCCGCTCAATACTATATTATCGTCGTCTTCGACCTCGACCTCAGCAGCGCCCACACCAATAATTGATACCTCCGGGTCAGATTCTATGTTAACGGGTCCAGGGTTTGGAATTTCTTCCATCTCCTCCTCGTCGCCGCTAGAGCTAGCGTCCTCCATGCTCACCTCCTCTGACCCATAACCCGCAGCGGCCCTAGCCTCTTCATCTGACTGTGTGTGTTCTGAAGACATGCTGGAAAATAAAAAAAGGCAAGGTGGATCAGATTATCACCCGGACATGGAAATCGGGCCGAGGTGAAAGCAATCACACCCCGACACCTCGCCCTTCCACCTTCCTTAAGCAAACAAAACCCCCAAAAAATTCCCAGAAAAACCCCCAGCTTTCCCAGAAAAACCCTAAATTCAAAGCCCAGAAAAACCCTAAACACACATTCAAACACTACCAAACAAAGCATACATGCATACAGGGATATTTCTGGGTAAAGATGGATATAAAACCGTAAAAACTCAGGCTGGGCTCATGGTGTTCATCAGAAAACAAGTGAAGAAAAATCACAGAGGCTAAATCGCATCTTTAATGTCTCTAGCAAGAATAGGCGATAATGAAAAGCATAAATCAATCCAGAAAGCAAATAAAGGAGTGAAAGTTCATACCTGATTAACAATGGGGTGATAAAGTGCTAAGCTTTGACTGAAACGAGCACTCGCTGGAACCTGCTTGCAATCGCCGGAATTTCCTTGCTTTAATCGACCGGAGATTTTTATCAGAAAGAAAGAGAGGAAAAAGTGGAGAAGTTGGGGGTGACTCCTCTATTTATAGAGGGAAAATTGAGGGGGAACGACGTTTGGGATCTAAAATTCAAATGTAATGATGACTGGAACGGTTACCGATTTTTCTCCGCCAATCAGAGCAAGGGACGGTTCATTTCAAACCGCCGTGTCAGTACACGTGACTGACGTGACGTTTCGTGTACCGATACATCCGTTTGTACATTCCAACCGTTCAAAACTCTTTCGACGACCATCAGCTTATCCGCCGAATAAGCGGCTTCAGCATGTTACTATCTCCCAACCTTATTTCAAGCGGCTAACACCAATCAATGCCCGCTGTGGCTTATCTTGACAAAGCACCTTTGATAGAACGTTATCACTTAAATGAGCCCGATAGAGCGTTGCCGGCGATCAAGCCTGTCCGCTACAAATGCACATCATATAATCGGTAATTCGCTACGCGATACTAACACTGATTCAAGCCCGATAGAACATTATCGGCGATCAAGCCTGTCCGCTACAAATGCACAGCATATATCTAGTGGTTTTCACCAACACTGATTCAAGCCCGATAGAGCATTATCGGAGATCCCCTGTCACGTGCAACTACAAAGGAGCTTCACCTAAAGTTCTTCTTCAAAAATCTACTCTCCGCCTTGGCGGACACGCCAGGCACAGAGTAGGGGTCCATTGATATACCCGGATTGGAATGGGGCCCTGTTCAACCATATTGGGCCTACAATCTTGGCCCATCAACATAGATAATGGGCTTCTGCGCCCACTGACCGCTGTCACAACCATCTCTTACCCGCTAGCTACAAGCCGGGACCTGTCCGCCAACCGTAAGCCGGATCTTGTCCACCAGTTCAATGTCGGATCCATCTTCTCAATGTGATTTCTACCCATACAGTCAAGGCACAAATGAGTCCGCTGCTCGTCATTCTTACCAATGATTGATGGTCGTTAATCGCCGCGGCCTATCACTGTCTGCTGTCCGTCGTTCTTATCAATCCAGCTGGCCAATCGTGACAGCTGGCTAGGACACTTGTAATGCGTACGTAGTTAACATAGCTATGTACTCTCAGTTGTCTTGTCGGTGAACGTAGACCGACTTACTTTTTAGCCTATAAATATGGGATCACATTGTAATAGAAAATGATGATCAATCTCTCAAGCTTTAAGCTATAATATACTACAAGCGTAAACTCTGCCCATTTGTTGACAGATTCACTGATTCTTCATAAACATTTAAATTGCCACCACTGTTCTTGAACACCACCGTGTCCTCACCGTCGAAATCACCCATCACAGCCTTATATCCACAAGATAAGCACTGTTACCGCAAACCTGGTGTTTTACGCAACATCAAAATGTATAGGTTTATTAGAGTTTGATTTATGAATAGGTTTGATCAAACAAGCACTGTAAAGGGCTACTGATTTATATCGACGGATCGATCCATATCAGTAGGGTAGATAGGTCGGTAGACTAGTCCGGAACCCGCCGAAGCGAAGGCCGAGGGTTCAAACTCGATTCTGAAGGCTAAGGGATCAAACTTAGTAATGTAAGTCAAGGATATGGAATCGAATTTAGGCAAGTCCGTGATGACCTAAAGCGATTACATATACCTTGTGAAGAAGGTCTAAGTTCCACAAGTTGGATGATGTTTGGAACTTGGTTATTATTAAAAAGGTGTAATCTAACTTCACAAATAAAAGTTAGATAAAAGAAATCACCGCATTGTATTTTATACACGGCAAATTGCGTTCGACGGATCGATAGGTATCTCGACAGATCGATGAACCCGCCGATAATATACCTCGGTTAATTCAAGATTATATTGGAAGATTACATGGATAAGGACAGCCAACTACCTCTGACTTATCAAAGAAATCAAAGGCTGAGATTAAAAGAACATTGGGATGATTCAGATCTTTATCCAATGGTTATAAGTCAAAGGGTGGACATACTTGCTTGTCAAAAGGAAGTCGACGGTGTCGATCCTATGAATAGTGACAGAATGCAAATCAGATGGGACAAAAACAAGGAACGGTTACATTTGAATTTCAAATACAAGTCACATGCATTCTTGCCTATAAATAGAGGACTTTCAACTCAGAAACAAGATGATGAAAACTAATAGACTTTGAAGAGATATTACTGAGCTGAAAAACACCCGCCGAACTTATCGAAGTTAAAGCTGCGATCCAGAGAAATTCTTCAAGTGTGTTCTCGCATTCAAGCTACATCAAGCATACACACTTGAAGCCCGCAAGCCGCCGATTATTTCATCCTAATCAAGGCTCGCATCCGAATCATTTATTTGATTCAATCTTTATTTTATAAAGAACCCGCTTCGAAGACAAGTGAAGCACGGTTGTGTGAAAGACTCGTTGTTTGTGGTGGAGTTGGTGAAGAGGCAATTCTACCCTTCAAGGACCAGTGGAAGACTCAGGAGCAGGAATCCTACCGTTCCCGTTTTCGATTTGTGAAGCCATAGTTATTGGTGAAGGACAAGCAACCTTAGGAATCTTTGTAAAAGCTACATCAAAGATCTCTAGTGAATTTCCTCCAACATCACGGAGAAGAGTGGACGACAGATTACACCACCCGGAACCACTATAAAATCCGCCTACTTACTTTCGGCATTTATATTCGCACTTAGTTTATTTTATACATCAACCTACCGAATCTAGCAAGCGAAATCACACACTTGCACTATCGAGTATCTAATACTTAGTATCATATTTAACAACAAGTATTAATGCTTAATTTTGATATAATTCCGCTGCACAAATTCAGCGGACTCATTTCAATCGCGTAGACTATCGTTTATCGAGCGGAGCTGCGAGGTATCGCGGACTATCGAAGTATCGGCGGACTCGAAGTTGCAGAATTTGTTAACTCTAAAAGTTTTAAGTGTTAAGTTTATTCACCCCCCTCTAAACTTAACAAAAGCCTTTTTAAGGGACCAACAATTGGTATCGGAGCAGTGCTTATGTTCTGAAGAAATCCTACTTGTTGTGCTTGTGAAAATTCTTTGATACTTTCTTTCAAGTTACTGATTTTCAAAGACTTGGATAACACACAGTATGCTAGAACTATGCTGATGTGTTCTCTAGATAGATTTGATGAGTATAAACGTCGAATGCGGGCTTACCTTGCCGCAACTCATGATGAGATGATGGATGTACTAAGCGATGGACCACCGGAGATTACCAAGGCAATAACGATGGGTGATACAACTGAGTACATTCCTAAACCAAAGAGAGAATGGAATACAGAAGACAGAAAAAGAGCAAACCTCAACAATATTGCTATTGACATCATTTATAGAACCTTGGATAGCAATATGTACATGAAGGTTAAAGATTGCAAAACTGCAAAGGAACTTTGGGACAAGATACATTTGATCCGTGAAGGCACCGATGCAATAAAGAAGAATAAAATCGGTGTGGCCGTAAAGAGGTTCCAAAAGTTCAAGATGCTACCAAATGAAACCATTGAGCAAATGGAATCAAGATTTAATGCAATCTGGATGAACTTACCCCTGCTAAGTGTAAGTTATTCAAAAGAAGAAATAAACACCAATATCTTGGAGGCTCTACCTCGCAAAAGATGTTTGGAAAATGAAGGTGACCGCAATAGAAGAAATGAGAAAGTTGCATGAAGAAGACACCTTCAAGTTGTTTTCGATCTCAAGGCTTATGAATTTAGCAAAAAGCTTGTACCGAGATCGAAAAGGAAGAGCCAAAGACCATCGCATTGGTCGCTTCACATCGGAAGAAACATCCGGAGGACAAGATGATCCGCATTGGATGAGATGCGAGAACGATTGCCCTCCCGAGCAAGAAAATCGGGATGATGAAGACAGGAAAGGCCCCCGCAAGGAACTTCACAAAAAGGCCTACTGAAAGAAAGAAAGAAGAATCAAAGAAAGACAATGACTATCTGTGCTTTCAATGCAAGAAACCAGGACACTTCAAACCTGAATGTCCTGAGTTAAAACAAAGTAAGGAACCTGATTATCTTTGCTTCAACTGCAAGAAGCCTGGACACTTTAGACCTGATTGTCCAGACCTGCGAAGACCAAGAGTCAACAAAGAAGACATGGCAAGAAGGCTATGTTTCTTTGAAGATGAATCGGGGTATGAAGTGGAATCGAAAAAGGAAATGAATCGATGATGACAAAGACCGGTTGCCGACATGGAAGATTATGCTTTGATGGCCAATATGGATGAAAGCGAGGAGGTATACAATACCGTATCCATCAATACTCCTATTTGGAAGTGATTGTGAATCAACTTGTGGTTCAAATCCTAGAAATTCGACAATAATGAGACTTTGGATGCCATCCTTAATCAAGCGAGGATAATACAATCTGGTTATGAGATTGTGAAGGCTGAAAAAGAAGCTCTTGAATTAGAAGTTGGAAAATTGAAAGCTGAATTAAGAGTTCTCAAAAATGAAGTATCAGCAGACTGCTGAAGTTGCAGAATTTGTTAACTCCAAAAGTTTTAAGTGTTAAGTTTATTCACCCCCCTCTAAACTTAACCAAAGCCTTTTCAAGGGAACAACAAGGGTGTCTTACGTGAGTATGTCACACCATAAGTAGTCCGAATTGAATCAGAAGTCCGGTTATGGTGTCTTACGTGAGTATGTCACACAATAAGTCCGTTTATGGTGTCTTACGTGTGTATGTCACTCAATAAGTCCGTTTAGGGTGTCTTATGTGAGTATGACACACAATAAGTCCATTTAGGGTGTCTTACGTGAGTATGTCACACCATAAGAAGTCCTAATTGAATAAAAAGTCCGGTTATGGTGTCTTACGTGAGTATGTCACACAATAAGTCCGTTTATGGTGTCTTACGTGTGTATGTCACTCAATAAGTCCGTTTAGGGTGTCTTATGTGAGTATGACACACAATAAGTCCGTTTAGGGTGTCTTACGTGAGTATGTCACACCATAAGTAGTCCTAATTGAATCAGAAGTCCGGTTATGGTGTCTTACGTGAGTATGTCACACCATAAGTAGTCCTAATTGAATCAGAAGTCCGGTTATGGTGTCTTACGTGAGTATGTCACACAATAAGTCCGTTTATGGTGTCTTACGTGTGTATGTCACTCAATAAGTCCGTTTAGGGTGTCTTATGTGAGTATGACACACAATAAGTCCGTTTAGGGTGTCTTACGTGAGTATGTCACACCATAAGTAGTCCTAATTGAATCAGAAGTCCTGTTATGGTGTCTTACGTGAGTATGTCACACAATAAGTCCGTTTATGGTGTCTTACGTGTGTATGACCCCCATAAGTATTCCTAATTGAATCAGAAGTCCGGTTATGGTGTCTTACGTGAGTATGGCACACAATAAGTCCGTTTATGGTGTCTTACGTGTGTATGTCACTCAATAAGTCTGTTTAGGGTGTCTTATGTGAGTATGACACACAATAAGTCCGTTTAGGGTGTCTTACGTGAGTATGTCACACCATAAGTAGTCCTAATTGAATCAGAAGTCCGGTTATGGTGTCGTACGTGAGTATTGTTAGGTGTAGTGCCCGAAAGACAATTTGTGTAATTGTTTTTAATAATGAATGACAAAACTTATCTCACCTTATTACTTGCTTTGTGCTTGTAAAGTAATACACTGCTGCAAACCCTAAGTATATCTGTATGTAACCACTTAACTCAGTGCATGGATTACACGTGAGGATTGAGTTAGTATAGATATGCTTAAACTATTAGTCCGTGGTGAAATTAATCAGAGTTTAGGGTCTCTTGATTAAAACACCAATAATGCGCCCAGAACACCTTAGGGTGTGTTAGTCTTATCCGGACTGTCGGTAGAGGGTACCTACGTGGGGCATTTATATATGTTGGCATTCATATAGGACTGGACCGATTTAATCTGAATTTCTTGATATAATTCCGTAATCGAGGAATCTTATTAAATCATTAGATGATCATATATGGATCAACCTTAATCCTGAGGTGATCACAGGGTGCTGCTTGTCCCGGGGTAGTGTTTGATGTGTTAGTTACGGTTCACTTAAATATGTGTTTCGAGCCACTTCTCATTGGCACTATCTCCGGATGAGTGAGTAGTTCGATTTTCACGGACATGGAATCCATTCCTTCCCCGCGGGAAGTAGAGAGACGATCCCTTATTTGTTAGCCTTAAGAAAGTGATCGATCCCGGAAGTTCATATTAGACTAATTGATCACTAGTCGGATATGTGAACTAATTGATCATCGGGGGTTAATGGTAAATAAGGATAAGATATTCGTGTCGGGTTTACGGAGATATCCCACTCGAATGGACAGTCTATGGAGGGTTAATCCGTATGTAGTGATTATATCAATGGACGCTTATTCACTCTATGGGTTGAGTATAAGTATACATCTATAATCGGTAGAGTTCAGTTTCGGGTTTATGGTGGCGTAATCCCGGAATTAATAATTAATGTACTTATTCTGTTCGATGAATAATTAATTATTGGAGTTACTGGTTATAGGTCCATGGTCCCCGATGTGGCTTCTATAATTCGGAATGATATTCTTGTTATTTGGGCCTCAGTGATAATTAATTGGCTGGGCTAATTAATTGATATGCATGGATATTATTTAGTTGGGCTAAATAATATAATACACAGAAAAGACATTTTCTGTGGGCCTAGTGGGCTTAGTGTGGCGCCAATATGTCTTGGATTTTCCAAGAAATTAGTTTTCTTGGATAATGACATATTGTGCAATTAGTTATTTATTTGTTAAATAATTAATTGAATAAATAAAAGAAAATAATTTATTTATTATTTAACTCTTAACTATAAGGATAATTTTATTTTCTTATTATAAGATTATAATTATCTCTTATTTTTATTGGATAATAATAATTAGAATTATCTCTTTTATTTTGTTAAACCGATTGGGTATAGGTTTTCTCTCTTGGATTTTGCCTATAAAAAGATAGTTCTCCCCGAGCCCTAAGGGAAGAGAAGGCCACGAAATTCATAGATAAAAAAGGCTAAGGAGTTCGATCCTTAGCTCCACCCGGTTGGAGAAAAACTTAGGGTTTTTCTCGGTTACATATCAAGGAGGTTCCAATTCCAAGAATCGGTGTCCACCAACCACCGTTTGGAGAACACATTGGAAGATCAAGGCTTCTCATCCTAAGATTAAAGCTTTTCTTCCTACTATTGGTAAGATAAACTTAACCCCCTTGTAGTAGTTTAAGTCCTTTAATTATGTATTGTGATGTATGAATCGTGATCCATCCGCTGCGCATAGATCTAACTCGTTTAGATCTAAGAACCTGCATCCTTCATGTGGTATCAGAGACAGGTTCCACGATTTATATAGTCACAATCATAATTAAACGATTTAAAGGAGTGGAATTGCATGTAGGTAAATTTTATTTATTGTTTTATGCATTGATAATGATTAATTGCTATGGTTGAAGAGATGGATTGGGGGTTGGCATTGTTTACCCGTTTAGATCTATTGTAAACTCATATAAACGATGAAAATTCGTTCATATGAGTATAGGAAATTATGTAATTTATTTGTTATTGCAATTTTAATTTCCAGAAAATAGATCTGTTTAGTATCTGTTTAGTTTTTCCGTTTTTCTTGTTGATCGAGCCGTTGAAACGACGATCCCTCCGGTCAGAATCAAGATTGGAAGATTTAGAAAAGGTGCACAAAATTTGGCATCGATCGGAGTCCGTTATGATATCCGTTCGTTGCTGCAAACAAGCTGATGTAACAGAAAAACGCAGGATTCACAGAAACCCTACCTGTGACTTCCTCGAATATCTGGGAGAGTTTGGACCTTTGAAACGAAAATCCAACCGGTCAGATCGAAAAATATGGAGTTTTGGACGTGGGATAAAATTTCCAGGTCGATCGGGATTCACCTCGATTCCCAATCGGCCTCGGGAAGTCATTGATGCGCTGCAGTAAAAGTCAGATTCAGCAGCAAGTTGGGCGGCTCACTGGAGAAGATTGAAAAGTCAAAGTTCCGATCCAACCGTCCATAATGAAGCCCAAGGAGTGAGGAACAGATCTGGAAAGTTTCGTCGCGATCCGAGTTCGTTTGGTTTGCCGATCGTCGAATATTTTGAACGGCTGCAGATTATGTTAGAAAGAAGTAAACCCTAGTTAGGGTTTTGGTTATTTATTTTCTAATAGATTAGATACGGGGGTGCCAACGGTCCATCTCGGTGTTTATTTTCCGCACTAGTATACATGTTTAGATTGTATGTGTAGAACCATAAAATTGCCATGACATGCATCATATCATGAATTCCACTCCATATGCATACATGTAGAAATTAATTCGAGGAATTAGTTAGGCATGTATAAAACACGCAATTAGTTTTAATTAATTGTTTGATATTAATTAGAAACTAATTAGGGTAAAAACCGAGGAACATGGGTTTTTTCAATCGTCAAGGTTGGGTGATGGATTCTCGGTGAATCCCACTCTACGAAAGCATAAGGAGTAAAATCCCGAAACCTCGTGGTTAAGGTGTTGGATTCTCGGTGAATTCCACCTTACCTAGACGAGATTACGTTTTTGTTCCGTAGTGTCTACGTGAAAGTTTGATGTTTTAAGGATTGGATAATCACGGGCAAACATGGTTCGAAAGTGGTTTAACCACGGATGGGTGGTCAACAGTAGCTACGGCTCGATCGACTTCACCCTCCATGTGTGGCGTTTGCACGGGGGTCCGGCAAGGCTGAGCCATCCGAAGAGCCACTACGGCTCAACGGAGCTCCCCTGGTCTTGACCCGTCCGACGGCCACATATGTTCCAACGAATAGGTCGGGTGGGCTAGCCCACGTAACCGACAACATTCGGGCCTATGATTTATTGTTCCTTAATGTAATATCAAGTCCAAAAACGTGATCAGTAAACCCACCACTTTTTTCAAAATATTGAGTGGGAACGGGAGAGGCGACAGCCGACCCCACGGCCTCTACTGTTGACGCAAGCAACGTGAGAGAATGGTGACGCCTCGTGCCGGCTTTGATTTCGGCCCCCTAAGGAAGGCCTTCACCCCTATCAAAATTCAAGGCTTGGTCTCCGAAAGGATAGGATTTTGGGTACTCGCCGGGTCACTGACCGACCCTAAGGCGGCACACTCGGGGTCTACCTAAAAATCTGAGACAGTAGGTCACACTCATAAAGGGTATTTTTGGTAGTACCTTGGCTGAAAAAGGAAAGGTGATTCACGATCACAAATGAGATGTTCGATTCTCAATCTGATCTTCAATATTAATCGAAACCTCTTTGACCTGTTGAGTATTTTGTGGTTACATTATTTTGTGTTGATTAATTTTCAAAAGTAACACCCTCTTTGATTAAGGTTTTATATAGTGTTTTTGATTAAAGCTTTTATATAATGTTTATATGTACTCTATGTGATATTATGACTTGAACTGCATTTATCTGTGACTATTATTTGAATGATTATATCATTGTATGTCATACTTATTGTCATGAAACTTCAACGTTTACATTATATGGAAAATTGTATTGTTATTATTTTTGCATGTATTTAAATTAAGTAATTAATTAATTTTCCATTTTTGGTTAATTATTAATTTTATAATTAATTATATAATTATTTGTGGATTCTCATATATGCTGATGGATTAAATTTGCTGGACCTGAATTTATATAATTAAAAAAAAATATTCAGTCTGCTATTCTTTTAAATTTTTAAGTCCAGCTCGGCCCTTTTTCTTCACATTATCTAGAATTCGGCCTGCCCACTTATTTGTCCAATAACCCGATTATCTCCCTCATTTGCGCCGTCCTAATTTCTCTCAAAGCCGTTGCTTCGATTATCATCTTCCATGGCCGGATTTCGTGTAAGCCCAGAAAAGCCGGCCCTTTTATTGTTCATCTTCCATGGGTGTTCGAGCTTCAGAAATTTACGGGATTGGGTTGTCCATCTCTCTTCATCCGACTTAATCTGCAATGCTTTTCATAAAAAACGTGATGGCTTGAGTCTCTACGAATTCGGTGAATTCGTTCTATCCTCTATCCCTTTTTTAGTTTCGATTTGTTGCTATTATTGCATTTAACGTCTCTTTGTGTGCAGATAATGATAAGAATTTGGGGCTGTCTATCTTGGTCAATTCGAGCCGTTAAAGGAACCTGAAAAGTCGGAACTGAAAGATTGAAACTTGAAGCATTCAAAGTTTTAATCGAAGCTGTGGCTATGTCCAGATTCATTAAAAGCTGAAAAATCGGAGCTTGCATTATCAAACGTCAATTCCAGCCTGTTCTTGACCGTTTACTTTGTTGACTGACCGTTGGCTCCCAATCCGAGTTCTAAGCCGGGTTGGCTCAGGTATGGTGGCTTGACCCGACCATCAGGGTTTGATGCTCGGTTTACATCAAACTCTGAGTCAGAATATTTTTGACTTCAATACTGAACCCCTATGTGCTACGTGTTACGTGTAAAACATTTTTGGTTCAGTTTTGGGTCAAACCGGGATGGATTAATCTAGTCTAGGAGACCTTTCTTAAGTGTTAAATAGCTCCCCATAGTGTTAGTAATTCGATTGGTTCAAATTAAATGGTTCAACAAAATTCACAAACCTAAAGAGCCCTATTACCGGCCTTAAGTGGCAACCCGGGTGGCACAAAGTGAATTGCGTTAACAAAACACATAAACCGAACCAATTCGAGTTATAGCACTTGGGTTAAATCGTTGTACTAAATCAAGTGTTTTACACTTGAGTTAATTAGTTAGTACATAATGATTTTTGAGATTCAAGTCAATGAGTGACTTATGAGAGTCTTGTTGCTTAAGGGTTTTTACATGCCCTCTAGGCTATAAATAGACTAGTAGAGTGAATGGGATTGCAACAACAAAGAACAACAACTCGAATTACTTTCTTGTGCAATCCTACATTCCATAAACACTTAAAGTTTTTCTCCTTTTTGGTGTACGATTTTGAAGCTGAAGTTGGAGTCTTGATTCTAGTCTTGGCTATTGAGAAGTAAGGGTCGATCAATAGCTTTGATAGAATCCCGCAATTGAGGTTCGTGTTCCTTTGTGCAAGGTGACACTTAACTCAATTTAGCTTTCAATTTTTTGTGTTTTTGAATGTTGTGTTGATTGCTTGTTTTAAGCATTACGTAGTATTGCGTCTTGATACCGGTCTTCTTTGGGTAGGTTACGAGTGTGTTCATTGTGTGAACTTTGATTTTGGTGGATAATCCTAAATTGATCATTGTAGTGGACAACGGTTTGTCCGGTCTTAAGTACCAAGTCAAGGCGCCGGTGGGGTTGCATTGTCTATACTTTGAGTCTAATCGGATCATCACCTTAAGTCTCGGTTCGCACTTTGACGAAGTCCCGTTGTGATTTCGGTCTCGTGCTTGTTCGAATCCTTTGTTGACCGTTAAGTCTGTTTGATCAAGGCCCAGGTAAGTGGTGGTTACAAAGCGTAGACACCGCACTTACGTAAGTGGTTTGACCTACTGATTCTCGTGTCTCCATTGATTCGTGGTTTGTTTGATCCCCATAATTTGGTCGGTTCTAAACTTGAACCTCGGCATACACCTAGTGTTGCTATTGATCAAATTTAGAACACCCCCGTATTTGTTCCTTGTATTCTTTTCATGATTCTGCAAGTTACGTATCTGTTTTATTCTTGCCGCATCCTTGTTGCATCTTGAACTTCTTTGAAATATTGATCATCCCGCATATCCCGCCGAACCCGCACTTTTGGAACACATTGTAATAGCATAGGTTTTAGTCGCTTAGGGTCTTGAACCTTGTATTCGATCACTTGAAGATTCAGGTCGGATAATCTTTTTGTTTCAACTAGATTATCTTGCTTGATTCTTGACTGATAGTTCAGTCTTAACGTTTGATTAATTTGTTGTACTCTGTAGTTATTTTTGCCAAGTTTTGTATCTCTTTCTGCAATCTTGCCTGCTATAAGACTGCTTGTGCCTTGATAGTCTGTGTTTCTTGAGAACAAATTGTAATAGCTTGGGCATCAGATTGATTAGGTTAGGCTGAACCTGTTCTTTCGGCTTTTCTGACTTCAAGCTTGATAATCCAGTCCATTGGACCAGATTATCACTCTTGTGGTTTGCTGAATGTTCAAGCCCTTTTACCTGCTGAGTGTAATAGCTTAAGGTTTGCTATACTTGAATTGGTTTGTAATAGTGACCTGCTGTATTTGATATACTTGATTTGTTGAATCTGTGAAACACCTTATTTGCTGAAATTCTGGTGCATCAATTTTCTGCACTCACTTTGCTACCAAGTCCGCACATTGAATATTTACTTAGTGTAATCTATTTTAGAATATCACTTGCAGCTTCTGTCTATTTCCTCGTCTTGTAAAAGCTATTGGAACACTTTTAATAGCATTGATTTAATCAACCTGCAACCTGCTCCTTGACCTTAATTAGCTTGCTGTTCTTTGGACTTTTAGTGACTATTGCAAAACGTCACTATAAGCTTTTGGTTGTAATTAACTCAATCAGCCTGCAATCTATAATTATATAGTATTAGTATCTCATATAATTTGATTAATTAATGTTGAGGGAAAATCTGTCTTGATCAATTTGCTTTTTGATTAAATCAACCTGTTTTGTCTTGCAATAGTGCTGTA
This sequence comes from Gentiana straminea, assembly GCA_036785695.1. Taxonomy (NCBI): domain Eukaryota; kingdom Viridiplantae; phylum Streptophyta; class Magnoliopsida; order Gentianales; family Gentianaceae; genus Gentiana; species Gentiana straminea. The sequence goes on from JAVUPR010000111.1 coordinate 3,463,078, forward strand.
TTGCTTCTTGATCATTTTGCACTAAACTTGTTTATGTGATATAACTGTTTTGATCACTTTAATCACATCTCGTTTGATCACGTAGGTGTTTATAACACAAGCGAATAGTTAATTAAGTGAGCTTCCGCATTTAATTACTAGTACTTGAGTTGTTTTCAAAAAGAGTTTAAAAGTTCCACACACTCTATTCACCCCCCCCCCCCCTCACAGAGTGTTGTCTGCGCATTATCGATCCAACAATTGGTATCGGAGCCAGGTCACCTAGTGATCAAACTTCGGTAGTAATTTTTGTGATCAATCCCTTTTGATAAGTGCTTAACCGATCTACTTGTCTTATTTGTATATTTAGGTCACATTCTGTATCTCTTATATATCTATTTCTTAAGCATTGTGATTTGAAATCACTTTTTGGCTTACAATCGAATTGCTCCTTTTTCTGTCATACTAGATTGTTTGACATAAATCATTTTTTTCTTTGATATAATATACTTGTATCTTGTGAGTTTGGTATTTTTGCAGACAGTACCAAGTAAATACCTTTAAATACCTTGTACGGCGTCATTTGATCATATGGCTCGATCTCGAAAGAATTTCTCAATTAATAGTGAAGTTGGACCAAGTTGTAGTGATCAAAACTCGTGGAAAATCAAGAAATGGTTCAATAGCACTAAATCCCCGGTTAGGAGCCCGGATCCCGTATTTGCTCTTGGAGCCAGAATTTCTGAGCACTCGGACAATGAATCACAATGTTCAGAATCTAATTCCGAATCGAGCTCCAACTCGAATCTAAGGTATCATCATTTGTCGTTTTAGAGTTGCATGAACAACTTAGACAATTAAGATCCACTCTAAAGCTTAAAAATAAATTGATTAGTGATCTTGAGACACAACACAACAATGAAACCGTTTCACTAATCAATACTCTCGATCAATTACAACTTAAGCACCAAGACCTACAAATCGAAAACGATTCTTTGAGAAAAGAGGTTGCTTTAGTCAAACAAGTCAATTTAAGACTTGAAGAGCGTTGTTCGAGCTCGAAAAGCAATCTTCGAAAATCAAAGAATCTAAGGGTAAGGAAGTTGATGAGTCTAAAGTGGATTCTAGAACATCAACTGAACTCTCCACCTCAAAGTCTGTTTTGGAGCCAAGGCCTATTGCCTTAGAGCGTGCTACACCGGCACCACCTAAACAACCCACTCCACCAAAGAACGCTTCATCTACACGTACACACACTTCACAACGTTCTTCTTCACGTAATCATGCATATATGTATGATCGTAGAGGTTCAAGGAGCTATTCTCAAAAGAACCAATATTATCATACTAATCATGATACACCTAGCTTTTATGCACCTGCATTTCATGACCTTCGTATACACCAAGCACCCGATTACACTTTTAGACAACCCCAATTTGATCCCTTTTTAGCCAATCTTCTGTTTTGGCAAGATCAACTTCTGAGAATTCATCAAAACACATACAATAACATCCCACGTCACTGTGATCAGTCAACTCAATCCACTTGGACTAAGAAGACTGGGCATAAACCAAGGGTACGAAAAGTATGGGTTCGAAAAGATTCTCTTAAGTCTAATTCTAATCCCGAAGGACCCAAAGTGTAAAAGGGTACCATAGTTTTTAAATCTGTTTTGCAGGTTTCCAATCCTACGTGCTAAAATGACATATCATGGCATGATAGTGCATTCAAATGATTGGTTGAAAAGCAATTGGTATCATACTCATTGATACCACATAAGGGAGTTTCTAATACACCTTTATCTTATTGTATTTTGTGGTACTTTGCTCTCAACCCTTTTTTTTAAAACCTTTTATTTGATTAATTTTCAAACTAAGGGGGAGAGAGTAGTATAAAGCTTTTAAAAGAGAATTTACTCTATGTTGAAAAGCTCTATTTAAGGGGGAGCTTATATTTAGGGAGAGTGCAACTCTTCATGTTATTAAAATGTCCCTTAATAAAATCTTTAATGTAGTTATTTTGAAAATGAATCAAAGGGGGAGATTGTTGAGTATTTTGTGGTTACATTATTTTGTGTTGATTAATTTTCAAAAGTAACACCCTCTTTGATTAAGGTTTTATATAGTGTTTTTGATTAAAGCTTTTATATAATGTTTATATGTACTCTATGTGATATTATGACTTGAGCGCATTTATCCGTGACTATTATTTGAATGATTATATCATTGTATGCCATACTTATTGTCATGAAACTTCAACGTTTACATTATATGGAAAATTGTATTGTTATTATTTTTGCATGTATTTAAATTAAGTAATTAATTAATTTTCCATTTTTGGTTAATTATTAATTTTATAATTAATTATATAATTATTTGTGGATTCTCATATATTGATGGATTAAATTTGCCGGACCCGAATTTATATAATTAAAAAAAAATATTCATCCGCTATTCTTTTAATTTTTTAAGTCCGGCTCGGCCCTTTTTCTTCACATTATCTAGAATTCGGCCCGCCCTCTTATTTGTCCAATAACCCGATTATCTCCTCATTTGCGCCGTTCTCGAATTTCGACAACCAAATCCCTAATTTCTCTCAAAGCCGTTGCTTCGATTATCATCTTCCATGGCCGGATTTCGTGTAAGCCCGTAAAAGCCGGCCCTTTTATTGTTCATCTTCCATGGGTGTTCGAGCTTCGAAATTTACGGGATTGGGTTGTCCATCTCTCTTCATCCGACTTAATCTGCAATGCTTTTCATAGAAAACGTGATGGCTTGAGTCTCTACGAATTCGGTGAATTCGTTCTATCCTCTATCCCTTTTTTAGTTTCGATTTGATGCTATTATTGCATTTAACGTCTCTTTGTGTGCAGATAATGATAAGAATTTGGGGCTGTCTATCTTGGTCAATTCGAGCCGTTAAAGGAACCTGAAAAGTCGGAACTGAAAGATTGAAACTTGAAGCATTCAAAGTTTTAATCGAAGCTGTGGCTATGTCCAGATTCATTAAAAGCTGAAAAATCGGAGCTTGCATTATCAAACGTCAATTCCCACTGTTCTTGACCGTTTACTTTGTTGACTGACCGTTGGCTCCCAATCCGAGTTCTAAGCCGGGTTGGCTCAGGTATGGTGGCTTGACCCGACCATCAGGGTTTGATGCTCGGTTTACATCAAACTCTGAGTCAGAATATTTTTGACTTCAATACTGAACCCCTATGTGCTACGTGTTACGTGTAAAACATTTTTGGTTCGGCTTTTGGGTCAAACCGGGATGGATTAATCTAGTCTAGGAGACCTTTCTTAAGTGTTAAATAGCTCCCCATAGTGTTAGTAATTCGATTGGTTCAAATTAAATGGTTCAACAAAATTCACAGCCTAAAGAGCCCTATTACCGGCCTTAAGTGGCAACCCGGGTGGCACAAAGTGAATTGCGTTAACAAAACACATAAACCGAACCAATTCGAGTTATAGCACTTGGGTTAAATCGAGTGTACTAAATCGGTGTTTTACACTTCGAGTTAATTAGTTAGTACATAATGATTTTTGAGATTCAAGTCAATGAGCCGACTTATGAGAGTCTTGTTGCTTAAGGGTTTTTACATGCCCTCTAGGCTATAAATAGACTAGTAGAGTGAATGGGATTGCAACAACAAAGAACAACAACTCGAATTACTTTCTTGTGCAATCCTACATTCCATAAACACTTAAAGTTTTTCTCCTTTTTGGTGTCCGATTTTGAACCGAAGTTGGAGTCTTGATTCTAGTCTTGGCTATTGAGAAGTAAGGGTCGATCAATAGCTTTGATAGAATCCTGCAATTGAGGTTCTCGTGTTCCTTTGTGCAAGGTGACACTTAACTCAATTTAGCTTTCAATTTTTTGTGTTTTTGAATGTTGTGTTGATTGCTTGTTTTAAGCATTACGTAGTCTTGCGTCTTGATACTTGGTCTTCTTGGGTAGGTTCGAGTGTGTTCATTGTGTGAACTTTGATTTTGGTGGATAATCCTAAATTGATCATTGTAGTGGACAACGGTTTGTCCGGTCTTAAGTACCAAGTCAAGGCGCCGGTGGGGTTGCATTGTCTATACTTTGAGTCTAATCTCGGATCATCACCTTAAGTCTCGCTTCGCACTTTGACGAAGTCCCGTTGTGATTATGGTCTCGTGCTTGTTCGAATCCTTTGTTGATCGTTAAGTCCGTTTGATCAAGGCCCCGTAAGTGGTGGTTACAAAACCTGTAGACCCGCACTTACTATAAGTGGTTTGACCTACGATTCTCGTGTCTCCATTGATTATGTGGTTTGTTTGATCCCCATAATTTGGTCGGTTCTAAACTTGAACCTCAGCATACACTTAGTGTTGCTATTGATCAAATTTAGAACACCCCCGTATTTGTTCCTTGTATTCTTTTCTTGATTCTCGCAAGTTCGTATCTGTTTTATTCTTGCCGCATCCTTGTTGCATCTTGAACTTGCCGAAATATTGATCATCCCGCATATCCCGCCGAACCCGCACTTTTGGAACACCTTGTAATAGCATAGGTTTTAGTCGCTTAGGGTACCGAACCTTGTATTCGGTCACTTGAAGATTCAGGTCGGATAATCTTTTTGTTTCAACTAGATTATCTTGCTTGATTCTTGACCGATAGTTCGATCTTAACGTTTGATTAATTTGTCGTACTCGTAGTTATTTTTGCCAAGTTTTGTATCTCTTTCTGCAATCTTGCCTGCTATAAGACTGCTGCTGTGCCTTGATAGTCCGTGTTTCTTGAGAACAAATTGTAATAGCTTGGGCATCGATTGATTAGGTTAGGCCGAACTGTTCTTTCAAATTTTTTCGACTTCAAGCTTGATAATCCGGTCCATTGGACCAGATTATCACTCTTGTGGTTTGTTGAATGTTCAAGCCCTTTTACCTGCTGAGTGTAATAGCTTAAGGTTTGCTATACTTGAATTGGTTTGTAATAGTGACCTGCTGTATTTGATATACTTGATTTGTTGAATCTGTGAAACACCTTATTTGCTGAAATTCTGGTGCATCAATTTTCTGCACTCACTTTGCTACCAAGTCCTCACATTGTAATCACCTGAATTGCTCTCTGAATCTTCTCCTCTGTATTGCTATTGAATATTTACTTAGTGTAATCTATTTTAGAATATCACTTGCAGCTTCTGTCTATTTCCTCGTCTTGTAAAAGCTATTGGAACACTTTTAATAGCATTGATTTAATCAACCCGCAACCTCGCTCCTTGACCTTAATTAGCTTGTCGTTCTTTGGACTTTTAGTGACTATTGCAAAACGTCACTATAAGCTTTTGGTTGTAATTAACTCAATCACTCGCAATCTATAATTATATAGTATTAGTATCTCATATAATTTGATTAATTAATGTTGAGGGAAAATCTGTCTTGATCAATTTGCTTTTTGATTAAATCAACTGTTTTGTCTTGCAATAGTGCCGTATTGCTTCTTGATCATTTTGCACTAAACTCGTTTATGTGATATAACCTGTTTTGATCACTTTAATCACATCTCGTTTGATCACGTAGGTGTTTATAACACAAGCGAATAGTTAATTAAGTGAGCTTCCGCATTTAATTACTAGTACTTGAGTTGTTTTCAAAAAGAGTTTAAAAGTTCCACACACTCTATTCACCCCCCCCCTCAGAGTGTTGTCTGCGCATTATCGATCCAACAATTGGTATCGGAGCCAGGTCACCTAGTGATCAAACTTCGGTAGTAATTTTTGTGATCAATCCCTTTTGATAAGTGCTTAACCGATCTACTTGTCTTATTTGTATATTTAGGTCACATTCTGTATCTCTTATATATCTATTTCTTAAGCATTGTGATTTGAAATCACTTTTTGGATTACAATCGAATTGCTCCTTTTTCTGTCATACTAGATTGTTTGACATAAATCATTTTTTTCTTTGATATAATATACTTGTATCTTGTGAGTTTGGTATTTTTGCAGACAGTACCAAGTAAATACCTTTAAATACCTTGTACGGCGTCATTTGATCATATGGCTCGATCTCGAAAGAATTTCTCAATTAATAGTGAAGTTGGACCAAGTTGTAGTGATCAAAACTCGTGGAAAATCAAGAAATGGTTCAATAGCACTAAATCCCCGGTTAGGAGCCCAGATCCCGTATTTGCTCTTGGAGCCAGAATTTCTGAGCACTCGGACAATGAATCACAATGTTCGAATCTAATTCCGAATCGAGCTCCAACTCGAATCTAAGGTATCATCATTTGTCGTTTTAGAGTTGCATGAACAACTTAGACAATTAAGATCCACTCTAAAGCTTAAAAATAAATTGATTAGTGATCTTGAGACACAACACAACAATGAAACCGTTTCACTAATCAATACTCTCGATCAATTACAACTTAAGCACCAAGACCTACAAATCGAAAACGATTCTTTGAGAAAAGAGGTTGCTTTAGTCAAACAAGTCAATTTAAGACTTGAAGAGCGTTGTTCTGAGCTCGAAAAGCAATCTTCGAAAATCAAAGAATCTAAGGGTAAGGAAGTTGATGAGTCTAAAGTGGATTCTAGAACATCAACTGAACTCTCCACCTCAAAGTCTGTTTTGGAGCCAAGGCCTATTGCCTTAGAGCGTGCTACACCGGCACCACCTAAACAACCCACTCCACCAAAGAACGCTTCATCTACACGTACACACACTTCACGGCGTTCTTCTTCACGTAATCATGCATATATGTATGATCGTAGAGGTTCAAGGAGCTATTCTCAAAAGAACCAATATTATCATACTAATCATGATACACCTAGCTTTTATGCACCTGCATTTCATGACCTTCGTATACACCAAGCACCCGATTACACTTTTAGACAACCCCAATTTGATCCCTTTTTAGCCAATCTTCTGTTTTGGCAAGATCAACTTCTGAGAATTCATCAAAACACATACAATAACATCCCACGTCACTGTGATCAGTCAACTCAATCCACTTGGACTAAGAAGACTGGGCATAAACCAAGGGTACGAAAAGTATGGGTTCGAAAAGATTCTCTTAAGTCTAATTCTAATCCCGAAGGACCCAAAGTGTAAAAGGGTACCATAGTTTTTAAATCTGTTTTGCAGGTTTCCAATCCTACGTGCTAAAATGACATATCATGGCATGATAGTGCATTCAAATGATTGGTTGAAAAGCAATTGGTATCATACTCATTGATACCACATAAGGGAGTTTCTAATACACCTTTATCTTATTGTATTTTGTGGTACTTTGCTCTCAACCCTTTTTTTTAAAACCTTTTATTTGATTAATTTTCAAACTAAGGGAGAGAGTAGTATAAAGCTTTTAAAAGAGAATTTACTCTATGTTGAAAAGCTCTATTTAAGGGGGAGCTTATATTTAGGGAGAGTGCAACTCTTCATGTTATTAAAATGTCCCTTAATAAAATCTTTAATGTAGTTATTTTGAAAATGAATCAAAGGGGGAGATTGTTGAGTATTTTGTGGTTACATTATTTTGTGTTGATTAATTTTCAAAAGTAACACCCTCTTTGATTAAGGTTTTATATAGTGTTTTTGATTAAAGCTTTTATATAATGTTTATATGTACTCTATGTGATATTATGACTTGAACTGCATTTATCTGTGACTATTATTTGAATGATTATATCATTGTATGCCATACTTATTGTCATGAAACTTCAACGTTTACATTATATGGAAAATTGTATTGTTATTATTTTTGCATGTATTTAAATTAAGTAATTAATTAATTTTCCATTTTTGGTTAATTATTAATTTTATAATTAATTATATAATTATTTGTGGATTCTCATATATCCGATGGATTAAATTTGCCGGACCCGAATTTATATAATTAAAAAAAAATATTCGATCGCTATTCTTTTAATTTTTTAAGTCCGGCTCGGCCCTTTTTCTTCACATTATCTAGAATTCGGCTCGCCCTCTTATTTGTCCAATAACCCGATTATCTCCCTCATTTGCGCCGTTCTCTCGAATTTCGACAACCAAATCCCTAATTTCTCTCAAAGCCGTTGCTTCGATTATCATCTTCCATGGCCGGATTTCGTGTAAGCCCGTAAAAGCCGGCCCTTTTATTGTTCATCTTCCATGGGTGTTCGAGCTTCGTAAATTTACGGGATTGGGTTGTCCATCTCTCTTCATCCGACTTAATCTGCAATGCTTTTCATAGAAAACGTGATGGCTTGAGTCTCTACGAATTCGGTGAATTCGTTCTATCCTCTATCCCTTTTTTAGTTTCAATTTGATGCTATTATTGCATTTAACGTCTCTTTGTGTGCGATAATGATAAGAATTGGGGGGCTGTCTATCTTGGTCAATTCGAGCCGTTAAAGGAACCCGAAAAGTCGGAACTCGAAAGATTGAAACTTGAAGCATTCAAAGTTTTAATCGAAGCCGTGGCTATGTCCGATTCATTAAAAGCCGAAAAATCGGAGCTTGCATTATCAAACGTCAATTCCAGCCTGTTCTTGACCGTTTACTTTGTTGACTGACCGTTGGCTCCCAATCCGAGTTCTAAGCCGGGTTGGCTCAGGTATGGTGGCTTGACCCGACCATCAGGGTTTGATGCTCGGTTTACATCAAACTCTGAGTCAGAATATTTTTGACTTCAATACTGAACCCCTATGTGCTACGTGTTACGTGTAAAACATTTTTGGTTCAGTTTTGGGTCAAACCGGGATGGATTAATCTAGTCTAGGAGACCTTTCTTAAGTGTTAAATAGCTCCCCATAGTGTTAGTAATTCGATTGGTTCAAATTAAATGGTTCAACAAAATTCACAGCCTAAAGAGCCCTATTACCGGCCTTAAGTGGCAACCCGGGTGGCACAAAGTGAATTGCGTTAACAAAACACATAAACCGAACCAATTCCGAGTTATAGCACTTGGGTTAAATCGTTGTACTAAATCGTGTTTTACACTTGAGTTAATTAGTTAGTACATAATGATTTTTGAGATTCAAGTCAATGAGCTGACTTATGAGAGTCTTGTTGCTTAAGGGTTTTTACATGCCCTCTAGGCTATAAATAGACTAGTAGAGTGAATGGGATTGCAACAACAAAGAACAACAACTCAGAATTACTTTCTTGTGCAATCCTACATTCCATAAACACTTAAAGTTTTTCTCCTTTTTGGTGTCCGATTTTGAACTCGAAGTTGGAGTCTTGATTCTAGTCTTGGCTATTGAGAAGTAAGGGTCCGATCAATAGCTTTGATAGAATCCCCGCAATTGAGGTTCCGTGTTCCTTTGTGCAAGGTGACACTTAACTCAATTTAGCTTTCAATTTTTTGTGTTTTTGAATGTTGTGTTGATTGCTTGTTTTAAGCATTACGTAGTCTTGCGTCTTGATACCGGTCTTGCCGGGTAGGTTCGAGTGTGTTCATTGTGTGAACTTTGATTTTGGTGGATAATCCTAAATTGATCATTGTAGTGGACAACAGCTTGTCCGGTCTTAAGTACCAAGTCAAGACCGCCAAAGTGGGGTTGCATTGTCTATACTTTGAGTCTAATCGGATCATCACCTTAAGTCTCGGTTCGCACTTTGACGAAGTCCCGTTGTGATTATGGTCTCTCGTGCTTGTTCCGAATCCTTTGTTGATCGTTAAGTCTGTTTGATCAAGGCCCCAGAGTAAGTGGTGGTTACAAAGCGTAGACCCGCACTTACTATAAGTGGTTTGACCTATGATTCTCGGTCTCCATTGATTATGTGGTTTGTTTGATCCCCATAATTTGGTCGGTTCTAAACTTGAACCTCAAAGCATACACTTAGTGTTGCTATTGATCAAATTTAGAACACCCCCGTATTTGTTCCTTGTATTCTTTTCTTGATTCTCGCAAGTTACGTATCTGTTTTATTCTTGCCGCATCCTTGTTGCATCTTGAACTTCTTTGAAATATTGATCATCCCGCATATCCCGCCGAACCCGCACTTTTGGAACACCTTGTAATAGCATAGGTTTTAGTCGCTTAGTGGTACCGAACCTTGTATTCGGTCACTTGAAGATTCGGAGTCGGATAATCTTTTTGTTTCAACTAGATTATCTTGCTTGATTCTTGACTGATAGTTCAGTCTTAACGTTTGATTAATTTGCTGTACTCTGTAGTTATTTTTGCCAAGTTTTGTATCTCTTTTCGCAATCTTACGCTATAAGGCCGCCGCTTGTGCCTTGATAGTCTGTGTTTCTTGAGAACAAATTGTAATAGCTTGGGCATCAGATTGATTAGGTTAGGCTGAACCTGTTCTTTCAGCTTTTCTGACTTCAAGCTTGATAATCCAAGTCCATTGGACCAGATTATCACTCTTGTGGTTTGTTGAATGTTCAAGCCCTTTTACTGCCGAGTGTAATAGCTTAAGGTTTGCTATACTTGAATTGGTTTGTAATAGTGACCGTCGTATTTGATATACTTGATTTGTTGAATCTGTGAAACACCTTATTTGCCGAAATTCTGGTGCATCAATTTTCTGCACTCACTTTGCTACCAAGTCCTCACATTGTAATCACCTGAATTGCTCTCTGAATCTTCTCCTCTGTATTGCTATTGAATATTTACTTAGTGTAATCTATTTTAGAATATCACTTGCAGCTTCTGTCTATTTCCTCGTCTTGTAAAAGCTATTGGAACACTTTTAATAGCATTGATTTAATCAACCTGCAACCTGCTCCTTGACCTTAATTAGCTTGCTGTTCTTTGGACTTTTAGTGACTATTGCAAAACGTCACTATAAGCTTTTGGTTGTAATTAACTCAATCAAACCGCAATCTATAATTATATAGTATTAGTATCTCATATAATTTGATTAATTAATGTTGAGGGAAAATCTGTCTTGATCAATTTGCTTTTTGATTAAATCAACTGTTTTGTCTTGCAATAGTCTTTGTATTGCTTCTTGATCATTTTGCACTAAACTTGTTTATGTGATATAACCGTTTTGATCACTTTAATCACATCTCGTTTGATCACGTAGGTGTTTATAACACAAGCGAATAGTTAATTAAGTGAGCTTCCGCATTTAATTACTAGTACTTGAGTTGTTTTCAAAAAGAGTTTAAAAGTTCCACACACTCTATTCACCCCCCCCCCCAGAGTGTTGTCTCGCGCATTATCGATCCAACATGACCTACCCTAAGGCGGCACTGAGGCATTAGATTAAATCCTTGGAACGGTAGGATAGACTATAAGTACTTAGTTTATAGTTCCTAAAAATTAGTAGTGTATGATTTGGATTTATTTTCTGTCAATTTTATTTACAACTATCTATTTATCTCTCTAGGGTGCTAGACTACTAGTGTAAAATTGACTAGTAATGACTTCGTTGAAAAGTGGTAAGTAACTAGAACGTTGTACTTATTGATCTTACATGCGATTAATTTTTCGGAAGAGATATTTCTCTTGAGCCTTCAAGACTTAAGTGACGTAAATAAGTATGTCACTGCTGTCACTCGTGTTGAACGAGAGACAACCATAGTTAGTTTGAAAGATGATTGTGACGATAAAATTCTTCTAGTGAATTTTAATTGTGTAGTGTCTACACGATAAATTTTCTTATAGAAAAATTGGAGAATCATCGATTAAAGTGTCGCTAGTTAGACGGTATTTGGAACCGATAAACTAGTGGGAGCTTTATCTTATGTTTTTCTAATTTATTAGAAAATTAGTCCCACTAGGTAACGCTTTCATTAGACATCCCACAGTTCACGAGTAGTGTCTACTCAAACGAACTGCTTGTTCAAGACTATTTCCTTTTTAAGGAAAGTTAAGAATGGGAAAGAATGTCTATAAGTGTTAATCATCCTAACTAAAGTTTTGAGGCTAAACCGAAACATTAAGTAAAGAAAGTATAGGATAAGGAAAGTGATTTCGGATCACTAACCAATGAATCCTTAGCAACTTTCTTAACCGAGTAACTCGACTCGGGAGCTAAGTTCTTTGGAAGAACAAGAGAGCTTTGCATTAACGATTAATAGAGTAACAATGGGCAGTAATTTCAGCTAGAATAGTGGGAGTGATATAAGGAAATGAATTTCGGATTCTATTCTTGAATATCACAGAAAAATTTATTTTTCTGTTTACAGATTCGTTGAAACAAATGGATTCACTTTCAACTCGATATATTGTTGCCTCATAGAAAGTGAAAATGACATTTGTAGTACGAATCCGAGACTCAGACTTTTGTTTGATAAAGTCAGAACCACTAAGAAATGATGAAAAGGTATATGTAACACGTCTTAAACTATTATAGGCGAATGGTTTCCGTATTAAGATAAACGACCTTTCAATATCTATTAATTAGTGCATATATCCTAGAGATAAGACCTGACGACTGGCTAAGGGTGATTCCTATCTCCCAGTCTAGGAACACTATCTCAAAGGAACAATGACTAAGTTTCCTTTCAATCGGGAGAGGGTAATAGATTTGAAGAGGTGACATAGCTTGTTCATAATGACCTTCGGGGTCTAGTGAGAGATACAAGCTAGTGGGAGATTTTGAGTGGTGACATTTTGTCTGATAACTACTCGAAACACGGTTTAGTTTATCGAAAGAATACGAGGAGGAGTCTCTGATTTTAGCAGAGAATAGAGTATTCCATGCTCAGAAATAGGCTATCGCATAGTCTTGGGACTGATGCTCGGCCTGCCTCCTAGTGAAATATTTCTCACTGAGGAAGAAACCATAGACTTGCCCTATATAGTTATTGATGTGCTACAATGCACTGCTAAACTCAATTAAGATAATTGGTTGCAAAATAACGGTTAACATTATTATGTAAACCGAGAAGTCTACCTAGAAGATGCTAGTGAATTTATGGATAAGGAGTGAATTTGGTTCACACCACTTCCGTAAATGTAGGCATTTAGCACTTAATGCTTGAAGGTAGGACTGGAGATTTTGCGCATACGTTCAGATTGTGAATGTTTGTAAAATGTCTTAATGTGACGAGTGAAGGTTGGTTATAAGATTCTTGAAATCAGAAAGTGACGGTTGAAATGTCACAAGGCTTCTGATAGAATCTATAAGTAGCAGCCTTAAACCTTGGAGTACGGTTACCCAAAGGTAGTTACTATCTGATTTAATCAGACCACGTCCAACATCGGTTGTTGGTGATTACACTGATAAATACTACTAGATCAGAATGTCAATCCACCCAGAACGCAGTGGGAGTATGGTTTAACCATTGACCCATTATGGTTGTGTGGACTTTATAGTCTCGCTAAGGTGATTGATAACCCGTGGCTCTTTGTGGGCCGTATAGGATTCGATCGAGAGGTTGGTTCGAAAACCTTATCCCCGTGAATGGAGTTTTAGTACTCCGGTTCGTTTCGGCCTCTTGTAGAACCACCGAGTGTCTCAGGCCCAGTGGGAGTAATTGGTCCTACGCCGAAAAGAGTCGAATGAATAGGAAATTTTAACTTTCAGCTTAAAGCTGAGTGGTCTAGGGGTGATTCCCTAAAAAGGAGAGAGTTAACCAGACCTTGAACTCTCTCACCACTCAGTCTTGCAAGATTTCGTTAGAAAGCGGGAAATAGGGGTGATACCCTGAGACTTTCTTGCCGTAAAACAGAGTCTGGATTCATTCGGAACAGAAGGGTCTTGGTTAGAACAAATGGCAGGTTGACTGCCGGACTTATGTCCTTTGTGGATGTAAGAGAACCTCTCGGTCATTAAAAGTCGCATGTTTTAAAATATGTGGACTTGACCAGAATATTGATAAGTCTTTTGTAGGCGGGTATCAATATTGGTAAAATAGTAGTATTAGTGTTCATGAATGATAACACCGAAACAGTTGGAAACAACATGTGTGTGCTATACGAAGTCGGAAAGCGACAGAGCCAAGATTCTCTCGGATGAGAGAATTGGACTATATTCTAAGAATCGATTCGGTCAAATTCACGAGAATGAGTCATTGGCTATCCCACCTATCTTATTGAATAAGATGATCATGCATATACGTATGCAACATTCATCGAGAGTAGTCCTACCCTACCTCTCAGGAATGATTCTCTAAATCTTCGGATAAAGAGAAAATGGGATAGAGTCTCTCTTGGATAACGGCAAGTCAGGTTATAACAAGTCCATAGTAGTCGAATCTCGTATTCGAGCATTGAATAGCGGTTTAGTACGTCCTCAAGTATCTTTAGATAACGATGAATCATATGCTTTTATATTTAGGTGCAAACTTGAATATGGTTGACTACACTGATTCTGACTTGTAGTCAGATTAAGGATGATCATTAAGTTGATCTCGGGCTCAGCGTTTACTCATAGTGCTTAGAATTTCCTTTTTGGTCTGGGAGAAATTCCATGTTTGATAAGCCGATATCACTTCATCATGAAAACAGTGAAGAGATAGCTTAGAAGGATCTTCTCAGTCATAAGAAGTCAAAAGCATATTGAGAGAGAGTACCGCCTGATTGGAAGGACCGGCAACGTTTCAATCCTAAAGATCGTCTCGAGTTGACAACCTAACTAATCAGTGTACCAAGTCGAGTGCTTGGAGGGTACGGCATTGATGGATATGTCTCATCTGCTTTTAGAGCAAGTGGGAGAGTGTTGTGAATAAGATGAGAAATGGTGTGCTCTAAAAACAATTGTTGCTTGTCATTTCGTGCAAGTGGGAGATTGTTAGGTGTAGTGCCCGAAAGACAATTTGTGTAATTGTTTTTAATAATGAATGACGACAGAACTTATCTCACCTTATTACTTGCTTTGTGCTTGTAAAGTAATACACTCGCCGCAAACCCTAAGTATATACGTATGTAACCACTTAACTCGGTGTATGGATTACACGTGAGGATTGAGTTAGTGGAGATATGCTTAAATTGTTAGTCCGTGGTGAAATTAATCGAGTTTAGGGTCTCTTGATTAAAACACCAATAATGCACCCGAACACCTTAGGGTGTGATAGTCTTATCCGGTTTGTCGGTAGAGGGTACCTACGTGGGGCATTTATATATGATGGCATTCATATAGATCGGACCGATTTAATCCGAATTTCTCGATATAATTCCGTAATCGAGGAATCTTATTAAATCATTAGATGATCATATATGGATCAACCTTAATCCCGAGGTGATCACAGTGGTGCCGCTTGTCCCGGGGTAGTGTTTGATGTGTTAGTTACGGTTCACTTAAATATGTGTTTCGAGCCACTTCTCATTGGTACTATCTCCGAGATGAGTGAGTAGTTCGATTTTCACGGACATGGAATCCATTCCTTCCCGCGGGAAGTAGAGAGACGATCCCCTTATTTGTTAGCCTTAAGAAAGTGATCGATCCCGGGAGTTCATATTAGACTAATTGATCACTAGTCGATATGTGAACTAATTGATCATCGGGGGTTAATGGTAAATAAGGATAAGATATTTCGTGTCGGGTTTACGGAGATATCCCACTCGGAATGGACGATACTATGGAGGGTTAATCCGTATGTAGTGATTATATCAATGGACGCTTATTCACTCTATGGGTTCAGTATAAGTATACATCTATAATCGGTAGAGTTCAGTTTCGGGTTTATGGTGGCGTAATCCCGGAATTAATAATTAATGTACTTATTCAGTTCGATGAATAATTAATTATTGGAGCTACTGGTTATAGGTCCATGGTCCCCGATGTGGCTTCTATAATTCGGAATGATATTCTTGTTATTTGGGCCTCAGTGATAATTAATTGGCTGGGCTAATTAATTGATATGCATAGATATTATTTAGTTGGGCTAAATAATATAATACGTAAAAGACATTTTCTCGGGCCAGTGGGCTTAGTGTGGCGCCAATATGTCTTGGATTTTCCAAGAAATTAGTTTTCTTGGATAATGACATATTGTGCAATTAGTTATTTATTTGTTAAATAATTAATTGAATAAATAAAAGAAAATAATTTATTTTTTATTTAACTCTTAACTATAAGGATAATTTTATTTTCTTATTATAAGATTATAATTATCTCTTATTTTTATTGGATAATAATAATTAGAATTATCTCTTTTATTTTGTTAAACCGATTGGGTATAGGTTTTTCTTTTGGATTTTGCCTATAAAAAGAGAGCCCCGAGCCCTAAGGAAGAGAAGGCCACGAAATTCATAGATAAAAAAGGCTAAGGAGTTCGATCCTTAGCTCCACTCGGTTGGAGAAAAACTTAGGGTTTTTCTCGGTTACATATCAAGGAGGTTCCAATTCCAAGAATCGGTGTCCACCAACCACCGTTTGGAGAACACATTGGAAGATCAAGGCTTCTCATCCTAAGATTAAAGCTTTTCTTCCTACTATTGGTAAGATAAACTTAACCCCCTTGTAGTAGTTTAAGTCCTTTA
Organism: Gentiana straminea; assembly: GCA_036785695.1. Lineage (NCBI taxonomy): Eukaryota > Viridiplantae > Streptophyta > Magnoliopsida > Gentianales > Gentianaceae > Gentiana > Gentiana straminea. The sequence goes on from JAVUPR010000111.1 coordinate 3,479,399, forward strand.
ATTATGTATTGTGATGTATGAATCGTGATCCATCCGCTGCGCATAGATCTAACTCGTTTAGATCTAAGAACCTGCATCCTTCATGTGGTATCAGAGACAGGTTCCACGATTTATATAGTCACAATCATAATTAAACGATTTAAAGGAGTGAAATTGCATGTAGGTAAATTTTATTTATTGTTTTATGCATTGATAATGATTAATTGCTATGGTTGAAGAGATGGATTGGGGGTTGGCACTGTTTACCCGTTTAGATCTATTGTAAACTCATATAAACGATGAAAATTCGTTCATATGAGTATAGGAAATTATGTAATTTATTTGTTATTGCAATTTTAATTTCCAGAAAATAGATCTGTTTAGTAGCTGTTTAGTTTTTCCGTTTTTCCTGTTGATCGAGGCGTTGAAACGACGATCCCTCCGGTCAGAATCAATATTGGAAGATGTAGAAAAGGTGCACAAAATTTGGCATCGATCGGAGTCCTTTATGATATTCGTTCGTTGCTGCAAACAAGCTAATGTAACAGAAAAACGCAGGATTCACAGAAACCCTACCTGTGACTTCCTCGAATTTCTGGGAGAGTTTGGACCTTTGAAACGAAAATCCAACCGGTCAGATCGAAAAATATGGAGTTTTGGACGTGGGATAAAATTTCCAGGTCGATCGGGATTCACCTCGATTCCCAATCGGCCTCGGGAAGTCATTGATGCGCTGCTGTAAAAGTCAGATTCAGCAGCAAGTTGGGCGGCTCACTGGAGAAGATTGAAAAGTCAAAGTTCCGATCCAACCGTCCATAATGAAGCCCAAGGAGTGAGGAACAGATATGGATAGTTTCGTCGCGATCCGAGTTCGTTTGGTTTGCCGATCGTCGAATATTTTGAACGGCTGCAGATTATGTTAGAAAGAAGTAAACTCTAGTTAGGGTTTTGTTTATTTATTTTCTAATAGATTAGATACGGGGGTGCCAACGGTCCATCTCGATGTTTATTTTCCGCACTAGTATACATGTTTAGATTGTATGTGTAGAACCAGAAAATTGCCATGACATGCATCATATCATGAATTCCACTCCATATGAATACATGTAGAAATTAATTCGAGAAATTAGTTAGGCATGTATAAAACACGCAATTAGTTTTAATTAATTGTTTGATATTAATTAGAAACTAATTAGGGTAAAAACCGAGGAACATGGGTTTTTTCAATCGTCAAGGTTGGGTGATGGATTCTCGGTGAATCCCACTCTACGAAAGCATAAGGAGTAAAATCCCGAAACCTCGTGGTTAAGGTGTTGGATTCTCGGTGAATTCCACCTTACCTAGACGAGATTACGTTTTTGTTCCGTAGTGGCTCAACAAAGTCCGGGAAGTCAGACAAGTCCAGCCCCGCTCGCCATCACTTATTGCGAGAAATCAGCACTAGCCTGGCCTTGATCGTCCTAAACTTTCACACGAGAAGTTAGTCCGACCTGGCCGTGCTCTCCGTGGTCCTAAACTTTCTCACGAGAAGTCGGTCCAACCTAGCCTTGCTCGCCGTGCTTTTAAACGAGAAGTCAGCACTAGCCTGGCACTGCTCGTCCTAAACTTTCACGCGAGAAGTCAGTCCGACCTGGCCCAGCTGCCGTGCTTTAAAAATGAGAAGTCGGTCCACTCTAGCCCTGCTCGTCAGAAAATCAATGCGGGAAGTCAATGCAAGCTGGCCCGGCTCATCCAACCACATGTGAAGCAGTTGGCTGCCATGAACGCCACAACTCTAAACGCCATCATTACATCGGTACGATCAACAACACCTCGGGCGCACCAAGCGGTCAAGCCCGCGATAAAGACATCGTCTCATCAGGTTCCCCTTAACGCTATTTTAATGTCATATTGACTCGTTCCATTGTGTTTTTTGTCACTAAGTTCTACAGGACATACACGCATATATCGAGTTTGCAAAGGCTCAAACTCCCTGAAATAGTCAAAAATATTTCGACTCCATTAAAATATGATATCTGAGCTCCACCAAGTAGGGCTCAACAAAAAACACGCGAGGTATGAAAAATCCGACCCAGCTCGTAGAAATTTAATACGCGAGGTCAGCAAAAATTCTGACTCAGTTCGCCAAAATATGACATCCACGCCCACCGCGTCGGACCAAACGAACAAGCTTGCTAAATTGTCTGCAGGCCAGACAAGCCGAGTTCCGCAGGGCGGACTCCACTGAAATCGCTATGGCTGACTCTTGAGCCCCGCAGGTCGGACTCAGCAAGATCGGCAAAGACCAAACTAATAAAGTCTAAGGGAAAGACTCAAATAACCAAGTCTGCAAGTCAGACTCGAGAATAGGCAAACAAACAACCAAGTATGCCATCCAAAAACTATAAGTTAGTGCATGGCATACTAAAGGGCAAGACGTCCCAGTCATAAAATGAAAAGCACTCAAGAGACTGAAAGTTCGGATTAAGAAAGCTCAACAAGAGTACATCCGAGCTCCACAGTACGGAACCAGCTTTAAATCAGATCATAAGACAGATTCGACCTAAGCCTCGTAGGTCAAACTCGGAAAAGTTTGTCGGACAAGCTCATTAGGTCTACAAGTCGGACTCGAACCAAGGTCCGCAGGTCGGACACAATTGACCTCCGCATGTCGGACTCAAGAAGTTTGTAAACCAATCTCTTTAAGTCTGCAAGTCGGACTTAGCTGCATTCGTTGTCTGGGGGACAAACCCGAGCAAAAATATGACAAAACCTTTAGTATGCCACCCAAATCTACAACTTAATGCATGGCATACTGGGGGGCAAGATACCTCACCATTAACGAAGCACTTAAAGAAAGTACGGATTAAAACAAGTACTTAAGGAAGTACTCGGAATAAAGTTAAGGCTGAGAACTTAAAGAAATACTCTTTCGGTTATCAAATTGTACATATTACAATTTCATTTCAAAACAAAAATTACAAGTCCACAACCCTACTGATCTAAAACTGGGGGCTGGACTCTGTGGTGGCTCTGAAGAAGCAAGAGTCGGGGTAAGAGCAGCCGCAGCACGGCGAGAGCACTTGGACACAAAGTCCACTCCCTCCGGGAAGTCCTTCAGACGGTCGTCATAGACCGCACCCATGCCCAGCTTATAAAAAGCCTTGCTGGGGAGATTGTCCCTGACAAAGTCATCAATCTGACCCTTTGCCTTATCCACCCCCAAAGTGTAGCCATGTTTAGGCCGACCTGGTCTCAGGTCGGCAATCTTATTCAAATTTCTAGTAATGGCTGAAAACTTGCCCAGCCCGAGGAAAATGTCCTGGCCAATCCAGGTTCCCTGCCAGTGAGAAACACTATCAAAGCACAACACTCGAGTAAGAAAAGCAAGCTTGCATTTTCTATGGCCTTGAAGACAGCGTCAGCTAGCTCCACATAAGTCATCCCAAGAGATCGGCTCTTGTTCCACAGGCCGGACTCAGTAAAGTCTGCAGGATAGACAATTTGAGATCTGACTCAACAAGCACATGTCAACAAAAGCACATGGAGTCCTCTTAATAGTGTGGTATCATAAGCCTGTCCGCTTGACAACGCGAGAAGTCAGTCTAATCTGGCCTTGCTCGCCGAGAAACTTGACGCTATAAGTAAGTCTATTAAGCCTTCGAGCGAATCTTTTGTACGCCCAGCTCAGGGTCTGCATCTTATTTAGAGCTATCACCCGAGCAAATCTTCTCAACATTGTGGCCTTACGCTCTCATGCCTGACGTACTTAAAACCGGTCGCTACCTAAGCATGGCACCTGCAGAATACGATAAATGAGACTTACGTTATCTCAGCAGATTACTATGCAACATTCACCCCATCAAACGGTATACCAAATCGGTACAACTTTACACCATGACTTTCATTTACACATTTGAAAGCTCAAAGAGTAGGGACCATTGATGTGTCGAATCAGGCCGAGTCCCCTAGTTCCGGAAAGAGCCCATAGATCCGAACTTGGCCCCTACGTAAGCCTAGAAATGGATAGGACCCTCAACCCAGCCAGTCCGCCCCTTAATAAGCCGGACCAAGCCAAGCACGATGAAGCCCGCCTCGCACCATCACGATTCCCGTCGTGAGCCAAGGCAACGGAATGAAGCAACAAGCAGCTAGCTTGATGCAAAGCAGTGAGGGCCAACCAGCTCACCCCTCCAGCTCGACATCCTTCAACGAACAAAGCCAGCACAACTAGGCAACAAAGTTCATAAACGATGCTCTCAGGCCTAAAAGCTCTCGGCTCGACACTCTAAGACCGATCTCAGTTCGGCAGCTTCCCAATTTTCCTAGCTCGTCCAACAGCCTGATGACAACCTGGTGCCAGCCAACTCATGGCCCTATAGATAAAAACATCACACCCTTGACAAAAGGGGGCTCTCATTTTCGAAGAACTACGTGAATCGGGCTTGATCCCTTACAAGCTAAGGGTACGTAGGCAGCCTTCTACGGCTCAGCTCAAAATCATAAACACGACATTTTCTTCATCCTTTTTCTTGGGTGCCACTGCGCAACCACCATCATGGGCTAAAACGCCTCGAATTCCGCAAAGTCATAGTAGAGTTAAAACGGAACTCTTCCAGTTGACAAAATCAGCTACATATCAACTCTGCAAGTCTAGAAGCCGTGGCCGAGCTACGACCTTAAACAGATCCGAGCTGACCTCAAGAGCTCAGCTGGATCTGGGGGGCTTATGACGAGGGTCGAATCAGCACATCGCCACGTGTCACCTCCACATAAGCACATTAATAAATCTAGATAGAGAAAGCCAACATCATAAGGGCCAAAAGCCCCAAGAGTTTGAACTGAGCTCTGCTCGGCTACTTCCCGACCTCGGGAAGTCGGCCTAGGTATGGAAGATACTCCCGTAATTATCTCCTAAAATCAAGGGGATCAAATCATCATTATTTTTTCCTTAGGGAACACGAAATATAAGCCCAACTAGGACAAGTCCCAGGACGGCTTAGGGAATAATGCCTCTCTATATAAACTATCCCTAAGAAACTACGAAGACTTGATTCCAATACACGCATTGGATACGTAGGAAGCTTGAGATACGGTTTCTCAAGTGCAGTCTAAACCACCACCAAAACACCCCCTTCTTTTTATCGTCTTTATTATTCTTGAAGCTTTAGGAGATTGTCATTAAGAGAATAGACCCGGATTTATCATCGACGATTTCCATCATCGTCACCTACTATGGGCTATAAATATTGTACCGATTGCATAGCTAATGATATGAAATATTTTTCCCCCGAACTTCATAACAAAATCAAATCTACCAAGAAATAGTGAGTTACTACGACTACTAATAGCCTGGTACATCCCATCTCATGCTAACCTATGATGCACCGACACTTCAATCCGGTCGCCGTGCACCGTGTCCGACACAGGACACGACACGACACCCTCCGACACAGTGTCAGACACGTGTTGGCTGATTAAATTAATATTATTTAAAATTTAAATATCCGACACATTGTCGACACTCCCCGACACGGCACCGACACTCCTGAACCCAATTTTTTAATTTTTTTTTTCTTTGTCTAAGTTTTTTTCAATTGAAACGTTAAAATACACGATTTTCATTTCTATAATAATTAAATAAATAATACGCCGTATTAAGTTTATATGTTTTTTTGTTGATAACCAATCATTTTTACAATTTGTAATATTTTGAAGGTCAATCACAATTTCTTTTGGCACTGTATAAATGTCGAATATCTATTCTAGATATTCATAGAGTTTATGTAATAAATATCACATTTTGTCTAGTTTTTTCAGATGTTTACAAATTTTTTTTTGAAAAATTGAATTTTATTTACCTTATATATATATATATCGTGTCGGGGGTGTGTCGTGTCCTTAAAATTTGAAATTAGCCGTATCACCGTGTCCGTTCGTGTCGTGCGACGTGTTTGTGTCCGTGTCGGTGCAACATAGATGCTAACTAACTATTCGGAAAAAGACAAAAACACAATATCTAATTAAAATATTGAGGGTCCCCCTAGGTCCACGTGTCACACATGGATGTCCCTACATTATGAGAAAAAGTCTTTTAGCCTCATAAAAAGTGTTAATTTAGAAAATCAATACATCATTTAATGTATTTTTTTACAAACATACCTTCATCATAACATTTAGTGTTTATATATTCATTTCATATTCCAAAAAAACATTTATTATGTAATAGTGGTATATATGTCCATCAATACTTAAAATACAACACATTAATTGTTTTCTTAATCTTTGGATATTATTTATGGGACGGAGGTAGTACTTACGGTTTAAACCAGATTTTCACCGCTAACCGCCATAAACTTCTTAACACGGTTAAAACATCATAAAATGACAATCTAACAATATTAATAATGTTGTCAATAAAATTTACATCAATGTTTAAGTTGAAGCCATGTGACCAAGCTGTCATGGGCTCGAGTCTCACCGTGTGTATATGTGAGTTATAATTATCTAAATTAGGTAATTTTGTTTCAGTTAATCACCGCGTGTATGTGAGAGTTAATTTCGTTTCGTTTCGGTAAATTATTAACGTTTCAATTATATTTGCCACCATCAGGGATATTTCAAAATTAACTCATCTTTGTGATTAAAGAAAACCGTCAATCATAACATCATTATAAATCTTCGTCACAATTCAATTCGAATAAAATGTCATTTTCAAAGTATGAAGTTTAACAATAAAGTGGGTAAATAAGGACAAGACTCGATTGGATATTTGGATATATAACATCGATCACACTAATACAACTAACACTTATAAGTCATGTTTAGGGGTCGTTCTACTGTAGGGACTCCTTAGTAGGGAACTGCCTACGTGGCAGGATCTGGACCACACAGTTTCCTGAGGTGGAATACACAGTGCCCCGTGTGTGGAAATTGTGTGGTCCAGATGCTGCCACGTAGACAGTTCCCTAGTAGGGAGTCCCTATGATAGAATTTTCCCATGTTTAGTGGATTCATTTTACAAATTTCAAAGGGAATATTCCATGTTTTCAAGAAATTTGGTCCACCGTATGCCTTGAGATGACATGCATTAATGCTTATTGGATCATCGACACATAGTGGACATCATATCATGTAATTGAATGAAAGTCAGAAGTTGTTGAGCCTGTCAATGTTGGCGGTATGTCTGGACATTGATGTGGCTCGGCAGGGCTAAAATGCGTAGAGACCACTTTAGAATCCAACAGCTTTATGATAGGTGTAAAGCTTACACACCTTGATACCTTGTACTGATCGATGGAAACGCCCCTGGAAATCGCATATTCCATTAACTCTTCAAACGTCCCGTTTTTCACAACCCTTATTTCAAGTGGTCCTATGATGTTTTCCACCCCTCTCTTTTGTCTATATAACCAGTTCAACGACTCTTCAATGGCCAAACAACATTTAGTCAATACGTCATGGCTCAACGCTTTACATGGATCCTTGGCTAACAACTCACAATAGATGACATAATGTCCTGGAATTGTCTTGATATCAGCATAACTTGTGAACTCAACCACATCAACGTTGTACGGGCGTAACAACGCCGACGCATTATCGATACCGTTTTGCAATTCTACTTCAGTGGTCTTATCTGAATCAATGCTCAATACCACATCCTTTCTCCTCAAATATTTAAGCTGTGGTGCCGCATTATGAAAGCCAGTCACCTGAAATAGGCTAGGAGTGAGCTAGGTAAGTCTTCCGTAAGTAAAATTGGCATAATAAGATAATAAGGAATTACATATACCTGCAGGATGTCACCCATACGGTAGCGGCAAAGACCGGCATACGTTGTGATTACGATCTCGTATTCTTGCCAATCTCTAAATTTGCTAGATCAACGAGGCAAGGTCGGTATTCGGAAGTTATCGATGGATTAGAGTTGGCCAAGTCATTGTTATGATGGATGAACTCGAAATAGCCCATATTTGGCATGATGGTGTATGATACTTCAGAAGGTTTGGACAATGGTTTCAGATTAATCCCCAAAGGACACTCTGAGGATGAGTAATTGGTACATACAATAGGTAGCCCACCACTGTAATAATCAAGAGACGGAATGTACCGAGCCATAGTGCCGGTAACAATACACTTTAGGTACTTAGTATGTGGCCAGATTCTTGGTATAATCCTCTCCCATTTCTCACTTTCACATTCCTTCTTTATAAATTCTGCAAGCTCGGGATTCGGCTTGCACAGAATTCTCGACATGCAATCTCTGACTGAAGGGTCAGTGACCACCGTAGGGCTTAAGGTCCCGGTCTCGATATCCTGGGAAAGTTGTTTCCAGTTGAGTTGAAGGAATCGAATGGCTCGGAGAAGATTGAAGGCAAATGAGGCACCTAACCTTAGGACCTCTACCCTCATTAAAAGGCCACAAAGCATCTGAGAGTACATGCTTTGAAAATAATCGGTACAAAAAATAGTTTCAGTAGGGCTAGTGAAAACAAGATAAGGATTATATGGCGTGCTATTATAATGTGGATTCCTATATTTGCTGCTTAGCGCCCCTCGTGCAAGTATCCCTCCTGGGGTCCTACTCCCCACCTTGGTGGAAAAAAAGTCCAAACATTTCCCTTTATCTAAACCTGGGATGTAACTGTTGTTTCAGAAAGGAAAAAGGCAAAAAATTAATATTTTTCTGCCTATTTTTTCAAAAAAGTAAAAAAAAATAAAAAAATAAAAAAAAAAATAAAAATAAAGGGAGTGGTTTAAAAGGACAGAAAATAGGGGAAAAATAGGAATCAAGACAAGGGAAATATAAATTAGGTGATAAGGACAAATTCACTGTTCATAACCAAGGACGTACCCAGGCCCTGGCTAGGGTGGGCGCAGCCCACCCGATTTTTATTTTCGGTACATTAAAACTCTTATATAATTCAATCCAACATCGTTAATTGTTTCAATCCGAACCCGATCATCATATATCTAATGTTTCCACCGAAAATTCCTGGTTCGTCCCCAGTGGAATAACGATTTACGTCAAATCCTTTGGAATTATGTCCCGAAAAAAATTTCACTGTCATTTTTATATATTTCTATGTTTAAATTGTCATTTTTAATAATAAACCCAAAAAAAAAAAAAAAAAAAAAGTATAAAAACTTACTGGTTCAGGATTGGCATGAAATAACTGGAAAACTCCAGTCTGCGGAAAATATCTTCCTGTATTGTGGGGATAAATTTTTTTTCCCCTGCTGACGTGCCTGTACTGTATGAAATTTAAAAAATGTTGTTAAATACATGTAAAATGCTTTATAATCTTGTTAAATACATGTGAATGCTTTATAAAAGAATCTTGTTAACTCAAGAGTAACATTTTAAAACGGGCATCTGTTTACACCACCCAATTTACTCGTGTACCAGTAGTGGCGGATCCATAAATTTTATTCAGCGAGGTCCGTAAATCTTTTACAAAGTAAATAATTTTTTTCACGGGGTTCGAATTATTTTTCTATAAGAAAAATATAGTATATTTTTATTTTTACGGACCCCATTTAAGTACATGTACATCCGCCTCCGTGTACCAGTACACTACAAAAGAATCGGCTTTGTGAAGATCGGTTCTAGGCTCTAGAACCGACTTATATAAATTTTTATTACCGTGGTACACAGATAACATGAAAAGATTTTAAAAAACGGTCTGGATATATATGTATCCCACTCTACAATTACGTCTGGCTCTGTCCGTAGACAACAAATACTTGGGGGCTAAATTACAATTTTGGTCCTCTAACTAGACACGTTTTTCGATTTTAGTCCTAGTTTTTCTCCGGCAACAATTTTAGTCCTGTAAGTGGTCTTTTTTTGCAAAAATAGTCCTGAACGCCGGAAAGACCACTTATAGGACTAAATTTGGTCTTTTTCGGCGACAATTTTAGTCCTATAAGTGATATTTCCGGAGACAATTTTAGTCTTGTAAGTGGTCTTTCCGGCGTTCAGGACTATTTTTGGAAAAAAAAGACCACTTACAGGACTAAAATTATCGCCGGAGAAAAACCAGGACCAAAATCGAAAAACATGTCTAGTTAGAGGACCAAAATTGTAATTTAGCCCCCAAGTGGTATCCACTCTACCATTACGTCCGACTCTGTCCATAGACAACAAAGACTTGGGCCATGGGTGTTAAGATCAAGCGCTTATCATTCTACAAAAATCAATTGATGTCAATAAATGTGCTAACAGTACCCCCTCAAGTGCTGGGAGACAATCTCTCCAAACACTTGCACAATATAAGCAATCTCTCCCAACACTTGCACCATATAAGCAATCTCTCCCAACACTTGCACCATATAATTGGAGGTTCAACATGCCCCCTCAAGTGTGGGCCCCCATCAAGTGCTGGGAGACAATCTCTCCCAACATTTTGCACAATATAAATTGTGAAAATAATATTCACACCAGGGTTCGATCTCATGACCTCTGACTCTGATACCATGTTAAGATCAAACGTTTACCTTTTTACTAAAACCAAATGGTGTTAGTACTATATTTCCTTATATACTAAGAGTGTGAGCAATCTCTCTCAACAATAAGAATCAATTTGTTTTCCTTTTCTTTTCTAAAGCCCATTATTCCCATGGTTTTAATTAAACAACATCAAAGAGCATCATAGTTTATGTCCAACGATCATTGTTTTTAAACCCTTATATATATTTTTTTAAAAGGTACACATAATAATAGAAGTTCTATTGACATCACATAATTGATTTGCATAGCGCCAACATCAATTACCGACTCAAATTTGATAATTGAGCGTAGCCATAAGACTTGAGCTTAATTTTTGGTATTTTTGTTTTTCAAGTCAGTTTGGAGTTAAACTTGGTCCCACCCTGCCGAGGAAATTTTAGCAGTGATTGTTTAGTGTTGTTTCTGTAATGTTCCACATTGGAAAAATAGTAGAATGCTCATCCCATATAATTGTGAGACATAAATGTCTTGTCAACTTGGGTTAGCCCTTCTAGACCAAGCGAGGACGACGGTCTAAGCAGTTGACCGGACAATTTATGACTCATTTAGTGCTACCAGACCTGGGGTCTGGGGGCGTTACAGAATGGTATCAAAGCCGACAATCAGACGGAACTATGCGCTGCACTGTACAAGAAGACAATGTAAGGATGACCTATAGTTAACTATGCGAGAATAGTCTCGGCCGTCCTGGCGAGGATGCTAGTCCCTTATAAGGGGGGAGAATGTAATGTCCCACATAGGAAAAATATTAGAATGCTCACCCCCATATAAGTGAGAGACATAAGTGTCTTGTCAACTTGGGTTAGCCCTTTTAGACCAAGCAAGGACGATGGTTTAAGCAGTTGACCGGACCATTTAGGACTCATTTAGCGCTACCAGACCCGTTCCATTTGATCCAAAGATCGACGTGACTTGCAGGACAAATAATTCACTAATTGCAGGAAATGATAGGCAAGGTCAATTATGGGCAAAAAAATTGGACGGTCACTCGAGTCAAACCGATCAAATTATTTAGGAAATTTGCAAGATTCAGTTGAGGGTTAAGCTGAGATGGCGAACAATATTCAAGCATTGGTTTAAGTGCAAAGAATAAGTATTCCAGATTATGCGACCCCAACCATTGATCAGTTCATCTCGGAGATCTGACTAGACACGAATCTGGCTAAGGGATACAACTACCATTTCTTCCGAATGCTTAAGCGAGATTATTTGCATCTCTCTCGCTTTGCTAACATGGTAGCAGAGCGAGAGGTCCTAGGTATACTCCTCTCTAAGAACAGTCACCCAAACAAACAAACAAACAAAAACAAATGTTGGGCCACCCTAAAAATATAATAGACCCACACTTTAGGGGGCGTGTTGAATATATAAAATGTTAAGTTTTTGGGAGAGATGGTAGTTCAACACATCTAAAGCAGAATGTGATTCAGATGGCCAAAAACTCAAACTCAAACTCAATGAAGTTCAAGGATTTAATCATTATCGTTCAAGAAATGATGCAAGAGTTACGAACCAAGAAGCTTTGGTACAATATTTGTCTACCAAAGTGGGACAAATAGCTGAACAACTATCGAGTAGAACTCCAACAAGTTTACCTAGTAATACGGAGATGAACCCTCGAAGATGTGAATGTTAGCGTAACACATAGCGGAAAAATAATCGGAGCACCCGAGGCTAACAATGAACCGGAGGCAACCCAAGAGAAGGAAAAAAAACTGATGTGATGCCAGATAATGCAGCAGGCTCGTCTTAACAAGATGACGAGCATGATAAAGAAGCTCAAGAATCTATCTAGACAACAATATATATGTAGTCATGTATGGCTTCTGACCCCAATCTGATCTTACTACGGTTAATCTGGACACTCTTCCCTACCCCCAACAATCAACAAGAATGGAAAAAAAGAGAACACAACAGATTTAACATGGTTTCCGGAGTTGTGCCTACTACTCCACGGACATAAAATGTGATCTTTTTTATGCACAAATTTACAAATGGTTTTAACACACTTGCATTGATTATAATGATTGTGTATTTATAGACTTTGGAAACCTAACCCTATCCGCCAAAAAGACCCATGTCGGAGGTCCTATTAATGCCCCAGATGTGACTCAGCTCAACTGAGTCACCAGACATAATCATCTCATATGCAAAACTCAGAAACATACAACAGACTCAGTAGACTTCACTCTGCTGACATACGGTCCTCAGCTGACACTTCACTCAGCTGACATCCCAGACTTGAATACTCTTGATCACCTGACCATCACTCAGTTAATCCCAGATTTAGTTTTTCTAGATTCAATGCAGAGATGAAGTCACCTTGACTGACAAAATCTCCATATTGACTTGAACTCTCGTTGAAACAGATTACATAATCAGATGTACTGTATCATATGCATTCGTCAATGCCAGATACAGTATACCAAATTTCTTTAAAGAAGCACCTCAGTTGAACTGCCATCAGTTGAGTCTCCAGATTCAATTATAAGCTCCAGATGTTAAGCAAGTCCAGACACAACTGAAACTTGCTTTTCTGAACAAACTTTGTGAGCATATCAATAGGATTATCATGAGTGCTAATCTTCCTCACCTAGATTCTCTTCTCATTTCTCAAAAAATGATACCTAACATCTATATGCTTGGTTCTCTCATGATGAACATGATCCTTATCCAAGCATATTGCACTCAAACTATCACTATATATCTTAGTTTGATCCTGATGCAGACCCAAATCACTGGCCAATCCCTTCAGCCAGATCCCCTCATTGGTTGCTTTAGTAAGAGCCAGAAATTCTGCCTCAGTGGTGGATAATTCCACTGTTGCCTAGAGGGTTGCCTTCAAGCTAACCACGGAATAACCCAAAGTGAAAACATAACCACTCATTGATTTTCTGTTGTCCACATGACCTGCATAATCAAAATCACAGAATTCTATGAATAAACATTGAGTATCACCTCTATAAACTAAACTAACATCTAATGTACCTCTAAGGTACCCGAACATCCTTTTCACAGATTTCCAGTGTTCCTTTCCAGGTTGAGCCATAAACCTGATGACAACACTGGTTGCCTGAGCCAGATAAATCCTAGTGCAGACCAATGCATACATGAGACAGCCCACTGCAATAGCATATGGAACTTCTGACATGTACTTCTTCTCATCTGCTAACTGTGAAGCATAAAAAGATAAATGAACATTTGATGCCATTGGGGTATCTTTTGGATTGGCAGCTGACATGCCAAACCTGGCCAATATCTTCTGAATTTAGCCCTGCTGAGTTAAGAAAAGCTTCTTCTGACCATTGTCTCTATAAATTTCTATCCCCAAAATCTTCTTTGCCACACCAAAATCCTACATCTCAAATTTAGCACTGGGAAGGTCTTTCAGATTCTGAACATCAGACTTTCTTTTAGCAGCTATCAACATGTCATCCACATACATGACAAGATAGATCAATGAGCCATCTCTCAGTTGACTATGATGCATGATGTACTGACTCCCCTGTAACTAGAACCAGATCCTCATCTGAGTCACGCTCAGCTCCCACAATAGTTGTGTCTGAATTTCTCTCCTGCTGATTCTTTCTCTTTTGACAATTGGACTTCCAATGTCCCTGCTCCTTACAGCAATTACACACATCTGTGGACTTAGGACCTTTGATCCCAGATTTCTTGGATTTATTCTTCCCAGAATGTCCATGCCTTTTCCCACTGTTGCTGCTAGCTATCAAGCCAGCTGCCTGGTTGTCTATACATGTCCCAGCTGCCTTATTTCTCAACTCCCTGGCATGTAGAGATGATCACACATCGTCCAAATCCACTGTATCCTTCCCAAAAATAAAAGACTGCACAAAGTGCTCATATTATGCCAGCAATGACACAAACAGGATTAGAGTTGCATCTTCATCCTCAATCTTAACATCAATATTCCTCAAGTCAAGTAATATTGTGTTCAGCTGATCAAGATTATCTCTCAGCTGAGAACCTTCATGCATCCTCATACTAAATAGACGTTGCTTCAGTAGCAACGTGCTGGTTAATGACTTAGTCATATATAGGCTTTCAAGCTTTGACCGAAGCCCAGCTGTGGTGTCTTCCTCTGCAACCTCTATGATAACATAATCTGATAGGCACAACGTGATATTTGATTGTTCCTTCTCATCTAGACTGGCCATCTCATTGGAACGGGCATCCTCCTCATTATATAAATGAGCCTACAATCATTGTTGCTTTAACAAGGCCCACATCTTGATTTGCAATGAACTGAAGTTGTTCCTCTTTGTAAACCTATCGATTTTCACGTTTATTGCATACTTCTTTCTTACTGGAGAACATATGTTGGTTCCAGAACCTAGCACCGGTGGCGGTCTTGGTGACGATCAAATCTATTCGAACTACAGAATTCACCGAACCTACTCTATGATACCAGTTTGTTGAAACATATAGCAATCAAGAACAGAAAACAAATACAATCAAGCGTAAATAACAATCAACAAGAATAAAAACAAATATAACACAACAGATTTAACATGGTTTCCAGCGTTGTACCGACTACTCCACGGACAGAAAAGAGATCTTTTATTATGCACTTATTGACACAAGGTTTTCACACAATTGTGTTGATTATACTTATTAGGTATTTATAGCCTTGGAAACCTAACCATAGCCTCCATAACGACCCCTTTTAGAATTCCCATAAATGCCCCAGATGTGACTCAGCTCAGCTGAGTCACCAGACGTAATCAGCTCAGATGCAAAACTCAGCAAACTTCACTCTGCTGACAGACAGTCCTAAGCTAACATTTCACTCAGCAGACATCCCATACTAGAATACTCTTGATCAGCTGATCATCACTGAACTAATCTCAGATTTAGTTTTGCCAGATTCAACGCGGATATCAAGTCAATTTGACTGACAGATCCCACTTAGCTTAAGGATCCGGGAAGTTTTCTAATTCCTTACACTATTTTCAGCACATGTTTCAAAAAAGTCCTATGTGAACTACGCTATTTTCAATTTTCGCAAACTTGGGCTTGGGAGATTAAGGGTAGCTTCAATCAGCTTACAATTGGAGTGGTTGAAGATGTCCTTATTCAGGTAGTTAAATTTATATTTCCTGTAGACATTAATTTTCTTTGAAATTCACTACAAGAAAAATACTTTTTGACACAATAGTTTTTGTCGCAACGTAAAATAATCGCTGCCAATATATTTACTTTTAACCACAATAGCGTCGCTAATGAGAAAAAGGTAAGTATATATATATTAGCCGAAATTTTTTTTGTTGTAGCAAAAACTATTGTGACAAAAGTGTATTTTTTTTGTAGTGATGAAGGAAGACTATGAGGTGCTTTTGATTATAGGTAAGCCATTGTTGGCTACAAGTAGGACCATGATAGATGTCTAAAAAGGAGAGCTTATTTCGTGTGTTAATGATGAGAGTGTGGGTTTTAACGTGGGGACTCCAACAATTTTCAAAGCTAGACATATATTAGAGTGTTCTTATGGGCAATGGTAAATTTAGTGTGGTGTCTTTAAAGGTTTCCGGAAAAAAAAAACTCCACTTAAACACTAATGGTATGTTTGTTACGCATGAACGGAATACAATGGATTGGTTGTTCATTTCATTCTAATGTTTGTGTATGATTATAAGGTAATGAAATAGAATCAAATTTTATTCTAATGGTATGAAAATTGACCATTTTCATTACCTTTAAAATTGAATGGAATGGGACGGAATGGAATGAAAAGGGACTATCTTTTCACACCAATGTTGTTTTACACTTACCAAGAGCCGAGAGTGGGCTTCATTTGGATATTCCACACGCCTGCCATTCTGACCGTAAATGAGTCCGGAAAATATATATTATTCTGGCCAACTTATGGTCAATTCACACAACATCCATTCTGGCCCAATTTGAATCAGAATACGATCATTATACTGATTTTATTCTAGTCCGAATTTTGAATGTTTTTCATACTCAATACCGGTCAGAAAGACATTCTGACTAAATTTGGGTGAAAAAACTTTTAATATTCTGTCTGAAATTTAGTCAGAATCAATAGCGGTGCTCTTATATTGTTGTTGTTATCCTGACCCAATTCTAGTCTGAATGTGTAGAGTATTCTGGACTCAATATTGGTCAGAATGAAGCTCTGACTATATATGAGTTTGGAAAACTTCAAACATTCTACCTAAAATATGATCAGAATCAACCAGTGTGGACTCTCAACACGTATATTCTGACCATATTTCAGTATGGATAATGTGTCACATTCTGACCAAACTTTGGTCAGAATGAACACGTGTAAAATAAAAAAATTAAGGGCGAAATTGGAAATAAATTTCTGTGTGATAAGATAATAATTGGTGTGAAAAGATATTTCCACAAAACACGTGGGTGGTGGGTAAGATTAAGGTGAGGTTGGGTGGATGGTGAGGTGGGGTGGGTTGAATGGGGCAGGATAGGATGGGGTAGGTATGATGGGTAGGGTAGGGTGGTGTGAGCTAGGGTGGGTTTGGTATTGTAAGGTGGGGTATGGTATGGTAATGTAGAGTGGGTATGGTAGGGTGTGCGTGGTTGGGTAGGGTAGGGTGGGTGTGGTAGGGTAGCATATGTTAGATAAGGTTTGGTTAGGTAAAGTATGGAATGTAAAGGTAGCGTAGCGTGGTCAGGTAAGGTGGGTAGGGTATGGTGAGGTAGGATAGAGTAGGTGGGTGGTAAAATAGGTTGAGGTTTTGAGGTAGGGTGGAGTGGGTAATGAGGTAGGATGCGGTGGGGTGACTGGTAAGGTTAACGTTATTGGTAAGGAATAGTGGGTATAGTGGTGTGGTGGGGCAGAGCTACCCCACCCCACCCCACCCTACCCCACCGTTTCCACCATATCCTACCTTATGCACCACATCCTACCCCACCCTACCCAACCATAATTCACTATCACGCCCTACTCATCACTCAACGTGACACATTTTATATAATTTGTTTCATTCCATTGTTTCACATTCCAAACGCAGTAAAAGAATTAATTTATTCCATTCCATTTTTATGACACTATTCCATTTCATTCTATTCATGCATAACAAACATGGCATAAACCTATATAATACCTAGAAAGGCATTTAGATAAATAAGTCTTTACAAGTGTTTATTAACATTATTAGTAAAACTATATAGTTTTTAAGAAAAATGTGTACAACTAGACTATCTTTCAATTGTAACTGTGTGGTTACTTTAATTGCATTTGAGAGATTAGTTGACCCTTTTACCTAGGAGTATATTGACTCCCATTTTTATGGTGTAGTTTCAAACGGCGGAGGTTTAGTCCCCTACCGTTTGACTTATCCTTAATTGTGAGGTCAAAAAGTGTGTGTGTTTATAATAATAAAAATTGTTAATTTAATCAACAAATCCCAATGAAAATATGTCAACGGCTAACTTTCTATTCTCTCCGTTTTAAAATAACTGACACAATTATAATAAAAAAAAGAAATTGTTTCATCTAACTGATGCGGAACATCTTTCAATCCAAAATTTGGCTCGACAGTTGGACTACCCCGGTCATGGCAACTACAAAATCAGCATGCACTTTTCCCTTTTTACCCATTTTTTTTCATATAGTGTTTCAAATGCAATAATATCGTTTACTCCATTTTTCATAAGGTTATTCTAACTAGTCTTTATCTAATAAAAGTCAAAACAATTAATTACTTTTTTGAAAACGGTATGTCACACCATCCATATGCACATCACGATAAATCGATTTTTTGAAAGTCGTTTTTTAAGCAAAACATCGACTTTCAGAAGGTCGATTATCACATTCGACTGGTTCAAAATCGATTTTTAACTTATGAGTTAACTTTCAAAATATCGATTCAGTGTACCGGTAGAATGGTTTGACAAAATAACTTAAAATTCCATGGATGTGTTCCAACTGATAATGCACACACAAATATATATATACCTGACGAGAAACTCAGAGATGGGTTGAGAAGAAAAAATAGGAGATTTATCTCCGTTGGCAACGCGTTGGATATCCGGCTTGATATCTTCGTAGGTGATTACAGGTACTTTAGATTTGAAAGAATCCCTATCTGTTGCCCCATTAAGTTTGAATCTCTGTAGATATTCTGTATTTGCATTTTGGCTTAGAATCTCAGCCAAAACTCTTTTCTGAACAGAGTCTACATTTTTAGTCAACTCTTCGATGGACTCCATAGCTTTTGCGTTCTTTTCATGATAATAAGATGGTGATTCAAGGGCCATGATGATGAATGATAATAGAAGAAAGACCTTTTTTTTCCCTTCTTTTTTTTTTTGGTGACTAATTATAAGGCAACGATTTTATCGGTGAGCCACGTTTACCATGCAATATAACGGATCAATATTTTCGAAGTCGTTTTTTTTAAAGTTAATATTCGACTTTAATAAGGTCGATTATGTTAAGTGTGGTCGGACGGATGAAAATTAATAAATGTTATGTAATATTACCTTCGTCCGAATTTATTTGAGATTTATTTCATTTATGGCCGTCTTAAAATAAGGTTCATAACTCTAATTAAACTCAAAGTTTTTGCTTTAATTGCTTAAATTGCCCCAATGTTATTATATAAAGTGAAAATTGTGCTACATATAAAAAGGCAAAAATGGTAAACTAGTCAAGTTTTAAATGTCCAGACAAACTATTAATTGATCTCTCCTTAAATATTGTGAGTTCCAAAATGTTCCAAACAAATTGGGACGGAGGGAGTATAAATTATGGAATAGAAGGAGTACTTGGATCACTTCGTTCTCGTTTTAATAGATATCGTAACGACACGTCCCGAAAGTCAAGCCCACAACCGTTTTGACCTAAATGGCAAGGTTATATAGCCAAAGTATGAAGTTTCATTTGCATCCTCTTCAATTCAGCATCATAATTTGGTGGTAGCCTTTGTAAGCATCCAGGAAATCGAAGACTTCAAAGCGCGTCACCAATTTATCTATTTTTGGTAGAGGATAACGGTTACAGGATTTGCAAACCATAAGGGGCAATAAACTTCCTTAATAATTATTGTGTCTTTGTACACGTGGCAATCATTAGACGGTCCATTCTAATACGGAGCTATTAGACGGTTCGTTCTAATAGGGAGCTACTGAATCAGAATTATCCCACTTGTCATGTACTTTTATTAACGATATTTGATACTATAAGCGATGCATTTTTTTTTGTGTAGTATGATGGTATGTGTCAAAAGTGTAATGTGAAAATATTCTAAGATATTTTCAAGGTACTCTTTTGATTAGAGTTTCTTATTGTGTTGATTTACTTCTTTATTTTTAGGAGAAATGAGGGAGAATGACAGAAATATTTCATCAATTGAGTAGAAGGACAGTCTTTTAAAACTTTTACATAAAGGACAAAATTATTTATCCACTGTCGAAATTCACTTGTGTTCGAAATTCATTGTTGAAGTTTACTGCCGAAATTCACTGTCGAAATTCACTAATTTTCAAAATTCGTTGTCAAAATTCACTGATTTTCGGGATTCACTGTCGAAATTCATTGATTTCGGGATTCACTGAGGAGATTCATTGATTTTCGGGATTCACTGTTTGTCATTCTCGCTATAAAAATTATGCAGTTGTCCTTCTCCTTATAAAAAATATGTAGCTGTCATGTTACTTAAAAATATTTCAGATTGTGTCATTATCCCTAATTTCCCATTATTTTTATCACTTTTCAGAGGAAGAACATGTTGGGCAGGCATAATATATACGAGGAGTCTATTGAAACTTCGTTGCCTTGAAAAATAGCTATCGTAACGGTAAACAGTCTCAAACGTTTACTGGCACTGCGCTCTTGCGGAGGTTCTGCTTTCTGTGGACAATCTTGTATGTTTAGATCGATTCTATTATTGTTTTGTTTCGTTCCCATTAATTGACACACAATGTTCAGTTGTCAAGAGTTAGACACATGTCAAACAGGAAAATTTTAGATGGTGTATCCGCACGATGCGGATACATTTTTTTTATCTTTAAACCTGTGTTTTGCAGAGTGTTTTATATTAATTTTAGACCATTACACTTAAAAACACGGGTTTTTTTAATTAAAATATACGTATACACACCGTACGGCGTGGATACACTACCTCAAAATTTTCCGTTCCAAACTATCCTATCTAGGTTTTACCCTTGATTTGGAATCTGGTCGTTAAAATAAATAAATAAATAAATTAAATGGCTCGTGGTGGTCACTTGGGCAGCTCACCATTTCTTTTAATTTACCGGATCTCAATCTTTTTAAAAATCCGAGTTACTTCCCACGTTGACACCTACTGCTTAACTCACTTTCTGCTGTTCCCCTCGAGAGATTTTATGGTACAACGGTTGCGAAAGGTTATATCCAAGTGACATACATTATAGCCTCTCATTTTTACTCTCTTTCACATAATACACTTTTATCGTGTGTGAAAGATTAGAAATGAGTGGTTGTAATGTATGCGCCATTGTAAAACCTTCCTGGTCGTATTTTAAAATTTCTACGTTCCCATATATGTATTTTAAAATTTACGTTATATATATATATATATATATATATTAAAGGGACCTCGTTCTCCTGCTTGTTAATTAACGTGCTCATACAAAATTTATGTGAATCTTGGAAATCAATGTGTATGGTTGACTATTTTTCCTCTTTGTACTCGTTGATTTCGTGGAAATTCACCGTCTGCTGAAGAAAGCTCATACTCGCTCCATCCTTAAAATAATGACGACTTAGAATAAGTATGAAAAATTAATGGAATGGCTTATATTAAAGGACGAAGAGATACAAAGTAGTGTATTTTGATAATATCAAGAGATGACAAGTAGAGGAATCGTTCCCTTCCAAATCCCGATGCTTAATAAAAACAATTCTGATAATTGGAGCATCAACATGAATGCGCTTCCATGAAAGTGAAAATAGCCGAATTCATAGCGAGGTGTGACTAGGGATGACAATGGGTACGGCTGTACACAGATTTTACTATATCCATATTCTATCCATCAATTTTTTTCCTACTCATACCCTATACCCATGCGGGTAGAAGTTTTCTTACCCATTCCCCACCCACATGGATATCCACGGGTCCATAGATGTCCATGATTATATCGGTTTTATCATCGAAATTTCATATGATAAGAAAATTTGAGTAATCACTCTTGGCATAAATACACAAAATCAAGACTTAAAATATATGTTGAATCCTTAGAACGTGATATTTGAATGTCTTTGTTCTTTGTTCTTGTGTATCAAAATGTTGAATTCTTTGAACGTAATACTTGTTGTATAAGGTAATGAGCTTCACACAAGACAAATAACATATAAATCCTACACTCTATGTTAAAATATTCGGGGAAAATATTTTTCATATCATCAACAATACAAATGATACAATATTTATAGCCCAAAGTAGGTTTCTTCTCCTATCCGAAATTACCACTCTACCCTTAATAAATAAATACAATATATAATTACATTATATCAATACCCATCGTAATACCACCTTCAAGGTGGAGCGTGAAGATCTCGCACGCCCATCTTGCGCAATAAGAACTCAAACTATTGACGACCCAACGCCTTCGTAAAGATATCAGCCAACTGATGCTTCGTGGGAACATAAGATGGAAGAATCAATCCATCCGTAATAGCATCACTTACAAAATGACAATCCGCCTCGATGTGTTTTGTGCGTTCGTGAAAGACATGATTCTGAGCAATATACAACGCTGATTGACTATCACAAAATACGCGTATACCGGTGGGGTTCCGTACCCCAAAATCGGCCAACGACTGCTTCAACCACTTCAACTCACACGTAAGAGATGCCATAGATCGGTATTCAGCTTATGCAGAGGACCGGGAAACGTAGTTTGTTTCTTGGACTTCCAGGAGATAGGGGAAAGACCAAGAAACACAAACACTCAAAGAACGCCGAGTAAGAGGGCAACTCACCCAATCAGAATCACACCATCCCTCGAGAAGGAGAGAAGTATCAGATCGCAACAGAATACCCTGTCCGGGATGTTTCTTCAAATAACGGACAAGACGTAACGCAGCTTCCCAATGATCAACTCGCGGAGCATGCATGAACTGAGATAAGACATGAAGTGAGTACGCCAAGTCGGGGCGTGTCACCCCAAGATAGATAAGCCTCCCAATCAGACGACGATACGGTGCGGGATCACTCAACAATGCTCCAGTGGCAAGAGCTAGCTTGTGATTCTGCTCAATAGGAA
The DNA here is from genome assembly GCA_036785695.1 of Gentiana straminea. Classification (NCBI taxonomy): domain Eukaryota; kingdom Viridiplantae; phylum Streptophyta; class Magnoliopsida; order Gentianales; family Gentianaceae; genus Gentiana; species Gentiana straminea. The sequence continues at coordinate 3,502,131 of JAVUPR010000111.1, forward strand.
AGTCAGCAAGTTTGCTCCTAAGTAAACCTGCTTCATGTAAAATATCAAGGGCATATTTCCGTTGATTCAAGAAAACCCATCTTTATTACGTGCCACCTCTATCCCGAGAAAGTACTTCAGAACTCCCAAATCCTTCATCTTAAAGCACTTTCCTAAATATTCTTTAAAGATAGTCCTAGCTACCTTATCGTTCCCGGAAATGATCATATCATCCACGTATACCAATACATTCAGCTGAATACGATCTCGATACAAACTAAACAAAGAATAATCTGAGTACGATAGACGAAAACCGTAATCCTTCAAAGCTGAAGCGAGCTTTGCAAACCAACACCTCGGTGCTTCTTTCAATCCATACAAAGATTTGCGCATCCGGCAAACCAAGTTTGATCCTTTCTTCTCAAAACCTGGAGGAATCCTCATGTAAATTTCCTCCTCCAAATTCCCATGCATAAATGCATTATGCACATCCATTTGGTGATTATCCCATGGTTTCACCGCCGTAACATTAAGGAAAGTCAGTGTTATAAACATAGACAGAAAGCTTGTAGTTTTAAGAAAGAAACAAACACAGAAGCAATGCAAACGTAAAGAATGGCGGAATTGATAAACACGAAACAAGAAGAACACAGTGATTTAACGTGGTTTCCGGCGTTGTGCCGACTACTCCACGGACAGAAAATGAGATATTTATTATGCACAGAATTACAAGGTTTTCACAAGTGTGTGAATAACACTTTTAATGACACACTTTGCATTGATTACAACATTGGTATTTATAGACACAAGTCCCAAACCCTAACCGCCATATATCTTTGTCGGAACTACCATAAATACCCCAGATGTGGACCCCAGCACCAGCTGTTATCCACCAGACGAAACTCAGCTCAAAACTGATTTCCAGACTTGTAATCAAGCGCCGGATGTAGAACTCGGCTATTCTCTCGCATAACTCGGTAGTCCGAGTAAACCGATCGCTAACTTCGAAGAAACTCGGTTGCACTTCATCAAACCGATTTTCACATAAGCGAATATACTTAACCGAACCGACCATCAATCTCAGTCTCAGGTTTCCTAGATTAGTTCCACCAGATATTTCTCAGTTTAGAGATCAAGTCACCAAAACTGACAAATCTCCACCTTGACTTGAACTCTCATTCAACGTCACCTGACTGCATAATCAGATGTACTTATACCAGATGCATTCGTCAATGCCAGGATGTACAGTACCAGATTCTCCTCAGAATCCACTCAAGTTGATATGCCCTCAACTGAGTATCCAGATTTCAATTTAGAAGATTTGAATAATCAGCAAGTCCAGACACAACTGAAACTTGCTCTGCTGAACTGGTTTAGTGAACATATCAGCATGATTCTCCTTGGTGCTAATCTTCTTCACTACAACCCTCTTCTCATTTCTCAGAAAATGATACCTCACATCAATATGCTTTGTTCTCTAATGATGAACCTGATCCTTAGCTTGACAAATTGCACTTAAACTCGTCACAATAAATCTCGGCTAGATCCGATGTAGCCCCAAATCACCGACTAGTTCCTTCAACCGGACACCCACCTTGGTCGCTTCGGAAGAGCCATATACTCAGCTTCAGTAGTTGATAAAGCCACTGTTGTCTGAAGAGTTGCTTTCCAGCTGACAACTGAATTCCCTTATGTGAAAACATAACCAGTCATAGATTTTCTACTATCCATATCACCTGCATAATCAGCATCACAGTATCCTGTGATCAGTTTCTGAGTGTCACCTCCATAATTGAGTCCAACATCAGTTGTACCTCTAAGGTACCTGAACATTCTTTTCACAGCTTTCCAGTGTTCCTTTCCAGGTTGAGCCATAAACCTGCTGACAACACCGACCGCCCGAGCCGAGATCGGCCTAGTGCACACCATGGCATACAGCAGACTGCCAACTGCACTAGAATAGGGAAATTTTGACATATACTCATTCTCCTCTGCTGACTGTGAAGCAAAAACTGAAAAATGAACATTTGATGCCATAGGAGTATCTATCGGCTTAGCAGCTGACATGCCAAACTTTGACAGAATCTTCTGTATATAGCCCTGCTGAGATAAAAACAGTTTCTTTTGATTTATATCTCTCCAGATCTCCATCCCTAAAATTTTCTTGGCTGCACCCAAATATTTCATTTCAAAATCAGCACTGAGAAGGTCTTTTAGATTCTGAACATCAGACTTCTTTTTTGAAGCTATCAGCATGTCATCCACATATAACACAAGATAGATGTAAGATCCATCTTCCAACTGACTGTTGTAAACACAACAATCATAAGGACTTATGTTGTAATCCAACTGGATCAAATAACTGTCAAACCTTTTATACCACTGTCTAGGAGCTTGCTTCAGTCCATACAAGGACTTCTTCAACTTACACATAAGATCTTCCTTACCAAGAGCTTGGAAACCCTATGGCTGAGTCATGTATATCTCTTTGTCTACCTCACCATATAGAAAAGCTGTCTTCACATCTAACTGCTCAAGTTCTAGGTCCTGCTGTGCCACTATTGCTAGTAACACTCTGATTGAAGTATGTCTGACTACTGGTGAGAATATCTCATCGAAGTCCACCCTTTCTTTCTGACTGAACCCTGTTGCAACCAAACGTGCCTTATACTTAACTCGTTCTGCCTCAGTTATCCCTTCATTCTTCTTGAAAATCCATTTGTAAGTAACAACTCTCCTATCAGCTGGATGTTTAACTAGATCCCAAGTCTGATTCTTCAGTAATGACTCCATTTCATCTTCCATGGCAGCAAGCCATTGAGATGCTTCAAAACATGTCACTGCCTCCCTGTAAGTAGAAGGTTCAAAACCATCCACTTCTTCTTCAACTTGAAGTACGCACCCAACCATACCTTCTAGGAGGTATCCCAACATTGGATCTTCTAGCTCGCCGATGCCTATACTCGTTGACCCACATTCTCAGTTTCACGCTCAACTGACATTTGCTTAGCTGACTGACTTGGATTCAGCTCTGGTTCAGAAACCAGATCGATGAAAACTGACTTGGATCAGTTGGCTGTTGCATTCCAACTGACTCCACCGGAAGGTCCACCTTACAGTCAGTTTTCTCAGTTTCAGCACTGGTTTCAGTTTTGGTTATCCTCCCCATTGATGAACTGAGTATAGAATTTTAATCGAAAACTGTATCTCTACTGAGAATGACTCTGTTTTCTGCTGATGACCAAATTTTGTACCCCTTTACTCCATCACCATTCCCCACAAACACTCCTTTCCTGGCCCTTGGTTCCAGTTTCCTTTCACTGACATGATAGTAAACTGTGCTTTCAAATACCCTTAGAACTGAATAATCTGCGGGTTTTCCTGACCACATCTCAACTGGTGTTTTGAGACTGATCCCTGTGTGAGGACTCCTGTTGATTAAGTAGAAAGCTGTGGTAACAGCCTCTGCCCAAAATCTCCTTGACAAACTAGCATGAGAAAGCATACATCTTGCTCTCTCAAGGAGAGTTTGATTCATCCTCTCAGCTACACCATTTTGCTGAGGAGTATTTCTGACTGTATGATGTCTGGCAATACCCTCATTTCTGCACAACTCATCAAACTCGGTCCAACAAAATTCCAGACCATTATCTATACGAAGCCTCTTGATCTTCTTCCTAACTAATTCTCAACTAGAGCCTTCCATTGCATGAAGCTCTTGAATGCCTCACTTTTGTGTTTCATCAGCCCCACCCAAGTCATCCTTGAAAAGTCATCAATAATGGACACAAAATATCTGTGACCACCCAATGACTCCACCTTTGATGGCCCCAACAATCAGAATGAATGTAATCAAATGATGACTTTGTGTTGTGTACCCATTTCGAGAACTTGCTCCTGTGAAGCTTCCCAAACACACAATGCTCACAAAAGTCCAGATTATTGACCTTACATCCCCCAAGAAGATCTTTCGGAGAAAGAACCTGCATCCCCTTTTCACCCATGTGACCCAGTCTCATGTACCACAGTTTTGTAAGCTGTGACTGATAAACCTCAGCTGATGCTATAGTAGAAGAACCAACAACAACTGACCCTTGTAATATATTAAGAGTCACTAGCTTGACTCCCTTGAGAACCTCAACTGAGTTTTTAAAGACACTCAGGACACCACTTTCCCCCTTAAAACTGAATCACCCGCTGTCCCAAGAAGTGAGAGATACCAAGTTTTTGGTCATTTGTGGAACATGTCTAACTTCACTCAGTTTATAGAATCTTCCATCCTCTGTCCTCAACTGAACTGAGCCAATCCCAACTACCTTGAAGACCTTGTTGTTTGCCATATATATATGACCACCATCTATCTGCTGATAACTTGAGAAACCACTCTTTGTGAGGGCAAATATGAAAGGATGCCCCATAGTCCATAATCAACACATCAGTATGATGTGCTGACTCTCCTGCCACTAGGACATTGTCCTCATCTGAATAATGCTCAACTGCTACTGCAGCTGTGCCAGAACAGTTCTCCTGCTGTTTCTTCCTCTTTGGACAATTGGACTTCCAATGTCCCTGCTCCTTACAATAATTACGGACATCTGTGGACTTAGGGCCTTTGGGCTTTGTCTTCTTGAAACTTTTCTACCTAGACTGACCATGCTCTTTTCCATCGCTTTACCGACTCATCGCTCCCGCTGCCTCGATTGTCTGCTCCACTTGCCTTTTGTCTCAGCTCCCTGGCATGTAAAGCTGACCTTACATCCTCTAAAGCAACTGTATCCTTCACAACTATGAAGGACCGCACAAAGTTCTCATAGGAAGGCGGTAATGAAACCGGCAAAATCAAAGCCTTCATCATCAATCTTAACATCAATATTACCGAGATATCCTTCCGATCAAGATGATCTCTGAACCGAGCCCTCGCATCCTCGGGGTGTCGAACGACCTCGCTTCAAAGAACAACTTGTTGGTCAATGACTTAGTCATATACAGGCTTTCAAGCTTCAACCATAACTTGGAAGCAATGTCTTCCTCAACAACTTCTGTGATAACATCATCAGACAAGCACAACATGATGGTTGAATGTGCTTTCTCCTCCAGACTGGCATAATCTGCAGAACCCGTATCCTCTTTACCAGATAAAAGAGTCCACAATCCTTGTTGCTTTAACAAGGCCCGCATCTTGATTTGCCATAGACTGAAACTATTTCTCCCTGTAAATTTATCAATCTTCACGTTCATTGCTGACATCCTTCTAATTAAAGAACAAACCTTTAATCACAAAGTCCTAGCACCGGTCACCGGTCTTGGTGAAGATCAACTCTATTCACCTGCAACTCTCTTTGAATCTTGAACCTGATGCTCTGATACCGGTTTGTTATAAACACAGACAAAAGCTTGCAGTTCTAGAAAGAAACAAACACAAAAGCAATGCAAACGTAAAGAATGGTAGAATTGATAAACACAGAAACAAGAAGAACACAGTGATTTAACGTGGTTTCCGGCGTTGTGCCGACTACTCCACGGACATAAAAGAGATATTTATTATGCACAAAATTACAAGGTTTTCACAAGTGTGTGAATAACACTTTTAATGACACACATTGCATTGATTACAACATTGGTATTTATAGACACAAGTCCCAAACCCTAACCGCCTTAGATCTTTGTCAAAACTACCATAAATACCCCAGATGTGGACCCCAGCACCAGCTGTTATCCACCAGACGAAACTCAACTCAAAACTGACTTCCAGACTTGTAATCAACTGCCCAGATGTAGAACTCGGCTATACTCAGCATAACTCAGTAGTCCAGAAACTGACTGCTGACTTCAGAAGAAACTCGGTTGCACTTCATCAAACCGAATTTCACGGGAACCGAATATACTTAACGGGCGGCCATCAATCTCAGTCTCAGTTTTCCCTGATTAGTTCAACCTGATAATTCTCAGTTTAGAGATCAAGTCACCAAAACTGACAGTCAGAACCGTAACCATCTTTGCCACGGGAGCGAATATCTCTGTGTAATCTATACCTTCTTCCTGATGATGCCCAAATGCCACTAATCGAGCTTTCAACCGCTGTATTGTCCCATGCTCGTCATATTTATCTGTATAGACCCACTTACTCCCCAATGCCTTTTTCCCAGAAGGAAGTTGTTGTAACACCCAAGTACCCTGATCTTCTAGGGCCTGGAATTATTAAGCCATGGCCCTACGGCAACCGTCATTTTTAACATCCTCCTTAAAAGATTTCGGAGGATTCCCAACTATGATAGCTACGAGATACTTGCGATGCTTATCAGAGAACATATCATAATTTACAAAATGGATAAGTGGATATGGAGTACCTGAGGATGCTGATGGAGTGGAGGAGCGTGGAGTTGGACTTTTCTTCTCAACTAGCGTATGTGTCATGAAATCCTAAAACCGCGAATTGGGATCTTCTGTCTCCAACCTCTGCCTAGCTCTTCCGCACCGTCACATGGCTGTCAAAGTTGTGGTGAAGGTGCAATATCACTTGCCGGATCACCTGTTTCATCGTTCCTTTCCTTCCCCCCTCAACCTGTGGATCCGGCATGGTGGATCCCCAGGAGAAGGAGAAGAAGTGTCGAACCCCGTATCTACTATGCCAACATCATCAAAAACTGGGTAAGGGATAGAAGGAGACACACTACCTCGTCTTGGCATGAAAATGGAAAAACGTGCTCATAAAATTTGACATCCCGGGATACAAATATCTCCTCCGTATCAAGGTCGTACAAAGTCCACCCTTCTTCCCAAAGGGATATCCCAAAAAAACACACTTACGACTACGACTGTCAAACTTATTCGTGTGGTGGTGGTCATGGGCATAACACAAACAACCTAAAATGCGAAGCATAGATAAATCGGGCTGCTTTCCGAACAAGGCTTCATAGGGAGTTTTGTAATTCAAAACACTCGATGGGGTACGATTAATAATATGGGAGGCCGCTAACACACACTCTCCCCAAAATTTAAGAGCCAAGTGACCCTCAAAGCGAAGGGCCCGGGCAACGTTCAAAATATGTTGGTGTTTACGTTCAACACGATCATTCTGTTGTGGGGTAGCTACACAAGAAGTTTAAAAAATTATGCCTTGTTCACGAAAGTAAGGGAGCAATTTACGAAATTCGGTTCCATTATCACTATGAACACGTTTAATGGTAACATCAAATTGTCGTGAAATCAAAGCCACAAAATCCAAAAATAATGTTTCAACCTCCACTTTATTTAGAAGCAAGTAAACACAAAACAAATCGTGAATAATCGTCAACGAGAGTCAAGAAATAAGTTGCACCACAAGTAGAAGGAGTACTATAAGGTCCCACAAATCACAATGCACCAATTCAAAAATACGACTAGCACGACTCTCACTCAGAGTAAAATGTTCACGATGCTGCGTAGCCCGAAAACAAACATCGCAACCATCTTTATTTAGATTTTTGGAATACAGTAATATTAGGAATATTCTTAAGGACCTTTTCAGAAGGGTGACCCAAACGCCGATACCACAAATCTGCAGATGTCCCGCGTCATCAATAGCCAAAAGCCAAACCCCCGGAACGTGCAAGAACAGAAAAAGTCCATCCACACGCTCTGCCAGTCCAATCAGCGTCCTCGTTTCTCGGTCCTGCATAACACATAATTTTCCCGTAATTTGCAAAACATAATCATTATCATCCTGAAATTGGGTAACCGTGAGCAAGTTGCAATTCAATTTTGGCACGTATAAGACATTTTTTAAGCATCCCGGGTAAAACAACACTTCCTTCATGAGTCGCCACTGATGAATTCCCATCGGGTAACCCAATCGGACACTGAACAATTGGTCATTGATCAACGAGGGACTCAAAAGAACCAGTCACGTGATGTGTTGCTCCTGTGTCAACAATCCACGCAAACTTACATGTCACGCGATCATGTGGTTTTGGAAGGGTCAAAAGATCCAAAATGGCGGTGTGATATTACCATTGGTCCAAATTCTTGGTTTGAGCCGAAGTGATGGGCTGAGCCGAGCGCACCACAAAGCACCTAGGTGCCGGGATTTTTTTCAATATTACCCCGTGTGCTATTTGTCAATATACCACTTTAAGCCAATTTTGGTTCATAATTTTTCATATCCGAGGATTTTTTTTCATGAATGTGACGATCTTAAGGTACACAAGTGATGGGTTCCCCTTCCCAATTGAGGGCCGAAGGCCCGGAAACAATGGAAACGTGAAAAACGGAGTGGTATTTTGACAAATAGAATGGTAGTCCCGCCGTGTGCACCTTTGGTTGATGAGAAGCAGCATATGCTCCTCGCCGTCGTCCGTGCCTCCACCGCAGTCGTGAAGATGGAAGCAGGTATCATCTTCCTTCTCAAACTGAATCGGACTCATCTTGAATCATGCAAGTAAATTTTTTCGGCATTGTTCAAGCTTCATAATCAGTTCATCAATGACAGCCGCATCATCTACGGAAGCGGCAGAAAGACTCGTTGTAGCCTTTTCATCTGTCACAATTTTCACACATTTTCTAGGTCCGAATTCGGGAACCATGACTCTATTAACAGAGTCGGCCTGTTTCGCAAGGGGAGCTATCATGTCCATGTGGTAATTTGTGTCGTCGTCCTTCTGGATCACCACCGACGTAATCGGGGTTGTCGGTGGTGTTGAGAAAATACGCAAGCTTCTTTTCAGTTTCTGTAAGTATGGCCATGCTTCTTCTTGGTTGTTGACCCCTGTTCGAACAAAGCTTGCGGCAAAGAAGAAAAGCTGCGTCTGTCTGTGTTTGCTACCATGTTAAAATGTTCGGGGAAAATATTTTTCATATCATCATCAATATTATTGGTAGAATATAGCCCAAAGTTTCTTCTCCTATCCGTAATTACCACTCTACCTTTAATAAATAAATACAATATATAATTACATTATATCAATACCCATCGTAATAGTCTATTAAATAAAGTAAATTCATGAATCAACGTAAACTCCCAAAATATCACACAGGTGACAAAATATGTTTATCATTACTCGATAACATAAATAAATTTGTCAATTTCTTAAGGAAAACAAACAAACAAAAGTGCCTTAGAATTCCAAGATCTAATTTTCTTAAAATATATTACATTACATATACACTGAAACAAGTAAAAAGAAGAAGATAAAAAAAAATCCCATCTATTAACCTTGATATTGGCTGCATAAGTTGTGAGTTAAAAAAAAAACGAATATTCACTGTAACAAGATAGACGTGGATTTCGGGTTTGACAATTGATATTAGGGCAGAATAGATTAGATTCAAAAATACATTATTAAAAATGAAATAAGCAAAAGATTTAAAATAATCGCACATTTCAATCCTGATTTTGACAATACGGAATCGATTGTGAGAGAAAACACCAAGTTTTTTTCCTCAAAAATTGATATATATAAGAAGTATATAATAGGTTATTTAAATTACATATATTTGTTTTTGTTATTTTGTTTCTTTTTTAGTGAGATGTTTTATTGTTTTCTTACTTTGTAGGTAATGTATGTTGTCATTATTTAATCATGATGTGCGTGTGTCCCTAGACATACACACACACACACACACACACCGTGGGTCGGGTGAGTATTATGATGGGTAGACAACACATATCAATACCTTACCCTACCCACAACGGGTTTTGGAAAATTAAACCCATACCCTCCCCTACCATAAAAAATACCCTACCCTAACGGGTAGGGTCGGGTGGATATCCACCGGGTTGGGTCAAAATTGCCATCCCTAGGTGTGACACTTGTCACAGATTAAAGGTTGAACATAAGAGGCCAGCGGGATTATTAAAGACTTGGGAAATTCCCGAGTGGAAATGGGAAAAGATTACTATGGATTCCATTAGTGCTTTACCCGGACATAGAGAGTTTATGATAAAATATGGGTAATATTTGATTGGTTGACTAAAAAGATAACATGACTTTGAAGAAGTTTGCTACGATCTACCTAAACGACGTTGGGAAGCTTTATGGAGTTCCAGTTTTTATAGTGTCTTACAAGGCCGGAGTCAGGGACAAACGGTTTATCAGCAGGTTTTGGATGAGTCTACAGAAACAACTTGACACTAAATTGGATTTAAGTACAACTTTTCACCCCATATAGATGGAGAATTAGAGAGAACCATCCAAATACTAGAGGATATGTTGAGTGGGCCGAAATATTTTCTTCTCTCTACTATAGGGAGAAGTTGAAATATGTGTTGTGTGTTAAGGCTTGGGAGAACTCTCTTTATATAGGAGAGTAAAACTTAGCCTCCAATGATTAAATAATTAAGAGATAATTATCACATTAATCCTTTTTCCAAATAAAAGATAAATAAAATAATTATCCCAAACAAATTAGGATAAATCATATTATTATCTAATATTTCATGAATTATCATTTAACAAATAAAAGATAAATCACACATTAAATAATTATCCAAGAAAACTAATTTCTTAACAAATATTTAATCAAACTTGCGCCACCTTTGATCAAATAAAAGGTCACACGCAATTTCCATATTTGACCAATTGGGTCAAAATTGTCAACACACTAATTTGGGCCGAGTCCACGAAAAATGTCTTTTCCGTGTATTTAATTATTTAGCCCAACTAATTTAATAGTCCACTAAACAATTAATTCACATATCGTTTTAATAAAGTCCAACAAGAACTAAATTAATATTATTAGGATTCGACGTCCGAGAATAGCTATGCTATATTAGGAGGCACGTCGGGGACCATGGACTAATAATCAGCGGCTCCGATAAATCAAATAAATAATTATAGAATAATTATATTCGATAAATCAATCACAGGAATATGCCACCATAATCCCGTGACTGCACTCCTCCGATTATAAGATTATATTTATCTCCTCACGAGAATAATAATAAGCGTCCATTGATATAATCATTACATATGGATTAATCCTCCATAGACTGTTCATTCTAAATCGGGAAGTTACCGTTAACCCTTTTAAGAACCTCTTATCCTTATTTACCATTAACCCCCTAGTGATCAATTAATTCATACAACTCACTGGTAGCTAATCATTGTAATATGAACTCGTACGATCGATCAGTTTCTAGGATTAACAAATAAGGGAACTGCCTATCTACTTCTATAAATGGAAGGAATGGATTCCGTATCCGTGATAACACGGACTCATTGAGGGCATGTGCCTTGGAGGTAGGTGGTTCATGAGATGAATACTTACCGGTAGATGAGTTTGCCTGTATTAAATGTTACCATGAAGTATCAAGATGCCACCTATTGAAGCTTTGTATGTGAGAAAATGTATAACACCAGTTTATTGGGATGAGGTTGGTGAGAAACAGATCATAGGACCGGAACTAGTGCAACAAACCAAGAAAAATGTTGAAGTGGTTTGTTGTAACCTTAACATGGCTCTTGATAGGCAGAAGAGTTGGACTGACGTAAGACGTAGACCATTGGAATTCGAAGTTGGAGATAAAGTGTATCTTAAAGCGTCTCTGATGAGAGGAGTGAGTCAGTTCGGGCAAAAAGGAAAGTTGAGCCCGAGGTATGTTGGTACTTGCGAGATGAAGTCCAAGGATTGGACCCTTGGCCTAACGTGTCGAGTTACCGGAATCCTTGTCAAGAGTGCACAATGTCTACCACGTGTCAATGTTAAAGAGATGCATAACGGTTATTGATGTAGAGGCAAGCATTGACCATGATGTACTCCAAGAGAATCTGTCTTATAAGGAAATGTCGGTTTGCATTCTAGCACGGAAAAACAAGACGATCAATAATGAGGAAGTATCGTTGGTTTTGGTTCAGTGGATCAATCACTCGCCTTCCAAAGTGACGTGGGAGATGGAAGATGATATGGTTAATGAATTCCCCGAGTTCATCCACCTTCCAGATATATTCAATTTGGAGGACGAAACTTATTTTAAGTATGGGATGTAATAACCCAGGGATCGAAGTAAGGGTAAAATAGTAAAAAAATTGGATGTAATAACCCATGGGATCTTAATGTAAGGGTAAAATAGTAAAAAAATTGATTTATTTTGTATATTTCCATTTTTAATCACTTAAAAGATAACATAGTCAACCAAAAAGATAACATGTATATTTCCATTTTTAATCACTTAAAAATGGAAAGTCCTAGACCATTTTGAGAATAATATCAGAAAGTTTGAACTCTGGGAGAAATTGGGAGAAAAGAAAGAAGAAAAGAATCTTCAAAGTGTTGATTAATTCTACGGTTCTTTTGCAGATCAAAGTGGATTATTGGAACGAGCGCGTCACAATGACCGTTGAAGTACCAACAATTCCTATCAAGTCGTAAGTTTTTGTTTTCACGCCTTTTGAGAATCTAGGCAGAATCTTGTAAATTATTGTAGTTTGATGTTTTAGAACTGCCGTACTAATTGTAGTTTGCCTTTTTGGTTTGTAATGTTTGCCTTAAGAGTGGAAGAATTCGCTTCTTACACCTTCATTTCAAAGTTTGGACCTATTTCTGTGAAACAATTAGTTAATGGGGTGTTCTTACTCGGTGTTATCGATTTATGTTATCAATAGAATATTGTTTAGCCTTGTGTAGAGGAATTCTTGCGGGTTTGGTGATGTATTGGGCGAATTATATGATGAAATTAAGTGTTAAAAATGCTGGAAAACATACAGGTGAATTTTTGCATATTTATGTGAGAGACTAATTATTTTGGACGGAGTGCTCGTTCAATCGCGGGTGTGCTTTCGGTGGTGGGAATGCTCTTGCCATGAAATTCAGAAAACAAAATGGTTTTTGCAGTTACGGGCGTGCACTTGCCCTATAGGCGTGCACTCAGCCTGTAATGTTTGGAAAGAAGAGTTCAAGTGTTATATCATGCTTCTACATGTATTGTTTGTTATTTTGGAACATTAGCCGGAACTCGGCAAAGTCAAGCATCCGACTTCTGGTTGCCTCGGTTCAACACCACAATTGAGACCGTCTGCGGGGAGAAGATGGGAGCACCGGAAGGCGTTTGTCAGGCCCTGCAGAACATTGACTTAGTAGTCGATTATTCGTTTGTTATATGCTAGCTAACTTAATATAAAATGTTCTAGGACTAGGTGTCCTTAGCATGTCTTTTATGTGAATGTACATAGGTGGTTAGTTAACTTCATAATAAACATTCTTATTTGGTCTAAAAGCTGAAACACTATGATCTTTTGTGAGGCACATTTTAGTTTCGTAGTATGGGCAAGCCCACATGGACAAATCCATGCCATATGAGGCACTGAAGGATATGTCATGGTTCATACCATCACCATGCAAAAGTGCCCTTAGATCATAGTGTAAGAAACCCTTAATTGGTCGAGGTTTGTAGTTCAATATACTTGATCTAAGGGCACTTTTGCATGGTGATGGTAGAAAGGAGTGAACTCTTTACAACGTACATGGTAGTGTGTGTAGTTCAATATGTGTCTCTTGTATCTGTTTATACCGATTTTTTTATCTCTTATTAAGTACGTTGTACTTACCTCTATATATTGTAGGTCCTGCCCAAGAATATTGACAATTTGATGATGATAGCTTCGATGAAAAGGATGTATGAGCTATGTACCAATGAAAGAAAAATCTTTCTAATTTATTATTAACTACATTTTTTAAATAGAAATGTTGTTGGATTGTCCACCGCGGCTCACCCATTAGGCGGCCCAGAAAATCGCCATAGGCCCACCAACAGGGTGGCCCCCAAAGACATATTTTAATAAATAAACAAAAAATTCGTGTAGGTCTGATATGCCTGAACCGTAATTCGGCCCGCGGATCCTTATTGAGGTCAACCCGGCCACCAAAATAGTGGATAAGGCCACGGCCACTATAGTCCGCGAACTTGCAACCTTAACCCCATGCGGCGCTAAGAAAGGCTAGAGGGCCAGCATGCGAACCCCTCAGGTTATTATGTCCGCCAGAGACCAGAGCCGGCAACATAAGGAAGAGCAAGCTACTACTTAAGGGTGATAAGACAAGCTACGACCTCCAGGCCGACAGGCCCTCCAGACCTTCGGGCCGCCAGGCCATATGGCTCTCAGCCCGCTAGGCCCTCAGGCCGCTAGGCTCTCCACCCACCAAGACTCTCAAGCCCCTAGGCCCCCACCTCGTCAAAGCTCTTAGGCCGTTAGGCCCACAGCCCGCCAAAGGCTCTCAGCTCGCTCAGAGGCCTTCAGCCCTCGCGATCCTCCAGGCTCGCAACCTGCCAGCCCATGATAGCTATCATGCTCTCGCCATCTGGCCAGCTCCAGGCCTCTATAAATAGCAACATCACCTCAATTAGAAAAGGGGGAAAAGCTTCACTTCCAGAACTACGCATTGGCTTGATCCCTTACAAAGGGTACGTAGGCAGCCACTTAAGGCTCAGCCCAAAATCACAAACACAACATATTCTTCATCTTGCTCTTTAAGATCTTCATCTTCTTCTTGAGCACCGCCGTATAACCGGCCGGTAAAATCACCCAAATCAGCTAGATATCCACCACATAAACACCGCTATTTATACCGAGATAATTTCGACATTATCAGTTGGCTCCGTTACCGGGAAATCGACATTTTCAACATTTTCCGGTCAGATCTGAGGTTTCCAGCAACCTAAAACCGCCTATTTTTAGTTTTCCGGCCAAGTCTTCAACAAGATCTTCATCCAGATCTTCAAGTCTTCAACAAGATCTACATCTAGATCACCAAGTTTTCAACAAGATCTACATCTAGATCTCCAAGTCTTCATCAACATTTCCCTCTAGATCTACAAGATTTTCCCTCCAGATCTACAAGATTTTCCTCCAGATCTACAAGATTTATCTCTAGATCTACAAGATCCTTATCAAGATTTCCAAGGTCTTCACCTAATAGTAAGATCTCCACCTATTTTTTAGTTTTCCGACGGACATTCATCAACATCAACACATACTTGGAGCCGCTCTTCAAGTTTTTCATTGAGCTAGTGCGTTTAAAGAAGCAAAAACACACAATCCATAGAGTTTGCGTTCGATTTATCACAACTCTCTTTGGATTTTTGGCCACCATCTCACCGGAGACATCACTATCGCCGACATTCTCCAACTCTTTGTCTACAGGTCGTATGAGTTTGTTGGGTGTCAGAGGACAGTTGCCATTTAGCGTGAATAACAACCCACAATAAGGCCGCCACAATGAGGCCGCCAAAAGGAGGCCGCCAAAATGAGGCCACTAGAATGAGGCCACCATAATGAGGCCGTCAGAATGAGGCCACCAGAATGAGGCCACCAAAATGAGGCCGCCAAAATAAAGCCACCAAAAGGCTAAGGCTATCCGCCACTGAAAGCCGCACAAAAGGCTAAGCCTATCCGCCACTTAAAGCCATTAAAAGGCTAAGGCTATCCGCCACTTAAATCTACCACAAGGCTAAGGCTATCCGCCACTTAAAGCCGTACAAAAGGCTAAGGCTATCCACCACTTAAAGCCATCAAAAGGCTAAGGCTATCTGCCACTTAAAGTCACCACAAGGCTAAGGTTGTCCTCCACTTAAAGCCACAAAAAGGCTAAGGCTATCCCCCACTTGAAGCCACCACAAGGCTAAGGCTATCCGCCACTTGAAGCCATCAAAAGGCTAAGGCTATCCGCCACTTAAAGCCACCAAAAGTCTAAGGCTATACGCCACTTATAGCCACCAAAAGCCTAAGGCTATCCGCCACTTAAGGCCACCAAAAGGCAAAGTCAATTCATGACACAAGCCATAAAAGGCGAAATCGATTTACGACATAAGACCACAAGAAGACCGTCTCAAAGTATGGCATTTAGGGAAATAAGGCGATCCGCCATATAGCACGCCACAACGGTACTCCAGGGAAATCGATCCGCGAACAGACTTTACTCCTTCGCCTAACATTTCAAGAAAATGCTTATGGCACGGAGTAGGGGGCATTGATATGCCTGAACCATAATTCGGCCCACGGATCCTTATTCGGGTCCGTCTGGCCATCAAAATAGTGGATAAGGCCACCGGCCACTATACTCATCGAACTTGAAACCTTAACCCCATGCGGCGCTAAGAAATGTTAGGGGCCCGGCACGCGAACCCCTCGGGTTATTAGATCCGCTAGAGACCAGAGCCGGCAACATAAGGAAGAGCAAGCTACTACATAAGGGTGATAAGACAAGCTACAACCTCCAGGCCGACATGCCCTCCAGACCTTCAGGCCGCCAGACCACAAGGCTGTCAGACCACAGGGCTCTCAGGCCGCTAGGCCCTCATCTCGCCAAGGCCCTCAGCTCGTCAAGGCTCTAAGGCGCTAGACCTTCAGCCCGCCAAAGGCTCTCAGCTCACATAGGCCTTAGCTCTGTTTGGCTCTTTTACTCTGTTTAACGGATTTTTTCCACCGCTAAACAGAGTAAAATGGACACATACTTCTTGTCTTCTCATTTCTTCATCATGTGGCATGGGTAATATCGTCATTTAACCTGTCCGTATGTTGGACTGACTATATAAACTGCATTTGTAGATGGGATTTTTGTTTTCACAGAGGCACTGTAGTTGAGCACCTTGATGGCTAGGGCTGTAAATGAACCTAAGTATTCGATTCGATCCGGAGT
Source organism: Gentiana straminea (assembly GCA_036785695.1). Taxonomy (NCBI): domain Eukaryota; kingdom Viridiplantae; phylum Streptophyta; class Magnoliopsida; order Gentianales; family Gentianaceae; genus Gentiana; species Gentiana straminea. Next base: position 3,518,718 of record JAVUPR010000111.1, read on the forward strand.
ATTCGGCTCGAAAAAGCTCGATTCGGGCTCGTTTCATGGGTTCGAACTTCGAGCCGAACCTTACAAATTAGATATTCGGTGGTCGAGCCGAACATGTTTGAACATGTTCGGCTCGGATATCATAAATCATATACGGTTCGAGCCGAACATGTTTTTTAAAACCGAGCCGAACATGTTCTAATTTTTTTTTTAAAACCCGGTTCGAGCCGAACATGTTCGAACGGTTCGACATGTTCGAGCCGAACCGAGCCGAGCTTTTTTCCCCAAATACCAGACCGAACTCGAGCCAAATAATGAAAATATAAGGCTCGGCCATTTCGAGCCGAGCCGAGCCTAAGGTTCGAACACACCGAGCCGAGCCGAACCCTGCCAGGGTTCGGTAGGGTTCGGCTCGTTTACAGGCCTATTGATGGCCACACTGATATATTTCACTTACAGCTTTACAGACATTGGTTTATTGGTTCCAACTGTTTATATGAAGGTACCGTTTCTTCAAATATGTACCGTTTGTCTCGAGTTTTTAGTTTTTGAACAAATTGGGCACAATTGCAAGGTCTGGGACCAAAGAGTTCATAGAATCCATTGCAGCTGGTGCTGATGTGAGCATGATTGGTCAGCTTTTGGTGTTTGTTGAGATGAAAATTTGTGTTTTGGAGTTAGAATGTGGTGTTTTTTGTGTTTGAGATTCATGTGTTGAATCATTGTTCTTATTTTATTTATTATTTATTATTTTTGTGAATTAAACACTTTTATTTTTTATTGTTGTGAATTAAACCTGTTATTTTATTATGTATTATTTTTTATTTTGTGAATTAAACCTATTTATTTATTTTTATTTTTTAATTTTTTTATTCGTGGCGGAGGGAAAAGCCACCGCCAAAACCATTTTTTTTTACCGGCGCTAAGAGTTCATAGCGGCGGATGCGAAATTATGTCGTATAATGGAATACGTTATCCCCGGCGGTTGTTAGACAATTATCCTGGGAGTTTAGATGCGTAAGAAAAAAGCATGTACGATATGGCCCTTCAAAAACTCGCCAGTAAGTAGAGTTCATAGCGGCGGATGCTTAAAGCTTATTTAACCCCGCAAAAGCATCCACTTTGCCGTGATGAAATGGCCTGAAAACTATTAAATGAATCGGCGGATTTGAAAAACCGCCGCGAAAAAGTTTCAACGGGCTCAAGTTCGGCGGATCTGTTCGTTTAGCTTAACGAGCCAAGCTCGAACATGATTGCGGGCTTAGCTTTAGCGGTGAAAATAATCCGCCGCTAAAAAGCTTTAATTTTTTAGTGACACTATGTTCTTGGCTCAGAACCTCATCAATGGTATTATAAATCAATGGCAAACTGGACATATATATTTAGAGTTTAGACCATATCATCAATCAATGTGTCTTGCAGAAAAAAGCATGTACGATATGGCCCTTCACATGAACTTAAGTGCTCGAAAAATGCCATTAGGTTAGTAAGTAGTTAACCAATTATTTGTATCTAATCTCACCATAAGTTCCTACACCTGCTGCGCCATAAAACTCGACCAGCTGGACTGCAAAAAAGTAAAACTTAAAGCTTATTTAACCCTGCAAAAGCATCAACTTTGTATCAAAACTTCCAACCAAACCGTGATGAAATTCACAAATTGGGTTTGCTCAATATGTCGGGTATATAAATTGACAAACTATTAAATGAATCAAGCTGGAAAACAATTGTGGAATAATTGAAAATATTCATGTTGAAGGGATGAAGAATTTCGTGTCTGTATGCAAGTGTTGTTAAACGAATAGAGCCGTTCGTCAACAGGCTCAAGTTCGGCTCGGAAGTGTTCATGATCGTTTGTTCGTTTAGCTTAACGAGCCAAGCTCGAACATGATTGCGGGCTCGAACATGATTGCTAAAACACATAGTTATCAGACTCGGCCCGGTCGTTGACCCGGAAAAGCCACTAAATCATCGGGTCACTGGTTCAACCGGAAAATTTTATATATTAGTAAATAATATATAATATTGTGAAAATAATATTTTCTAATAATTCATATTCACGTAAATAATGATATGAAACTATGTATCACCTTATGAGCTATAATTTAGAAACTCGAAGTATTGTTTATATGATTATCATATGAGAATATGTAGAAAAATACAAGAGTAAAATATATCATGAACACTTAAATATTTTATCGATATATGTAAGTATTTTTTATTTGAATGCTGATGCATTTATTGTTGATATAAGATTAAATAACCTAAATGTATTGTTTGTTGTAAAGTATGACTTGAATTATTAGCAAAACGTTAAATAAAACGTTGCAAGAAATGTATAAGTTTATTAAGTAAAAAATTATGATTTTGATGTATATCTATAACAAATAATAAGTGCACAAAAGATTGAATGATGATTTGAATCATATCAGAGAGATTTGAGTATTTTTGCTACATAAACCGGTTCGATACTTATTTCATACGTTTTTTATCAATAAATTTACTTGATCCACCGGTTCAACCAGTGCCACCGGGTCATCGGGTTGCCGGTTGAACCGCCGGGTTTACCGGGTTTGAGCGGGTCGCTTGCTTAAACAAGTTGATGCTTGAACCGGCCCGGTTCCACGATCGGGTCACCGGGTCGAACGGTTAAGCGGCCGAGTCGGGCCGGGTTTGATAACTATGCTAAAAGACTGAACACGAGGTTGGTTCGCGAACCTGCTTCGTATAAATAAAGAAATTTACCGATAAGTCATTTATTCATCTAATATATATTAGAGTTTATTGTTAAAAAGAACAATTTGAAAGTAGAAATATGTACACATGACAGTGAAATTTTTTATCGGATAAAAAAGACAAGTGTGTAGTCCACTATAATTTAAATTATCTACTATTAAATTACAAAAATGAATATATCTTTTGATTTGAACGTCAAAAAATCGTAACTCTTTCACCGTATTTTTCTTTTTTCGTTTTCTTTATTTAGACATATCCAATTTGATAATTTTTCGATATCATTTCGAGGCCATTTTTTTCAACAACAACGAAACAGTAGAACTTTGGAATAGTGGATTTGAAGTCAATTCCACTGTACTGAACAATGGATTTGGAGTAACTAATAGTGGAATTGTCCTTATCACCCAATTTATATTTCTACAGTCCTGATTCTATTTTCCCCCTCTTATTTGTCCTTTTAAACCACTCCCCCTAGATATTGTAGATTGACTAGCAAAAAAACCCGTGCATAATGCACGGAAACTTGAGGGGAAAAAAGGAAAAGAAAATATAAAAAAGCCATATTGGTTAGCATTTGATAACGGTGAAAAACAATATGAGAAAGCCATAGCTTCCACCCGTTCAACTACATATGCCATTTTCTTCACATCTCAATGTAAGAATGCTTTGAGGTCTTTAAAACAACCTCAACTGTTGTTGTCATCCTATGAAGCATTTGATAACGGTGAAAAACACAACTAAATTAACACCATAAAACCGGGGCCAGAATTCCTTACGGGCGGCACCTCATATATCAAGAAATCTTAACACAATCCCCATGGATTATTGGTTAGCATTCGAAAATAGAAACATCACAAAATCATAAGACTAAAGTAACATGGTTCAGAGTTATTAACTTCGTCTAATTCATCACCACCTAAATGAGTGGTGCATGAAGTGGAAAGGGCTTAACACACCATCGCCTACATCAAGAATTGTAGAGGAGAAAAGACCACCAACAATAACTTTAACAGTATGTGCTTATGTCAAATCATATTAAACGGTATAAAGTTTGAAGACTTTTTAAAGACACTAAATTTTGAGCGGTAGACAATTTTGGAAAAAGAACATCACATTTTAAAATCCTCATTTCTAGATAAAACATTAAAATAACACTGTTAAAATTTCCTAAAGAGATTCACACATTCACTTACAAAGGAAGGTTCATTAGCAATTTTATTAGCATCTTAATTTATTGCATATAGTAAGAAGTTAACATCAAACACACTATCAATGAACAAACACCTATGCAACATCGATGGGAAAATTGCAAGATTTGTCTCATAATTTTTGGGTGATATCAATTTTGGTCATATACGTTTGGAATTATCGATTTTGGTCGCGTAACATAATAAACACATAATTTCAGGACATTATAATTGCAAGTTACGGGACCAAAATCAATAATTGCAGAAGTATGAAACCAAAATTGATACTACCTCAAGTTATGAGACCGATTTCGTAATTTTCCCAACATCGATCAATGCATAAAAGGCGGCAGTTCTAACAGACCGCCGCAAAATACCAATAATGATAGGCAAAAAAGAAATAGATAACCTACTAATTCATGTTGAAGAGCAAGCCATGCAAAACTCAAAATAGTGTGCCATAATTCCAAGAAAATATTGTAGCAAGTTGACTCATTATGATGATTTTAGGACCTTCAAGATATATTCGTGATAGGAACATTTTTGGTTGGGATTTAATCGCTTTTTCGATGTCATTTCTAGGGAGATATGCGCTTTTCCGAGGTGTTTGGTGTTGTTTTGCAGGATTGATAATGATAATGACTTAGAGGAGTGTTTTGTGTCGTGGAATGCGTGAAAGAGAGGAGTAGCCGAAGGATGATGTTATCGCTAGAAGATAAGAGAGATGTTTCATGTTTTGATGATTTTGAAGTGTTGGAAGAAGATTCTGGAAATGGTATGATCATACCATTGTCCTAGTGTGAAGCTGAAAATTTGCAAGTGATAAATGCAATGGACGAATATTTTAAGTGAAGACAATTTATGATTGGAGGAGACTTCTTAATTCCTATTGGCTGGTTTCTATTATTTTTGATTGGTGGGGTATTTTATTTTATTTCTAATATTCTTAGAAACTTTGGGACCCACCAACAAAAGACCGGGGAGAAAAAGGAGACTGACGGCTGCATTTTTATTTCCTCTGGTGTGATCGAACCACCACTTATTATTTGAATTATTTTGTAATTGCTACAACAATGGTTAGTTTCTAATTTCTTTTATTCCAGTTGAAGAATTATTGAAACCTCGATGTAATTGACTGTGAGATCAAATTGTGTTTCTTCCTCATTGATTTATTAGTATTTGTTCATCTTTTGCTATAATTTCTTTTTGATTATTAGTTGGGTTAATTATTTCTGCAGGGTAATTGATATAACTAATTAATCGATTGTCAATTGAAACGATAAGTCCGTAATTGCTTATTAGTTTTAATAAGGTGACGAGTGGTATGATTGTACTCGTTCGCAGTTGGTTAATCCGCTACCACGAAGGTGAATAATCTGGATTAAAATTAACCCGCGTGTGTGTTAATATTCAGAATCGGGTCTCTTAAATATTAATGCTGCTGGAACACCAAACTCTTATGACCGTGTCTAGGAGTGTCTTTCGGTTAGAGTATAATTAGTGACCGTGTCTTAATTATCGAATCTAGAAGAGGCTGGTTACTTGGCGCGTGTCGGTAACTGTAACTGATTTATTAATATATTAATGAGTATTTTTGCATCTATGATCAGTCGAGTAAATCGAGGTGGAAATAATCAACTTCAGCTAGAGCCTTTCTATTACTGATTTCGTCACTACTTGATTTCACACTTTCTTGATTATTAGAACTGTTTATTTTAGTTATTGTACTTTTAGTTAATTCACCACAAATCGGATTTTTCTATTTTTGTTCTGAAAGAAATAATCATCCGTTCCCTGAGGATTCGATCCCTGCTTCCACTATACTAGTTATAGAGGTTGGAGGTGTTTATTTTTTTGGTGGTTTAACGACACACCAAATTTTGGCGCCGTTGCCGGGGAACGGCTATTGTATTATTTCTTTCTAGGACTTTGTTACACTAATTGTTTCAGTGCATGCCTAGATCTTCCAGAACTGGAGAATTGATATTCGACCCTGAAATTGAAAAGACAGCTAAGAAACTGACAAATGAGGCAAAAGAAGCTAAGAGGCAACTCGAGGCATCCACGTCTTCACCTGATATTGCACTAGATTCGGTTACAACAGATTCATCGACTGAAGAAGAAGTTTTATCTGAAACTGAGTCTGAAGAGATGGCAGCGAATCAAGAGCCTGCAAGGACGTTAAGAGAAATGGCAGCTCCGGATTTCGATCAACATCCCATATGCATAGCATTCCCGGAGATGGACCAGCCATTTGAGTTCAGGGCGTCACTAATGCATGCACTGCCTAAGTATCATGGATCGGCAGTAGAAGATCCTTATAAGCATTTAATGGATCATCATTTGGCTTGTACCACACAGAGACTCCAAGGTATGACCGAGGATCAAATGAAACTCAGAACTTTCGCATACACCTTGGAGGGTAAAGCCAAGAGTTGGTTCTATTCGCTTCCTGCTGGATCTATAACAACATGGGCCGCCATGAGGGCCAAATTTATGGAAAGATTCTTCCCTGCTTCACGAGCTTCTAACATCAGAAAAGATATATGTGGAATCAGACAGCAGCCAGGAGAAACTTTGTTTGACTATTGGGAGAGATTCAATCATCTTCTTGCAAGTTGTCCACATCACCAGATTCCCGAACAACTACTCATTCAGTATTTCTATGAGGGGCTTCTACCAAGGGAAAGGAAAATAATTGAAGCAGCTAGCGGTGGAGCTTTCATGAACCAAACATGCGAAGATGCCAAGAAGTTGATTGAGAATATGGCAGCTAATGCGCAACAGTTTGGCTTAAGAGAGGATGTAGCTCAAACAGTGAACGAAGCAAACTTCTCCGCCATTGACCAACGCCTTGACACATTAACATCATTGGTAGAGAAAATGGCGACTGGTCAGATGCATAAAGTGAATGCCTGTGGTGTATGCTCGATGGTGGGGCACCATACTGATATGTGTCCTACTTTGCAAGAGGAGAGTTCTGAGCAAGTGAATGCGGCCGGTGGTTTCCAAGGGCAGCAACAGAGGAAGTATGATCCATATTCAAATACGTATAATCCAGGTTGGAGGGATCATCCTAATTTTAGCCATAAGCCACAAGGAACACAACCACAATTTTTGCCTCAGCCGCAATACCAGCAACCACAAGCACCGGCACCTTCTGGGCCCTCTATGGAAGAGATGATGAAGAATCTAACCTCATCTTTGCAACAAACTGTGCAACAAGAGGTCCAGAAAATACAGCAGGACCACTTAAAATTTCAATCTGAGACAAGAACAGGACAAAGAAATCTTGAGATCCAAATGTCTCAATTAGCCTCCACGGTAAGTCAATTGCAAGAAAACCAAGGAAAGCTCCCATCACAAGTGGTCATCAATCCAAAGGAGAATGTGAATGCCGTAGTTCTGAGAAGCGGCAAGGAATTGCAAAATCCACCTTTGAAAGATGAGGCCGGGAAGGAGAAAAAGGAGGAAGAGGAGAATAAAAAGAAGGATGAGTCAACTGTAAAGGTAAATGAAAATATTATTGAGACTAATCCTAAATTTGTTGTTCCTCCACCTTTTCCTGGCAGGTTAGCAAAAGATAAAAAGGCGGAAGAGGATAAAGCTTTGATGGAAACCTTTAAGAAGGTTGAAATAAATCTTCCACTTTTGGAAGCCATTAAGCAAGTTCCGAGGTATGCAAAATTCTTGAAGGAGCTTTGTACCAATAAAATGAGGCTGAAATCAAATGAGAGAGTGACGGTAAATGAGAATGTATCAGCAGTTATTCAGAGAAAGTTGCCACCGAAATGTAAGGATCCAGGTATTTATGCTATACCTTGCATCACAGGGCATAAAAGGATAGAAAAGACCATGCTTGATTTAGGTGCATCCATTAATGTCATGCCGTTGTCCGTATATAATGAATTGAACCTAGGACCATTAAATGAAACAAGGGTTGTAATTCAATTAGCGGATAGGTCGAATTCATATCCTGAGGGCATGGTGGAAGATGTACTTGTAAAGGTAAATGAGCTAGTTTTTCCGGTGGATTTCTACATTATTGACATGGATGATCAATTCTCATCACAACCGTCTCTTATCTTGTTAGGAAGACCTTTCATGAAAACGGCAAAGACAAAAATAGATGTTGATAAGGGTACTCTAACTTTTGAGTTTGATGGTCGAGTTGTCACTTATAATATTCTTGAGGCCATGCATTACCCTATTGATTCTGAGTCCGTTTGTCAGGTTAATGTGCTTGATTCTTTGGTGTATGATGTTTGGGAAACTAACCATGTGGTAGATGAGATTGAGTATGTTTTGCAAAGAAGTTTGACAGATAGGGATATACATAGTGGGATGAATGAGGAACTTAAAGAAGCAATCATGTCCTTGCACTCCACAAAACAATTCATTCCTAGGTATTCTTCTCCGTTTCTACCATTACCTGTTTCTACCGAGAAAATTGTTCCATCGACTGTGCAGGCACCAAAGCTTGATCTAAAAGTATTGCCAGAACACCTTAAGTATGTTTACTTGGGGGAAAATGAAACACTTCCTGTAATCATTGCAAAAGGGTTGGATACGTTGCAAGAGGAGAACCTAATCCGGGTGTTGAAGGAGCACAAGGAAGCGATAGGATGGACAATGGCTGATATCAAAGGGATAAGCCCATCCATTTGCATGCACAGGATCTTGCTCGAGTCGACTCCAAACCGGTAAGAGACCCTCGCCGTAAGTTAAACCCAATTATGAAGGAAGTTGTTTTAAAAGAAGTATTAAAGATGTTGGCTTTAGGAATTATATATCCTATATCTGATAGTCAATGGGTAAGCCCAGTTCACCTAGTACCAAAAAAATCTGGCTTTCAATTGGTTCCGAATGATAAAAATGAATTGGTACCCATGAGACCTCAAACGGGGTGGAGAATGTGTATAGACTTTCGTAAATTGAATGTTGTGACTAGAAAAGATCACTTTCCACTCCCGTTTATTCAAGAAATGCTTGAGCGTTTAGCTGGAAAAGTTTTCTTTTGTTTCTTAGATGGGTATTCGGGTTACTATCAAATTATGGTAGCCCCTGAGGATCAAGAGAAAACGACTTTTACATGCCCATACGGGACTTTTGCATTTAGGCGCATGCCATTTGGACTGTGTAATGCACCTGGAACCTTTCAAAGATGCATGATGAGCATATTTTCAGACATGTTAGAAGAATGCATTGAAATTTTTATGGATGATTTCACGGTTTATGGTAGTTCTTTTGATCAATGCCTAGATCATTTGGAAAGAGTTTTAAAGAGATGTATTGAAACGAACCTTGTTTTAAATTATGAGAAATGTCATATTATGGTTCGAGAAGGTATTGTGTTAGGCCATGTGGTGTCATCTCGTGGTATTGAAGTAGACAAGGCCAAGGTTGATCTAATCACTCAATTGCCCTACCCCTCTAATGTCAAAGATATTCGTAGTTTTCTTGGTCATGCAGGATTCTACCGGAGGTTCATAAAGGATTTTTCAAAGATAGCACAACCATCGTCTCGGTTGTTGCAACAAGAGATGCAATTTGAGTTTGATGAAAAATGCAAGAAGGCGTTTAATAATTTGAAGGATAAGCTCACCTCTAGCCCTATCATACAACCCCCAGATTGGACTTTACCATTCGAGATAATGTGTGATGCTAGCGACTATGCTGTGGGGGCGGTTCTTGGGCAAAGGGTTGGAAATTTGAGCCATGTGATTTACTATGCGTCCAAGACGTTGAATTCAGCGCAATGCAACTATACCACCACGGAGAAAGAGCTTCTTGCGGTAGTTTTTGCTTTTGAAAAATTTCGGTCTTACCTACTTGGTTCAAAAGTTATTGTGTTTACAGATCATGCGGCTCTCAAGTATCTTCTATCCAAGAAGGAGTCGAAACCAAGGCTGATTAGGTGGATTCTTCTTCTACAAGAATTTGATTTTGAGGTAAAAGATCGCAAAGGTGTGGAAAATTCTGTGGCGGATCATCTGAGTCGTTTGGTTCGAGAGGAAGGACCAATGCCCATCATTGAGACCTTTCCGGACGAGCACCTTTTCGCGTTGCGAGGTAAAGGAGGTAAGGAACCGTGGTATGCAGATATTGTGAATTTTCTAGTATCCGGTGTTTTACCATATGACATGAGCGTTGCTAAGAAAAATAAAGCGAAAAGTGAGTCAAAGTATTACATGTGGGATGACCCGTATTTGTGGAAAAGCTGGTTTCGACCAAGTCATTCGTAGATGTATTCCCGATGATGAAGTTCATGATATCCTCACTTATTGTCATAGTCTTGCGTGTGGTGGTCATTTTGGTCCTAAAAGGACGGCTAGGAAGGTTTTGGACAGTGGTTTTTATTGGGAAACTCTTTTTAGGGATTGTTATCAATTTTGCAAAAGTTGTGCTAATTGTCAAAAGGTTTGTAACATAACTTTAAGAGATGAAATGCCTCAACGTCCTATCTTATTCTGTGAAATATTTGATGTATGGGGGATGGATTTTATGGGCCCTTTTACTCAATCTTGTGGAATATCTATATTTTATTGGCCGTGGATTATGTTTCTAAGTGGGTGGAGGCTAAGGCCACCCGGACTAATGATTCGAAGGTTGTGTGTGGCTTTCTCAGATCACATATTTTTAGTAGGTTTGGGACTCCGAGGGCGGTGATTAGTGATCAAGGGACACATTTCTGCAACCGTGGTGTTAAAGCCTTGATGTTAAAGTATGGAGTACACCATAGGGTGGCTACCACATACCACCCACAAACCAATGGACAAGCAGAGGTCTCAAACAGAGAGATAAAGAGCATTTTGGAGAAAGTTGTGAATCCGAACCGTAAGGATTGGAGTTTGCGTTTGGATGATGCTCTTTGGGCGTATCGCACGGCCTATAAAACCCCATTAGGAATGTCACCATATAGATTGGTCTTTGGTAAGATGTGCCATCTACCTGTTTCCATTGAACATCGTTCTTATTGGGCAGTTAAGGAGTGTAACTTGAGCCTAAAGGAAGCGGGATTGGAAAGGAAGCTACAACTTCAGGAATTGGAAGAATTGAGATTGGAGTCGTATGAGAATGCTCGCATGTATAAGGAGAAGACAAAGATGTGGCATGATAAGCTCATCCGTCATAAGGAGTTTCATCCGAGTCAGAAGGTGTTGTTATTCAATTCGCGTTTGAAACTAATGCCGGGAAAACTTAAGTCACGATGGATTGGACCATTCGTAGTGGTAAGTGTGTCTCCTCAAGGTGTGATTGAAATTAAAAGTGTGGACACCGACAAAACCTTTAAAGTGAATGGACACAGACTTAAGCCGTACATCGAGAGTTGTGAAGTGTCAACGGTGGAGGAGATTGATTTGATTGAGCCGATGTATGAGTAAGTTTTGAGATCATCGCTACGTCTAGCCAAAGACGTTAAATAAAGGCGCTAATTGGGAGGCAACCCAACATTTAAAAATAAAAAAAATAAATAATCAATTTGCTTTGTTTTGAGTTGTTTGGCTTTGCAGGTGTTTGATTCATGAAGAAGGAAATAAGTGGTGCAGTTTTGGTTGTGGGCGAAATGGTATGATCATACCATTTTTCGCTACAGGGATGTCAATTAATGGGAGAATACAAATGTGAAAAGAGAAAAAAAACGGTATGATCATACCGTTTGAAAGTTTAAGCTCTGAATGTAAGTTTGTTTCAATTGGGAAAGGAAGGGGTTCGTATATTGTAAATAAATAAATTTAAAAAAAAATTTAAAAATAAAAAAAAAAACTTCTCAGCATCTAATAAATCTTTTCATAAAAAACTATTCTTTTTATTATTTACTCTCTTCTTCCCCTTTTTCTTTGCCCCCGTCCCTTTTTCCCCAAAACCCATTTTCCTTCCCCTGTTTCAGCCGTAAGTGACTCCGGTAACCTTTTTCCGGCGTCGGTCAACATAATGCGGCCCAAAAGCAAGGCCAAGAAGAAGATAGTCCCATTCCAACAAGTAATTTTTGAATCTCCTTCCATTCCTCCAATTGATGAGTCCACCTCTCCTTCTCGCCAAGCCCCTTCTTCACCGGAAACCCAGCTGCCCCGTCGAAACCCATGCCGGAAACGACCACAGCCCGACTCTCAACCCACTAATAAAAAGCCGAAGACCGGAGCCTTGGGTGATTCTTCCCACCATTCCGTCGCCGCCAAGGAATTGAACCAGCCGGCTCCTCTACCACCTGTTGTTTCTTCACCTTGCAGCAAATCAAACTCTTCCGGTGCAGTTATCAGCAAGTATAAAGCACCTCTTCCAACCCGACAGAAAGCTCGTTCAGCCGCCGGCGGAGCTACACTTCTACCGTCTCGTGCTCAACTCAATGGGTGCTTACAATTTCCCAACAAAAAGGACGCCGACAGGTATAAAAGCTTGGCTACTAAACCATTTGTTCCCTGCAAATTTATTGATACTGATGTGTTAGCCAAATTGGGAATTTTAGAGCAAGTGACAATTTATTTAAAGAATATTGGTTGGGAAAATTTTCTGTCATTTGCTTATCCTGCTTACACCGAGTTGACACAAGAATTTTACGCCACATCCCACTATGCACCACCACCAGATTTTACCCCCGACACCCCGGGTTTGATTAATTTTCGCTTGATGAATCGTCCATTTAAGTTATCTTTCACTGCGCTGAATATTGCATTAGGCTTTCTTAGTCCGGATTTAGCACAGACTTCGGGGTATGCGGAGTATATGTGTGATTTTTCTGATGAATTTTCTCGTGAAAGATATGGTTTTTGGCGTGAGATAAGCACTGACAAAGCGGCTTTTAACGCTAAAGAATCTAAAGCTTATTTTCTTAAAGAGCCGGCTTTGCGGATCCTTCATAAATTGTTGGCACATAGTTTCTCGGCTAGGAGTAAAGGGTCTAATGTGTGTACCAAAGCGGAATTATGTTTTTTGTGGTGCATGAAACGCAATAAGAAAGCAAATTTTGCACGTTGGGTCATCACACAATTCAAAAGCGTGGTCGAAAACAAGTCAACAAAGAAAGTAAAGGGCTTAATTTTAGGGTCTTTCATCACTCGTATATTTGTGCATTATAATTTAATTGATCTAAATAATTCGAACTTGCGAGTTGCTTGCCCTGTTGAGTGGATCGATCTACCTTGTCTAATTAACTGCCACATAGTGAAAGATAATAATGGAATTTTGGAGTTTAAACCTCCGGGAGTGTCTGTCAGAGAGAAAACTAACACTGCAGGTACCGAGGCATCACGTGAGGATGAAATGGAGATTTTTGCCATCCAAGACCGTTTGAACAATTTAGAGACGAAGCTAGATGCTATAGCTCGTACACAAGAGTAGATTTTGTCGGATAATGCTATTCTCACGGGCATGGTACAACAGTTACTAGCTCGAGAAAGCGACCAACCACCTCCACCATCGTCTTAGGGAAGTCCCCATTTTTTATTTTATTTTTAATTTTTATTTTATTTTCTTTTTCGTGGTCACATTGTGCATAGCCATCAGTCTAGTTGCATCCATCGCATTGTCTTACAATTTGACTCAGACATTGAGGACAATGTTAGATTCAAGTGCGGGGGGGAGTTGTGTCATGCATTTTGTAAATTTTTCATCTAAAAAAAACAAAAACAAAAACAAAAAAACACACATTTAGATTTACATTTAGGACTTTCTAGTACCAACAATACGCATACTTGACTCCCTACGAACCTTTTCGTTTCTACCTTGTGTGAAGTAATGAGAATCAAACGGCAAGCAATCAATGTATGCACACACTATTGTTGATGCACACTCACTTTATAACATTTGTTTATGAGTTTTTGAGTGATAAATCCTTTAAACCCTAACGAAAGCCACTTAAAAAGTGAGGTTTACTTAACCTAAAGAGCGCACTCGCTCATGTATTTTTTTTTTCCTTTCGAGTGGTATCACACTTGGATTGAATGTTCTAGAACTTGCACTGAAATACATATCGAGACCACATTGGTTCGGAGTCTATGCATTAAGATGATAGAGGCACCTAGGTTTAACCCCTTTTGGCCTGCTTTTGTTAGCCTACCCTTGATTTCCCCTAGTTAGCCCCGTCTGGCCTGACCGTTTCTTTGCTTAAGCTCAGAAAAATTGAACCAATAGCCGTTTCTATCACTATTTCCCCTCTTTTGTTTAATCCTTTTTGGTGTTGAAAGGTATATGAATGACTTACCGTTTGTCTGCTCTTGATCCACCACTGTGTGTAGTTGATGTTATGGCCTTGTCATATTGGATACATGGATGAGTAAGTCTATGTTGACTTTGAGGTTAAATTTATGAGCTGCAGGGATATATGGATTTAGTTATAAAATACAAAAAATAAAAAAAAAAAAAAAAATAAAACCGAAAAAAAAAGTAAAAAAGGAAAAGAAAAAGGGAAAAGCAGTGTGTGGTGATGAGCTGTTTATAATGAGAAGAGAAGTTTGTGGGAAGTATGGGCCATTTGGGTGAAATAAATGTTTTGAGTAGATGGTGGCTCGTAGTGTTTTTTGTAATAATGTGGTCATTCATGTAACTCTTCAACACTTTAGCCCTTATTTTATCCTTTTATATCCCACCTTTGTATGTCCCTAACCCCGTTACAACCTTTAAAGACCTCTTGATTAATGTGTGGTATTCGAAATTGTTAGTGGTGGAGACTTGATTGATGTGCAAGCCTATGGTAACACCTTTCCTTGTGTTGATTTTGAGTGTGAGTGAAATGTCCTGATACTTTATTCGAGCGATTTCCCGTGAGGATGAGTTTGGGTTTCTTTGGCTTTACCATTCTTAAAGTTGTGAACTAATGTGATAAGGTGAGTTGTATGAACATTAGTGTGTGGAATATGTTGTTTGATTGCCCCTTGTTTTGAGTTACGACATATGAGATGAATCATGAGGTTGGACGTGAGTCATGTTTTTGGGTGTTTTGGTACTATGCATACATGTAGGATCATGCATTTTGCATTTTTCATTTAGCATTTCATGGCTTAGTTTAGGTTAGTACGATGCTCGGGGACTAGCATCATTCAAGTGTGGGGGGATTTGATAGGAACATTTGCTTTTTTGATGTCATTTCTAGGGAGATATGCGCTTTTCCGGGGTGTTTGGTGTTGTTTTGCAGGATTGATAATGATAATGACTTAGAGGAGTGTTTTGTGTCGTGGAATGCGTGAAAGAGAGGAGTAGCCGAAGGATGATGTTATCGCTAGAAGATAAGAGAGATGTTTCACGTTTTGATGATTTTGAAGTGTTGGAAGAAGATTTTGGAAATGGTATGATCATACCATTGTCCGTGAAGCTGAAAATTTGCAAGTGATAAATGCAATGGACGAATATTTTAAGTGAAGACAATTTATGATTGGAGGAGACTTCTTAATTCCTATTGGCTGGTTTCTATTATTTTTGATTGGTGGTGTATTTTATTTTATTTCTAATATTCTTAGAAACTTTGGGGACCCACCAACAAAAGTCAAAAAGAAAAAAAAAAAAAAAAAGTGGCGTGAATAGGAGCAAGACTATATACTTTGGCTGAATATAAACAGTGAAAAACACAGCTAGGGTACGTACGACTGGGGAGAAAAAGGAGACTGACGGCTGCATTTTCATTTCCTCTGGTGTGATCGAACCACCATTTATTATTTGAATTATTTTGTAATTGCTACAACAATGGTTAGTTTCTAATTTCTTTTATTCCAGTTGAAGAATTATTGAAACCTCGATGTAATTGACTGTGAGATCAAATTGTGTTTCTTCCACATTGATTTATTAGTATTTGTTCATCTTTTGCTATAATTTCTTTTTGATTATTAGTTGGGTTAATTATTTCTGCGGGGTAATTGATATAACTAATTAATCGATTGTCAATTGAAACGATAAGTCCGTAATTGCTTATTAGTTTTAATAAGGTGACGAGTGGTATGATTGTACTCGTTCGCGGTTGGTTAATCCGCTACCACGAAGGTGAATAATCGGATTAAAATTATTCGTTTCTAGGGTCATGAAAACAGGAGATCTCCTTACACATTGGGATGATAGGATTTCCTCAGCAAAACCAACGATCTACACCGATTTGCTTCAAGCATAGTAAATCTTTGTTGTAAAACTTCAATAGTAATGACATCCGTAGCAAGTATAATACAAATCCTCATATTAATTTGGGCATACGATAAGATCCCTATCAATTTTAAATTTATAGACATAGTAAAAACAATCTCACTAATTGGAAGAAAAAGGAAACATTATTCAGTCACTTGATGTTATACTGGTAGTCAGGCACACAAATGGCATTAACTCACATATATGGATCTGTGTAATTTTTTTTATTTTTTTTTTTTTTTTTTTGAATAAATGGATCTGTGTAATCTACAAAACAAAAAACAAAAAAACAAAAAAAAAAAAAAAAAAAAAAAATTCTTAATGACATTAAGCAACAACAGTACTTAGAAAATTTGTGAGATGAAATATGTGCATACGAAACAACATCTACAAAAGTAATTTTTCGAAAATAATTTATCCACACTCAAAGAGAAAAAAAAACGATAATAACAAAGATATCGGCCATTTCAACATTTGAATAACAAAAACTCAACCACATATATACGTGAATAACCGGTAAGATGAGCAAACAACACACTATCCAAAACTCAAAAGTGCGCCCTCGTTCTTCATGCTACTTGATTCTGCTTGATTATGCCCAAATTAAGGGGTAAGATTAAGACCAATAATGCAGCCAGTCATGATAAGCATGAAATAAAAATGATATCCCAATAATTTAACAGACTCACACATCAGTGATGATTATATAATCAAATACAATAAATAGGACATTCCCCTCCCCCGCCCAAAAGAAAAGACAACAACACTGGAACACAAAGAAAGTAAGAAACAAAAGATATATAGTAAAAGAGAAAGAAGAGAAAAGGATGTAGCTATGAGATACAAAGTCAAACCCAAGCTCCATAAACATTGTAAATCAATGGGGTTAGTGGAGCATACAACATATATGTATGTACATTCCCTAGTCCGTAAGTATTTTTTGTCTCTGATAAGAATGATAAATGACTAATTCCTACACAAACACAACACACACACACACACACACACACACACACACACACACAAAAACACAAAAAAAAACCCCACCAAACCAAAGCCAACTCAGTTCCACACATTTTTGTGAAGTCAAATAGATAAATCACAAAAATATAACCAACTTGAAAGGCTTGCAAGCAGAACCGACAAAGAAAGGTTAGTCCGTAATTATTGTTCTTAAGGACCCAACCTTGAGCAGTTACTCTGTAAGATCCCCTTCTTCAGAAACAAAAACAAAAAAGAATAACAACAGATTCAATGCACGAAGAATTTCAAATAATCAATAGTGAGATTGAGGGAATGGCCTCGTAAGACCCATAAATCAATTGATAGACCCCTTCTTGCAAGACCTTCTTCACTAATTGAAGCCTCTAATGATGTAAGAAAACAGTGAGCCCAAGTGTTGCAAGTTGATGGGCGATCTCCAAACTAATTTCTATATTAACCTAGCAGCACCATTAAATGAAAATAATTTGAAAGAGGTGTCACTGGTTAATGGATAAAGAGAAAACGTTACAAATGTTTAAAGATCGAAACCAATCTTTAAAATGAATGAAAAAGCAGACACTTAAGCAATCTGGGTAACAATTAGCTTGTCTCCCCTCCTATAACCAATATAAAGGCTAAATTACAATTTTGGTCCTCTAACTAGACACGTTTTTCGATTTTGGTCCTGATTTTTCTCCGGCGACAATTTTAGTTCTGTAAGTGGTTTTTTTTTTGGCAAAAATAGTCCTAAACGCCGGAAAGACCACTTACAAGACTAAAATTGGTCTTTTCCGGCGACAATTTTAGTCTTGTAAGTGGTCTTTCCGGCGACAATTTTAGTCCTATAAGTAGTCTTTCTGGCGTTCAGGACTATTTTTGCAAAAAAAGACCATTACAGGACTAAAATTGTCGCCGGAGAAAAACCAAGACCAAAATCGAAAAACGTGTCTAGTTAGAGGACCAAAATTGTAATTTAGCCCCAATAATAAATAAGAAAAGCGCCAACACTTGAGTGGAATTTAAAATCATTGATTTAGTGAATGTTATGCACGTCAAACATAATTGAATTGGATCACGGGAAGATCATGACACCCAAACAGTTAAACACACACTTAAACAATAAAGAGAAGATTTTGAAAACTGAATCTAATTCATTAACATAGAAATCCCAAATCATACCTGAAACGGAAAAAGTCTCATGAAAAATACTGATTTTAAATGCCATTTTCCCCTGTCTGTTTCTTCTCCGCTTCTACTTTGTCGGTTTCTTCTCCGTTTCTTCTTCACTCCCCATTTGCAGCCGGCTTCGATACCATTGTATATCCTTTCAATTCAAGAAACTTAAACATATGTAAGAACCCTTACAAATCAGAAAAAAAGAAAAAAGAAATCGAATTGCATCTGAATTTGGCAATGTGAAAATGATATTAAACACAAAAACCATGATATGATTCAATGAATTACCTATGATGAAGGAACTTCCATTTACACTTGACATTCACCCTATTGACTTTTCGCTTGATTCAATTGCTGGACATTTCAACATTCAATATGTCAGCACTCATCAATTTTATTGAATGAGTAATGGAGAATGAAAAGAATAATTGGCAGAATATCACAAATCCCATTCAAAAAAAAAAAAAAAACTCAAATCAAATTAAACCATATATATATGAAGCACGAAGGATGAATAGTATTCGTGAAATATAGTGCCAAGGAAGAATGTCTTTCCTTCGACCGGGAGATGCAAAGTAACAACAAATATCTCTACAACCTAATCTCATCTCCGTAAGTTTTTTTTAGGGGACGGTTTTTTTATAAAGTGGTAGAACTAATGGATGAATGAAACGTCTTATAAGAATTGCCTCCGTGATTACATGGGATTTATGATTTTATATATTATTGTGTTATTTGTCATTTTTTCCCTCCTTTTCCCGGCAAGTATAAACCGGGCTAAATTACAATTTCCTCCTTTAGGGGACATACGATTTTTCTCCCGCGACAATAGAACGAATGGATGAAACACTTTTTTTGCAAAAATATTAAACGCCGGAAATTGCCTCCGTGATGGTCATTTCCGGCGACAATTTTTGATTCTAATGGTCTTTCCGGCGACAATTTTAGTCCCGTAAGTAGTCTTTCCTCGGGACTATTTTTGCAAAAAAAGACCACTTTACGGGACTAAAATTGTCGCCGGAGGAGGACCAAAATCGAAAAACGTGTCTAGTTAGAGGACCAAAATCGGGTCAATTTACGGGTTTGGATCAAAATTGCGGATAATTCGGTTAAAAGTGCTCTTCTTTATATTATAGTATAGATTTTACATGATATTTAGAAAACATTAAAATATATTTTGTTCTATGATATATGTACATTTGATCTATCTATAGTTTGTTATTTTTGCATTTGCATTTCATGTTTCATACATTTGATCTAAACTCGATCCAAATCGAGCCGAACATTATTTAGTAGGCAAAACTATGTCAAATGAGCCGAACTCAAACTCGAGCTCGAAGAGTTTATCTTTTAAACGAGCCGAACTCGAACACGAGCTCGAACAGTTCATCGTTTAAACGAGCTCGAACTGTTCATCTTTTACGAGCCGAGTTTGAACATAATTGTTTGTTTGTTTAACAAACGAAAAATCACAAACGAGCTCGTGAGTTAAACATGCTCGAGTTCAAATAGTCGATACTCAACTCAGCTCAGGCCGGCTCGGCTCGGCTCGTTAAGAACAATATTTGTATGGCGTTTGCGGAAGATATTTGTCAATCACGGGTTTGATGGGTGTATTTTTTTTAATTATTTTTTATTTTTGGTGTTGTTCTTGTTGTTGATATTGAGATTTTTGCAGTTATGAATGGAGAATTTCGTGTTGGTTTTGTGTTGAATACGGTTTAATAACTACAATACACATTAGTTATGATGTGGTTAAAATTAAAAATAAGCCCAACGGTTAAATATTATGTTACATGACCTAAGCGATTACAATAAAGGGGCCAGAAACCAGAAGGACAAAATAAGATACAAAATGGAAAAAAAGGACAAGAAAAAAAAATTTGTTGAGAAGGACAAAAACGCGCATGTTACTACATGTAGTTGTAGCAACATGTAGTAACATGGGCGTTTTTGTCCTTCTCAACCACTATCTTTTTTTCTTGTCATTTTTCCTCATTTTAGATAAAAAAAAACAGTCATTTACAACCTTTAACCTTTACAATAATTAACTGAATCACTCCATTATTTTATGCAGCAATTATACCCACAAATTTCACTCATTGAATGTCCATCGTGAATCCCAAAAATCAGTGAATATCGATAGTAAATTTCGACAACGGGTTTTATGAAATCATGTCCGAATATGTTGAATGTGGTCTCAAAATAAAGAGCATGAAAAAATAAAAAATTTGGTGAAAGAATATTCAAATTTGGAGTTCTAGATTGTGAGATATGAGTGTTTAAAAAAGATTGATGAGAGAACGTGTGTTGGATTTTTTTTTTGGAAAAAATGAGTCTGAATATATGTTAAGGGTGAATTTATACGATTTATAACGCTATATTCTATGATATTTTTCCCCGTAATTGTACTAAATTGCATAAGAAACGAGGGTTTAATGGATATATTAAGCAGATGAGATTTTAGAAGAGTTAATCGCAAAATAGGTTGATTTATGTGTTTTAATTGTGATTTTATGATTATTTGGGCATTATTACATTTTGCGATGTTTTTATGTGTTATAGATACATGTTGGAGGTTCAAAAGATGATCAAAGGTTGATTAAGTTCAAGCTAATTGATGATGAAAGAGATAATGAAGAAGTGGGATAGAGATAGAAGAGATAAAGATCAATAAATCAAAATCGATCATATCAAACTGGCGTCCAGTATCTCCGTCCAGTGGACGGGCGTCTGATGCGGTTGGACGAGCGTCCGGGGTGTCATCTTTGATTCGGGAAGTTTGGACGCCGGAGTGGACGCCGGATGGACGAGCGTCGGTCATGACTCGGCCCGATTCGAAGTTTTATTGAAGAGTGGACGGGCGTTCGAGGTTTCAGACGGGCGTCCGGTGGCCGACTTAGCAGAACCGACTTTAAAATCTATATATAGTCGGCTGTTTTCTCCACAAAAGATGATCATACACACATTATTCAAAACCCTAAACCTAGGGGCGGCTTTAGGCTGCGTTTTTCATCTTTTTATTCCTATTTTTATGCTCTTAATTTAGATTAAACACTAGTTACTTTTTATGTACTTTTTCTGCAAATTTGAGTTGCGAGGATGTTCGAGAGGCTAAAAGCTTCATCAAACGAGTATTGTGAAGCCGTCCAACAATTGTTGATTTCGCTTTCTTCGATTATCTTGTGAGTTTTTAATAAAGGTTGTTTCTTATTCATGCTTATTCATGTTTAATTTGCTTTTATATCGGAAGATATGCATGTGTTGATTGTTTATTGTTGATGGAAGTCTTAATAAACCCTAGATCACCATGAATAAGAATAGTAATTCGAATCTATAATAACGGAAGTTAATAGGTACGATTACTAGGTTATAAACACAAAGTTTGCACCTTTGATTATTGAACGCGTTAATCTTACATCGGAAGATAATAGATTGATAGATGAACTTTCTAAGGAATTAGGGTTCATGTCTAGGTAAGGTGAATCACAATGCGAATAAAAACCGCACTACAATCGAGATAGGGAATCAATGCTTGTTGGATAGGTGGATCAATCCTCGTTTGCTCGTTATAAATTTGATTTAAATCCTTAAAAGCTTGAATTTGTCTAGTTAGTTTACTTTTATCCGCATCTTAGATTAGTTAGTTTAAATTGGTTCGCAGCCCGTATCTTTCCTGGCTTTAGATCATCTCTTCTGTCTAGTTTTACGTTTTAGTTAAAGTTTAATTTACAGTATTCGTTTAGTTTTATCCGTTATTTAGCTTAATAATCGTGACATAGGTTAGTTAGATAAAAACTAGAAATCACAATCGTTTAGTTCCCCGTAAGATCGACCCGGCATTAGCCTCCATACTACGATCCTTATACTTGAGGTTAACCGGATTATTACTTGTTTATTTTGTGTTGATAAAATCCGTGACAAGTTTTTGGCGCCGTTGCCGGGGAACCGGACGGTTGTCTAGTTTTTATTTTCGTTTTCCTTTTTTGTTTTTGTTTGTTTTTGTTTCGTTTTCAAGTTTTAATCCGTTTTAAATTCTGTTTTTAGTTGATAATTGTTTTAGGTAGTTGTTAAGTAGATAATTAGGGTTTAAAACTGTCCCTTAGTGTTTTTTCTTTGAAGTTAGATATTCTGTTTTTCTGTTTTTCTTTTTTCTGACGTTCTTCCTTCCCTTCTTGCTTTATCTGCAAATTCCTGCTCTGTTCTAAGTTTTCCCGTGAGCAAACGGGCGTACGGGATATTGGACGCCCGTCCGCCGGGAAATTATCAATTACGTTCGTTTTATTCACTTAGACGAGCGTCCATAACTTTTGGACGCCCGTTCAGGTATTCTGTCTGTCAGACGAGCGTTTACATTACTAAACGCCCGTCCGACCTCAATTTCATCTGGACGCCCGTCCAATCTTTTGGACGTCCGTCCGGTATTGTTTTCTTTAACACTTTTGTTTCCCTTTCTTCTTTTCCTTTCCTCTCTTTAGGCTTTTAATTTTTAGTTTAGGCTTTGATCTCTTCTTAGTTTTTAGGTTTTGTTCCACTTGTTTTTGGTCCGGTTTATGCAAACTCGGAGTCAAAAGGGTTTGTTAATATACACCCCTGACCCCGAGCGAACCATAGTCCGGCCAAACAGGCGGAATTTCCGTTCGCGGTTACGCGGACGAGCCGAGCGAGATCTTGAAGAACAACTAGCAAGAGAAATCAACGATTTTGTGATAATGGCCGGCGATAATAGACGTACATTGGCGGACTACGCCATGCCGGGCGAAGTCAAGGTCAACCCGGCTATTGTTATTCCGGCCATTCGCACAAACCTTTGAGCCGAAGCCGGGACTCATCCGGATGATGCGGCACGCATCAATTTTCACGGCTACCAATCGGAGAATCCGCATACCCACTTACACACATTCTTAGAGATATGCGGTACTACACGTATCCAAGGAGTAAGTGAGGATGCTATTAAACTTAAACTTTTTCCGTTTTCTCTGAAAGGAGAGGCTAAAGAGTGGTACACCTCTCTCCCTTCTGAATCTATCACCACCTGGGCAGAACTCGAAAAGGAGTTCTTGAGTCAATATTTTCCACCTTCAAAGACGGCCCGGTGCTTAAATGACATTTTCACATTCTATCGAAAGAGAATGAATCTTTCTTCGAGTGTTGGAAGAGATTCAAGTCCCTTCTTAGAAAATGCCCCCACCATGGCTTGCCTTTGGAAAGGCAAGTCAATACATTCTTCGGTGGATTGACCGAGCTTACAAAAGGCATGGTCAATAGTTCTTCGGCGGGGCCTTTACGAAGAAAACGCCGATGAGGGATGGGCATTGTTTGAGGACATTGCCAAATATAACTATGCCCCCTCTTATCAAGCAATTCAAGCACCTCCTCCTCCAAAGGTTGAGGAAGTCAATTTACAAAGTTTGATTGCCATGCGCAAAAGCGAGATGGTCTCCCCTCAAGTTTCAAATCCTATAAATCAAACTTCCTCTTTTCCGCGAACCCTCGGGTTACGTATTGCGAAAATTGCTTTGTCGGACCGGCCATATGAATGGCCAATGTCAATTTAATCCCCCGCACCTTATCAAGTTAATGCGTTCATGACTATGGACGGTACAATCAAGTCACATGTCAAAATTGTGACGAGTTGGGGCACACTTCTAAATTCTCGCCCTATGAACGGACGAATGCGGAAGTGAATGCATTCTATGGCCGAGAACAATCAAAAGTTCAATCGGTTTCCTGAGTCGGGGCAATTTTCAAAACCAAGGGTTTAATCCATCTTCAAATTTCAATCCCAACTCAAATTTTAATTCGAATCGAATTTCAATAGAAACCACGGGTTTAATCGAATCAAAACTCGAATTTTTCCAATCCTACGCAAAAATTCAATCGAATTGGCCTTCCAATCCAAATTCTCAATTTCAAAGTCGGCCCGGCCCGGCCCTATGCTCCAAATCACCAAAACTCTCAAGGCCCCTCCCAACCTACAAATCTTGAGGCTAAGTTGGAAGAGCAAAGTAGATCGATGAAGAATCTTGAGAGACAAATTGGGCAGCGGGCCGAGCGGTTAGCTTCTAGACCCCCGGGGCCGCCGATTTCACCGAGAAGAATCCGAAGGGTGGTCAAGTTGCTCGGGCCGATTTGAACAAAGGCCAATGTACCGACCTCGTGCCGTCAATTCGGTACGGTAAGGAGGAGGCCGGTGCAATGAATCTTCGGAGCGGTACTCAAGTTAGTGGTCCTTCCCATCCGGGAAACCACTAGCCCCTCCCTGCCATTGATAAGGCGGGGAGGGAAGCCGAGCACCTACACTCCCCTCAACCGCAAGAGAAAACTCGGGTGGCCGATCCCCCGAGAGGTGAAGAATTTGGTGATCCTCAAGTGGCGATCCTTTGAGGACCGAAAAAGCAAGCGAAAGTCGGGAGGCCGATCCCCCGACTGCGAGAAATCGAAAAAAGCTGTTCGTTGGAAGGATGCGGAAGACAGAGCTGTCGGTGCATCCTCGAAAAGGTTTTTCTCGAGGATGACCTTAAGAAACTTCCATTTCCACCGAGAAAGAGCAACATCCCTTTGATTGAGGATAAGAAGTACGAAAAGGTGCTAAACCTTTTGAAAAATACTCGTGTGAATCTTCCATTGTCGGATGTCTTAGTCGAGATGCCTAAGTATACGAAATTTATCAAGGATGTTGTGTCTTCGAAGAAGAAATTAGCGAGCATGGAAAGGCAGATTGGTGAGGATTGTTCCATGATTAATTATGAAAACTTACCAATTAAACGAGGTGACCCGGCAAATTTGTGCTTACAGTTTTGATGGGAGGTCTAGTCTTCCCAAATTCTTTGTGTGATCTAGGTGCCTCTATAAGCCTTATGCCAATGTACGTATGCAAACGACTCGGTTTACAAAGTCTTCTAGAACCCACTACTATGAGTTTACAATTCGCGGATAGATCCTCTAAGAAAGCTTCGGGAATCCTAAAAGACGTTTTGGTTCGATTGATCGATTTACCTTTCCGGTTGATTGGTATGTCTTAGATATAGAGAAAGACGAAAACGTTCCCTTGATTCTAGGAAGACCTTTCTTATCTACACTCGAGCTCTCATCGATCGCGATGGTGGGCAAGTGACTATCCGAGTTGGTGACCAAGAGGTGAGTTACAATGTCTTAAGGTCCATTCAAGTACCCTCTCGTGCCTCCAACCGGCTTTTCCATTGATTATATGACGGATGATTTCACCGACTATATGGATAAGCAAGTCATGGCTGTAGAAGCGGAATATGAGCGATTAGTTGATAATTTGAATACTCATGGTAGGGTGAATCTGGATCAACTAGCGGTGCGATTTTGAGGAAGAGCTGTTGGAAGGAGAAGCTTTGGCGGTGGGACCACGAGTAAACTCAATGATATTGAGTTGAAAAGTGGAGATCTCAAGTCTAGCTTAGAAGCCCCCCGCGGATTTGGTGTTGAAGCCGTTACCTAAACATCTTAAGTATGTGTTCTTAAGAGAGGGCGACAAGCTTCCTTTAATCATATACGCCAAGCTTTCCCGTACGAAGAAATGAAACCGATTAACGTCTTGAAGAAGAATGAAAAAGCTTTTGGTTGGCAAGTAGGAGATATCGGGGAATATCTCCCGACATCCGCATGCACAAGATCAAGACGAATGAGGGCGCCAAGTGTGTCGACAGCCCCGGCGAAGGCTAAACCCTCATATGCAAGAAGTCATTAAAAAGGAAATCATTAAACTTCGGACATGGGAATCATTTATGCCATCGCGGATAGTGAATGGGTTTCCCGACTCAAGTAGTTCCCAAAAAGGGTGGAATTACAATTGAAAAGAATGAGAAGGGAGAGGAAATTGCATTGAGGCTTGTTACCGGTTACGAGTCCGCATCGATTATCGAAAGCTCAATGAGGTAACCATGAAAGATCACTTTCCCCTTCCATTCATTGACCGGATGCTCGAGCGTACGGCGGGGCACGCATTTTCTTGTTTCCTAGATGGATATTCGGGATATTTCCGGATACCCATTGATCCAGTCGACCAAGAAAAGACCACCTTCACACTGCCTTATGGTACATTCGCATATAGACGAATGCCGTTCGGTCTCTGCAATGCCCCGGCTACATTTCGGCGATGTATGCGGCCATCTTTGACGGGCTTGTAGAAAAGTGTATGGAGATTTTTATGGACGATTTTTCGGTTTTTGGTCGATCTTTTGATGATTGCCTTGACAATCTTGATCGGGTGTTATCCGGATGTGTGGAAAAGAACCTAGTACTTAATTGGGAAAAATGCCATTTCATGGTAGATGAAGGAATAGTTCTTGGCCACAAGATCTCCGCCAAAGGTATAGAAGTAGATAGGGCCAAGGTAGAAGCTATTGAGAAGATGAGTTACCCTAAGAATGTTCGGGAAGTCCGAGGTTTTCTCGGACATGTCGGCTTCATAGGAGGTTCATTCAAGATTTCTCCAAGATAGCCAAGCCCCTGTCCACTTTACTAAAGGAAGACGTTGAGTTTAATTTTGATGAAAGCCGCAAGCAAGCGTTTGAGGAGCTTAAGGATCGTTTAATATCTCGCTCCGATTCTTATATCGCCGACCGGAACCTACCATTTGAGCTTATGTGCGACGCATCAAACTATCTTGTTGGTGCTTGTTCTAGGGCAAAAGATCAAGGGAAAGTTCCGGCCTATCTATTACGCAAGTCACACATTGAACCCCTCTCAAGTTAACTATACTACTATCGAAAAGGAACTACGGCCGTAGTCTTTGCTATGGACAAGTTTCGCAGATTACTTGTTAGGAGCTCAAGTGATCGTGTGGACCGATCACGCGCTTTGCGTTATCCGATGACTAAGAAAGAGGCTAAACCGCGCTTACTACGTTGGATATTGACCCTACAAGAGTTTGACGTTCAAATTAAGGATAAAAAGGGCAAGTGAGAATGTAGTAGCGGATCATGTGTCTAGGATGTTAAGCGAGGAAAAGAATGAACCGGATGATATAGATCTTTACTTTCCCCTAGAAAACATCATGTTGATCGATGGCCGCTCCCCGATGTTCCATGGTATTCTTCCATTGTAAACTACCTTCATGGCCGTTATCTCGATCCGAGAGATGTCTTATCGGGAGAAGAAAAAGTTCTTCTCGGATTTAAAATATTTCGTTTGGGATGAACCTTATCTTTTCAAGATCTCGTAAAGATGGTTTGCTTAGGAGATGTATTCCGGAATCCGAACAACGCGACATCATTGAGCAAGTGCCACGGTGGACCCACGGGAGGTCACTTTGGTCCGTGGAAAACCGTTGCTAAGATCTTTCAATCCGGTTTCTATTGGCCTACGATCTTTAAAGATACGGAAGCTTTACGTAAAGCTTGTGATAGGTGCCAAAGAACCGGTACTCGACAAGGCGTTTTGACATGCCTTTAAAACCCATCCTCGAATGCGAAGTCTTTGATGTATGGGGTATCGATTTTATGGGACCATTCCCATCATCTTGCGGTAATAAATACATCTTAGTCTCGCGTGGATTACGTGTCCAAATGGGTGGAGGCCCAAGCCACTCCTCACAATGATCATAAAACGGTAATGAAATTTTTAAAGAAGAACATTTTCGTGAGGTTTGGATGTCCACGTGCCTTGATCAGTGATGAAGGGACGCATTTCTGCAATCGACCCCTAGAGAAAGTACTTGAGAAGTATGGTGTTCGTCATAAAATTGGCACACCGTATCATCCGATGACTAGTGGTCAGGTTGAAAGGAGCAACCAGAGCATTAAGAAAATCCTGGAGAAGACTGTTAACAGTCATAGGAAAGACTGGAGTCTAAAGTTGGATGATGTACTGTGGGCATATCGAACTGCCTATAAGACCCCCATGGGTACATCACCATATCAGATGGTCTACGGGAAACCATGTCATCGCACTGTCGAGTTAGAGCATAGAGCTTATTGGGCTACAAAGTTTCGAACTTTGATTCCCAATCTTGTGGGAAGCATCGACTACGGCGAGTTACATGAGTGGACGATTCGGACTCCGGGCCTATGAAAGTGCCGGGATTAGTAAGGATAAGATGAAGCTACTCCACGATGCTAAGATTAAGAGGAGAGAATTTCATGTCGGCGAACAAGTTCTTCTATATAATTCCGGGTTACATCTGTTTCTGGAAAGTTAAGGACACGTTGGTCCGGCCCTTTCGAGATTCTCCAAATCATTCCGGGAGGCGTTCTAGAACTTCGTGGTTATAGTGGTGAACCGTTTCGAGTCAACGGTCAAAGATGCAAACACTATATTGGTGAACCCAAAGAGACATCTTTGATTGTTAAATTTCTCGATATTCTCGGATGTGGTGTCACTCCGGTCGAAGAATTTGACGAGTTATCACCCGACTTGTTCTCCGAGGATGACGGTAGTGATCCGTCGGAAGAAGTTCTAGCAGGTAGTGCGATATGGAAGAGTTAGAAAGGGAGCGACAACTTAAACGTCATCGAGGAGTCGAGGAGAAAGAACACAACCATGGGGAGACTTAAGAAGGTTTGGAGAGCTTTCAAAGATTTCACCCCATGTGTGAGATCGTTGCACTGCCACACTACCGATCGAGCTTAAACGAGGTAATGGGCGGCGAGAAAGGATAAATGGCACGATCCAGTGAGCTTACAATGTGTCGAGCTAACGACATTAACCAAAAGCGCCACTAGGGGGCAACCTAGATATCGTCCTTTTAGTTATTTTGTTTTATGCTTTGATAGTGTTAGTATTTAAGTTAGTTTATTCAGTTTTAGCCTTATTCAGTATTAAGTTTTTGTTTTTATCTGTCAGTTAGTTGTGCTTTCTAGATATGGATTTCGGTGTTCGACGGAGGAGTTACCTTTCCTTAGGAGGATTCCACTCATTACCGTAGATGACGGACCGGGAGGAACCATCGTTTTGCACGTAGATTTTGACATTAGTACCCGCGTCAAGACGGTCACCTATGTTCTTATTGTTCCCCGTTGTTCGGGAGGTGGAGACTTTACTGCGAGGAGTTACGGGCGGCTCTAGGACGTCCTTACACCATCCTCAATGATCCGATCTTTGACAGATTTAGCGCTAGTGCCGCAAGCCGAGCACTTTCGAGGTGTTGATGTAGGCGGTGAGGACCGGGGTTTACAAGATGAGTATGACTTCCCTCCGGCGATTGACATGCTCCGCCGTCTCATTCGAGTGATCGATTGGTCGGACATTTTTGATGACTAGCGTTCTTAGGATGTTTCGTCGAGCAAACGACGTAAAACAAAAGCGGCGAGTGGGAGGCAACCCTTGTTTTCCAATTGTTTTTATTTGTTAGTAATTTTGTACTTCATTTGCTTCTTATTTGTATTTTTGAAGTTTTATTTAAGTTTAATAAGAAAGGGCAATTTTGAATTTGATGTGTATGGGAATTTTATGATTTTTGCACTTAAACTGTGTGGACGCCCGTCCAGAACTCTGGACGCCCGTCCGCCTTGACCAATTTCAGGACGAGCGTCCACTAAGCCTGGACGCCCGTCGCTTTATTCCCTCCAATCCTGTATGTGATTTCAAATCTTGGACGAGCGTCTAATAAAGCGGACGCCCGTCCGGTTCATCGATTTTCCGGTGGACGCCCGTCCACCGAGTTGGACGAGCGTCCAACCTCTGTCTATATATACCCCATCATCGAGTGAACCCTCACTTTTTCAGAAGTTCAAAACGCAAAAACGGTTTCTCTCCCTCCTTTTGCCCTAAAATCGTCGATTCTAAACCAATTCGAGCGATTCAAAGCGCTATAGGCCGCCCTTGATACCCTCTCTTTGATTTTCATAACCAAATCCCCCAAAACACGGTATTTTTGGAGAATCAGGACCCACTTCAGTCCGACTTTTTGAGCGAAAAATCCGATTTTGGGAGCCAATTCGGTGTTGTTTGGACTAATCTTCATCTCGATCAGCATCTACTCACCCTACTTGGTAAGTTGGTAACAACTTTTCCGGATTTCATTCACGTTTTTGTGAGTTCGATCTTTGGGTCGGCTCGTTTTCTTGAATGACACCTTAATTTGTTTTTTTTTTGGGTTTTGGTGTTTCTTTCTCGCTCGTTTTGGTGATGTGGTGTTGTGATGGGTGATGAATGGGTTGTTTGGTGGTGCTTATGGATGTGGTTTGTGGTTTGGTTGATTTGAAATCCCGCTTTGGATGATAAACGGGTATCCTTTGTGCACATTTGGTTTGTTTGGTTTAGATTAGGCGTGGAAATGGTTCATAAGAAGGCGGTTGTGAAGAGGCATGGTAAGGAAGTGGCCCGGGAGGCGGGGAAGAAGCGTAAAGAGATTGACCCCACCTTAGTTGATCCTAACCGGGGTGTGAGTATTCGTGAGCAACCCCTGAGCCACCCAAACTAGGGCGACCTTACGAGATGAGCCAACCTCGGAATCCGAGACGGATGATGATGTGCCTTTAGTACGGATGCCGAGAGTTCGAGAGGTGGAGGTTCGTCTAGGGCCGAGGAGGCCGTCGATGCTACCCGGGAAGAGGAGCCGGTTGTACCACAGGGCAGCCCCTCCTAGGAAGAAGTCTAAAACCGTTGCCCCGATGCCATTGCCTCGTCGTTTCGTGAACCCTAGAGCTCATGAGGTCTATACCAAACACTATTTTTCGAGAAACATGTTGGTTGAGAGGGCTATTTTAGAGGCGAAGATCGATCCGGGGTTCGTTAAGTTGCTTAAGGATAGGAAATGGGAAGCCTTGATGACAATCCCGACTACCCCGGTGAATAGCTCCCTAGTTCGGGAATTTTATGCAAACTGTTCGGAAACCGACTTGGGGACACAGGTAGTCGTGGTTCGAGGGGTGGAAGTTCCCTTTACACCGGAGGTGATTAATCGGAAATACAACTTAGCGGCTTTCGAGGGTCGGGACTATAAGGAGGAGATTGTGCATAGGCAGAGTTTGGGACAGGATCCTTTGGAGGAGTTGAGATTGAGAGTTTGCCCGGATGTGGCCTGGACGTTGAAACCGGGAGGAGACCGGAAGGAGTTGGTTACCACAACCTGGACGGAGGACTGGAAGGTCCAGTGTCGTTTCATTCAGAATCGGTTGTTGCCTAAGAACAACTTGACACATTTTCATATAGGGGACCTGGGAGTGTTGTATGCATTGACATTTGGCTTGAATATGGATGTGGGACAAGCATTGTACGACGAGATCTCGATCAATCAGAAGGTTTATACACGGAGCTTGATCGTACCTCATTTGATCCACAGTTTGTGTCTCGATGCCGGTGTGCCTGAGTTTGGGGCGGATCATAAACCGAAGAACCCTAGGCCTATACAGAGGGAAAAGAGTAAGCCCTCGGGACATTCTGAGCCGGAGGCACCTACGGAGCCTGGTTCATCGGCACCACCTCGTGCATCCTCCTTTCCTCCTTTATCTCCCGCTGTCAGGATGCGGTTAAGCATGGCCAATAGTTTCCGGGAATGGCTCGGTGATATTCGGGATACACAGAACAACATGTTGACGATTCTTCAGTGTATCTGTGAGGGCCGGCAGCCGAGGGACGAAAGGACGTTCAATCCGAGCTCCGTTGATTATCTTTTTACTGATGAGATTGAGCAGGTCATTGCGGATGCTCTACACGACTCCGAGTCATCTTCGGATGAGGAGCGAGCACCGACTCGGCGGCTAGGGATACGGCACCACCTTCCGGACCCTCCTCGATCCTCCAAGTCGATGATTCTGCGGCGCCGAGCCAACCTTGATCTTATTTTGTCTATTTTTACATTGGTTGTTTTGTATTGACATTTTTACTTTTACGATTCGTTGTAATTTTGATATTGCTACTATTTATTTTCGATGGACCTTGTAAGCCATAAGGCGAGCGTACTTTCATGTTTCAACTTTCTGGATGTATTGAGTGCTCTCACTTTGATTTATCTTTATTTTTGATATCTCTTTCCATGTTAGTATGACTCCCCGTTTTCCCCGAGATGGTTCCATGTTGTCTAAGATGTGCAGGTATCTACATTGTCTGGTTATACATTCGTGGTATCATTATGAAGGCTCCGGCCTGACCAACGATTCGCGTTTCGATTTAAATCAGCTAAGTCTTTTCTTTTTCTTTCGTTTTGCTCAACATGAGGACATGTTGATTTTTAAGTGTGGGGGAGGGGAATGTTTCGATATGTATCTACACATTTGTAATGTTTCTATGCAAATGAGCTAAAATTTTTGGAAATTTTTTAAAAAAATTTTCCGACACTTTTGTTTTTGTTTTGTCCCGAGTAGGCAATTCAATTCAATGTTCGTTATTTTTATAGTCATCCAAGCTATATATCATATGTTTAGTAAGTTAGTGGTTTCACCTGAGATCTATTTTTCACGAGCCATAGTAAATGATGAGCTAATTTATAAAGCTATACCCCTTTTGGATTAGTAGTTTTTGATTATCTCGTAAGTCATGTGCTTAGTGCTACGTATATATCGTGAGATTTATGATAGTTTGTATTTAGATCCGAAGTATGATATACTGTGAATATCTAAGGTTTGAATGTGATAAGCAACGCGTAGCTATTGTCCAATTGAAAAAGTTGAATTAATATGAAATTATTCGTGTGTGTCGAAAGCTAGTCGATGATTTGAGTGAGATAGGGTATACCACGTATGTCCTATACCACTATGATGACTAAAAGCTCACGACAGTCAGAAGAAGCTGCCTTATGATTGGAGTAAGGTAGGGTATTATCTCGAAATGTCCTATTCTGCTATGACAGGGCAAGAGCTCATTCTGATGTGTGTTTTAAGTGAAAGGTTAAATCAACTGATAAAGTGTTATGAAATGTATATAAGACTCAGTTATCGTTTGTCTTCTCCCCAGTATAAACTAATAGATATGTTGTAGGGATTATCCTCTGAGTATTTCAGAAAGGCCCTAGATATATTCGATCATTCTTTTCGGGATATATCACGTTTGTAGGGTGCATCTTATGAGTGTCCTTTATTACTAGTCTACAAGGGGGTATTAGCTAGTTTTGCTTTGAGTTTCTCGAGTTTGGATATGGTGGAAGTTTATTATGGCTATGCACACGCACAAGGGTGAACTTCTGATTTATTGGATATGTGTTATGCACGTTTAGATGCCTGTTTTTCTCTCGAGCCTAACTTTTGTTTTGTTTTGCTCGGGACGAGCAAAAGCTTAAGTGTGGGGGAGTTGTTAAGGGTGAATTTATACGATTTATAACGCTATATTCTATGATATTTTTCCCCGTAATTGTACTAAATTGCATAAGAAACGAGGGTTTAATGGATATATTAAGCAGATGAGATTTTAGAAGAGTTAATCGCAAAATAGGTTGATTTATGTGTTTTAATTGTGATTTTATGATTATTTGGGCATTATTACATTTTGCGATGTTTTTATGTGTTATAGATACATGTTGGAGGTTCAAAAGATGATCAAAGGTTGATTAAGTTCAAGCTAATTGATGATGAAAGAGATAATGAAGAAGTGGGATAGAGATAGAAGAGATAAAGATCAATAAATCAAAATCGATCATATCAAGCGGCGTCCAAAGTATCTCCGTCCGGTGGACGGGCGTCGATGCGGTTGGACGAGCGTCCGGGGTGTCATCTTTGATTCGGGAAGTTTGGACGCCGGAGTGGACGGCGGATGGACGAGCGTCTGGTCATGACTCGGCCCGATTCGAAGTTTTATTGAAGAGTGGACGGGCGTTCGAGGTTTCAGACGGGCGTCCGGTGGCCGACTTAGCAGAACCGACTTTAAAATCTATATATAGTCGGCTGTTTTCTCCACAAAAGATGATCATACACACATTATTCAAAACCCTAAACCTAGGGGCGGCTTTAGGCTGCGTTTTTCATCTTTTTATTCCTATTTTTATGCTCTTAATTTAGATTAAACACTAGTTACTTTTTATGTACTTTTTACGCAAATTTGAGTTGCCGAGGATGTTCGAGAGGCTAAAAGCTTCATCAAACGAGTATTGTGAAGCCGTCCAACAATTGTTGATTTCGCTTTCTTCGATTATACCGTGAGTTTTTAATAAAGGTTGTTTCTTATTCATGCTTATTCATGTTTAATTTGCTTTTATATCGGAAGATATGCATGTGTTGATTGTTTATTGTTGATGGAAGTCTTAATAAACCCTAGATCACCATGAATAAGAATAGTAATTCGAATCTATAATAACGGAAGTTAATAGGTCCGATTACTAGGTTATAAACACAAAGTTTGCACCTTTGATTATTGAACGCGTTAATCTTACATCGGAAGATAATAGATTGATAGATGAACTTTCTAAGGAATTAGGGTTCATGTCTAGGTAAGGTGAATCACAATCCGAATAAAAACCGCACTACAATCGAGATAGGGAATCAATGCTTGTTGGATAGGTGGATCAATCCTCGTTTGCTCGTTATAAATTTGATTTAAATCCTTAAAAGCTTGAATTTGTCTAGTTAGTTTACTTTTATCCGCATCTTAGATTAGTTAGTTTAAATTGGTTCGCAGCCCGTATCTTTCCCGGCTTTAGATCATCTCTTGTCCAGTTTTACGTTTTAGTTAAAGTTTAATTTACAGTATTCGTTTAGTTTTATCCGTTATTTAGCTTAATAATCGTGACATAGGTTAGTTAGATAAAAACTAGAAATCACAATCGTTTAGTTCCCCGTAAGATCGACCCGGCATTAGCCTCCATACTACGATCCTTATACTTGAGGTTAACCGGATTATTACTTGTTTATTTTGTGTTGATAAAATCCGTGACAATATACAAAAAAAAAGTTTTGTCTTTTATGCAAAAGTTTCAAAAATGTGTGTTCTTGTCCTTCTCCCTCATTCCCTCTTTTATTATTGGAGATGTAAATACTTTATTAGTAAAAGAGAAAAAAATAATAAATGATGCATTAGAAATATAAAATGACAGATAAATAAAAACAGTGCAAATTCATAAATGTGACATATAAAAAACACAGAGGGAGTACTACCTCCGTCCCAAAATATAAGTCATTTCACCTCTTTAGATTTGTTCCACAATAAAGGTCATTGTACATTACCAATGCAATATTTATTACTCCTTTCTCCATCTTACACCGAATTTATTATCAATCTAACAACTTTTCATTACTATATAACTACTGCATTAGTGATGTTCAATGGGTATTTTAAACATTTAACTTTCAAATTTAAAACATTCATCAACTTTTTTAATCCATGTGAATACATGCACCCAAAATAACTTATATTTTGGAAGGTTAGTACTATTATTAATAACAATGATTTCATTCTGGTGCACTTTACTTAGGGTTTGTTTTAGCAAATATATAGCCACAACTACAAGGTTACGTCCATATTAAAATTTGT
This sequence comes from Gentiana straminea, assembly GCA_036785695.1. Taxonomy (NCBI): domain Eukaryota; kingdom Viridiplantae; phylum Streptophyta; class Magnoliopsida; order Gentianales; family Gentianaceae; genus Gentiana; species Gentiana straminea. The sequence continues at coordinate 3,554,255 of JAVUPR010000111.1, forward strand.
GTGTTTTTTTTTTTTTTTTTTTTTTGTCCTTTTTATATTATATATTACTCCCATGCATCATTTTTAGAATTTCCCTAAGTGGGGTGTTCACTTAATACACTCAACTTATAACGTGTTTATTTAAAAAGTTCTTAAGAAATGGACATTAAAGAGAAAGGACTAGAGCTGTTAAACGAACAGAGCCGCTCGTGAACAAGCTCGTGTTCGGCTCGTTAGTGTTCGTGATCGTTTGTTCGATTAGCTTAACGAGCCAAGCTCGAACATGATTGTAGGCTCGTTTGCTTAACGAGCCGAGCTCGAGCTTGGTTCGCGAACGTTCGATTATGTTCGCGAACATGCTTATTATGTTCGCGAACATGCTTATTGTTCGCGAACATACTTATATAATGTTCGCGAACATGCTTATATGCTTATAATATATGTCTAACGAACCGAACTTGAGCCAAACTCGAGCCGAATTCGAGCCGAATTCGAGCCAAAGTCGAGCCAAAAGACAAAAAATATGTCTAATGAGCCGAGCTCGAACAGAATTTTTTGTTCGTTTAACAAACGAACGAGCTCGAACGAGCTCATGAGCTTAACGAGCTCGAGTTCGAACAGCCAATACTCGGCTCGGCTCGGCTCGTTAACAGCTCTAGAAAGGACCTAGAGAACATTACATTACAGAGTCACCCTCCGATCAATCAGTAATTTTATGGTGGTCATAGACCAAATTTTTGGGCCACCATGTTATCAATTTGTAAAAATATAATTCGCTGCTGAATTTTGTACACAGAAATCAACTAAAAATGTCGTAATTTCTATTGGTTGGACACACCAAATAGGATTGGCCTTGGACCATAGTAAAATTTGTGCCAATCCATAACCTTTGGTAATCCATGTATCTGTGGTTATAAATAGGAGGTGAAAAGTCACATATGTGTTTCATTCTCTACTGTTTTTTCTTCTTCCCTGTTACCAAATTACTAAACAGCATAACCACCATGTTTAACTGGCTAAATTACAATTTTGGTCCTCTAACTAGACACGTTTTTCGATTTTAGTCCTGGTTTTTCTCTGGCGACAATTTTAGTCCCGTAAGTGGTCTTTTTTTTTTTTTTGAAAAAATAGCCATGAACGCCGGAAAGACCACTTACAGGACTAAAATTGTCACCGGAAAAGACAAATTTTAGTCCTGTAAGTGGTCTTTCCGGCGTTCAGGACTATTTTTGCAAAAAAAAGGCCACTTACAGGACTAAAATTGTCGTCGGAGAAAAACCAGGACCAAAATCGAAAAACGTGTCAAGTTAGAGGACCAAAAGTGTAATTTAGCCATGTTTAACTCAATTCCAAAACTCTTTATTGCTGTATTGGTTGTAGGCAGTCTCTTGACTGCTGTATCTAGTCAAGAGTGTACAAGTCATATCGTGTCCATGGACATGGACACAATGGCTGTGGTATACAAATGACCTGATGGAAGATGAAACCAAACACGAGAACACTGATGATTGGTCGATCGAAAGATGCACCAATTGTGCACGAAAAATGCACTGAATTTTCATGAAAAACGCACTAATTGTGCACAGAATTTACAGAGTGAGTTTACTATATATATGAATTTTATGCACAATCAAGGGATGTTTAATCTTATAATCGGTGCAGTTTTTTTATATCTATGGTTTGATCCTGACATTTTTACCCATCATCGATGAATGGTTGCCACCCTCAGTACGGTCGACATTTACGTCTTTTCAGTTTCTTTCCATTGAATAATAGATAGTTATTTGGTTGTATTTCATGTTGTTAGTGGATATGAAGTATGGAATAAATTTGAGATTTATTATGGAAATGTTTGGAGTATTCTTTTCTTATTTTGGAGTATTATATGTGTCTGTAACAGGATACGGAATTCCGAATTTAGCCCAACCAACGGCACGACTTGGCCACCGTTCGGCGATAGTGTTGGGTTTTGTTAGGATCAGGAGCTTACCGTTGTACTAAAGCCAATTGGTGCCATTAAAAGCGCTACTTTATTTCTTATACATTTAAGAGTGTGGACAATTTGTCACAACACCCTCCCTCAAGTGTTGCCAGTCTGTCCGACACTTGCACAATTTTTTTTTATTTCAAGAGTGTGGGAAATCTACCCAACACCCTCCTCAAGTGTGGGTAATTTCTCCCAACACTTGCACAATTTTTTTTAATAATGTTTCAACCACGGTTTGATCTCGAGACCTCTGGTTCCGATACCATGTTAAGGATCAAGCGCTTACCGTTGTACTAAAACCAATTGGTGCCAGTAAATGCGCTACTTTATTTCTTATATACATTTAAGAGTGTGAGCAATCTATTCCAGCAGGTTTCTTGTTCTCGATATTGTTCCATCAATTCAGTTCTGTAATAAATGTTGTTTCTATTTCTGCGCGTTCTGATATAATATAATCGTTTATCTTCCGCTAGCTCTTTGTATGATGAGACTGTTTCGTAAGGCTTACGTACGTGTACATTTGGTCACGAGATGTGCACGTGCCGAGCGTCCTATTATAATTTAGCCTTACCAATGGTTTGGGTTGTTACTAGTGTGTAAGTCATATTGTGTCCATGGACACAATGCCTCTGGCATTCAGAACCCACAAGGTTGGTTTTTGGCCATCGTAGACAGCAAAGGCTCTAGCAATTCGAAGCTACTATACAAATACGAGAATTCGATAAATGGGTTTTCAGCTGTGGTTACCCTTTCACAGTTTCACTCCCTTAGTGTTTCGAGAGGATTTTTATCATTGATGAAAGACAGGCCTATGGAGCTGTTCACCACACGAATCTAGATACAAAAAGACCAAGTGTGCTGCAATCGCCTGATCAACGGTAGCTAAAATATCGTAAGTACAATATATTTCATCTAGAAATTAAATGAATTATAATGGCTAGGGCGGCACACATGGTCTTCAAATACAGATGACCTGATGGAAGATGAAACCAAACATGAGAACACAGATGATTGGTCGATCGAAAGAGGCACCAATTGTGCACGAAAAATGCACTGAATTTGCATGAAAAACGCACTGATTGTGCACAGAATGTACATAGTGAGTTTACTATATCTATATTATATTTTCAAGAAAAAAACTGTCAATTGACCCGTTTTACACTAATTACCCGATATATGACCCGTTTTACCCACTTCAACCCGAACTCCTCTGCATCCTGCAAAACACCCCCACATCTTGCTCCATAACTTCCTCACCCCTCAATCTCCCCCACTCCCCCCAGTCTTTCATATCTCAAAAATCAAATTCCATTTCCACCCACGTCTCTCCCAACCCACTCAATAATATAACTCCCAAGACATATCCCATGATTCTACTTCCTCATGTCATCTGCAATAATTGCTAAAAAAAAATTGAACCGTAGAGTTCAATACAATTAAAACCGTTTCCATTCTACTAAAAACTGAAAATGCTTTCAATTTTCAACTAGCAAATTCAGTGTCATCTTATTTTCATCCTCTTTTGCATTCTCCAACTCAAATTCAATACAATTAAAACCGTTTCCATTCTACTAAAAACTAAAATGCTTTCGATTTCAGGCCGTCGATGCCGATTCATCACCGTTTGCGCACATATGTGAACTTAAATCCGCCATCGCTTTAAGCTTACAAGCTTATTGTTGCTTCCGATTCCAAGACAATCAAAGGACGTGGCCTCACTGAGGAGGCTGTACATAACAATGATGGGTCTTGAATGTTGTAAGGTTTTTCTTTTGTTAGCAATTCATAAAAAGTTCAATATATTTTTCCTTCTCGGCAATGTATTCTGTTCAAATTCAAAGATTTTCCGATCATAATTCAAGTTAAGCCAGGCTGTTTATCCTTTGTGAGAGTTTATATCTATGTATCATCCTTTATGATGGTGAAGCTTTTTTTTTTCTTATACATAATTATGATTGCCGTTTGAGCTTTAAGTTCTGAACCATTTAAACATTTGTTCTATTATTCCAGGTTCGGAAGTCAGAAAAGTGGTCATTGCAATTTGAGCTTAAAGTTCTGAACCATTTCAACAATTGTTCTATTATATTTCGGTATTTCAGGATAGAACGTCATGTGGGGTTAAAACCAGTGCCCAAGCCATCACCTTCCTTAGAAAAGCATCTTCATCCATCCTTGATGGATGATTCGATGAGCATTGCAGATGATTTTCTCCAGATTCTGAATATTATAAGACTAATGATAATAATGCAGATTTATAATGATCTCCCTCCATACCATAATATAATTATACTAATACTAATTCTTTCACGTAAAATAAGACACATGGAAAAAGAAGACAAATGGAAGTATAACATATATTTGGACCTATAACTTTTTTTTTTGTCTGAAACTTTAACTTTGGTATTGCTAATGATATTTTTCAGCGCCTTCTGTTTCAGGTAACCATAAGATGTGTGTTCATTTTGAATTCAAAGAGACCCACTGTTAGTACATGTAATATTAGTGATCCAAATATTTGTAATTTCATTATTGTTTGTAATTAAACTCTCTGCTAACAGTTCATGATTTCTTGATCAGAATTCTGTTTTTTCAAAGAAGCAAAGAATTGCCTTTTCTGCTATTTTGAGAAATCATGAAGACTAAAGGTAACCAAAGACCTTATGTTGATGCAAATATTTGGTTGTCTTTATAATGCTTATTTTCATCCGGGATGCAAATACGTGTTACCTTGGGATCCTGGTTGAATTTTTATTCTCAATTTTTTTTTACTCGATTTAGATTTTTATGGTTTCTTTTTATATTTCTCCAACTCATATTTTACAAAAGTGTTGTAGTTCTCTAATGGCTAAATTACAATTTTAGTCCTCTAACTAGCCTGTTTTTCGATTTTGGTCCTATTTTTTCTCCGGCGACAATTTTAGTCCTGTAAGTGGTTTTTTTTTTTGCAAAAATAGTCATGAACGCCGGAAATACCACTTACAGGACTAAAATTGTCGCCGGAAAGACCACTTACAGGACTAAAATTGTCGCCGGAAAATACCAATTTTAGTCCTGTAAGTGGTCTTTCCGGCGTTCAGGACTATTTTTGCAAAAAATAGACCACTTACAGGACTAAAATTGTCGCCGGAGAAAAAATAGGACCAAAATCGAAAAACAGACTAGTTAGAGGACTAAAATTGTAATTTAGCCGTTCTCTAATCATGGATGCTTAAAACAATAAACCTACACCTGGAACTGAAATATTTACATAAAAGTATGTGATGGTAGTTTATGAGGTCAATCATTGATTCACTTATTGTTTATGTACTGAATAATTTTTTTGCAGTTACAGAGAACTTTTCATTTAGCTACAAATTGTTAGCCGAAAACATAAGACATTTACAGTTGCATTTTGGCCACAAACGCTCAGAATAGCTTTCATTCTTACGTGGATTATGGAGATGGAGGCATCATAAAGGACATCTGATGTGGCAAACAGCTTCAATAGTTTTTTATTTTCGACATACTGCAAATTTTATGATTTGCTGTCCTATTCTACTTCCTTCGGGTAGATTTTATTGGGTTTTCCACCAATTATTTTTATGGTTATTTATGTTTGATGTGTTTTGTTTCTGGAAATTGAATATGACGACGGCCATGGTACATTTTGCTTGATTTTCTTCTTCCACGTGTGATTTGGCTCTATCGATGTTCAGTCGATGTTTTCTCTCATTGTCACCCATCCGCAGATGCAACCGCCGTGCTCCATAACAAAGAACCTATATATGATTTTCAGATTGGGAGAAGGAGGGGGTTCATCAAAGTTGGATTCCGTAGGTTAAAAGATGCCAACTTTTTATCGGAATAATAAAGGATGTTTGCCTCTGATAAATAAGGTTTACGTCACGTGTGTCTGTGAGTTTTTAAATTTCCTTCAAATTTCATCCTTTCCCTTTTGTGTACTGTTCATAAATGTTGGCTACTAATCTCGATTAGGTCGACTTTCTTGATTTTTATTTATGCTCTGTTCTTTTAACTCTTAAACTGTTTCTGGTTGGAGCTAGGTTGGTAGCCAGAGATTTTAGAGGTTTGGTGATTGAATATTATGGGCTCCAACTCTAAGGAAATTTCACTTCGACTTCAAAATTGTTCACAGGTTCGAGAGTTTTATATTTTCTGGCGATTTTGGACGGTTTCCTATGGTTAACTTCAGGGACGGACGCAGGATCCCGGGTAAGGGGGTGCGATACTATGCGCGAGTGTAAATTATTAGGGGGGCAAAAAAAATACACAACATACATAATAGAGTTTTTTTACGGATCTAAGGGGGGGGCGCTTCACCCACCTCCCCTCCTCCTACATCCGCCCCTGGTTAACTTAGTGATGTGAAGTAGTTGTATGGACATGAACATTGTATTCATGGTGAAAGAGGTGTAGACAAATGAGTTTCTTATATCCACAAATATAAATGATATGTACATTTTACATAAGTTTTATTATCATTAGATGTTTCTTGAATCCTTTTCTTGCAAATTACCTTTGTTCATGGGTGCACTTTGTCTTGGCTTACTCGGTTACTGTCGTGTATTGTCTCATTTTGGTTCCATGTTGTCTTTTCTTTTACAAGGCTTATGATGATGATTCTTTTCTAATTCCGTGCACTTCTTTTGTGGAATATTCTGAAGTTGCATGGTTTCAACCATCACATGCATATTTTTTTTATCTTTACTTTGGATCAATGCTTAAAGCTCTGATACGACGTGTTAATGACGAGGAAATGTTTTTGAAAGGCAAAGGTACGTATGAAACATCAATTTTGAAGGTTAAAGCTCCAATTTTTATTTTATTTATATAAACATTTTTTTTTTTTTGTTGCTAAATTTCACAAGAAATTGACATTTTCCATATCTTCCTCTTTTTTTTTAAGTAAAAAGAAGAGAATAATAGAGTTTGTTCGTAATAGCACAGTTTAGGTTTATAACACAATGAACGATGAATATAACATAGTTTGTTCGAAAAAAGGACCAAATTGCTATGAAAAATCTACACCAATCAAGTCACAACAACATCAACTACAAGACTTCTTAATTTTGTTTGAAGAAACTCGGTTTTTTTTTGGTTTGATCTTTTTATTTCAAAAAAAATCTTTGGCAGTTGTTGTGGAAAAAATATAATATTTCAAATTGCGTCAACAGAGCGAGAACACTGCGATTCGTACAATGGGTTCAACTTTTTCTTCTACTACATTGAAAGGTTCTGATCAATAAAACTTAATTATTTTCTTTGTCTAATCGATGAGCCGGCACGTAGGTTTTTTCCCTACATTATCTAATATTTTCATGTTCGATTCTCTTTTTGTAAATATAATTTGAGATGGATTATAAGGATTACACGGTATGGAGGATATTATTCAGGATAATTAGTAGCAGTATTTATTTCAAAATATTCTGTAATTATTGTTTTCTTATTCTCTAAGATATAGGTGGATATATATACACATTGTACTCAATCACAATATCAATGAAAAACATTTGATTATTTCTGTCAATATGGTATCAGAGCTATGTGTTGATCTCATCCGCACATCTCACCTTTCCCGTCCTACTCTCGAATAAACCCTAAAAATAAAAAAAAAAAAAAAACCACCGGCAACAATGGCTGAAGACTCCTCAGCCACATCGGCCACCACCACTCCGGCCAAAAATTCTTCTTCTCTTCCATCCTTTCATCCTTCTTCTCAAATCCACATTATCAAATTAAACCGTCAAAACTATCATCTTTGGCGGGCACAAATCTTACCCTATCTAAGAGGTCAAAGGGTATTTGGCTATGTCAATGGAACAATTAAACCTCCGGCCGCCACCATCACCAATGCTGCCGGCGTCAGTTCTACCAATCCAGACTATGAAGCATGGGCTAAACAGGATAATTTAATTCTCAGTACCATCACCTCCACCTTGTAGAAGATGTTTTGATGAAAGTTTATCATGCCACCACGTCGGCTGAGATTTGGTTCGTAATTGAAACCTGTTTTGCCTCGCAATCCCGAGCAAAATTGATGCAGATTCGTACACAGCTAGCCTCTACTCGGAAAGGTACACTCACCGCAACTGAATATTATTGCACAATTAAGCGGCTGTCCGACGAGCTTGCAATGGCCGGCCACCCCTTTCCCATCGATGATGTTGTTGCTTACCCTCTAGCCGGCCTAGGAAATGAATATGAAGCTCTTGTTACAATGATCTCTGCCCGTGACTCTATATCTCTTGAAGAAGCCTACTCGTTACTCCTTACCACTGAATCACGACTTCAGCAACATGCCCCGGTGCCGCCGCCTGGATCGTCTTCTCCGGCACCCCCTGCAGCAAATTATACCACCGCTTCTCCTGGACAGCAATCGTCAAGAGGTCATGGCTATGGACAGCCCGGCCAAAACAGAGGACGGGGGCGTTCCGGTTCCAATCGCGGTCGGGGGTCCGGCCGTCACTCTCAGAACACCGGCCCTCCGGTCACTTGTCAGATTTGTTCTCGTCAGGGTCATGCCGCAACAGCTTGCTACTACCGTTATGATGACAGCCCCCCGCCGCCCCGCCCTCCACCACGACAGGCACCTTCCCCAGCTGCTTCGAATCAGGCCTTAGCTTACCCGCCTCAAGCATATCAGGCCCAGCCATATCCGAACCATCAGTACCCGTCTCTCCCTCCCCCACATGAATGGGTTCCCGACACGGGCGCCACGCACCACATGACGAATAATTTTCAGAATTTAAATCTCCGTTCTAAGCCGTATGATGGTCCTGATCAGGGCTGTAAATGAACCTAAGTATTCGATTCGATCCGGAGTATTCGGCTCGAAAAAGCTCGATTCGGGCTCGTTTCATGGGTTCGAACTTCGAGCCGAACCTTACAAATTAGATATTCGGTGGTCGAGCCGAACATGTTCGAACATGTTCGGCTCGGATATCATAAATTCATATACAGTTCGAGCCGAACATGTTTTTTAAAACCGAGCCGAACATGTTCTGATTTTTTTTAAAAACCCAGTTCGAGCCGAACATGTTCGAACGGTTCGACATGTTCGAGCCGAACCGAGCCGAGCTTTTTTCCCCAAATACCAGACCGAACCCAAGCCGAATAATGAAAATATAAAGCTCGGCCATTTCGAGCCGAGCCAAGCCTAAGGTTCGAACATACCGAGCCGAGCCAAACCCTGCCAGGGTTCGGTAGAGTTCGACTCGTTTACAGGCCTAGTCCTGATCGCATTAACATCGGTGATGGTTCAGGTTTGCCTATCTCTCATATTGGTTCCTCTACCTTTTCGTTCCCTAATTACTCCTATTTACTTAGTAATATACTTGTATCTCATGCTCTTCGCACAAATTTACTTTCTGTACAGCGGTTTGCTTCAGACAATAATGTGTATTTTGAATTTCACAACTCCTATTTTCTTGTGAAGGACTACTCGGGTCATATCCATCATAGAGGTTACCTGAAGGATGGGTTATATCACTTTTCCAGTCTGTTCAATCAACCCACTGCTCGTGCCCTCCTTTCCAGCCGTGACTCCACCACTCTCTGGCATCAACGACTCTCTCATTGTTCCCAACAAGCCCTTTCTCGAGTCCTACATACTTTAAATATTTTTGTTTCTAATAAATCTCCGGCTCATGTTTGTGATGCATGTCAGCTGGCCAAAAGTCATCGTCTTCCCCTTCCCGTTACCATTTTTACTTCTGTTGGTCCTTAGATTTACTTTATTCAGACGTTTGGGGTTATTGTGTTGAACCCTCGATTTATGGTTCACGTTATTATGTTAGCTTTATGGATGATTTCTCCAAATTTATTTGGTTTTTTCCTATTCATTTAAAATATGGATGATTTCTCCAAATTTATTTGGTTTTTTCCTATTCGTTTAAAATCCGATGTTGAGAATGTCTTCACTAATTTTCGCACATCTGTCGAACGTCAATTCAATCGTAAAATTAAAGCACTTCAAACTGATTGGGGTGGTGAGTTTCAGCGCCTCTCTCGTCATCTTACCACTCTGGGCATTGATCATCGTGTCTCCTGTCCCTACACACAAGAACAAATGGGTGCTGTCGAACGTCGCCATCGCCACATCGTTGAAACCGGTCTCTCCTTTCTCACCCAATCTAATCTTCCCCTCCCCTATTGGGAAGATGCCTTCATCTCTGTTGTCTATGTCATTAATCGCCTTCCCTCTCGTGTCTTACATGATAAGTCCCCTTATGAATCCCTCTATCACCGTCTTCCTGATTATTCTTTTCTCAAAGTTTTTGTCTGCGCATGTTGGCCGTTTCTCCGTCCATACAACCACCATAAAATGGACTTCCGTTCCAAAAGTTGTATCTTCCTCGGGTATAGCCCGTCTCACCATGGCTATAAGTGCCTTGAACTCCAAAATGGCAAAATCTATATCGCTCGTCATGTTGTCTTTGACGAATCCACCTTTCCCTATTTCCAGGCTCCGCCTTTGCCCTCTCCCGACTCCCTTACGGTTCCTCTTTCTACCCATCTGGTCCCTCCCTCTGTGGCACCTTCCCCTTCTTTACCTGCAGGATTGTCTGAAGCAACACCGCTGTCCCCATCTCCCCTTCTCTTATGTCTGAGGCCTCCCCTTCCTCTCTGGCCAGCTCCCCCTCTAGTGCCGACTCTTCCCCTATGGCCCCTCCCCCACCAACCCGTACTATGGTAACCCGCGCTCAAACAAATTCGCTTAAGCCCAAATCTCTTCCACCTGACTATGTCCGCTATCCTTTGCCAAAAGCTCTACTCACCTCTACCGCACCGTCTGAACCCAGTTCCTATACCGAAGCCACCAAACATCGGGTCTGGCGAGATGCTATGCGTGATGAGATCAATGCGCTAGTTCATAATGACACTTGGGAACTCGTTCCCTATTCTCCTGGGATGAATGTAATTGGTAATAAGTGGGTATACCGGGTTAAACAACATGCAGATGGTCGTATTGAGCGTTATAAATCTCGCCTTGTGGCTAAGGGCTATCATCAGACTAAAGGCGTCGATTTTCACGTCACTTTCAGTCTTGTGGTCAAGCCCACTACCATTCGTCTTTTACTCTTATTAGCTACTACTAACCATTGGACTCTTAAGTAGGTGGACATCTAGAATGCATTTCTTCATGGTTACTTAACTGACAGGGTTTTCATACAGCAGCCGCAAGGCTTCTCCCATCCCGATTATCCTGACTACGTGTGTCATCTCAATCGTAGTCTTTATGGTTTAAAATAGGCTCCTCGGGCTTGGTATTCTCGATTTACTGCGGCCCTCACTGCCTACGACTTTGTTGCATCAAAGGCTGACACCTCTCTTTACATTTATCATCGGGGTACTTTTCGTTTATGTTTTGATCTATGTCGATGATGTCATTATCACAGGTTCCTCCTCCGCTGCTGTTGATGAGGTTATTCGGCACCTGGGTTCTCAGTTTCCAGTCAAGGACCTTGGCTCTCTTTCATATTTTCTTGGCATTGAAGTCCTACACACTTCTGATGGGCTTCGTCTTACACAGCGCAAATATATTCTTCAGCTCCTTCAGCGTGCTGGCATGGATAAGGCAAAGCCGTGTGTCTCGCTAATGACTCCCAAATGCCGCCTAACTCGTGATGATGGTCCGGTCTTCTCTGATCCGTCTCTTTATCGGACTATTGTGGGAGGTCTGCAATACCTCCATTTTACCAGGCCTGATATTACCTTTGCTGTTCATAAAGTAAGCAAGTTTATGCATGATCCTCGTGACTCTCATTTGACTGTCGTTAAGCGCATTCTTCGTTACCTCAAACACACCATATCTGATGCCTTGTTTATCTCTTGCCACTCTACTTCCACTCTTCATGCGTACTCTAATGTAGACTGGGCTACCGATTCGGATGATCGCCGCTCTGTTGGCGCATACTGTATCTTTATGGGCTCTAACCTCATCAGTTGGCGCTCCAAGAAACAAATTACGGTTGCCAAGAGTAGTACAGAAGCTGAATACAAGTCTCTCTCGAATGCTGCCGCTGAATTACAATGGCTTACTCAATTACTCCATGAAATGTGCATTTCTCTCTCCTCTCCTCCGGTTTTATGGTGCGACAACATTGGTGCTACGTATCTCGCTGCCAATCCTGTCTTCCATGCCCGCACCAAGCACATCGAATTGGATTTTCACCACGTCCGTGAACTTGTTGCCGCTAAACTCATCATGTTGCCTTTGTCTCATCAAAAGATCAACTTACCGATGCATTGTCAAAGCCGCTCAGCAATCCGTGCTTCTCCACTCTCAAGACCAATCTCCACGTGCTTCCTCTACCCGTGGGATTGTGGGGGTGTATTGAGGATATTATTCAGGATAATTAGTAGCATTATTTATTTCAAAATATTCTGTAATTATTGTTTTCTTATTCTCTAAGATATAGGTGGATATATATACACATTGTAATCAATCACAATATCAATGAAAAACATTTGATTATTTCTGTCAATACACGGCCCCGAGACTTCTGCATTTCAAATGATATCTTCATCATTTATTGAGCAACACGCAATTTCGATAAACACGGACGCAAAACTCAAACATCAAACAGAAACAATCATTTTATTGAACAACACACAATGTTTGATAGAGAATGACTTACAACTCAAGCATCAAATAGTATCGGCCAGACAAATTAGTGCGTGTTTTTTCATTTTATTTTAGTCCCGTGCATTGCACGGGTTTTCCTACTAGTATATATATATATATATATGAATTCTATGCACAATCAAGGGATGTTTAATCTTATTTTCTGTTCAAATGCAATTACGAGGGCTTTTTACATCAAACACACGATGGGTATACTTAATGCATCATTTGAGCAGATATTGTCGATGTGATTATCTTGGCTCTGTTGGTTGATTTCTAATGATGTTCGAGTTAATTCACAATTGAAAACTTTGGTTAGTTGATATTAGTTTTTATTCATAATTTTGGTTTCAATTTGTTTTGAACTCAAAATTTTTTGAATATGTTCAGCTCATTTGAATATGACTCATCATTATCCTGCAATTATCTTGCAGGATCACTCATTATTTGAACTACACAACAAATTTTCTCTTATTCTGTTCTGCCAAATTATCGCAGTTATCAATAAATACGATTGGGAGCATGGTTCAAGGTCGCGGTTGCGGTAACCGACTCGAAGACCTGTTAGGAAAAACAAACCGAGCTATAGCCCTTAACGACAGTAACACAAAATAACAAACGGAAGGAAAAAGACAGAACACCAAATTTACGTGGTTTCCGGCAATATGCCGACTAGTCCACGGGTGAAAGAGAAATATTACTTTAGAGGAGGATTACAAAAGATACAACTCTCCTGACGCCTAAAACAATAGCCAAAATAGCTAAGGCAATTGAGAGTTTATCTCGATTTTGGTACATCATAATAAAACACCCAAAGGTGAATTAAATATCTAACATAAGTCGGCTAAAGCCAACTTACTACTGATGTGGGAAATCAAATTTGTTATCAAATATCTAATTGGGCTTTTGGCCCACTAAACTAACAAATCTCCACATTGGGACAAAGGCCCACATCCGGAAATAATAATACTACTCTTTCTCCACAAACATCAAAGTCTTCATACTGTGTCAAATAAGTCCAAGCACTGCTTGAACTTAACAAATGGACGATGCTTCGTAATGTCTAATTCTGAACAAGATGACATACGGATTGCAGAATTGCCAATAACTGTGGATCCTTGCAAAACATACAAACCACCAGACCTGCAAGCTTTCATAACAACAAGAGCACCTTTAATTATCTTCAGAACTCCACCTTTAGCGGTGTACCCAAATCCAAGAGTCTCTAATGTACCCAAAGAGATGAGATTTTTCTTCAAATCCGGAACATGTCTGACTTTCTTAAGTGTTCTGACAACACCATCATGGGTCTTGATTCTAACCGTACCAACACCAGCAACCTTGCAAACTGCGCTGTTGCCCAACGAAACAACTCCACCTTGAACTGAATCATACGTGGAAAACCAATCCCTATTGGGACACATATGATATGTGCAACCGAATCCAAGATCCATTCATCAACCAGACCTTAATTTATCATCAGCAAAGAAAATATCTCCATCACTCTCATCTTCAACGAAACCGGCTTGACCAGACTCTTTACTATGCTCTTTCTTCTTTTCACGTTTTTCTTTGTTCTTAAGACGAAAGCAATCAGATTTGATATGCCCGATCTTTTTACAATAATTGCACGTCAAATCTTTATGTCTCGGGATTCAAAACATAATTCTCACTATCTCGCATCCTTCTTATTTGATCCGCCCCGAACTACCAAAGCACGTCGCTCGACTACTACTACTTACTTCCCAGGTTATATCTTTATCAATCGTTCTTTCGATTTCAAAATCGACTTAATTTCTTTGTAAGAAATAGTTTCCTTACCATAAAGCATCTTTTCCTAAAATGCTTAAACGACCGGGGAAGCGAACACAATAACAACAGGGCCTGATCCTCATCATCAATCTTAGCATCTATATTACTCAAATCCATAAGCAGGGAATCAAATTTATCTAAGTGCGATAATATAGATTACCCTTCAGACATACGAAGCATATACAAACTTTGCTTTAAATAAAGCCTATTCTCAACGGTTTTCTTCATATATAAGGATTTTAATTTTTCCCACAAATCCTTAGCAGTAACCTCAGTGGCTACCTCTCTTAAAACCTCATCAGAAAGACACAAGATGATACCTGACCTGGCCATCTTGTCGAGACCATCAAACTCCTCATCTGACATTTTCTCCGGCTTTTTCTCCTTCCCAAGCAGCGCAATATCGAAGCCCTCCTGAATCAGCATAGCCTCCATCTTCAACTGCCACATCCTGAAGTTGACGTTTCTGTCGAACTTCTCAAAATAATACTTAGTTACCGTCATGGTGACTAATTTTTCAAAAGCTCAGAAACACCTTGAAAAAACCTCAGCTCGAAAAACCTCGGCTCTCGAAAAACACCTCAAAAATAACCTCGGCTCGATAACCATTTTGTTAGGAAAAACAAACCGAGCTATAGCCCTTAACGACGGTAAAACAAAATAACAAACGGAAGGAAAAAGACATAACACAAAATTTACGTGGTTTCCAGCAATATGCCGACTAGTCCACGGGCAAAAGAGAAATATTACTATAGAGGAGGATTTCAAAAGATACAACTCTCCTGACGCCTAAAACAATAGCTAAAATAGCTAAGGCAATTGAGAGTTTATCTCGATTTTGGTACATCATAATAAAACACCCAAAGGTGAATTAAATATCTAACATAAGTCGGCTAAAGCCAACTTACTACCGATGTGGGAAATCAAATTTGTTATCAAATATCTAATTGGGCTTTTGGCCCACTAAACTAACAAGACTTCGGAGTCACTTCGATTGAGGCGTATCGGTATCGTTTTGGACGAGACGGATTTTCTCCTATATAAATGGCTTTAAAAAATCTCAAAAAATCTAAAAAATTCAAAAAAAATGAAATGAATAACCAAGTACAACATTAAAATGTCAAAAAGAAAAATATCAATATCATTTTCTTCTTAAATAAATACAACAATATATACGCTGTCACGTTGTGGGCAAAATTACGATTTTAGTCCTCTAACTTGGCCTATTTTGGATTTTAGTCCTGCTCCTGCTCCGGTGAGGAAAATGGACCTCTAAGTTGGATTTTTTTTTGGATTTTAGTCTTATCCGTCGGAAATAGCTGATTGGGCACCGGAATTTTTAAAAATAGTCCTCTAACTAGGCTGCCACGTAAGCGTTTTTTAAAGATTCCGGTGCCCAATCAGCTATTTCCGGCGGATAAGACTAAAATCCAAAAAAAAAAAGCCATTTTAGAGGACCATTTTCCTCACCGGAGCAGGAGCAGGACTAAAATTCAAAATAGGCCAAGTTAGAGGACTAAAATCCTAATTTTGCCCACGTTGTGATATACCATATAAGACACTAATAAATTGTAAATTAATTGTTTCAATGAGGATTAATAGTGTGCTATACCACGTAGATAACAGTGACTCAGCATTACACGAGACAACAAAATGTTACCATCTCTCTCTAACATAATGTTTTGTTCTAAAAAAAAAATCTGACAAACAAAAGTACAGGTTGGAAAATTTTGATCAGGCGATTGCGGCACACTTGGTCTTTTTGTATCCAGATTCATAGGCCTTCTAAGTAGCTAGACACCGAAGCCATATGCATCACTCTTCATATACAGATGACCTGATGGAAGATGAAACCAAACATGAGAACACATATGATGGGTCGAACGAAAGATGCACCAGTTGTGCACGAAAAATGCACTGAATTTGCATGAAAAACGCACTGATTGTACACAGAATGTACAGGGTGAGTTCACTGTATATATGAATTCTATGCACAATCAAAGGATGTTTAATCTTATTTTCTATTCATATGCAATTACGAGAGCTATTTACATCAAACACGCAATGGGTATACCAGCTTCAGTCACCCATCTTCATAATATTTGGAATCTGATTCTTCTTCCACTTCTTCTAATCATTCTTAGCATCTATGGGAAATCATCTTCTTCTTCACTACTTTTCATTTACAAGTTTTTGTGTTGTATATCCATTTACATCGGAAAGTAGTGAAGAAGAAGATGATTTCCCATTCATCGAGAGCGTCATGCCACAGTCCAAGATCGACACTACCTTCAAATCTAAAACTGATAAGGTAACCCATTTTTGGCTTCGATGTTATTCTTGTCTTTATAGTATTCTGAGGTTGTTTTTTCTCTGATTAATCTATTAGAATGAACGTTGCTTCTAGCGAGATGTGAAAAAGATCGTTTGGAATTGTTTTTATAGCTGGAATCTGTTTGTTTCTTTACTTGTAGTGTAATTTGCTTGAATTGGATTTCTTTTAAGGCAGTGTTTGCAAAGTGTTCGACGTTTTGAGGCAGTGTTGGTCTATTTGCCGGTGATCCTAATTTGACACAGTTGGGGGGGGGGGGGGAAGGGGGAGTAGTGGACACGGTTTGAGGTTGTCGTTTTCGTTTTGATTTTTGAAATATTGGTGTTGTATAACTTTGAAAAGTGAGTCATAAATGTTGAAGTTTAAAGGAAATGTGTGCTGATGTTTCCTCGGATTGTACGCAGCTTTGTCAAAGGTCTATTTGCGGGTGATCCTAATTTGATGATCTGTAACGCTCCGTTTCCGGATATCGAGTCCTTATCCGTAAATAGAACATTCGGCATGTATAATATAAAATAAATTCTATATTATACGTAAGTCTCTACTACGTCGTATCGAGTTTCATATTTACGGAAGCTAAAAGACTCGGGTGTATTTTTTTTTTATACAAGATAAGAATAGAATCACAACATACTAATGATAGAAAGATATTTTACAACAACAATACATAAGTCTTACAACCGTACGAATTTCTTAAAGAAAGAAACAAAGTACAACAAGTATCTTACAAGAAAATATCAAAGAAATACAAAATGTCTTGAAAAGTAAGGTGCAACATAATACATTACATAGTGTAGTAGAAATAAAGCATGATAAAAGTATAGCATGACAGTCATCAAACATCATCCTCGAAGTCAACTCATGTTCCACCTGTTCATCTTCTCAACCCTAAACACAACAAACATGCATTTGAGGTAAGTACAATAGTACTTAGCAAGAAACAGAAGCTATTGCATTAACTAGGTTTTACAAATAAGGGTTTGCATAGTTATTAAGTTATCTTTATTTGACCGACTCAATTCTAGGGTTCACTTAATACTCATCAACACGTTGTGACTAAACATTTCTAACTTAACTCAAGTTTGTTACACCGGCATTCAAGGGAACTACGCATGGTGCTACCCACTATGAGGTATCGTTTGCAACCTATTAGTGGATCACACCAATAGCCACGGGTTAAAACCCGAGAGTGTACACGTTCAGTGAAGTCCCCTACCCTTTAGCCATTTATAGGCCAGTAGAGTTATTCACTTTATCTGACCGCCCACATCGCGATATAGACAAGTGCCTTACCAAGAATCTTACGATGCTTAGTCTTTTACTACACACTGATGTACATTATTAATCATTTTTTCTGAACAACCAAAGATTTATATTATCAGCAAGATGCTAAAAACATAATACTAAATGTTTCAAAACAACATCCAAGTCATAGAATGCAGTAAATTAGATAAAACAAAAATATAAAAAAAATGAACCAAACAATTTTGGAGTCCCAGGTTCCATTTAAGCCAAATCCAAAGCAGCAACCACGTTCAAGCTCAGGGAATTCACCAACAGGATATCAGCTAAGTGTTTTCAAGGTAGAAGCTCACTTAACAACTCTACTCCCTCGCTTAGACTCTAGACATAAAACCCTAGACACATACAGATATTGATGAATACTAATTCATAAAAGCATAAGCCATTCATACCCTTCCGACGGTCCCGAACTTCAACTCTATGGAAGAGTACATCCGGTGCCGGAACTAAATGCATCCGAAGCTTAAACGAGGCTTATTCATGTTCATTTAATGTTATAAGGTCAAGAAACAGCCCTTAAAACTAGACTCGGGGCACAAACTGATCAAACTCAAAAAAAGCATGTCCAGTGCGCATGCACTGGATCTGGTGCGCTTGCACCGGCTCCAGTGCGCATGCACCAAGGCTCTGAATGTAAAAACCGATTTTTAGAAGCCCGTACTGTGTCTTGGTGCGCCCGCACTAAGACTCTGAATGTAAAACTGGAGCTCCTGCACCTCCAGTGCGCACACACTGGCCTTGGTGCGGCCGCACCAAACGCAGTATGCCCCAAAATCCTTCACGAACTCTAACCATTTCTGCCGCCTCATATTCAAATTCTCATGAGTGAAAAAGTATTTTAAACTCTTGTGGTCCGTGAAGATTCTTGCCTTGACTCCGTACAAGTAGTGCCTCCAAGTCTTTAAGGCAAACACTACCGCTGCCAACTCTAAGTCATGTGTTTGGTAGTTCTTTTCATGTATTTTAACTGTCTAGATGCATAGGCTATTACCTTGCCCCCCTACATCAACACACAACCTAAACCTTGTCCCGAAGCCTCGGTGTACACATCATAATTATCAAAGATCTCAAAACTGCCAAAACTGGTGCCGTAGTCAATCTATCTTTCAAAGTCTGAAAAGCTGTCTCACAGTCACTAGTCCATTCGAACGTCACATTCTTTTGTGTGAGTTTGGTGAGTGGTGTGGCTATCTTGGAAAAGACTTGTACGAACTTTCTGTAGTATCTGGCTAACCCAAGAAAACTTCTTACTTCAGAAACTGTTTTAGGTCTTGGCCAATTCTCAACTGCTTCTATCTTTGCAGGGTCTACTTGTATACCATCCCCAGATATCACATACCCCAGAAAACTGACTTGCTTCAACCAAAAATCACATTTCGAAAACTTAGCAAACAAATGTTTATCTTTCAAAGTCTTTAACACGGTTCTTAGGTGTTCTTCATGCTCTTTCTCATCCTTTGAGTAGATAAGGATATCATCCATGAATACTATCACAAATTTGTCCAAATAAGGCATGAAAACACGTTGTATCAAGTCCATGAATGCTGAAGGAGCATTAGTGAGTCCAAAAGGCATAACCAAGAACTCATAATGTCCATACCTTGTACTAAAAGATGTCTTAGGTATGTCTGCCACTTTAATCTTCAACAGATGATAACCGGACCTAAGATCAATCTTAGAAAACTCTCTCTTTCCTTGTAACTGATTAAACAAGTCATCAATCCTTGGTAATGGATACTTGTTCTTGATAGTGAGGTTGTTCAAGGCTCTATAGTCTATACACATCCTCATGCTACCATCTTTCTTCTTTACAAACAACACAGGGGCTCCCCACGTGAAGTACTTGGTTGAATTATAATCCTTTCTAACATGTCCTTTAACTGAGCTTTCAATTCCTTTAATTCAGCCGGTGCCATCCTATATGGTGCTTTTTCTACTGGTGTTGCCCCCGGTACTAACTTGATCTTAAACTCAATCTCCCTATCTGGCATATTGCCTGGTAACTCATCCGGAAATACCTCGGGATATTCTCTTGCTATAGGGGTTTCTTCCAACTTAGGCTTAACTTGCTCTACATCCATTGCATATAACAAGTAGACTTCACAACCTTTTTGACATGCTCTTATAGCCTTAACTGCTGAGATTATCGGATGACACTTCTTACTCGGCTTATACACGTTACCTTGAAAGGTCTTTGAAAATTTCCCGGATACCTTAAAGATTACTCGCTTTTCCCTACAGTCCAAGTGTACATAGTTCTTGGACAACCAATCTATTCCCAAGATCACGTCAAAGTCCGTAAAGTTCAACACTGTAAGGTCACTCTTACAATGGTAAGATCCTACACGAATGTCTACTTGAGGTATCAACTTCTTCACTTTAGTAACTCTTCCTAATGGTGTAGTTATTTCCAATGTACTCCTTAAAGCTCCATAGGTAAGTTTAGTTTCTTAGCAACCTTAGAAGACACAAAAGTACTAGACGCCCCGGTATCAAACAAAGCCTTAACTGCTAGATTGTCTAATAATATCATACCTAAAAAGTGTAAATTCGTTTATTGAAATACAACTATAACATGATTTAACGTGCTATAATAGTACTTTAATAACATAGAATGAACAAATAAAAAGTACCTCAAATAACATTGTCATCTTGCTCCACAATCTCCGACTCCATAGCAAAAACTCGGACTGGTCGGCTTGAACTTCCTTTTCCACTTGCTTGACCCTGATTTTCTTTACCTACCTTGGTTAGACAATTCCTTGCAAAGTATCCAGGATCTCCACAGTAGTAACAGCTGCCTGTGCTAGCCTTGTACACACCCGAATGATGCCTCTTGCATTCCTGACAATGGGGTGCACTTGCTGAGGGTGTTGTTGACAAGGACGCTGAAGTCTTCTTCATATTTTGGTGAGGTGCTGCCCGAATACTTCCTTGACTTGTCCCAAACATTCTCTTAGCACCGACTATCATTGTAGGTCTGCTCTTAAAAGTTTCCACCTCTATGGCCTTGTTCAACAATTCCGCCATATTCCTCGGCGAAGCTCCCATCATACCGGCTTGAATCTCATGAGATAAATTCTTTTAAAGGGCCATTTTCTTCTCCTCAACTCTCATGGTTTCAGGATAAAACCTTCCCAACTCATTGAAACGGTTAGTATATTGAGACATGGTCGTGTATTGACCTTGACTATGTCTCAAAAACAGACTTTCTTGATTTGCTTGAACTGTTGGTGGATAGTACTCATTATAGAAAAGTTCCTTGAATTCTTTCCGATACGTAATCTTACCTTGGCTGCTCTCTATTGCATCAAACCAACTCTCCGCCGTGTTCAACAAAAAGTCCGCAGCTAACTGAGCCATCTCCGCTTCAGGTACATTCACATTTCTACAAGCTTTTTCAAAGCTCCTCAACCACATCTCAGCCTTGTTGGTTCCACATTTCCATGAAAGTCTTGCATACGCTTCCTTTTCAACCTAGTGTACCAATCCATGGGTGGTGCCTGCTCAAACGCTTGAGGTCTAACCGGAGGATAAACATGTGGGTAAACCAGTGGATAGGCTGGTGGATACGCTGGTGGATAACGGGTGGATAACCTGGGGGTGCTTGTGGTGCTTGAGGTGGATAAGGTGGTGGATATGGATGTTGAGGCTGTTGAGGTTGGGTCACGGGTGGTGCTTGTTGATAAGGGTGGTACCTTGGATGGTGTGGTGGAGTGTGGTATGGCTGGTGTAGTCCAGAGGGTGGGTTTCCAAAACCGTAGTAATGATCAATCCGTGGTGATGGAGGGATTGTAGGTTGAGGTGGTTGACTTGCGGGTGGAGGGTAGATGGTATGTTGTTGTGAATGGTAAATTGAGGTTGGAGGATAGCTTACTGGTGGTGGTGGAGTATAAACTTCTGTCTCTGGTGGTGGTACAAAATCCGCTGAGATGTCACTTACCAAAGTAACTGAACCGATCCTCCCACATGCCACTGTGGAGTTTGCTCCTGTTGAGCCCGTGGTGACTGATTCTGTTGAGGTGGTACGTAAGGTCTCAAAGCTCCGCTCCATACCACTGGTGTAGAGCCTCATGCCTCTGGTCTGACTTCTGAACCCTCGGCCCCATGAACACCTCTCCTAATGGTTACCATTCTGAAAGATCAAGAAGATCAGAATGTTACAAAGTGATCTAAAGAAACTTATCTCAAGAAAGAAATCCTAAAGGACGCATCTCTCTGATACCAACTGTAACGCCCCGTTCCCGGATACCGAGTCCTTACCCGGAAATAGACGTTCTTTATTATACGTAAGCCTCTACTACGTCGTATCGAGTTTCGCAATTACGGAAGCTAAAAGACTCGGTTGTATTTTTTATATACAAGATAAGAATAGAAACACAACACACTAAAGATAGAATGATATCTTACAACAACGATATATAAGTCTTAAAACCATACGAATTTCTTAAAGAAAGAGAGAAAGTACAACAAGTATCTTACAAGCAAATATCAAATAAATACAACATGTCTTTAACAGTAAGGTGCAACATAATACATTACATAGTGTAGTAGAAATAAAGCATGATAAAAGTATAGCATGACAAGTCATCAAGCATCATCCTCGAAGTCCTCGTCGAACTCCTGTTCCACCTATTCATCTTCTCAACCCCAAACACAACAAACATGCATTTGAGGTAAGTACAATGGTACTTAGCAAGAAACAAAAGCTATTGCATTAACTAGGTTTTACAAAGAAGGGTTTGCATAGTTATTAAGTTATCTTTATTTGACCGACTCAATTCTAGGGTTCACTTCATTCTCATCAACACGTTGTGACTAAACGTTTCTAACTTAACACAAGTTTGTTACACCGGCATTCAAGGGCACTACGCATGGTGCTACCCACCATGAGGTATCGTTTACAACCTATTAGTGGATCACATCAATAGCCACGGTTTAAAACCTGATAGTGTACAAGTTCGGTGAAGTCCCCTACCATTTAGCCGTTTATAGGCCAGTAGAGTTATTCACTTTATCCTACCGCCCACACATCGCGATATAGACAAGTGCCTTACCAAGAATCTTATGATGTTTAGTCTTTTACTGCACACTTATGTACATTATTAATCATTAACTAGCCACCTAAGTATTTTCAAGGTAGAAGCTCACTTAACAACTCTACTCCCTCACTTAGTGTGATGGCCCGGGTCCTTACCACTATGGGTCGGTGTGGGAGCGGCCTGCGAAGCTCTCGCCGCGACTTCCGAACATACTTAAATACCGAAGGCAAATATATTTTATTAATTAATATATTACAACTGACCATTGATTAATTCCGTTAAAAGATTACAACGGGTAAAAGACAAATATCTATCTACTTAGCAGGAGCAACACTATCTAATCCTTAGTTGATGACATCATCCCTATCTCCTTCCTCATCCCTGACCAATCACATGGAAGCCTCTCTCACTAGCCAACCATACCTGTCAGACTGAAAATGTGTTTGCATGAGGTGTGAGCTTTTAATCTCAGTGAGGTTCAGTGTGTGCTTAATGTGTATTTTCACAAATATTTATAGTTGAACATACACAGAGCATATAGTCACTGACACATATTATATTAAGCTATATCAGTCAAGAGAGCACAATAGCAGTAACAACACCATATAGATAGTAACAACAGTAGCACATAAGTGACATTAAAACAAATCACACATACCATCAAATACCAGACTAACAGTTAAAAACACATATTACAGAATATAAACAAGTTGGGAACCTCACAGTATACCAGTCAAGCTTTACGATATTTTTTCTCCAGCGGCTCAACTTGATTGCTATTGCTTCAATCATATAGTGTTTTATTCATTTATGTATCTATATAGTACACACAATATTTGCCGTCCTTTTATAACCGTTTCTCAAAAATAGAGTACTGAAACTTAACGATGACTACTCACCTAACCTAGCAGCCACGTTATCCCCCAAGTCCCTAGTTGAAGATCAGACTAACCACTTTTATATTTATCCAGCAATATATATATATATATATATATATATATATATATATATATATATATATATATATATATATATATATATATAGGGGAAGGGCTCTACAAGGACAAAAAAAATGATAAATGGGTCGAAGAATGACAAATTTCAAAATCAGAGATTAGTAAGGACAAATTGCTAATATAGTGACAAAAATGCCCCTTTATAATTTTAATAGTAACAGTCAAGGAACAATTAGTAACAACCCATAAAATGACGTAAATTCCAATGAAAAAATAATAACAGCCTAAAAACAAGTAGTAACTGCCCATAAAATGTCGTAACAACCAAGAAACAAATAGTAACAGCCCATAAAATGTCGTAACATCCAATAGAAAAATAGTAACAGCCACTAAACAGTAGTAACAGCCTAAAAACAAGTAGTAACAGCCCGTAAAAAATAGTAACGGCTAATAAACAAGTAGTAACATCCCATAAGCAAGTCGTAACATCCCATAAACAAGTCGTAACATCCCATAAACAAGTAGTAACCGCCCAAAAAATGTAATAACGTAATAGTAACAACCCTAAACCTTAAACTTTCTCAAAAAAAAAAAAAAAAAAAAAAAAAAAAAAACAGCCTCCATAAGCAGGTTTTCTTCTCCGGCGGCCTTGTCTCCTCCGGCCGGCCTGTACAGAATCACGCCGGCGCTCCAAACATCAACTTTCTCATTGTAATCCCTTCCGGCCAAAACCTCCGGCGCAACGTAATAAGGGGTGCCAACGATTCCACTCATTAAACCCCTTTCACAATTCATCATAAACCACTCAATTTGAACCAAAATCGGACAATTTCAACCTTCACCTTGAATCAAACGGAATGTTGTCCGGTTTAATATCCCTATGGGCAACCCCTAAATGGTGACAATGACTAATTGCATACATCAATTGCTTCGAATTAACGCCGCTTCCGTTTCGGGAAATGGACCACGAGAAGAAATCCGAGCAAACAAAGCGTCCCCGTGCCGGACACAGCTCAGAAATCAAATAAAGATGATCCTCCTCGTTGTAGATTTTATGGATCCGAAGAATATTCGGATGGCTAGTGACGAGCTGCAAAATCTTGGGCTCTTTATCAAGACACTCACGGTCGGTGGAATCCAAAAGTAGACTTTTGTCAACAGATTTACAAGCAAATGACTCGCCGGTAGACGGAGAAAAGCATCGGTAGACAACGCCGACTCTACCACGGCCGATCTCTTCGCAGAATTGATTGAAGGATGGAAAATAACTGGGCCGAAAAGAAAAATTGGTGAAAATATTTGCTGGGGGTTGGAGAAGAGGGCGACGGAGCAGGTTTTCCGGCGGCCATGAATTTTCCGGCGGCCATGAATTTTCTGAACCATGCGGCTAGGTTTTTTATGCAGGTTGTTTTTTTAGAAGGAAGATTTTTTATTTTATAGATTTATAGGAAAAGGGTGTTTTTGGAAAGTCATATAGTTTTTGTCCTTTCTAATTAACAATGTCCTTGCATCCTGGTTTCTTTATTTTTTTGTCCTTCCTGACAAAAACCTATATATATATATATATATATATATATATATATATATATATATATATATATATATATATATATATATATATATATCTAATATAATATACATTCATTATGTAATACATATATGTGTTATATATATATACATACGAGCACACATACTTTTAATAATTATTCCTTTAATATTCAAACATACATATGACCCACATATATTTTATATATTAGGACACACCTTATATTACACATAAGTATAAATACATATACATATGTATATAAATATATATCACATAGTTAAGTAAATGTTTATTTTTTAAGAAGTCAAGTATCATCAAATAAAACACGTAATATGATACCATAGCCTCCTCAAAAAAAAAAAAAAAAAAAAAAAAAACGAAAACATAGACATTTGAAATCAATGTAAAACGACACCGTCTATAAAATAAAAGCCGTCTATAAAATGAAAGCCTTTAACGAAGTCTTAAAAATCGAGGCTTATTCATGTTAATTTGATGTTATAAGGTCAAGAAACAACCCTTAAAACTAGACTCGTGGCTCAAACTGATCAAAGTCAAAAAAAAAACATGTCCAGTGTGCATGCACTGGATTTGGTGCGCTTGCACTGGCTCCAAGGCCCCTTCACTGGATTCTGGTGTGCTTGCACCAAGGCTCTGAATGTAAAAATCGATTTCTGGAAGCCCGGTACGCCCGCACCAAGACTCTAAATGTAAAACTGGAGCTCCTGCACCTCTAGTGCACACGCACTGGCCTTGGTGCGCCCGCACCAAGCGCGGTATACCCCAAAAACACAGTTTTCTGCACTTTATCGGATCCCTAACACTTCCACACATGTTCTTCAACCATGTACTCATCAAAACAACAGAAAAGTTCAAATTTAACAACATATAGCATCCCACACTAGCAAGGTAACACTTATACATGGATTTAACACCATATTACTTCCAACACCAATCCTTAACTCTACCAAACCATAATCAAAGCAATAGAGAAGATTTTCTTACTTGATCAATGCACAATTCCAAGCAAAACTTGAAAAGTCTGCACCAACTTCTCAAAGGCCAACACAAAACCTATTTGATCTACAACCAATTCAAAAACTAGTTAGGATCAAGGTTTCTAACTACTCAAAACTACGAATTACACGACTTTCTTCATCCAAACATGATCAAAACATGAAGAATCCTAGATTAGGGCTGTTTTTGTACCTTGATAAAATCTAGAAATCTTAGTATCAATGCGATCCTTGTCTCCTCAAGAATCCGGAGATCTACTTTGATCTGAAAACCACCAATAACTCACTTAGAACTCTAAAGAAGAAGCTTTGCTCTTTACTTTTGCTCTCAAGTTGCAGGAATTTGTTTTCAAATTTCTGACAGGATTTTCTAATTAGTGGGGAGGTTATTTCCCGAATAAAACCTCCCACTAACTAGTTAGTTAAACCTCCTTATCTTTCCTTTAATTGCAAAACAGTCCATAACTATATATATATATATATATATATATTTCGAAAATATATACATGTATACTTATAATCATTTATAAACTTTAAATCCATAAAAGAAATAAATATAATATTCCGTTCTCGCAAATTGACACGTCTGCTCTTTCCCGAGAATCGGAATATTACATGATCACGATGAATTCAGTATGTGACACAGTAGGCCACGACACAAACGTTCACCTCCTCTCTTGCAGCTGGAAATTATGTGGATGGGTGCATCCTCTTTTGGTTATGCATCCGGCACAGCAAGGGACATGGCTCCTCGGGTCGCCATTTCCACGTATAAGGTAAATTCTCATGATAAAATCCGTTGTACTTCTGATGTGTTAGCAGCTATAGATCAGGCGATTGCAGATGGCGTCAATATACTTCCAATATCAATTGGGTATTCCCATGATCTAGTATTGTACGAGAACCCTTTCACGGCAACAACCTTTTCAGCCATGGAGAAAGGGATTTTTGTCTCTATGGCTGTAGGAAATAGCGGGCCACAGGTGTTGGTTCTGGCACACTAGACATGAGACTTGGGGGAACTATAATCCTTGGTAATGGAGTGGAAGTCTAAGGCCATGCCCTTTACAATGGCAGACATTCATACCAGCGCCTCCTCATCGTAAATTGCACTGAATCATTGTTTACACATCAATGGATGTTTGATTACACCGTGAATCTGAATTTGTTTTGGATTGCTACAGAGTACTAATAATAATGGTAATCTTGTTTTAATAATATATTAAGTATGTTGCGTGTTTGATGTATATATCTCTCGTTATTGCATCTAAACAGAAAATAAGATTAATTGTGCATAGAATACATATATAGTAAACTCACTGTATACGTGCATGTTGTGCACAATTAGTGCACATTTCGTGCACAATCGGTGCATTTTTCGTGCACAATCAGTGAGTTTTTAGATAGACCAATCATTTAATAGTGTACAACACACTTCCTCGGGCTTAGCTATGAGTACGGGGCATGGCCTGCATCAAAAGTGGGAGAAGGCATTATCATCGATATGGTTGATACTGGGATATGGCCGGAATCTCCTAGTTTCAACGATTTCGGAATGGCACCGATCCTATCAAGATTCTGGAGTTCATAGGCCTGTTAAGTAGCACTATTCTTATACAGATGACCTGCTGGAAGATAAAACCAAACAAGAGAACACAAATGATTGGTCGATCGAAAGATGCACCGGTTGTGCACGAAAAATGCACTGAATTTGCATGAAAATTGCACCGATTGTGCACAGAATGTAGAGAGTAAGTTTATTGATATTTGTTTTATTCCTAATGTTGGTTTCAATTTGTTTTGAACTCAAAAATTTCGGAATATGTTCAACTCATTTGAATATGACTCGTCATTATCCTGCAATTCTCTTGGAGGATCACTCATTATTTGGACTACACATTCAGTATTAACAACATGCAGAGATGTTTTTCGGCACACAATAATTTTGCTCTTATTTTGTTCCGTCAAATTATTGCAGTTATCGATAAATGCGATGGGGAGATGCTGATATGAATGTCTGCCATGACCAAGGATTATAGTTCTTCCGAATGTCCGCTGTCCGGTCTAATGTGCCAACACCAACAATAGTAGCCTATGGAAAATCATGACCCGTTGACTTCAAAAGAGTGGCTCATGATTTCCCGCAGCCATAGCGACAAATATCCCTTTCTCTGTTGCTGCAGCAGTGAAAGGATTTTCATCCGATACTAGAACATATATAGCACCCAATTGAAATTGAAAGTATATCGACGCCATCCGCGATCGCCTGATCTATAGCCACTAAAACATCAAAAGTACAATGGATTTTATCTTGATAACTCCTAAATCCATTATCTTTTCATCCATTTAGCTCATTTCCATATCGTTTAGTACATCTAACTCGGTTTCTTATCTTCATAGTTCAAGTAACACTACAAAAATTAGATCTTTTCGTGACAAATAATATCGTCACGATCGAATAGTGCGATTTTTTTGTCACTAGAGACCTTTAGCGAAATATTTTATTGCGACGATTGTCGCATTCATTGTCTGAAGTCTGCGAAACAACTCTGGACAGCATATGTAATGTCCCACATCGGTAAATTAAGTGAATACGCACCCCCATAGAATTGTGAGACATAAATTTCATGTCAACTCGATCGAGTTAGCCCTTTTAAACCAAACGAGGACAGCGGTCTAAGCACCGGATCATTTATGACTCATTTAGTGCTACCATGCCTAGGGTCTGGGGGCGTTACAGAATGGTATTCAGAGCCGACTATCAGACGGATCCTCTGGTAGGGACGAAACTGGGAAAAGTCCAAGACTCTGGGGGCATTACATCTTCTATTTGTCACTAAAGGTTTGTCACAAAAACATCTTTTTTTTTGTAGTGTTTATATGCATAGGGTTTCCGTAAAGAGTCTTTAAGAACGTGGTTATAATAGAAGGCTATTGTACTCAGTTCACTATAGGCGAAATTATCACTCGCAGATTCCCTTTTGTCTCAAATCCTTGTTACAAATTTAATCACTATTACCATGTTTAAGTCATTACCAGAATTCTTTATTCTTTGCACTGCTTTGGCTGTACGTAGTGTCTTGAAGGTTAATTCTACGTTTTTTGTAACCTTTTCTTTTCGTATCTTGAACTTTACCTTTGTCATTTTTCATATTAAGAGTGATACATCCATAATCAAAATGAAGTGAGGGCCAGTATGTGACACAGTTGGCCATGGCACACACGTACACCTCATCTCGATCGTGCAGCTGGAAATTATGTGGATGGTGCCTCCTCATTTGGTTATGCATCCGGCACGGCAAGGGGCATGGCTCCTCGGGCCGCCCTTTCTATGATAGAATCGGTTGTACTTCTGATGTGTTAGAAACTATAGATCAGGCGAATATTGCGGATGGTGTCGATCAATATCAATTGGGTATTCCATGATCTAGTACCGTACGAGAACCCTTTCACGGCAACAACTTTTGCAGCCATGGAGAAAGGGATTTTTGTCTCTATGGCTGTAGGAAACGACGGGCTGGATATGAAGACACTCCATAATGATATTCCATGGGCTACCAGTGTTGGTTCTGGCACAATAGACAGGACATTCGAAGGAACTATAATCCTTGGTAATGGAGTGGAAGTCTAAGGTCATGCCCTTTACAATGGCAGACATTCATACCAGCGACTCCCCATCGTAAATTGCACAGGACTGAATCATTGTTTACACATCAATGGGTGTTTGATTACATCATGAATCTGAATTTGTCTTGGATTTCTACAAGTACTAATAATAACGGTAATGTTGTTCTAATAATATACTACCTATGTCCAAAAATATAAGTCATTTTAGATTTTTTCACACTTATTAAGAAAGTTAGTAAAATTTGTTATGTGTAATTAATTTAGATTAAAAAGACTAAAATGACCTTTCATTGGTATTAATGCAAAGTAGTAAAAAATAGTTGAGTATATAATAAATGAGAGGTAGAATGAGAAAAAATGTAATAAATGATTTGTTGGTTTTCTAAATGCACTTACATTTTGCGACAAAATCAAAAAGCTAAAAAGACTTACATTTTGGGACGGAGGTAGTATTAAGTAAATATGTTGCGTGTTTGAGGGAAAAATGGAATTTTAGTCCGGTAACTTGTCCATTTTTCGATTTTAGTCCTTTTTAAACTCCGGTGAGAATTTTGGTCCGTTAAGTTTTAAAAAATCGGATTTTTAGTCCTTTCTCGCCGGAATGCGATGTGTCGTATTAATCGGTAATATTGGCGGCCATGTGGCGGAGAGCTTAATCCGGTGAGAGCTGTTGAATTGGCGGCCATGTGGCGGATTGGTGGCATATGGGGCCCATCTTCGAGTTTGAAAATAAAAATGAAAGCCAAGGGAATTCGAACCCATGACCCTTTACATAAAATTCAACTCCTTACCACTATACTACCAAGATCAATTAGTGTAAATGGGAACTAAAAATTATAAGTAATGTTTATACGTAAGTGTATGTATATAGACACTTATATACACGCACATAAATATGTTTTTGTATATTACGTAAGTGTGTGTGTAAAAATATAAAAACACTATTAGTGTTAAAAATGTAAAAACACTATTAGTACGTACATGCATATACAAATGTAAAAAAATTTCGAGATCGCTACATATATATATATATATATATATATATATATATATATATATATATATATATATATATATATATATATATGCGTGTGTGTGTGTATCCGTACGTACATGCATATACATATGTGTGTGTATATGTAAGTATGTATATAAATATATGTGTATATATATATGTACATACATGCATACATATATTATATATATATATACATACGTACATATATATATATATATATATATATATATATATATATATATATATATATATATATATATATATATATATATATACACACACAATAGTGTTTTTATATTTTTACACACACTTACGTAATATACAAAAACATATTTATGTGCGTGTATATAAGCGTCTATATACATACACTTACGTATAAACATTACTTATAATTTTTAGTTCCCATTTATACTAATTGATCTTGGTAGCATAGTGGTAAGGAGTTGAATTTTATGCAAGGGGGCATGGGTTCGAATCCTATTTGCTTCATTCTTATTTTCAAACTCGAAGATGGGCCCCACATGGCCGCCAACTCAGCATGGTAATGCCACATGGCCGCCAACTCAGCAGCTCTCACCGGATTAATATGACACATCAGCATTACGGCGAGAAAGGACTAAAAATCCGATTTTTTAAAACTTAACGGACCAAAATTCTCACCGGAGTTTAAAAATGACTAAAATCGAAAAATGGACAAGTTATCGGACTAAAATTCCATTTTTCCCCGTGTTTGACGTATATAGCTCTCGTTATTGCATCTGAACAGAATATAAGATTAAACATCCCTTGATTGTGCATAGAAATCATATATTGTAAACTCACTCTGTACATTTTGTGCAAAATCAGTGCATTTTTCGTGCACATTCAGTGCATTTTTCGTGCACAATCGGTGCTTTTTTCGATCGACCAATCATCTGTTTTCTCGTGTTTGATTTCATCTTCCATCAGGTCATATGTATGTGAATAGTGATGTTTGTGGCTTCGGTGTCGTGCTACTTAATAGGCCTGTGAACTCTAAATACAAAAAAACCAAGTGTGCCACGATCGCTTGATAAACGACAGCTAAAACATCAGAAGTACAATAGATTTCATCAGGAAATGGCTTATAATGTCAATGGTGGCCCAATGAGCCATTCCCCTTGTCGTTCCAGATGCATAACCAAATGCACCATCCATATAATTTCCAGTTCCAAAAGAGGAGGTGTCTGTGTCATGGCCTACGTACCGTGTCATATTTATCTCTACATCCTAAACCTTTCTTTCCCATATCAATATTCATCTTTGAATATATGGCGCGCTTCATCGGGAATCTGGTGATAATTTGACCAAAAGTCGTTCTACTGGAAATTGAGACAATTTGAGAAATTGATTCACTGGAAAAATGTAAAACTGATTCAAGATCAACTATCTCGTTCTTGTTTAAAAAAAAAAAAAACACAAAAAAAAACCTATGGCTAATCCTTCTCAATAACCGTCTTCTAGCTGTTCAACTACGTCTAACCTTCGGACGATTCAAAAGAAGTTGACAGATAGTGATACAAGTTGGAATAGTCGTCTTACTCTTCCAACCAAACAAACACGATCTGAAATCATACAACACCTAATTGATGGTCATAGTGAAATGATAAGCCCGAATCATGATTTATTGGAGAAGAACAGGAGGTTGCAAAGAATGTTGTAGCGCCCAAATCCTGATTTATTGACCGAATGAGTGAGGTAACGGTTGATATGATGGGTTATAACCCCAATCACAATTATCGGGGAGCGAGATCCCACTTCAATATCGTGGATGACAACGCCTCAATTCTGGGGACGGTTATAACCGAGTTATAACGGCAAGTCTGCCACGTGTCAGGATGAAGTCGTTAGAGAGTTTTTACAAAAAGGAGCAGAGCTCCGCGAGAAGGAGCATGGGAGATGGGATTTTTTTTTTTGTCAAATCGCGAAGGAGTTGAGGTAGGAGCCTTGTCTGAGAGTATGGAGAAATTCCGCCGGGCGGTGGGTGGCAATGACGTGGGAGGCTAGCCGGCCATGGGAGAGGGGATATTTTTTTTTCCATTTCCTGGAACTGAACCAGAATTTTTGTTTAAAGAGACGAGGGTAATTTTGTCCGTTTAGTGTTATTTTGTCCTTATAATCAATGATATTTTTTGGTGACGTAAGTGCCTAATTAAGTCTCAAACTTGTCCTTATAAATAAAAATCCAATCTTTTTAAACACTCATATCTCTCAATCTAGAAGTCCGAATTTAAAAATTCTTTCACTAAATATATATATAGATTGGTGCGTAAAGATTGGTGCGAAAGTATATGTGCATAATGATTTTCCTTGGGCTACAGGTGTTGGTTATGGCACACTAGACAGGAGATTTGGAGGAACTATAATCCTTGGTAATGGAGTGGAAGTCTAAGGCCATGCCCTTTACAAGCGCCTCCCCATCGTAAATTGCACGGAATCATTGTTTACACATCAACGGAATCTAAAAAAAAACCCCACGCACACTGCTCAGCTACATGTACCTGCTACTTTTAATTTTTTTTTCCTTTTCACTTTCCTTCTCCATTTTCAAACAATCATATCTTTTGATCTAGATCTCCAAACGCGATGAAAATTTTACTGAAAACCAAGTGTGTCACAATCGTCTGATCAACATCAGAATTACAATAGATTTCAGGATATAGGTGTCACTTAATCCGTATAAGTGATCACCGAAATATTATTTTCAACACTTTTATGGTGAGGCCATTGACCAGAAATTCATCAGAAACGAAGGCAAAGCAGCAAACCAACTAAGGAAAGCCATGGCTGTAGCAGTGTCATACTCCGGGCAGTGATTTTGGCCACAACCACCATCATTGACTATAAGAACCGTTATGGTTGTAGATGCACATGCTGCACCAAACGTAAGGGTGGACGTCACCCTATCTCCGACGACAGCAAATAAACTAACAACTTGGTGATTTTGCAGTCGATGTTTAAACGACAAAGTTGTGTGCACCATTGAGTTCTTGTTGCAAATGGAGGCAATGAATAAAGTTCCATTCTCACGTTCTTTTTTCCATCAGGATGGAATCAGTGTCATTCTTAAATCGTTGAAACTGGGATATTTCGGTCTTATCCCTATATCCACCCTACCGATGATAATGTCTTCACCCAATTTTGATGCAGGCCATGCCCCGTACTCATGGTTAAGGCCGAGGAAATGTGATCTACGTGTGGTCAACGGTTTCATAGGCCTGTCTTAACAAGTAGAGCTACGAAGGTTTAAGCATAGCTAAAAACCCACTGATCGAAGTCTGGCACGTGTACACTAGCTTCAAATTACTAGAGCCTTCGCAGTCCACAATGGCTGAATACCAACCTTCTGGATTCTGTTGCATCAGTGGATGTTTTACAACATCGTTAATCCGAATTTGTCTTGGTTTGCTACAAAGTACTACTAATAATGGTAATGTTGTTATAATGATAATTAAAAAAATTTGTTCCGTGGTTGATGTAAGTAGCTCACATTATTGCATTTGAACGGAAAATAAAATTAAACATCACTTGATTGTGTTATACCCGTATGCGAATAAAATGAATATTCATAAATAATAAAGAACAATTTTATTTCCAATTCAAAATATAAATATAATTACAATAGATGTAAAAAATTATAAAAGGATATGCAAAACTGAGACGAGTTGCACTCTGTCCTTAAGACAAATTTGCACCGTCTTGTACCCACGGTTGTTGCAATTGTCTCCTAGGATAACTCAGTTTACCTGTTCAGATGGAGAGTTACTTAAACTCTGAACTTCGTCGAACTCTGGCAATGCCTAGAAACTCTTCAACTATGAATGCAAAAAAAAAATTTATGCAATGGAATGTATGTATGCTCTTGTATTGCTTGAATACTTGTGTTCTTGTCTGTTCCCTCCATTTGTGAAGGCTTGTTTATATAGAGGCTTGAGCAAGCAATTGAGAAGTCTCAGCATTGATAAGCAAGCAACTAAGAAGTCTCAGCATTGATCACCATTAATATCAGTATTGATCATGACAGTTTCGAAGAAGGTGAAAAGGTCCAACCAGTTTCGAAGAAGATAAAAGGTGAAAGGTCTAAAACCATTCCGAACTCTCTCCCTTTCTCTAGGAGCTTCTACCAATCATCAACTATCATCATATAAATACTTGACATTGAAACACTCATTTTCCAATGTGGGATGAAGTTTTACACTACTTTACTTCTCATATCTCACAACAACTTAAAGCGTTAATATCTCATTCACCCGTACTCCGAATTGAATGATTTTAAATCCTATTGTCAACTACGTAGCACGTAGTTTCCAATGATTTAATAAAGTCTCGATAATTTTAATAAAAGTCTTATCGAACTCGCTCTTTAAAGTAGTTGTCGAAAATGATTAAAAAATCAATAAAATCGATTAAATCATTTTTGCTCTATTTTCTCCAACAATCCCCCACATGAATGGATATTAATGCATATGCTGACTCTGAAGAGATTTCAGACAGAAAAATATTGCATCAGGAGAGGTAGCTTCTGGCTTTGAACCTGCATTAGTGAAATACTATCGGATCTACTCGGCTAATCAGTGAACTATGTCTTGAACTGTTCAGCCTTTATTGTAAAACCAGACAATAGTACTCACACAATATTTCTCTAAACATCGTATTTTGTTCTCATGATTGTGTTCATTTTGGCCATTAATCGCCCCTGGTTTCAGAAAGTGCGTTAGAGAATTCTAGCCTCTGAATTCTCACAGAAGCAGCCCCACTTCGCACTTACATAGGTGATCTCCTATCAAGAGTATTCTGCCATACCCCACTTGATTAAACAAGATATAGGAATCATTAAAAGTTTTTCACTTAACCTTTACACTACTGATAGACAACACTTTTATTCACAAAATGGGTAAGTGTTCACGGAATCTTCATAACTTAGTTTTCCCATTGAACCATGATCTTGGGATCTCCAGTCAACATGGTTGGGTTACCATTACAAAGTTTATGTCTCAATAGGCTTTAATCCCATTCCAAGTGTCAATTTTGACATTTGACCTCTAGATAAACCTTTTGTAAGCGGGTCCACAAGATTCTCCTTCGATCTAACAAAATCGATGGAAATCACGCCATTAGAGATCAGTTGTTTAATAGTATTATGTCTGCAACATATATATCGAGACTTACCATTATACATACTATTTTGTGCTCGATGTATCGCCTACTGACTATCACTATGTATGCTTACAGGAGCAATAGGTTTAGTCCAAAATGGAATATCCTCTAGGAAATTACGAAGCCATTCTGCTTCTTCTCCTGCTTTATCTAATGCGATAAACTCAGATTCCATCGTGGAACGAGCTATGCATGTTTGTTTTGTGGATTTCCATGACACCGCACCACCGCCAATAGTGAATACATATCCACTTTGTGGCCTTAGAATCTTTGGAATCAGATATTCAATTTGCATCACAATATCCTTCTATGCTGCTGGATATCATTTATAGCATAATCTCATATTCATTGTATATTTTAAGTACCTCAGTACCCCTATCAAAGCTTTCCAATGATCCTCATTTGGATTGCTTGTAAACATGCTCAGTTTATTCACAACACATGCTACATCTGGTCTAGTACAATTAGTTATGTACATCAGACAACCGATTATTTGTGAATATTTTAACTGAGACACAGGTTCACCCTTGTTTTTGACTAAATGCAAAGTTAAGTCAATTGGAGTTTTTACTGGACTTTCATTAGAGACATTAAATCTTTTTAGAACATACTCAATATAATGAGATTGTGTCAACGCAAGTCCATCAGATATTCTACAGATTTTAATCCCCAAAATTACATCTGCAACTCCCATGTCTTTCATATCGAAATTTCGAGTCAACATCTTCTTAGTATTCATGATTACATCACGAGTACTTCCCATGATCAAAATGTCATCAACATATAGACATACTATCACATAAGAAGTTGAAGTGTTCTTGATATAGACACATTTGTCACACTCGTTAATTTTAAATCCATTTGACAACATTGTTTGATCAAATTTTTGGTGCCATTGTTTTGCCGCTTGTTTTAGCCCATACAATGATTTAACGAGTCGACACACTTTGTGTTCTTGACCTTGAACTACAAAACCCTCGGGTTGTTCTATGTAAATTTCTTCCTCTAATTCACCATTTAAAAAGGCAGTCTTAACATCCATTTGATGGATTTCCAAGTTATAGACCGCAATGGTCACAATAAGAACCCTTATTGAAGTGATTCTAGTTACTGGTGAATATGTATCGAAGAAATTAAGACCTTCTTTTTGTCGATAACCCTTGGCTGCCAATCTGGCCTTATATTTATCAATAGAGCCATCAACTTTAAGCTTTTTTTTAAAAAATCCACTTACAACCGAGAGCTTTATGCCCTGGTGGGATATTAACCAACTCCCAACTGTGATTTTACATAATGGAATCTATTTCACTTTTGATTGCTTCTTTCCAATAAGGAGCTTCTGGATTTGACATAGCCTCAGCATATGTTCTGGATCATTTTCTACCATATAGGTGAGAAAATCTGGACCAAATGACGTTGAAGTCCTAGCCCTTTTACTTCTACGAGGTTCGACTTCCTCGTTTTCTGAAGTGTTATCCTCTAAGGATTCATGTGTCCGCTTATTTGGACTCGTGTCTTCATTGTTTCTGTCGTTGTTCGGAAAGACATCCTCAAAAAACACAGCATTTCTTGACTCCATGAATGTATTCACATGTACATCGGGGATGTCAGATTTGTGCACTATAAATCTATATGTACTACTGTTATTCGCATAACCGATAAATACGCAACCTATCGTTTTAGGCCCAATCTTTATTTGTTTAGGTTTAGGCACTTCTACCTTTGCTAAACACCCCCCACACTTTTAAGTATTTGTAGCTTGGCTTATCGCCTTTCCACAACTCATATGGGGTCTAATCCATCTTCTTAGATGGAATACGATTAAGAATGACATTTGCTGAGAGGATCGCCTCCCCCCACAAGTTCTGAGGTAAACCCGAACTTATCAACATAACATTCATCATTTCTTTCAATGTGCGATTTTTGCATTCAGCAACACCGTTTGATTGAGGTGTATACGGAGCAGTAGTTTGATGAATAATGCCAGATGTGAACATAGTTCATTAAACGGTGCATCATATTCACCACCTCTATCACTACGAACCTTTTTGATTCGTTATCTAAGTTGATTTTCGACTTTATTCTTATAATTTTTGAAAGCCTCGATAGTCTCATCTTTGCTACTTAGCAAATAGACATAACAGTACCTTGTAATCATCGATAAATGTTACAAATTATTTTTTACCGCCTCTCAATTGCACAAATTTTAAATCACACAAATCTGTATGAATTAAATCTAACGGTTCTGTGTTCCTTTCCACTGAAGGAAACGGTGTCTTAGTCATTTTTGCTTCGACGCATATTAAGCATTTTTCAGTTTCATTAAACTTTAGATTTGGTAATAAATCTAAATTCATCATTCTACGAATTGTTTTATTATTTACATGTCCTAATCGATTATGCCACAAACATGAAGTCTCGGTCCATGTCTTAATTATTTATGCCTTAAACGGGCAAATTTGATTTAGGTACAATAGTCAAAAAATTGAGCTCATACATACCCACAATCACATTTATGCAAACATAAAATTATTCTAATTTTATTTTACAGTATGAAGGTCCATAAAAAACAATTTATCGACCAGAGTGACTTCGCCAATTACCAATCCATTCTGTGAAAGTCTGAATTTGTTTGCAACGAATTCTAAGTTATAACCCAGGTTGGTAAGCTGAGGACCAGAAATAAAATTTCCATGTAGGTCCGGCACATGTAGAACATCTCGGATAACCAGATAATTTCCACTTTTTAAATTCAACATGATATTCCCATATCCAACGATTTCGGACGTTGTTGAATTTTCCATTAAAACATTTTCTTTAATTTCCTGGTATCCCTAGAATAAATATTTGTTCGCACACATATGTTGAGTAGCACCAGTGTCTACGTACCAACCATATGTCTCTTCATCAATTAGATCAACGTCGTGCTCAATCTTTACTTGGATTTCTTCCATTTCTGTGAAGCACACAGAAGATCGACATGTTAATTCAATACAATGTGTATATGTATATATACAAATGTTGATATACCTCAATATATTCAACTAGAAATTCTGAATAAAATAAATTATCTCAAAAATTATTCCCGTTGAATTTTTCTGGTTTCTCTTCATGAGAAGCACCAGCCACAACAACATTTCCCGTTGGCAAATTATTCTCACTACTTGCCGCAGCAACATTAGTGGGTGTCAATGACGCATCATTAATAGTAGTCATTTCCGTTCAGAACAGAAGATCAACAATCAGAATATGGTTCGTTAAAACGAGACCAAAAGAGATGAAGAGACTTTTTCTGAATATTTATTAACTTATTTTTTCTCTACTTTCTCCAACAGATTGTGCATAGAATTCATATATCGTAAACTCACTCTATACATTCTATGCACAATCAGTGCGTTTTTCATGCACATTTAGTGCATTTTTCGTGCACAATCGGTGCATTTTTCGATCGAGCAATCATCTGTGTTCTTGTGATTGATTTCATCTTCCATCAGGACATTTGTATGTGAAGAGTGATGTCTACGGCTTTGGTGTCGTGCTACTTGGGACGCTAACAAAAGGCCAAGCATGCCGCAATCGCCTGATCAACGTCGGTTAAATCATCATAAGTACAATAGATGTCATTAGGAAATGGCTTATATATAACAAGGAAAGCCCGATGAGCCATGCACTGTTAAAATGCACCACACTTGGCACTTGTAATTGTTTCACCTACCATATTAAGATATGGACTTCCCTCACCTCACAACCTAGGTTATGAGGATGAGGCCCCACCTCTTATAAGGGTTGGGCTTATATTTCTAACTTGTTCATTGCTACAATACCAATACGGAAAAAATGAATGCCTTATATTATTCCACCAACCCAGGGCTACGTGATGCTGCCCGACAGGAGATGAACCAACTCTAAGGGAGAGGAGGGCAAAAGTCCATACATCACCATTCACAAAGGAAATCAAGATTTTCCCTAGGCCGATTGGGTTTAAGATGCCAAAAATAGATCCCTATGGCGGGACAAGAAATCTGAGGTACTATGTGCACTTGATGAAATGAGGTGCAATGCTTTCTCGGGTTCTTTACATGGAAAGCAAGTGAGTGGTTCAAGATACATCCTCCACGTTATATTCATAGCTTCACCGAGCTGGTCCAAAAGTTTGTCTTATCATTCATATCAGCTTGGCCATTTCGGAGAAACGCTCTTACTATTAAACAAATGGAGAAAGAGTTTGCACCGGAGTATATTCAAAGATTCACTGAGGAATCAAGGCTAGTTCTAGACGCCGAGGAACGCGTAGCGAAGACCTCGTTGAATTTGTAAGAGGACTTAGAGAGGGCAAGTTATATTCAAAGCATGATAGTAAACTGACTGGCGTGTATCACATTGATACTAACAAGATGACTAGGAAAATCGTGGCATAATGGAGCGAGTCAAGAGCGATCCCCCCGAGACTGATGATCAACAATGGAAAATGAAACTAACAAACTAGAACTAACGACAAAACGGTGGTCTCGGACCAATATCAACGTGAAAAAAGGTTTAACCAAACTACCAAGGAAC
Organism: Gentiana straminea; assembly: GCA_036785695.1. NCBI lineage: Eukaryota > Viridiplantae > Streptophyta > Magnoliopsida > Gentianales > Gentianaceae > Gentiana > Gentiana straminea. The sequence continues at coordinate 3,595,231 of JAVUPR010000111.1, forward strand.
GAGAGCACAAACTCAAGGGCTAAATTACAATTTTGGTCCTCTAACTAGACACGTTTTTCGATTTTGGTCCTGGTTTTTCTCCGGCGACAATTTTAGTCCTGTAAGTGGTCTTTTTTTTTTGCAAAAATAGTCCTGAACGCCTGAAAGACCACTTACAGGACTAAAATTGGTCTTTTCCGGCGACAATTTTAGTCCCGTACGTGGTCTTTCCGGCTACAATTTTAGTCCCGTAAGTGATTTTTCCGGCGTTCGGATCGTTTTTGCAAAAAAAGACCACTTAAACTCGCTTTTGATATGAAGCTTTGAGTATTGAGGGATGCTCTTGTTATTCCCAATAAGATGGCTCGGTAACAAATTGTTTCTTCCAAAGCTCGTCCCACTCGTTCGGCTCGCAACAATCCAATTAGTTCTCCGGGTGAAAAAACGTTAGACATTCCGTATTTCTGAAACTACAACACGGGTATTTTGATGTTATTTGACGTCAACAACCAACAACTCGTTTAGTTATTCAAGAGTATCTACCTCTTTTAAAGGTGTGAAGCCACTCGACTGTAAGGAGATGATTTAATGCTCTAAAGTGGAAGAAGCGGAACTTTTTTTTTAAAGAAATGTTTTCTTGGTCAAGAAACAGATGGTGCTCACACTGGGAATGTTAATGTGACACAAAATACAATTTATAATAAAATAAGTTGTTGTAATTGTAATCCTAGTTCCACTTTGTCTTTTCATACATTGCCTGAGACAACGCACGCATTAACTAACTCTACGAGATATGATGACGGTCAATTTGGCATCATATTTTACCATCAAATTACCTCAAATTCGTAATATCAATGGTGGTAATATGTATAAAATCATGGGTTGATTAGCTAAATGTGATTAAGTCACGTGTGGGTTAACTACTTTGGTATTATGCGTATTAACCATGTATTTTATGTGTTAATTACCGGAAATAGGAGCTATTATGTGTGTTATGTTTCTATTGACAAATAAATAATTATTTGGATCAACATTTGGGATGAATATTGGAGTCAGTTGATAAAGAAGTGAATGGAGCTGAAGGTTGAAGTGTTTTGAGCCAAGGTTGGACCCGAGAATCTGATTGGTAAGCTTGCAACACGGTTTATAAAGCTTTACATGACTAATTAGGCTTTGACTTATACATGAATGTTGCAGGGTTCGAAACAAGATTTCCAACTCACTTTTAATCACCCAAATTGGAGTTACAAAAGTCAATTTATGGTCCAAATACCGAAGCAGCGTGGTCTAGCGAGCCCAGCCGCGGCGGGCCTAGTCTAGCCGCGGCCCGGGAAGCGAAATCGGACAGAAATATGTTTTCTTATCCTACAATTATTAGGTTTTCCATTAGGTCGGCCAATACACTTCATATAAGGCCATTAAGGCTGCGGTTTTACATGTCATATTCATATATATCTTTGATAGAATACAACTTTCTTAGATACAATATAGCCTTTGAGCGTAAATTCTTCTTTTCTTTTCTAAAAACAAATCATCAATCTTTCATTATTGAATTGTGTTTGATTTATGTTCATCACGGATCAATTCGAATCAACGGAGAGAGAGAATTGCAAAGTAGAATCGTTCTTCGTAATGGGTAACATCTATTCCAATGTTTTATTTTTTATCGTAAATTCATGATTGTTTTCGTGACATATCTAAACTATACTTGAAATTCACCATAGTATTTAGTAATTAAACAAACTTTTATTCTGATTATTATTTGATTCGTTAATATGAAAACACAGAGTTATAAGGTTGCACCGCTCTCGCCGCGGCGTGACACCTAGTAAACCCTAATTCTGTTGTTCGGTGCCAGCTACGTCTGATTTTCTATTTTAATTTACATGTTTTTAGCCTGATCACCTTACCGCATGTCATCGTAAATTAGCATGATGGAACTTCGTTGAAGTGCCAGTTATGACATAGTTAATCGATCTCTATGTACCGCTAGCTATTATCGGTGGCTACCTAGGGAGGTTTTCGGTTCACACCGGCAATCCCTAGTTCTTACTGCATGTTATATTAATACAATAGGCGCTAGCTGTCTGATGAATGAAAAGCATGGCAGGTTTAGGGGATTGCATGGGATAAATCAATTTAAAAGATTTGTTTCCATAATACTTATTTTATTGGGAATTGGTTTTCTTAATCCCTACTCCAAAAAAGAAGCTAATCTTAAGCTAATTGGGACAAAAAAAGGGGTGCCACTTTCACCTATAAATAGGCGGAGGGTGTCAAACTCTTTTGTCTCACAATTACATGTATTAGTTTTAACTAGAAAATTAAGAGCGCTTCTTGAGATAGTTTTGGGAGAAAAGAAAAAGGTGGCCTAGCAGCTGACTTTTTCCGATAGCAATCATTTGAGAGGATTTCGGTATTTGTTCGTGTGGATCAACGGTAGAGACTGAACACTTAGCCGACTTCGTGCACTAACTACAACCGTAGACAAAACGGAAATCTTTCTTAAGACCAATCTGGCATAAAATTTTGTCTACTTTCTCTTTGTTTATTGTTTAAACGAAGTCAATCCTGGTTAAAAGAAAATCACAATTTTAAATTTCACTGCGTTCCTGCATTGATTTCCTAAAATGGAGCAATCCTTGGGTTTCTTTCTTATGGAAATTGGAAGATCCTTATTTGTCTTGGTAAAATCTCTATATCTCTTCCTTTAAGAAACAAGAAACTCTGCTCTGAATTTCCCTCGTGGAAGGTTCAGTTGAGGAACTTCAGATGTCATGCTTTCTTCTAGTGAATCAGCTGTGAAGCTTCGGATGACACCTCTTCTTTTGGCGGAGTCAAATGTGAATCTTCAGATGAATGCTTTGCTTCTAGTGATGTCAGTTAAGGATCTTCAGGTAATAACTTTTTGTCTGAAGTGTCCAGTTGAGAATGGATTTCCTCCTAATTTAAATTTGAATTTTGCACATTTAGATGCTCCCTTAAGTTTGAGCATGATCTTTGTCTTCTGGATAGATGATTTTAGTCTCTTGATCCTTCAGATCTGGACTGTCTTCAGATCCAAAAGAAACTGATCCTTTTCAAAATCAGACATTGAGTTCACCCCCTGAATCTGGACATGATAAGCTCCATAGTAGGATTTAGCTTCATGAAAGGTTACATCCCTGGAGACAAAGAATAGTTTAGTAGGAGGATGATAACATTTATACCCTTTATGGGTATTTGACTAACCAATAAAAATACATTTAACAGCTATATGATTAATTTCTCTCTATTAGGAGAATGAATAGGAGCATATACAACACAACCAAAGATATTCAGGTCCACTTTTTAACCACATTGAAAACTTGGATACCGATTGGATAAAAATCTTCTAGGGTTTCATTTCCCAAATATATAGAAGGCATTATGTTAATCAGATGAGTTGCAGTCATGGTTGCTTCCTCCCAACAAAACTTTGAAACCTTCATTTGGAAAATAAGAGCCCTAATCACCTTATCAGATGTTTGTTCTTGCATTCAGCTACCCCATTTTGTGGTGGAGTGTGAACACATGAAGACTCATGAATAATCTTTTTTTTTGTTTTGAAAAAAGGACTAAGGAACTAATTAAAACAGTTTTTAGTATTATCGGTCATTATCCTCTTAATCCTTGTATCAAACCGAGTTTTCACCATATTGTAAATTGTAACATTAACAGCTTTAAATTTATTTCTAAGCAAATATACCAAATTTGTCCTAGTACAATCATCAATAAAAGATAACCACATAGCTCCAATGATATTTGGCACCCAAAATGGACCCCAAATATCAGAGTGAATTAAGGTTAAGAGTGCTTTACATCTTTCACTGATGTTTGTAAAATGCTTTCATTTGTGTTTGGCTAACTCACATTCATGGCAAAACAAAGAGTCAATATTTATTCCTTTAAAAAGGCCAGCATACATTTTTATATATTGCTAAATGCAGGATGGCCTAATCTCGTATGATACAACCAATTCTTATCACTAAGAGATCTAGAATAAGATAAATGACATGTTTTATTCTCATGTCCAACCAAAAATTATAGTCCATTCGTCAGCATAAAAATTCAAATCTTCTTTCTTATTTCTTTCTCCTGTGTCTGAGAAGAATCAGTAGAGAAAATAACATTGCGATTTGAATCAGTTGTGATTTTTTGAAGGGAAATCAGGTTAGAAGAAATTTTGAGAACATGTAAGACATTCTTGAGAGTAATCTTAGATGTTCAAACAATATTCTGTATTCCTGCAACAGTGATCAAAGATCCATCAACCATAGTAATTTTCTTGTTACTAGGACTTGGAATGTAAGCGTAGAATCTAGACATATCATATGTCATATGATCAGTATCACCTGATTCATCACCCATTCTTCATTATGTTTAAGCTTTCGGTGATTGAAATATGTACCCGTAAAAATCCATGGAGCGGTTGGATTGTTCAAGGTTGTCCTGGAACTTTTTCAATTGTTCAATCTCATATGCTCCAAATCCTGCTGTCTGAGAGATTGGGTTCTCATTCTCCTAATTGGCAAGATGAACTGTAGAAGTCTCAATTTTCCCAATTCTTGGCTTCTCATGAAGCTTCCTTCATTTGTCTTTTGTATGCCCATTTCTTTTACAGTAATTGTAGGTCACAGATTCTTTATTAGCTGCTTTCTAATCAGTTGCAGTCTAGCTTCTTTGAGGCCCCTTGTTTTCATCAGCCTTTGGTCCCCATCTTTTAGTATCCTTTGAGATCAAGCTGAGCTATCTTCAATAGAGCCTTCCATT